>CM042071.1:17414020-18014020 GCA_023512825.1 Liposcelis brunnea
GGTTGCGTTAGTTATCTCCCTGCGTTGGCTTTATATACCGATCATGAATTCCTCCAAGACCGTTGGCACCTTCCTTAATTATATACACTGTAAATCTCGAGTTTATCAGTTTTATAAACTGATTACGGGTTTCCATTACAGAAGAGTTTAGAACATCGTTTATTGTAATGATCCTGGTCTTTTGAATCTGTGCAGGAACGGTTTACTTTCTCCCCGGCTGCTACTGTTGAATTTACAATCCCTGCCTGTTTTCCTCGGAGGAATTTTCTCACTCCATCAAATGAATTATTTCTATTTAAGTCTTGTTTGTTTTCTATCTCTTTGTGATGCTTTCATCCATTTTAGATTTACTAAAATTTCATTACTCTCAAACTTTCTTCTTCCTCCTCTTCTTATTCTCCTTCCTTCTCTCTCTCTTCTTTCGTCTCCTTTTTCTCTTACATTTCATTTGATTTTAATTCCTCGAGCTGTAGCCGGGATTTTAAAACTAAAATGTTTTTCCGACCAAATTTAAATTCTTAAACGAAACTGTTTAATGATGACTTGTGTTATTGTTTTGTTTATCTTGATGAGTTCTCAACAGTTTAATTTTCAAGATAAATTATTCTGTATTTTAGAAGTAAAAAAGGGAAAATTCGACTCTTGAGCCTAAGGATTTGAGATATCGCTTAATTACTTTCTGCGACAATTAAATCAACGATTATTTAGCTTTGCGTGCAGCGAATCTTTAATCCCTGAAAGTTGGATATAATAAGGAAAAGAAGACCGAAATGATAATGGATTTTAAATCTTTGATGCGATTTTGTTGGCTTCCCCTTTGTTGACATATTCAGAACGTTTCTTAATTAACGAATAGTCTAAAATTTTTGCTAATAAAATTCAATGGAGCTTAAGTAAATAAAATGGACGCTAAAGCTAACGAAATGGACGCTCAAGTAAATGAAATGGACGCTCAAGTAAATGAAATGGACGCTCAAGTAAATAAAATGGACGCTAAAGCTAACGAAATGGACGCTCAAGTAAATGAAATGGACGCTCAAGTAAATAAAATGGACGCTAAAGGTAACGAAATGGACGCTCAAGTAAATGAAATGGACGCTCAAGTAAATAAAATGGACGCTAAAGCTAACGAAATGGACGCTTAAGTAAATGAAATGGACGCTTAAATAAATGAAATGGACGCTCAAGCCAACGAAATAGACTCTCAAGCTAATGAAATAGGCGTTAGTGCAAATCAAGTGGATTTAATTGACGCTAATTCCCTCCTAAAAACTGAACTAACTTTTTGTGCTGAAGAAAAATTTTACGGATATGATGCAGAAGTTAAAATTCGTTATGATTTCAATCATTTGTTTTCTAGAAATCTTTCGAATTATTAGGGCTCATTTTTTTTTATCTTCTGCTTTAATATTACATTATCTACCTTAAAATATCGTAATATGTGCCTTTACGAACTGGAAGATCCTATTTCGATCCTGTTACCTTTGAAAAATGAATAAATTATTGTTCATTAGGCATGACCGAGATATTGAATTCGTTTCGCTTAATTAAAATACCGAAAGATTGAAATTTTAACTAAATTGTTGGAAGTTTTTGGCTCGCTTAGTTTTTTTTTCTTTTAAAGATCTCAATAAATCGAAAGTTTTTAGTCATTGGTATGGGGAAATATAAAGATAAGTATCAAAACCTTAAAAGAAAGATTCATCGATATACACTACCGGATAACTGGCCCACGAAAATTCCCAAGAAATGAATACGTAAATAAAATTACCGAAAAGAAAAAGAGACTATGGAAATGATTTGTTAATGCGATTTAAGTAATTATCCGCCTGTAATTTACTCATTAACCAGGATATTTTTTCATGGCCGTACTCACGTTTCGATCGCCATTAAGATAGCCTCCAATATTTGAAATCACTACCTTTCAGTTCCTTGCATTTGTCAAATATTTTATCCGAGTCTTCGGGGTCACGTTTTTTGCGTATATTAAAGTGCGACAGAGATGAATCAGCTAGACGGTAGCGCATCATACGTTACGGCATCCAGTCTTGTATAGCAAGTTTCTTTGAAAGTTCCTTCGTCACATCTTAATGTTAGTAATACCGTTTTAAACTTGCAAAAGTGCTATTAAGTGCTTTGTAAAGAAGGAAAGTTAGACTAGAAGCTTTACTATACTCTTGTACTTTGTGGTCGGTTCGCAACAACTTGCCAGGGCGATTTTCTATGGAGTTATACGACAAGCTTCCGACGTGATTAGTTGCTTAGCGATAGTCCTTATTATCTTTACCTCTTTCACCTCCTTCCAATTTCTCTTTCGGCCTCTCAGCACGGAACCCTTTTAGATCTTTCATTTATGTAATTACAGTTTATAGGTCTGTTAGGTCTTCCTCGAATTTCCCACGTGAGATGTAGAGAGTCCTATCGGGAAAAAGGTTTTTATATCAATCATTATTTTTTTTTTGCGGAGATTTCAGTTTATAGCTTGGAGGAAAAGTTTTAAGAAGCTTTACACGGTAAGAAAATTTATGGGGATTCTTAACACAGTTTGCATGATTTTTGCTTTTTATATGTTTTATATGTTAAATTGATGAACGTATAAAAATGATAAGATAGAGAAGTTTAAGTTATCAGGTTTAAATTTTTTGATGTTATTGTTCAGTTGAAAAACGAAAGTTTAATAATTTGATCGTATTGGCCTTTATTGATTTTATTCGGACCAGTGAATCATGGCCTAAACGTGAATATCCGTCCTAAATCCGTATCCGTTCGAGTGATATCTGGTTTCCTATTTAATGAATCTTGTAAAAACTGTTTTCACTCAACTTGGGCTGCTGACGCTTCCTTCGTTATTCATATTTGACTGCATAAAATTTGTAATACAATCGGGGTCTGGGAATGTAGTTGCGGAAATTACTGGGCGGGCCACCAGGCAGGTAGCCGATTTTTTGACTAGAGAAGTCAAAGTCTAATGTCAACTATGCAGGTTTGCATCTATTTAACTGCCTGCCTGGTGTGATTAAAGCCGCAAGGGGTCAAAAGGATTTCTTTTCCCTCCTAAAAAGTTATCTTATTGCGCAAGAGTATTATTAGTGTGGGGGAGTTCACTGACAAACCTGGTAAGAGCGAGTGGAAGTTGCCGGTGAATAGTACTTGAAGGAACCTTGGTCCTTGGTGCCCGCTTCTTTTTGTTTATGACTATGTTCAATAACAATTAATTGTTTCACGGAAAAAATATAAATAAATAAATTGCGGCTGCGCGGAAATGACAACTTATCAAGATATGTAGGTCGGTTCGGAGTTGTAGATTAAAAAGCCGCC
Organism: Liposcelis brunnea; assembly: GCA_023512825.1. Lineage (NCBI taxonomy): Eukaryota > Metazoa > Arthropoda > Insecta > Psocodea > Liposcelididae > Liposcelis > Liposcelis brunnea. The sequence continues at coordinate 17,417,339 of CM042071.1, forward strand.
TAGGATAGAGCAGTCTGGAGTGAAATTCAGAAGGGCTTCAGGTACTGTAAAACCATAATTAGATGAATGACTACAAAACAATATTCATTGTCGCGAGCCGGCAGGATGTTGTTGCGAGACTGCTTATCGCTAACGACAAATTGTAACAACTGAGTGGCTTCTTGGCGCTGCCTTGAATGCTGCCATTTTTAAGAAATCCGACATTGCCAGTCCTCGGAAATGTACGATATTAAAAAAATACTACTCACTCAGAAAAGTTTAGGCCTGAGTAACAAAGGCTGATGTAAAATTATTAGTCAATAGCTCAAAGCCGTGAAAAAAGTTTTGCATCATGTCCGAGCTCTTCTTGTTTCGAACAATAAGACAGTTGACTCGACATATTAGATTTTCGAATGTATGATTCATATTATTTAAACCGCAAACAAAAATACCACTACCGTACCTAATACACTAAACGAAGAAAAATAAAAAAAAACGGATTTTGAAGAAAATTAGATGAGTATGGAGGACATTCGTGTGGATCGGATCACGGAGAGATTGGAATGTCAGTCAGAGTATGTGCCTAGCCAAGACTGAGATATCGTAAATGGGAGACATGGTTCGGTGCGCATCGCAAGATCTGTGACCTATAAGCCCTTGTTGAATTCGAAGGGAGGCACCGCCCTCGGGGGGTCATTATCATTCACCAAAACCTTTCATTTGTTTAATCGCTTTTATCAGTTTTGTGCGTTCTAAAAATTTCTCATCGATCGGGGTGGACGTGTTTACTGCAGGAAGGTTCAAATCATGTTTTTGGTGGGGGTCAGAAAACGTTGTTTTATTCACTAACTGGTATGAATAGAGAGTGAGGTGATGACAATACCCAGCACTCGGCGATGCTAAGCCCTCCAGCGTTTGCGAAGCCATACATTATTTATAATCATCCATGCCTCTGAATTTCTGTTTTTAATCAATGTGCATCAACATCATAATCTGCTCCCGATTTTCACTTTTCCTGTTTGTTATTTTCCCCCCGTTCCCCCGTGCTCGGGTTTCTAAACCTCTTCCTCATCCCTTTTTAATCGCTATTGAATCATTTGCCACAAATCGATGAAATATTTAAGAAATTAAATCAGCGGTCGATTGTTAAATTTGTTATTGCGGAAATTTTCAAAAACCGCCGTCCGATTAAAATCACTTTACTAAAATCTATTTGGGTAGGAAAGTAGGACGGGGGCAGCCGCCACTGGGTAGCGATAACAACGGGAAGATATTAAAAAGCTTGAAGTAGGGTGCGAAGATAAAACAAACTTTATAAAGTATAATAATTTCGTAAAGCCAGTCATGATTACTTTGCAATTTTGAAATTGGACTAGAAAGGGAAGCAAAAGGAGAGAAGAGTGTTCAAGATGCATCTGATTTGAAATTGATGAATAAAAATGAGTCGGAAAAATAATTTATAGAATAAAGTGAAACAAGTAGTGTTTGGGAGTCGGGGAGAGATGATTGATTAGTACTCGTAGCTGGTGATCGGTTGACTGATATGTTGATCACTGATAGCGCACGATGAAGCCTTGGAGGGGTTCCCACTTCTTATGACTCAGGACTTTTAGACTTGTCATAAAAATTCTTTTTATTAAATTTTTATAGCGGCATCAGATCCCGATTCCTTAACTTTACAGAAAAAAAGATTATTTAGTTGAACAAGTTTATTTACACTGTGAAAAAAATCAAATTAAAATTCTTTAAAAATCATTTCCCTTTGGCAAATGATTCATAATTGAAAATTATAATGTTGTTCAAGAAACCTTCTTTATCAAAAAATTTTTATTTCCGCCTCCGAAGAAGATTATCTTCGAAATACGCTTTGGAAATTATCTTTCACGACAGTACTACAATCTATGGACTTATTAATAAAAAGAAAAGTTTTTTGTTTTTCAGCTTTATTTTGTGTGCTCGTGAAGTTTTCTAAATGTGGAAAGAGGATTTTTTTAACGGGAAAACCGAAAAAATTGTTGTAGTTCTTTGGCTGATCAGTGTGTTTAAGAAAAAGGCCGAGTTGAGCTGTATTAATTTTCTTTACTGTAGCAAAATGTTCTCTGGTCTTTTTTTTGGTAGCTTTGCTTTCGTGGATGCAAACTACTTTGTTTTACTCTCAGTCCCAGACAGCAAAGCAAGGACCGATACTGTTTTTTTTCTTCCTTCGTACAAAAAGTGGACGCTAAATCAAAGAAATGGACGCTCAAGCAAAGATAATGGACGCTCAAGCAAAGATATTGGACGCTCAAGCAAAGATATTGGACGCTCAAGCAAAGATTTTTTGGGTATAGTTTTTTTAGTTGAATTTTGAATAGAGAATTGGCTGTGTTATCCTAATATTACCAAATATTTCGATCTTGTCTGAAAAATTTCTTACTAAACGTAGGCTTAATTTAATTGACTAATATCATGACAGTAGGCATTAGGTATATTTGCGACTTTAGAACATTATTTGGTTTTCTGTTTTGTTGGTCGAATATATTTTAAACATGTTGATTATGGATTCTGTTGTGAAAGCAAACAATTTGCTGGAAATGATTCTAGTTGCTACAATGAAACTCTATAAAAGAAATAACTTGGCATATTCAAACCTGCTTATTCTACTTTGTTTTCCCTTTGCTTTGTTCCCAGTCATGTTTTCCATGTGACGTCACTTAGTAAAATCAACTTCATAAACACACGACGCATCAATTATATAAGCCGTGAGTACACAAACGAACCAGGGAAGGTTTCTCTCTCTCTGTTCATGAAATTTCATGAGTAATGACAACATACAATATTACATTATAACATTCGTTTAGTCCAATATTTCACCAGCTGAGAGAGATAACTCAGAGAATGAAAAACGGAAAAAATGACATTTTATCATGCGAAGGTAAAAGACAGGAATTGATGAAAATGGAAAACTATGTCCTTCCCCCATCCCCATTTTATTTTTCGAAGGAGGCGTTCGGTGTAGTTTTTGATTTCCCAGAAAGTTGATATTTTTTGCAAAAAGTATCATTTTATCCAAAATCAGGATGTATTACTCTCTTGCGTCACAGTCGAGCTATCGCAAACGTATGCAAATAACCATACGAAGTGTTTGTTTCACAAAATTATCTGACCGTTTAAAAGTTTCAGCTTTGATGACGATTCAGAGGTATTTTTCTTGTAATATTTTTTTCCCTATTTTAATTGAGCATGTTGAAACCTGCTTTTAAATATTTTTTAAAAATATGCTAAGGCAAATTTGCACTTGAATCATCAGATTTGATTAATCGCGTCAAATTAACTGCAGTGGGCTCGTTCGACAATCAAGGAATTAATAAACAAGTTTTCTGACAGAAATGGAAATAAATTCAGGAGTGTTTTATCATTTCTGGTTAAATATGAATTAGGTATGTTTAAAACGGAAAAAAAGACGAAGGAATATTAATTCCAGTTGTACTGGTTTCCCAAATGGATGTAATTACGGGATGGTTAAGGTTGAACAATTATACAAGACGAATAGTACGGAATATCATTATTTTTTTCTTTAAGGAAAAAGATAATTATTAAATCAACAATCCGTCAAGACGGTAAGAAGTGCTGAAATTCATTTACACAAAAGAAATCAAAACGAGTGAATTCACACTTCAGTTTTGTATACAACAGGATGACGAGTCATAAAATTCTGTTTATGGAACCACGCATTGTTTAAATTTTAAATAATTATTCTAATATTCGCTTCTTTTATTTTTTATTGTACATCTTTTAACATGCATAAAATGTCTTTAAAATTATTATTAGTTTTGCTTTTAAGGGAATTAACGAAAAAGCGTAACCGTTAGCGGAGCACTGAAAGTTTAATTTATGCATATTGCGAAGTTTTTAAGCAAAATAGAGCTGTTGGATGCACGAGTGGAAATAAAGCGTTTAAAAATGGTTTATTATTTTTATTTTATTGCTTAGAATATTTTGTACAGGATGGTAATATTTATAATTGCGTTAGTTTAGTAATTATTTTTCATCTTAGAATGTTGCTCAGTGTTGTTTTTATTGTTTCACTTTGTACATCCGTTAGTAGTTTTGTGGAAAACAAAAAACTCGATTTGAATCAATGGCCGCGAAATGGTTTCGGGGCTTTTAAATTAAAAATTCTTCTGATATTTTAGAATTTAGTTTTAGAATTGAAAAGTATATGAAACTGTAGTTGTGAGTTTTCCCTTGTTTAACAATTGATTTATTTATCTGAATTTTATGTTTACATTCTGTTTCAAAGATTTCAGAAATTTTTTTTGAATCATAGGTCAAGTTTTTTATGTATTGTAATATTTTACCGGAAATTTGTTTCTAAATCTTCAAACGGTTTACTGTTTTCTGTAAAAACAATCACGAGCTAAATGTAAAACACTACAAAGTTCAAAGAAAACAAGAGTTCGATTTAGCTTGCTTTTGTTTTTTGAACTCCGTGCAATATTTTTTTTAAGAAAGATTGGAAAAATATCGGAAACCCTAAGCGTCTTAAGTTTTATAAGCGATTTACATAAAAAAACGGAGAGAGAAGAAAAAAAAAGGCGAAAAGGAAAAATAAAACGCCAAAAGTAATTAAAGTGGTGAATGGTTCATTTAGCCCCTATCATTCCTCCTCGAACACGGAGAAAAGTTTTTCCTGATCAGAGAAGAGTTCTTGACAAGCGGGAAAGGGAGGATGTAACAGGATGAAAAGGGCAGATGGGTTATGAGAAGCTGAGGAAAACGAGGAAACCCTTAAATTAACTGATTCGATCAAACTCGTTACGGACGCTCGCATCAAAATTTAAGCCTTCGATCGAAAGGATAACATTTTAACATGATAGTAATACACTTTAGCGGATCGAAACGAAATTGGGGGAAAGATAAAAAAGGAGGGAAAATTAGGTAATCCGAAAAAAAAAAGATACTCGGGGAAATTATTATTATTATTATTATATAAGCACATAACCCTTGGTTTAATCGAAAAATATCGCAAGATATTCCAAATATTTTCAGCATGAACCGTTGTGGGAACTTTGAAGACTGCGGCGAGATGAAATTTAATTTAATTGTTGCGGTAAAATTTTGAGCTTTAATTTGAAACCAATTTTTAATCGTTTCTGGCGAGGGGGTTTTTCCAAGCGTTTTATAAAATTTACCATAATTATTAGAAAATAAAACAACGGAATCTCATTTCCTTGGTTTGAGGTTAAATCATATCCTGGATGTGAAGTGAAATGAGAGGGAGGATTCCGATTTAAACAGAGACTTGGGCTTTAGTGCGTGAAAATTACACAAAATGAAAGAAGCTGCGTCGGTTGAGAAATAGAAAAAGATAAGAGCGGAGACTTCGAGTACTTTCATAAACTTTTTGGCCGTTAGCTGTATTGGTATATTTTTTTGTCAATATTTTTTTGAAGACAACACGAAACAGACCTTAACTTAAAAGTTTAAAGATTAAACGTTGTTAAAAAAGGAAGAACTAATTTTTTTTTTGTTTTCAGGTAAGTGCACATACTCTAGTTTCTCAGAAGGTCCACGGGAACCCCGAGTTTTTGTCTGAGCAAAATGTCAATGTGAACTGCGCTAAATCTGAGAAAACCTGGATCTTTTTGTCAGTCTTTACATACACGTTTTTCGTCACATTTAGGCTTAAAGTATCACACCATAAAAATCGACAGCCGATATTAGTTGAAAATGTCTGCAGTTCTGACAAAATGACTGGATTAAAAGATAGTTCCGCCAAATAGTAAAAAATTTAGAATTTGATAATTTTGTCAAAATCTGTCATTTTTAATAACTCCATAAAATTTTCGCCATTCTAAGCAAAATCAAATTAATTATTTGGTTGAAAATATTTAGTCCAAAACATCACAGCTTTTTCATGCGACATCCTTGAATAAAGCTTGGTGTGTAATATCTTCCCTAACAAACCAACTGAGCCGGAATATAAAATAACCTAGTTATTACTTTTCCTGTTTTGCTAAGGGAAAAACGAACAGAATGAATCTATTAAAACTACAAAAAGAAGACATAAAGATAAGTTGAAATGATGACGACAGCTCGTTGAGAAGTGACTTTTTTCTTTTTTTAAAATATGAAAATAAAATACTTTATGCGAAGGTCACGCGATTCCCGAAATGTATTATTTTGGAAATAATTTACAAATGTTTATGTAGTTTTCATTCACTCCAAAAAGGAAACTTTTCTCACGCAATATCGTTTACGTACCGACTACCGGGTGTCTCAATGAAAAAAAATTTCTGACTCAAAAAAGAAAAAAGTCCCGAGACTACTACTTTGAAAAAATAAAAACGAACCTAGTTATGATAACATACGGGATTCTACGTCATGTCAGTATGAAAAACATTTCATGTTCACGAAATGACTCGGGGCGCCTCATTTCGAGCAAAGAAGTGTTGATATTAGAAAAAGAAGAGAAAAGAAAACCGATGATAATGATTCAAAGCAAACCGGCAATTAACCTTTGGTAACATTCGCCCACGCATGCGCAAAACATGTTTATCAAACAATTTTGTGCCAAATTATACTCATCACACAGGCTACGAATATAATTACTTGCATTTTACTCGGATTTATTTCAATTATTTCATATTGACACTGTTTTTCACGTTTGCCTAAGCTCATAAAGCCGTGGCTGGTTTGCATATATGAAAATAGTTTTGCCGGGGTCAGAGTTCTCATATGAATGGATAACGATCTTTTTATTGCGAGTCTAATTATTTAAGTCAGAGGAGGAAATATCATTTTTATAAAATGCCACAAACAGGATTTTGTTTGATTGATTAAAAAGTTTAGGCGGGTTAACCCAAACTTAATGTGATTTTTTTTGCGAAATAGAGGAAGGAGATTTTTAAAAAGGGTTAGCAAACATATTTAATACATGTGATATTAGGTTTCGTCCCTGAGGCTTAAGCGAGGAAACCTTTATAATCCCCTACTGCAGTTTTGCTATTTTCTACGGTTTTGGTACCGAGCATTAGTTTCAGTTAATCCTTAGTTCTAAAATAGATTTACTATTAAAAAGGTTCTAATCTGCATATTTCGTGATTATAAGGTAACGCTTCGTTTTGTTGACAGATTGCATCATCCTTGATTGTTTTCTAAAGTTGGCGTAAATAAGTTTTTTAGATGCTTCCCCATACCTTTGTTAATACTAAAGCGTGAAAAAAGCGAATCTCGGGTTTGTGAAGAATTAAGAGAAATTATTTCAGGGTTTTCGGCTAAGTTTGTTACGATACTTTACACGGATTTTATTAATCGCTTATTTTTTTGAGAGCTTTCTTTTTCCCTGTTAAAAAAACTACGGGAAATTTTTTAAAAACGGAACCGTTTTTAAAATTCCCCAGAATCATTAATAACTTCCTTAACAATGTCCGAATGAAATTGGACACGAAAAAAAAGCAGGGAAAATAAACGAATTCAAGCTTCTGGCTACATGCGGGGAAAAGATTTTAAAAAAACGTCCGAATGGAAAACTCGTGTTACGAAAATGTAAATAAAGTAAAGAAAGTAGATTAGTGATATTCGTATGGAATGTTTCATACATTGGGTTCAGAATAAATAAAGTAAAAGGGAGATGAGAAGGGTCTCACAATACAAAATAATTAAAAACCCAAAAAGTATTAGATAAAATCCCCAAGGAGGGAAAACAAGAGGTTGTTGAAAAAAAAAGGACGAGAGTTTTATTTCTTGTCTTGAAATGGGTAGATTTATTCCAACTTTGAAATTGTGCCCTTAGGAAATGTTTTGTCAGCTAAATTTTTACTGATGTCTTCTTTTTGAAATGAAAAACTTGAATCCGAAATCGTGTTCCCAAGGTTTTTTATCCCGTTCTTTTAGTTCTTCACGCGGAATACTTCAATCCCCGCAAATATTTCAGCGAGTCATCCCAGTGCCGTTTATTCGAATTATCTTCATCGCTTTAGCTTTTTCTTCTTTACTCCGCTTTCTTTTCCTCTAGGCTTCAATTCGAATGAAAATGAAAAAAATGGCGGATGTGGGAAAATTCTAAGATGTCAGTTTTTGATTAATATCTTGCGGCTTAGAATATTATACGGGATGGCTCAAGATAAACTTTGAGGCGTTTACGTTTTCTTTTCCTTCTTTTTGAGTCCGGTTTTTTGAAAATTTATACGATTTCCTGAGAAACACGGAAAGAGATCGTTGAAAAGTTCTGAGAAAACCGCGTCGTATATTCCGGTCGGAAAAAGAGACAAAGGCTGCTTCAAAGCACTTCGTCAGCATACACAGGTCGGATTTATTCTCAGAAATTGCAGCGCAATTTTATGTGTTTGGAACGATTTGCCGTTAGTGAATAATATCGAATCCGAGTCTTATCACTTCGACGTCAGCCGCGTTATATATATTTCCACTATAATTTTTCGTAATCACACTGGGTGTAACTTTACGATCGAACTTTTTAATCTTACTACCCTCCACGCTTAGCTTACATGTGCGGAATCAAGATTGCAATTGAGTTTTATACTTGAAAGTAAAAAAGATTTTTTTCCCGGGGTATAAATGAAATTGTTATTTGTTTTTACTGACAAATTTATAAGCGGGTGCAATAAAAGTTTTTGCTTCTCTTGCAAAAAATTCCTATTTATTCGATTCCTCTTTGTTATGTGTCAGATTTATTCGATTAGTTGACCTTCGATCGGAAGCGTGGGTGGACAGTAAATCTTACCTGAAAAAACAAAGGAAAAATATCAGGGGAGAAAGAGCCGACTCCATTTTCCAGCAAATGATGTGCGTAGAATTTTTAGAGATGATATACAGTGATTCGCTGCTGATCAAAATCCTTTTTGAGAGGAAATAGTTGGTATCTGAACTTTGGAAAGAAGTTCCTCATCCATGCTAAACATGCAGGCAGGCAGGTGCGCCAAACCTGAAGCAGGGCTATCAATGTTCCCGCCGACTACCCCTCCAAATTCTTTAGGAATTTCAAATTTCTTTCTTATCATTATAACAAATCCAATATATGAGCCCCCTTTAGAACCATTCCAATAATTAACAGTTCCACCAGCAACTTTTTTGAAATATTTATTGAACGGAAAGGCGATAAGCTTTCGGATAATATAAATATTTTTCGCATGCGACGTTTTAAATAATATTCTTATTTTGATATTTTGTCGCACCATTTTTTTTTTTTTTTTTTTTTTTACTAACTACTGCTGCGTTACTAACATATTCATTTCTCAAAACATTTTATCTTATCCTTATAGTAAAAATATGCAAATCATGAGACGAGTTGTGGTCAAGAACAATTTATACGTCGTTTTCCGAACATTTAAAAACATTAAAGGATTCGTTAACATAAAATAAAAAAATCTGGCTCAAGGTTGGGAAATTGTTACAATAAACAAGCCGTCTTGATTTTTTTTTTTTTTTTTTTTTTTTTTTTTTGAAATTTGTAAGCTTTGCTAACGATTTCGTGCCGGTTAATAATGTCGTTTTGATGTAGGAATGAGCTCTGAATGTGAAAAAAACACGAAAAGTAAGAATCAAATTTAACTTTATTGATGTCCGCCATGTCAAAAAGAAATTATTCGAGTTCCTTCCTTTTATTTTTAACTTCTTAATCGCCCTGACATGTCCGAGTAGAGGAAAATTATGCTTCTTTTCCAGAAAACAAAATAAAAAAAAACGAAAGAAAGAAAAAGAGAAGGAAAAGGGGAAAATAAGAAGAAACAAACCAGAGATAAGTTTACTGGGGATTTGTGACATTTACGTTTGTTTGATATGGCGGACGCCCCGCTTGAGCCCGTTTAAAAAACTAGGTCAGGGTTGCAATATCAAAAACAATTTCCCGGATTTTGAAAATGATTTTTACAACCTCCTCCAGGAGTCATTTGAACACTAACAGAAAAAAAAACATATCGTTCTAACAGGATTTCGTTCCATCGCAAAAAGTTCACGGCTCTGCGGGATTATTAAAAATTTTAAGACGTCGTTTCTTTTTTTTTACGTCTTTAAGATACGATTCTTATTACATGGCCATCATTACGACGCAAAACCCTCACAGTAACAAAATACTAATATGCCTTTTTTTTTGTTACGGGAGCTTACTTCCCTTCTTTCCTTCCTTTTTTTTTCAAGTTTTACAAAATTGAAAGTACCTAATAAAGTTAATTACGGCATTAATTATTACGATGTTGTTTTTATAATGAAGCTTTTGAAAAACCAAATTAAATACGATAATAATGAATATTGAATTACACCAACCTCAACAAAAAATTTAAATTACTCAAAATCCATTGTTATATTAATGGGATTTATAAATATTTCGTAATTCATTATCAATGCATGAAAATAAATCACCGAATGAGTGATGCATTGTTAATCTCACTTCACTCTCCCGATTTTTTTTGTTTGTTTTTTTCAATCTTGCTTTTCTTAATTGCGGTCGTTAATTGGTTTCCGAATAAGGTCGATTTGCAACGGTTTTTATGAGATATGATTTTTATGAGCTTTTCACTTTTCACCTGTGGATTGAATTATTCTTGCCGTGGTCAAAAATCCGATTCCAAATCTCGACCTTTAGCAACTATTATTGACCAATTATGTAAGAAGGAAAATTTTGCTCAAAAGCCAATAAAATTATTTTCCTCCCCCCGAAAAAAAAACTTCAAGATTTTAAGCCTGAAAATTCAAATTTGACATTTGCTGAAGTGACTTATTGTAGGAAATAGTCAGCGGTGGTGACTTATTTATTTTTATTATTTTTTTTCATTGCACTTATACATTTTTGTTTTTTTTTATTGCATGCAAAAAGAAGTTTTCATCTTAACATTGTCGTATAAGATTTTTCGGTCTTGGATCTTAACTTAAAATGCATTGAAAAGCTCAATAAATTGCTGAATGATCTTTTTTATATTTTAAAAAAAATCCGGTAAGAATTGCGCATCCTGTACATGAATCTATATCGAAGATTATGTTTATGGCAGAATACGGAAATTCATCCCTTTTCTCTCTTGTAACATTATTATGGAAATACAACGAAACCCTCGGTGAAATTCATCACCTCTTTCCCTCTCCTCCCCTTTTCTCCCTTCCTTCGTCCCTTTTAACTGGAAATCAAAAATAAATTAAATTCAAAATACGTTACCTTTAAACGGAAATTTTTCCATTAAGATATTTTTTACAGGATCGAATTTTTGTGGTGAAATGTTTTTTTTTCTTTTTTTAAACTGTAATTTATCGTTCGCTGACAAATAAAAAACTCTTAATATTCAAAAATATGCATCTTTATTGATACTTTCAACCGATATCTTGCTTAGATGACTTTTTCATTTCGCGTTATAATGTTTGATTTCATCGTGATTTATTTTAATGTTTTTTTGCTGCTTTTTTTGGGAAAAAAAAATGGTTATGAGAGTGTCAGTCCCGTAGTCAGGAGGTGAAAAAGGCGGTTTCGTCTTCTATAGGACAATGTTTACATTGGTTTTTTAACATGAAGTTTAAGCTTGTAGGTAACAACTGCCCCCGCACTTTTAATCAAGATATTCGTTTCATGACATATATAGTTTAAAATTATTCCGGAAAAAGATCCAGAAACAAGGAATAAGATGCATTTTTCTCGAAATTGAGCCATGAAAAAGACGCGAGAGATTTTTTATTTGCTTAAGTCTCTCTTTGAAACATCTTAAACCTTCATCCGCGCTTCGACAAGCATTCGAAAAACTGAAAAATATTTTTTTTATACTTCTTTTTAAAAGAAATCAGCATAATAACAGTTCTTGTCTTATTCAAAACAACCCTTTCAATTATAATAAGGAAACCTGCTGGGTGAAAGAAAGAAAAAGAAAAAAAATCTGTAGACTTATTACTCTGCATTTTTATTCCTTCGATTTTTTTCCTTTTCCCTTTTCAAAATCGAAAGTCTGCGAAAGCTGGATCCCAACGGTTTTGAAATATCTACTAAAGCTCAAATTTATGGTTGTGATAGGTTTCATTTCCGAAAGCTTTCTTTTCGCTCACTCAGAAAATTTTGAAGCGTACGTTTTCATATCTCAGTCAAAGAGGGAGAAAAGTAGTGGAAAGAAAAAAAAAATATTTTTTATTATTATTATCATCATCATGAGTAGGTTCCAGAAAACAGCGTCAGCTTTTTTTATTCGGTTAGACGTGCTTTCTGCGAGCATTATTCTTTTTTTTCTCTCTCCCTTGTGCAAGCGATGAAGGAAAAGAAAATAACGTTTTTCGGTTAACTTTCCCGATTCGGCTTTAATGCGTGGGAAACTATAATTTAAAAATAAAATTAAAACTTAAATATATAGATTTCGTGATTGTCGTTTTTGTTTTTATAATAAAAAAGGGGGAGGGGGAGAAAAGCGCGGAGACTTGCGAGGTCGTCTTTTTCCGAAATAGTCACTGCTAAATGAACAAAATCTCAAGTTTAGGTTTTTGTATACTCATTAAAAAGCTCATCTTTTGAAAATAATTAAAAAGCTTAATTACAATCTTTTGCAGTTTCTGACATTCAAATCATATGTTTTCATAAATAAATCCCTTAACTCCTAAAATTTTCATTCCCAAGGAGATTCATTCTTATTTCCAACTTTGATTTTAATCAAAATTATAATTTTATCTTTTTCAAGACTTATTTGAATGTTCTGTAGGAATAACTCTTCCAAAATGAAAATCGTTTTCACGTTTTACGAAATAATATTTGACTTTCTTTCCCTTTTTCCATATCTTCGTCTTCGTTGATAGTTTTTCGGTCTTCTTAGAAGAACTTTTTATAAAATCATTTTGTAATTATGTAACTTTTAAGGTGAAATTGTTGACAATCAAAGCTGGTTGGTGGAGTTAAGAAAAGTAGAGTGGGAGACGTGATTTTGTTTTAAATTCAGCAAACATGGACAAGTCATAGTAGTGAACAAAATCAGAAAGAGCTCAAATTATTTTTGAACATGATAAGTGGTCAGTTTTTGAAATCCATCGCTGTTGAATGTATTCTTGCATGTAACCATTGAAGGACTCTGACCTCAGCAACCTATGACACTTACGTAATTAAGTTCTCAAATCTCAGTAGGATTTTTGAAAGCGGAATCTGCTGTTAATTAAAAACCCTTTTTGACGGGTCACGCCAAAGGGCTTGTTTCTTTCGTGTTGTTTGCTGGTCGTTTATGTGGAAAAATATATATTTTTGTAATGCTCTTCCACTTCTCTCGCATAGATTTAAAAGTTTCGAAAGTTGGCGAAAATGATTTCAGTCTATCAAAAAACGATTGGAGGAAATGTAATCCGAAAATAAAATACAAAGCGGATCATTTCGAATTTTTTGTTTTTAAAGGTAAAGATCCTAAGAAAATGATCTATAATTTTAACGATGGTAGACTCGAACTTTCTAAAGTGAAATCCCAATAAAAAAAAGCCGGAGCGGTTCATTTGTTTGTTTTCGCAGCGGGTAAATCGATAAGTTCCGGAAATAAGAGACATTGGGAAGGAGGAGAATGGGGAGTTTAAGGGAGAAGGAAGAGAAAGGAAGATAAACGGGAGGAAAGAAAAAGGTACGATGTCGCGAAAGCTTTTGAAAACCGCTGCAACTTCTTTCCCGAGCTTGTCGCATTGTTTTTTCTAAAACTTGTATTATTTATTTTTGAAAAAAAAAATACCAAAACTAATTTTGTAAAATTTATTTGTGAGATCAATTTTTTTTAGGTTTTAAAAGCCTATCTTTTTAAATTATAATCTATTCAAAGGTTTTCAATAATCTTCCCTTATGTCTTGTTGGAAGCCTATAAAGAGCTGTTACTACTCGTCCCACATTCCTGGTCCTTATTTCGATTCTCTCTTTCTCCTCCCTTTTTTAAGTATTAAATACCACTATTTAGGGGTAATTGGCTGTCTACCGATTGCTTTTTCTGGAGAATTGTAAAGAGATCATAAAAAAGCTAAAGGTTAATTTTTGAAATTTTAGAAACTTCAAAAATTGCATTGTGATAGAATAATATGATTTTAGGGCCACGTGATACTGCTGAATTTTTATATGAGTGTTTTAAAAAATCAAGGCAGTTTAATTTTATTTATAATAAATGTAGGAAGTATTTGAGTAATGATATAGTAAAGCGAAAAAAAGATCGAACTGAAAAAGCCCATTAAAAAAAGCTGGGGCATTAGATTTCTTCTCGATAAATAATGCGCCCTAAGATTCTCAAGTCTATTTCGTTAAAGATGCGAATCCTTCCGACAAGAATAAAAGCCGCCTTCTCCCATTGATAATTTATAAGAAAAAAAATGTCCTCAAGTTATTTTTGAAATAAATGATGAGAAGATGATTTTTTTCCTTCTTTGAATCCATGGAAAGTAATTTGGTTGAAGAACATTCATCTTCGTTGGATGCACAACGGAGATTATTATTTAGAAAGCATTCAGCTGAAATTCTCTGTCGTTGTCACCTCTTAATTTGTCTTCGTTCCTTTTCAAAGTCCTGTAGAACCGGATTACGGGATAGAATGTTTTAGATGAACGACAGTTCCTGTCAATCTTTCATCGACGCGTTGACGTTTGTGAAATGACACCTTCTGCCGGTGCATCTTCCTGTTTATTCTTAAGCAGTATCGCTCTTTATCTCGAAAACCTGGTCTTTTTAGAAAAATCATGCCCATTATTCTGTTGATTTTTTTATGAGAGTTTAAATTTTCGATGAAAAATCTCAGCGAAACGTCGCTTTCATCGAAAACATCCTATAAATGGTGGTAGACTAACAGACAAGTGAAAAGCGTTCGGCCCCCGTAGAAATATCTCGTTTTTGTATTTCTAAAAAAAAAACGTTTCTTTTTCAGAAAGTGAGTGGTTAATATTAATTATTTCGTATCATTTCCGTTTTTCCCTTTCTTTTGTTTTTCAATCTTCTTTGAAAGCGAAAGCTTATGTTGGTGACATTTTTCCTTTTTCTTGCTCTCCAGCACTCCGTAAACTCAATGAAATTTAAATGATTTTTCTTGAAGGTAATTCATTCTTTAAGCCTGTTTGATAACTGTTTATACTTTTTTTTTAGAGTTTTCTTTTCAATACAAAATGATTAATTTTTTTTTCTCCTTTCTTTTAACGTAATTTCTTTCAAGAAATTTTCATATCCTGCTAAGTGATTGTGTTTACTTGTAGGCGGTGTCGGGAGCTGCTGCTTTAAGGAAGGCCGACTAAAAGCTTTGGATGGACTAAGGCTGTTGGAGTATTTCAAGACCGACTGTTCTTATGTTGTTGTGAGCTCATCGATTAGCTGAAATGTGTAGTTCGCTCCTTTTATTTAAAATAAAGTTTGTTGAGCTTACACTCTGAGTGTCCAAATATTTTCCAGTCTTACACTTGGAGGATGATTTCTAGTTTAACTTTATGGAATAGACCCTCCCTGTTGTGTCACTGCGTCACTGTGGCAGACTAAACTAAAAACGGTTTTTATGAGCTGTTGAATTCGGTACCAAGTCACAATTATTGCTAAAATTCTGCTGTGAATGAACAGCTTTACGAGGAACTTGTACACCCTCTCCTTTCGGCAAAAGGCGCTTCTTTGCAGTTGCAATGGAGATTGCTAAGCTATCCTTGCAAGCTCCATGATAATAACTGCCGAAACTTGATCCATTCCTATTTATAAGGATATGCAAAAATAACAAACAAAGCTCATCTGGAATTTCAGTGGCGCCACCTGCAACGCTGATAATTTATTTATCACCGTCTTGGACACTAATTTGGTTCAGGCTGATTACAACAGCACCTAAAAATTTTTCATGAAAGGAAATATTAGAGTGAAAATTGACGGGAAATATAAAACTCAATTTTCAAGATTCATAATAACAGCGATTAGGCATGAATATCCACTCGCATATCCAATGTCACGCTTTGGAGACGACGAAGATAACGTATCAAAGCATCGCCAGCCGTTAACAATTAGTCAAGCTTAAAAGAAGAGGGAAGAAAAAAAGAAGGGAGAAAGAGAGAAAGAGAACGAGAAAGGGAAAGTCGCAAAACAAATTACCAGAGTCCATTAAATCCCGAATGCGGTATCGCATGTGATAAAGTAAGCTGGCCCATAGAAAACATAAGATAGAAAAAGAGAAAATCTCCTAATTATCCTTGATAAGGCTAGAAGATCGCGCTGAAACGGGCGAGGGAGTCAGATCGCTCTTGCGGGGAAAATGGAAACTGGAAACTGTTTGTGCAAGAGGGTAAGGGAGGAAATTTCCCTCTTCCCCCTTCTCCATTTTCGCTCAAGGGTAACGGATACCGAGGGAAGTTAAAATTAAATGGAATTAAGAGGTCTCTGAATTTACACGATGACATGTATTCGCCTATTTTATTTACTCTGGATTAGATTAGTGAAAACTCGTTCGCCTGCGTCTTTCTCCCGCTTAAATGAATATGGCTGCGTGAGTTAAGAAATAAGCAAATGTGTCAAGAAAGGGGATTTATCATTTTAAAATATCAAGTTCCAGCAACTACGAACTTTTCTTGATAAAAATACACGGCTTATAACACAGATTTCTTTTTAGATTAATAAGAGATTGTAAATCGATAATTATACCCTTAATAATTAGTAATGTGTTATAAAATATGGGAAAACGTTCTTAAATAAATTTTGAATTATATCGACTAAAAGCATTCTGTTCTGTGAATCTAAATTGACTCGATAATTAATTGCATGAAGTTAAATCAAATTAGATCTCGATATAATTTGTCACCAAAGGGTAATATACTTCAAGTAATAATGAATAAATTCACGTAAATAAAAATTAAAAGTGTATCGAGACAAGTACCAAATATCCTTCCTAGAGTTATGATGGAGTTTTCACTTTATCTATCACTGCCTTTGAAAATCACGAAATGCCTGAGGATTGAAATTTAATCAGATTTTGAGAAATCGTCAAGAAGCATGTGACTTTGATTCCTTAACAAGTAGAAGGCGATTGATTGTCGACGAAAAAAGACCAATACAGCATTAATTATTGTTGTTAATAAGGCCAGTTAATCTATTGACAATAAATGGCATCCCTGGTAGGGACGAATAAATTAATCCATGAGCGAGAATGAAAAAGAATATGTTAAAATTAAGGACATTGTTTTAAGAAAAATTACCGGAAATGTAGAAACAGTTTGGAAATTTAATTTCTCCATAAAGAAAACTTAGAATTATTTTTTGAGCGAAGTCATTGATTTGCTTAATTTTTTTCTGCAACTGAGGTAGGCTTTTGGAACACCGCTTCATATTGCCTATCATTTTCATCTTGTAGCCAGATTCAGGTGTTACTCGAAGTAGTACTTTCCCTAATTCACGCACAAGAAAAAGCAAAGATTACAATTTCTGATTGGGTTTTTTCTTTTTGTTTTAGGTAAGACTGATTTATTTGCTGTATCTTGCTGTCTAAAAATAAGTAAGTAGATAATTATTTTTTCGTGTTATAATTTGTTCTTCTGTCCCAAAATGTAAACTTTATATTTTTCACGAGACAGATTTTGCATTTACTCCTATTTAAACGAGGAAAAAATCGTTTTTGTAGCCAGGTCTATCAAGTCGACGAATTTATCATCAAAAAATGGAACTTTTTATTTATTTTTGGCCTCTGGCATTAAGTAGTATCTCCTCTTACCTCCACTTAAATTAATCAATCTAGTTACTTCAAGGCAAAGCAGAAAGTATTCCGTCACCAAATCTGCTCATCATTTCCCTTTCTTAATAATTCTAGTTCCGTATTAGCATTTTCTCTTTTTAATCAAATATATTTGACCATGTAGATTTCCAAGTCTGCGGAAGATATTTCCCCAATGCAAATCAAGTAATGAGTAAAAACAAGGATTGGGATTGCTGCGGTCTGGAAACTCATAGTCTCCAGAATGTGAAAGCGCAAATGAAAAGCGAAAAGGACATAAGCAATATGGGGAGTATGCAAATTAGTCAGCCTATAAAAGTCATTTTGTTGAATGGCTTGAGGAGCCGAGAATGTTTCTAGTTGCTATCCCCCTCCCCTTGTCCTTCCATTCATCTCTCCCCTCCCCTTTCTTTTTCTCTCCCCCACTCCACACTCTCAAATTGGACGGAATTATTTATTTCGCTGTTTCCTTCAACTTATAACGAACATCTCTTCTGATCTGATTCTTTTTTTTTTCTTCGTGGATTTTTATAAATTTTGAAAGATTCTGCGTCTGCGAATCTCGTCCGTTATTTATAAACTTTTTTCTCGAATCTCCTGTTTTTGATCATTTATTCGGATGATGTGTTTTCCTTTCGATTTTTAGTTTTGCCCTTTAAGGAGAATGTGGTATTTTGGGGTTTTCAAGGAGCTAAAGGTTTACAAGAATATTTAAACGGGAAAAGCTGGATTTAAAAGGAAGAAGAAATTGTATTGAGGGTTTTTTGAACGTATCCCTTTTTTTTCTATAAATAGAACGAAAGCTATTTTATTTAAGACTCACCTACTGAAATTAGACAAGGGATAGCCTTTTTTTTTGTGCTCGAAGGCTTGAGACTCTTCTTTGTCCGTTAAAAAGGGCAAAACGTTTCTTTTAAAAAATAAAATCTTCTTAGTTCAGAATCGGTCGCAGAAAATATTTCTGGCTAGAATTTTTTAGTAAGACCGAGATGAAAATCTGAACATTTCTTAGCACTGACTTTGTCCGTATTTTGAAAAAATCAATCGTGAAAAATTGTATCACTTGAATAAACAAAAAAGAAACTTGAGAGTTATAAATGCTGACATTATTTCCTTGTTAAAATTTTCCGCTTCCGTCAGGTTTTTTGGTTTTGGGTGAAATAAAAAAAGCTAAATCTTTTAATTACGATTCTCAGCAGGTATAGAGGAAAAGCTTGAACGTGACGGTTTGCGTCACATTTTTGAAATAAAAATCATTCACAGAATTATGACTACGGAATTAGGTCAAAAGATTTCTTTTATGCTCATTTAGTCTAATCAACGCGTTTTTTTTCTTTCATTTTTTGAAAATTTCGTTTTGACGAATAAAACCGGGATTTATAATTTTCTGAAAAAACATTATAAATATTGATTAATGACTCTCAATAAAAAATTTTATTGCGTAGTTTAATGAAAGAGGAAAAGCTATATTTTATAGCAAGGAAATTCCTTTTCAGCGAAAGTTAAATTTTTTTTTAGTTTGCAAAACTTCACCAAAGAAGTTTCGTATGTATAGTTTTAAAAAGACACGAGACGCATTTCAAATAGTTAAAATACCTTTAAGACATGTGCCTCACAAAAGAGCCTTCATTAAAAATTAAATTATAAATAAGTTTACCTTGATAGTCTCGGATTTAAGTTTATATTTTATGTCAAGCTTCGTAGAAGATATACTTTGTAACATAAGAAAGTTTAATTGGTGTTTAAAAGCAATCATTTCATTTGAAGTTGATGTAACTAATTTTCCTGCGAAAACTTTAAGATCTTAAGTTCGTTGAGATCAACTCAAGTTTTAATAATTTTCGACTTGAGAAGGAAAATAATCTGCCTCTAAAAAAGGATTTAGGGAATGACCACCCATGATTCAACTTAGACTCTTCTATCTCAGCCATAGGACTCGATAGTCAAAACAAAGAATTCTCTTAAAATGGTTGAAACTTTTCTCGTCGGGTTTAATCATTTTCAGGCATGTGTAAAATTATCTTTCTCTTTCTTTCTCTCTTTCTCTTTCTGAAAACGGGATTATTTCAGTGAAAAGAACCTTTTGTAAAGGAAAGACTCTGGTCCGGATCGAGTTCTCTTTGACTGCGGGAAAATGGAACCGAAACGCCTCAAATAGGCGTATCGATTCTCCGATTTTTTTTTTTTTTTTTGAAAAGGAAAGGGAGAACCGGAAAGGAGTTTTCGCCTTTAAAAAGGACTCGAATGCCTATGACAAAGGAATTAACTAACTCGGGGAGAAATGAAGATAAGAAATACTAAACTTTGGTCAAGTAAACTGAAAACTCTCTGCTTTTGCTAACCCATTTTCGTTGAGGAAACAACGCAATACAACATCGGGAGAAGATTTTTATTTTTAAAACTGAAAGAAAAATCATTTTTATTTTTTTTTGCGAGCCTTGCTTTAGATTGCTCTAAAGTAAACAGTGGTCATTGACACCTCAAAGAGTTAATTTACCTTTTTTTAAAATAATGCGGCAAAATCGTATTTCAGCTGTCCTTTATTTTGGAAAAAAAGGGTCTCATTGTTTCGAGTCAGGTAGAGCAATAAACTTCAGTTCGCGCCGATCCTTCCTACCGAGGACGGATTCTTTGCTGGCAGTCGTCTTTTTCTGTTCGGTAGTGAAAGAACGTCGTGGAGTGCAATTAAAAATTTTTTTAAAATTGTAAGTTCATTGTTAGTGCTGTAAGAGATTGATAATGAGATATATTAATTTTTTTAATCGTGTCCGATTAAAAATTCGTCGTACAGCCAAAAAAAATAGTAATCATGTTTGGTGCGAAATGAAGCATATGAATTTTAGCGAGCACGTACAAAATCTGTGAGGGCACAAGTGAAATATCAAATGCCTTACATGATTTTTAGTTTCTCTAGTGAAAAAACTTTGTCTTCAGGAAACAGTCGATTTTACAGAAAATTACCAGAGCTTTCTTATGAGACTTAAGAGAGTGTTCGAATGGAATTTCTTCCTGGGAGTACTTTCATTTTTGTAAGTCTTTTTTGTTTTAATATTTTTTTTACTTGCCAGAAAAACGCCGGTTCATGCTAAGAGTTTTCATATTAATTAATTTAATTGTTACCACGTTTCCTTATAATCCTGGTATATGAATCTGCAATCCGGTTTACTTTGTTTCTAGATTGACTCTGCTAGGGTCAGTAAGATGAATTGAGGTCAGTTATATTGTAAGCAGCTTTGGCTAATCTCTGCTGACAAAGATCCCCCTTATAAAGCGAATCAACTGAAATCCGTCAAAGTGGACCTGTTTAAGTCAATACAGGGTAGTTGACTTTACTCGCCTTGAAGCATACTGTATAAAAAATTTTTTTTAAATTAGACTGAATGGGACATTTTTTCCTAATGTCTTCATTCGAATACGTTCCTTGGTCTCTAAATTTTGGTCGAATTTCGTATCGCTTACATCCTTTTAATAGGTTTTTGGTGCCCATTTAACCTGCGCGACTTATTTTGAATACTGCTACAAATCAACTTTATTTTTGACAAGCTAGCTGGACTTTTTATTTTGAGGTAGAGGCGAAATAAATTCTGGTCAGAATTGGCAGATATTTAACAATAGGAAAAGTTAGAGCTGCAAATGGTGACTTAATTGTTGGAATAAACGACACATTAAATATGATTTTCATGTCCCCTACAAAAATTATTCTAATGTATTCTGGATATCAAAAAATTGTCAATACCAAAATGTAACATAGCACAGTAATTTAATTTAAATTACGTCGCGTAATAACCGTTTAAAATAATAATAAGAGTTTTAATAAATTTTGCAACATTTTCATGGCATATTATCCTCTCTAATTACAAGTTGTTTTTAAGGGCCTTGCATTACCGAACAGGGTTTCAATTAATTAGATTTTACGCAGTACGTGTAGGTGGTTCATTAAAGTCGATAAGAATATATTCGGGGGGGATAAAGAGAAGTATATTAAGCTTAATTAAATGAGCAACTCGACGCGATTCTTTTTTTTCCCGCCAAATAAACAATCAATTCTCGGAACGTTTTATTTTTTTCTCGTTTTAATTAAAAAAAAGGGAAAGGAAAAATGGGTCTATAGGAAAAACGAACCTTGCTTCGCCTCGAAAAATTTTGTGACCCTCTTTTTCCTTTTTCCACGAGGAAAAAAAAAGCGACATAAAAAAGTTAAAAATCGTTTATGAGAGCTAGAAAATTTTCTCTTTACTTAATATTGCTTTCCCTAACCGAAAGTTGAAATGCCTCCGGAAAAATGCTAAAAAATTAAAATCGTTAGAATTTACGGAGAATGTACCAGAGATTATATATTTTTTTTTCCTTTTCATATTTAATATCGAATATGCGTCTTAGATTTTTTTTAAAATTTGGGAATAATTTTAGTTTAAAATGAAATCATAAACTTTGTGTTTAAGGAAACCGTCCCCCATAGTTCCGTTCTTAATATTTCCTTAGCAGCACAACCGAAGTCAGTTCTTCGGAATTCAGTTGTGGTTGATCCTACTTCCCTTCTCAAAAAGTTCCTCAGGATTTAAAATTTTGCCCGATAAGAAGAGAATAAAAGCAAATGTGGTGCTTAGTAAAACTGCTTCGCGAGTTATGCGGCACCGTCACCGATATTTACATTCAAATGTGATTTCTATGAAACGAGATGAACAAACTTTTGGTTTTCCTCTTGATGTTGAAAATATCGTCACGACTCGGGTGATAGATGCTCACGGGACTTTTTTCCCCGTTTAAAATTTGGTTTTATAAATTTTTTTCTGTAATACTAAGAAAAAAACCCCGCCGTTGCCAAAAGACATTCCAATCAGATGAAAAATACAAACGAGATGCAATTTCGTATTCCTTCTTTTCTCCGCGACCTTTTTTCTTAACTCTGACGGATTTTTATGCTGACTCGGGAGGAAGAAGAATATAAAGAATGAGATCGCATAAATTTGCCACGTTGTTCTACTTTTTAAACTTTTTTCCGCTTAAAGTAAACTTAGCAGATATTTTCGTGGTGATGGTTTTGGTTTAGGAACAGGCTTTAAATTGAATTTAAAAAGGAGAGCTTTTAAAATTGACATAGCTTGTCCTAAATTTTTCCTTCATGCCCAAGTGAAACTATGAAATGGGTGCCAACTGCCGAAGGAGTCTAAAGTTGCCCGGCAATTTATTTTAGCTCGCTTTCAGTCGCACAACAGTAGAAAGTAATGGTGACTTTTCGTAAGAGAAGGAGTTTTAGTTTAAAGGACAAAAAGGGTTTCTTTGTTAGCTGATGGGACAGCTGTCCCCGTACACCAGCTCTCGGAGCTGGAACACTGTACCTGCGGCCTGCTAAAAGATAATTGCCCTCTCTTTTTCTTTCGAACCAGAAGTAAGGCTTTGTTGGCAAACAATCCGCCAGTCCAAATCTTTTCTAGTCGGGAAAGATTTCCCAAAGTATGCACTGCTGCAACCGGACTTTAGGTCTTTTATAGCCGTTAATAACTGTGATAATCTCAAAAATCACTTTAGCACCAAAAATGTTCTAAATTTTAATTCACCTAAGAGCTAAAAAAGAAATCAGGACCCATTATATGGGCAATCTACAAACGCTTTGGATTTTGAAATTGTCCAGCAACAGCAGATGTTAAGGAAACAATTATTTCCACATTAGAACTAGAGAGTGACTATGTTGCTGGCCTCAAACATTAGCGTTATCCTGAATTAAAGCTTTTCGTGTGTATCAGAGTAATGTTTATCGTTGTGTAAAAGCCTTAATTACCTTTCCACTTCGCCCTTACCTCTAGCAATGTTATAAACTTTCATCGACTCACTTTTCCTTTTGAAGGAATTCAACGGCAACTTATTTCGCTATATAATCCAAGTATATAAGTTAAACAGAACGAACCCGCACCCTTTAGATCAAAGGGAATCGTGTCAGAGAGAGATAGAGAGAGAGAGAGAGAGAAAGGGGCTAAAGAAGAATATCTGGGTTCCAAGTCATTTTGAATATCGAATTCAAAACCGTTCCTTAAAACTGAACCTTGTCAAAAGGTAAATGCAAAGGTTTCGGGCTACAATGAACAGACCTTTCAGGTATTTCACAGGAATACAACTTTATGAAGTTAATCGTTTAGAAAACGAAATAATTAGCATCCATTGAAATTTCAGAAAGATATTTTTTTTTATACGAACAACTATTGACCAGGTATAAAATAAAAAGAAAAGATATTTTATTTCAAAGATAAAAATATAAAAAAAAAATGTTGAATCGGAAGGAAATCTATAAAAAAGAAAGGATTTTACTGGGTTGAAAAGCCTATGCTTGCAAAACGGTTGCTCCATTCCTTAGATCAACAACAAGTTTTTCTTTATTTTTTCTTGGAAATATTTCTCGTGGAAATGAGGGAAAGAAAGATAAAATCCCGTAAAAGAATTATGTTTCTCAAACTCTCAACGGTTGAGGTATTGTTTTCATGCATTCGTAAGACAGAAACGAATGCAATCATCTGTAAATATTATATCTCTGCAAAGCTACACTCCGAAAGATAATGCCGGGGATTCTTCGGAGGGAAAATTCATAATCATAAATTCGAATTCAGCTCTATTCGTCTTTTTAATTCCGCGAAAGAGAATTTTAAATTGTCGCTTCTTTTTTCCGATACATCACGTGCGTTATCACTCGGGTTGCCAGAGTTTCATTTTATTTTTTTTTTAAAGTTGATTTATATTTTAGCTGAAAGCGCATTCTTTAAATAAACATTGATGCCAAATTTTGATATGAAAGTGAAGAAAATAATGACCGTGAAAAAATAACAACCTAGTTATTTTTAATTTTTTGATTTAAGAAGAAAAGTAACAATAGTAATAAGTCATTTTTTCCCTTAAGAGGTCTTAACAGGAGCTAAATTATGAAACTGTCCACCCTATCTATCGCATTTTCATCTCATTAATGCCTTTCTATTTTATACCAGGCGATTTCCTCCTCTTTCTTTTATTTTTTTTGTGCTCAAGCGATGAGCTTGTATATCTCCATGTTAACTTTAGCACGCTTATTGTCGGGGATGCGAAAAGCCGCGGGTTATTTTTAAAGCTGATCC
Organism: Liposcelis brunnea; assembly: GCA_023512825.1. NCBI lineage: Eukaryota > Metazoa > Arthropoda > Insecta > Psocodea > Liposcelididae > Liposcelis > Liposcelis brunnea. The sequence continues at coordinate 17,442,042 of CM042071.1, forward strand.
TCCCATTTTTTTCGAACAAGAACGATACCGAAAAAATTGACATGAAATTCAATAACGTTTATTTTAGCTTATATTTTATTTATATTTTTTTTTCCAAAACGATAAATCGAACCGATTGAGAAATCGCCCCCGAGAGCTATAAATAAAATTATGAATACGGGATGACATAGAGGCCGTGGCTTGCGAAGCATGGAAATCGTGAATTATTTGCCGAAAAATAATAATAAAATAAAAAGGTGCCAAAAACTTTATGAAGACAAGCAAAAGGAGGTTTTTATGTCTGAGGTATATAATTATTAGAATGTCGTTAAGATTTCATTTTTTTGATAAAATGGGAGGGCCCCCCGAATTATTATGACTTTGATTAATGACTTTATTAACTCGTTCTTTCAAGTTTTGAGAACTTTGCTTTTGTACTTTTCTACTTTCTTTTCAATTAAAAAATTCTCTGATTAAATTGATTTCTTACATTGATGTTCCCTTTATTGAAAATTCTTTGTTACGACTCGTTTCATTAACTTAATGATCAATCAAAAAAAAAAAAAAAAAAGGAAGAAAAGGATGTCTTGTAGCTAGAGTATAAACCCTCCTCAGTTTAGCTGTCGTTTTTTGGTTTTTTTTACATCAAAAATTATTCGATAAAAGTGGAACCTTCTGGGTTTTTTTACAACTGATAGTAATTTTCTGGGAGAATGGATGAAAATATTCATTGAAAAGAGGAAATCAGATTAAGCAATGATTTTCAGAATAGTTTAAAAAAAATTATTTAAAAAAAAAATGGTTTTTTTATAAATTAATTATTTACTCATAACATCTATATGATACATTATAGCTTGCACTTTAATCGTTTAAATTCTTCCTCATTTCGTAAATCGAATAAATTAGTATCCCCAAATTGAAGCCTCGGAAAAAAAATCTACGCAAAATAACGTGTGCTCGAAAGAATTTTCGGGGCGTTTCATTTCCCTCCCTTTCGAGTAGTTGTTATTTTGTCTTCGAGTCGAAACTATTAACGACTCTCCAAGCCCCACTTTCTTATTAAATATGAATTGATCATTATTGATTATTTAAAAATCTACCGAGCATATCAATAGTTTGCGTGTCTTTCGTAATTAAAGAAAAACCTTATCGTAATCCATTGCGTATTATTAGGGCCGTACTTTTTTGCCTCAATGATAGACTTTAGTAGTTTATTCTCTCGACTTCTGGGAGGTTATGTGTGTTTTTTTCCAGCTTGTTTTCAGGAACTTTCCTTTTTAATTTTTAAGTCGGAAGCTTTTTAGTAATTACATCTAAATTAAAAAGCAAACCAGAAATTATTATTTTAGCAAATTAGCCTTTTTAAACATATTAAAAAGCTGCCGTTTTTTTTAAAAGCAAGATTCTTATCTGTCATGCATGTTTAAATCTTGCTAATAGAAATTTAAATTAGCTGCAATTTTGCTGTGAAATAATTTAGCGAGCCCTTCTGTTCAGCGGGTTAAGGTCAAGATTCAAGTTCAGGAATCTGAGAAGTTTTTCTATTGCCCAAATTGATTTCGGCCAAATCTCCCTCTAGCACGTTCATGTTACCTCAAAGCATCCATCACTCGGGTTCATCTGCAATATTTTACTCAAGTCGACCTGGAAGTAGTAATCTGCTTATCAGCGTCCGGACGCTGATAAGCAGATAAGGGGACGCGTCCCCTTCTTTTTTTTAAAACTTTTTCTGCGCTTTTTTGCTATACCTGTCACAGGGTAATTTCCGTGACCTTCATGGCCACATCAAAACAAAAAGCAGTTGACTTGCTCGTTCTCAGTCACGGGTGAGGTAAAGAAAGCTTTTCCTAAAGGGAAAAGAGGTTAAAATGTTAAAAAAAGATATAAGAACAACTTTTAACCCTTTTTTAATCCTTACAAGGTTTTTTTTATTCAAAAAGAGGAGGAGAATAATTTTTCCTTAATTCATTCATAGAAGCTATTTTGCCGTGGCGATAGAGAGAATTTATGATCAAACTTATAATATCCGCATAAGCCTCATATTGCAATTAATTAATTATAATTAAGCAAACGGGTTAGCAATTTAACGTATTATCATCAGGTGTAATTACTTGTCTTATATTTGGTACGAAAATTTTATGTGCGAGAGATGTACAAGAATACATGGAAGGTTTACCCGTAACCTCTCTTTTTTGACATTTATAGCGCTTGAAATAATTTACGGCTCATTTTGATTCGGTTCGCATAATATCGTTCATACGGGTTTTAAGCTTCAGCAATGTTGTGAAAAGCCGTCAGCAAAACGGTTCCGAATAAAATATTATTTTCAATGTTAATATTATTATTTGATTAAACGTTCCCTAAATGTGATGTCACTCGATTTGAAAAGGGGGAACCACGTCAACTCTGTAAGAAAATTAATATTCAGAAAAAAGATTAATAAAAAGCAGGGGGCACAGTGCCGTATTCGCGTAAACATGTTAAAATTATTTAGACATTAAGTTTTTTAAAACTTTTTTTTTAAAAACTTGGCTAGCGGGGAAAGTGTGGAAAAAGGTAATGAGAATAAACGTTAACCTTTTTTAAAAAAAAAAAAAAAAAAAAGAGGTAAAGGTTTCATTAGAATTTATTGTGCTGAGATCAACGGGTAATCTTTTTTTTTTTTTTTTTTTTGTGGTTTTAGAGAGCCGCCTTTTTCCTGCACCTCTTGGGATTTATGTCAGAATCTAATGAAAGAACTCTCTTGACGCGATTGGAGGTTTTTTTTTTTTAAAATTTAAATGGGGATATTTGTCAAGGAAATGGGGAAGTCGCAAACTCTCTCGGTAATAGTATTAAGCTGCTAACAGAGATTCCTTGTCTTTCAATATTGTAATAATGAAAAAGGAATAGGAAATGAGGGAACGTGTCAAAGGGGTTATTTTTCTCGTGCCATACTCGTTATTAAAGTTTTTGAACTTCCTCCTTGTGCGGGGTGCACCTTGCACTACTTATGGAATTGACAGTGTGGTGCCAATTTAAAATGCTAGGGCTATTAAAGCAAGTTTTTTACATTATTCAGTATTCAGGAATTCTCGTTATATTTATTCTTGGCCTGCATAATTTTCAAACACCCACTAGCTGATCAGATTTTTCGAATCTCAGCCTAAAAGATCTTTTTTGATGAATTTTGGTTAAAATCCACTGGACATAAGGACCACGCGAAGAGTTGTTGCAAATTATCCGAATCGTTAAATTTTTCTTTCCTGCGGCTGAAAGTAAAAGCCTCGACAGAATATCAAGAAAAAAATTTACATCATTTCATTTTCACTCGAAAGAAATGAAAAGTGAAAAGTTATACATTAGATTTTCCCCCCAGTGGAAACCCGACGCTGTTTGCAAACATTAAAATAACAATTTTACGGATTAAAAGGTCTGGGAAAACCTGATTACGGAATGTTTTTCTGCGTATATTCACAGTCTCAGTCCCACTTATCTCTTTTCATACCTACTTCCTCCTCCTATTTGATTCTTTCCCGTGTTAAAACCACCGAATGTGGGTGGAAGATTAAAAAAGAATATATATTCGACAGTTATCCGGACGTGTTCGTTGCAGGAACCTTGTTTTATAAATGCACTCTCTGTGGACGATTTCCGATGTATATATATCCGGTCATTTATAAACATTAAACCTGAATACTTAAGCATGTAAAATTAGTTTCCTTTAATGTTAATTTAAGGTAAGGGGGGAAACGACCTGGGCCAATCAAAGGAAATGATTCCAAGCATGAACTATTCCTTTAAAAAAATTTCGGTAGCTAGTTAAAAAATTTTTTACGTGATCTTTTATTAATCCGGTCCTAGTAAATCACGTTTTATTCTGTCGGCACGTCTCATAATAAGTTTCAATAACATCCCGAATTTCGAATAAAGGTCATTCGGTGAAATTAATGAATAAACTTTATGAACAGGTATCTGCATTTTTTATCTTCAAAATTTAAATCCTCTAATAAAACTAAAAAAAAAAAACTTTTATTCTGAAATCGATAAAAAAGTAGTCGAAGTTTAGTCTCTGCGGATAAGAAAGAAAATGATTGTTTATCTGGGAAAACATAATCTCAATAGCCGAAGACAAGCCTCCCCCGATCTTTTCCATTTTTTTTTTTTTTCGTAGTTTGATTATTGAGCATTAACCCGGCTAATAAAAAACTTATTCGATAATCTCTGTAAATGAAATAGTAAAAAAGTTTTTATACCGCGTTTCGTCAAACATAATTCAACCGGAAGTTAAACGGAATTACTCTAATTTTTATAACCATACTTTTATATTCTATTATATTGGATTTTTCAATGGCTTTACAGACTCCGAAAAAAAAAAAAAAGAATCGTAGCGATTAAGATTTTTTATCTCGTTTTATATTTTTTTTTTATACGGAGTGTTTACTTTAAATTTTTCCCCTTCCCAGAATCTCAAAACTGAATGAGATTGTATTTTGTTAATTGGATAAAATCGAAGTTGCTTGAATTTCAACCTTTTTGGTGCTTCCAACCATTTAGAAAGTGTTGTTAATTCTGTTGACCTTTTCCCGGAATTGAAAAGAGTTAAGGGAGTAATAAATTTTACCTTTAAATTTTAAAAGTCATTCATGCACAAGGAAATGACGCAATCTATTAATATTTTAAGTTAAATGCTGCGAATGAACTGTTTTGAGGTATGAATATGATTTTTCAGTTTATTTACTCGTGATATATGTGGCTTCACCTTTGGTTTAGTGTGGAATGAACTAGTCGAACCTCTAAGGTGGCGCCAGAATCTTCATCTTTGTTTTGCGAATCGAGTTTGTGACTTCGTCCAGTTATTTGAGAGCTGCAAAGGAGTCAAACATATCATGGCACCTCGGCACCGGCCTGAAAACGCCACTGGCTCAAAATTTGCTTAAACATTAAAAGGTAAATGGTTTGAAATGCAGCTTTTCTTTTGTTTAATAGTCTTAACGTTAAATATTTAAAATCGTGTTATGCATTACTTCCAAACAATTAAAATCACCGTTTTATAATTTTTTTTATTCACAAACCTCTGCCAAGCTATGCGATCGTTGGAACGAGAAAAGAAATCATCACAAAGTTTTTAAAATGTTATATATCTTTTACAAAGCATATTATTTATCTTTTATTTTTATTTCCTGCGTGATTCGGAATGAAAACGCATGATTAATAGTACCTTGTCTTTTCCCAGGAAATAATTTTCAAAGGAAAAAAAAGATTTTGTAACTATAATATTTCTATAAAATCCGTTTAAAGTAGCACAGTATTTTTACACGATTTTGTTTAAATTTTCGTGACATGAATATTGTCATAAAAATGTTCGAGATATTCAACGAGGTTTTTTGCCAAAATCTGAAGCTAAGTACGACCCTGATTGAAATAGTTAAACCAAGCGTGTTTTGCAATATTCCACCGGATGTGAGATAGACAGTCAAATTTTGAAGTGTTTCGCATCATAGTCGACGGACTGAAACGAACCATTGCCTCCACTAAAGTCCCAGCCTTCAATAATGGTAAAATTAGTCATTTGGCTGAAATTGTATTTTCTTAATTATTGTCCCTTGTTCTTTTGGTTATTGCTTCCGAGCCCGAGTTTAAAACTTTTTAACGGGATGTTCATTTTGTGACTAACGGTTTTTTCCTAGGATTCGGATTTCACTTTAGGGAAAAGCGATTTGACAACGATAATGACAGCCGCATTGTATTTTAATGGAACCCTGATATATAATTCAATTAAATTAAATGAAACCGCTTTGGGGGGGAGGAAGAGTTTGATACTTCACTTTTGTATTGTTCGAAAGAAAACTTCTCGAATAGACGATTCTCTCTCTTTCTCTTGATACTATCAGGGTTTCCATTAATTTCATGTTTTATTATTTTGCTAGAGCTTTTAAAGAAACTTTTGTCTTGACCACGTTACACTTCTGATCTAATTAAATGATATCCGCTCTATTTTCAAACTAATAAGAGTAATTTCAAAGTGTATGATATTGAATTCTTTGAGTTGGAGACGACGCTTCGTCGGATTCGATTCAGTCCAAGAGAAATACTTTTTCCAATTTTGGGATTTTTTTCGAGATGTTAATTGGCTACAGGTTTTTGAAAGATTAATGTACGTGTACATGAGCGTTGCTTTAGCCCAAGAAGTCTGGTTCAGATGTGAAAGTAAAATTCAGTCCTTATCTCTTTGATCTCTTATCCCTCCGCTGCATGAAAAAATGAAATCATTGGAAAATCAAATCAAAAATTTTAAATCCCATTGAATCAAAGAGCCTTATCAATTTTTTTAATAGCTCTTCGACTGAAACGTAGTTCAAACTCCCAAGAGTGCTTTAAGTCTGACAGAACCGAATAACTTCCGATATCTCTGTCAGTTCTCTTCACCTACGATATTGAAATGTATTTCCTTCATTTCTATAATGGAAGACCTACAGTAGATCAAGTCGGGAAAATGGATGTACGAGGAAAAACCATTTATAAGACTTCTGCATGTCTTTATAAAAAAATCCGTGGGGTTGATGCCTGTCCGGAGGTAACGCTTTTTTCACGCTTGCCTGGTTGGTACTCTCTCTCTTTATGTATTTTATGTATTTAACCTTTAAAATTTTCCTCACGACCTTTGAAATTAAACGCCATTTTGTTTATCTTCGTATTACCAGAAAAATATAACAAATAATTGCGATAAAAGTTCAATAACGACGGTTAAAATTTTTCTAAACATAGGCGAGGGACTTGGGAAAACTAAAGATTGATTTTAATGATTTCATTTAATTTTCTGCTATAAAAATTCGTAAAGCCGCTAAAACTAAGGTATTTTTTATAGAATGAATGATGAATTTTAATTAGATGGTCTATTAAAAAAATTAAACTAAAGCCCCGCGATTCGAAAGAAGTCTGTGAATGACAAAAAACTTTTCTTGTAAAAAAGGAAGGAAAAGGAAATGAAAAACATTCAATAACCATTAGCGAAAAGCTAGAAAAAGAGAAGTCTTTCAAAATAGAAATATTCTTGCAACAAAATTTAGTGAATCGCATACGGTCGGATTTCATGATTGATGATTCTTAAGCGCTCAGTTTAAAAAAGTTTTGCCTTCGACGTGACAGGTGATATGAATTTATGTTTCTTTAATATTCATTTTTACGATCTAACATCACCTTATTTTTATCGGTTTGTTCGAGCAGGCCAAAGCCCCGAAATTGGGTCGTATCGCACAAATTCTGTTAATGTATCCGTTTTCTAGATACAGTTAAAGTAAAATGCCTCCTAGCGGTTCCAATAATAATTGGCATCCATTTCCGGTTTTAATGGACGACGTCCGTTTAGACAATAAATAATGAATCGCGGAGATTCCCCCAGGCGAAGACCGTTTTACATGGAATATTCGAAGCCGTATTTTGATATGAAAAAAAATTCTGTATTGTTCTTCTGCTTAGTAACAATTCGGAAAAATTGATCGGCTTTAGGCTAATTTTATACGTGTTCGAGGATTTAAACCTTTTTGGTTTTTTACTTCTCTCTTGAGCTTAATAAGACCCATCGATCGATATAAACGGAGTTTTGATATATCTTACTTCGGTTATTGATAATTAGCTTGTGAAGTTTCCTGAAGTTAAAGTTTAAAGTTCAAGAAGATGCAAATGAGTTTGTCAATATATTTAACGTTTAAGGTAGATTACGGTGTATTACTCAAGGGTAGACTAGTTATATAATCGCTGACTAAAAAGATCCCCACAAAACGTTATAATGAAATTTCGATCAAGCAAATTTGAAACAAATTGCTAAAATTGAATGTTAAAATTTATTCTCAAATAACGGAGAACGCCGTCATTATGATGATTAGATTTCTTTGTTTTCTTGTGGTTTATTCACGGTCATTTTACTGATTTATTTTTTTGTTGCATCAACAATTCAAAGTGTAATTAAATTAGACTTTGATGTTAACTAGTCACACTTTTGGTTTCTGTTGATAAAAGTTACGGAGTTCTGATAGAACCTCCCTTTCTTTGAAAATCTTCCAAGATTATAGTTTCTACCATTTGCTCTGGAGAAGTTAACTACTTGGGCTTCATTGCCACTGTAGAGAAATATCTTAGCTGAAAATTCATATTTTCATAATGTGAGGTTTCGGCCAAAAAAAAAAAAATACCTAAAAAAGCTGCTTTCCTCTCAAGAAAATTTTTCCCCTTTGAGGAATCTACCCCGATTACAGAATCTAGCTTGGAAACTGAATTTGAGGCTTCTACGTATTAAAAAAGAGAGAGGGTTATGATTACGGGGTAAGAAGAGAAGCTGCGATCGAGTCGAATAATGCCGCCAATTTGTCAAGCGATCCCTGGGACAGGAAGTAGAGATTAAATCTGATATATTTATCTAACCTAAATCTTTTAAAGCAAGTTTTTTTTTTTTTTTTTTTATTCAACAATAAATTGTTGACAATACCCCCAAAGCCTTCTCGGCTTGACTGGGGGGGTTGTCGTTACAAAAGATTCCAAAAGTTATTCAACAAGTTAATCAACTTAAGTTATCAAACTAAAAATTAATTTGAGTAATAATTTTAATTGAGTGTAACATCCGAGACTACGCATCACTATCCATGCTATCGAAGATCCAGCTAGCCAGATCTCTCTTGACCGCCCTATATGTGTCACATTGCAGCAAGTTCAGGGGGAGCCTATTGAACAGGTGGGGCACTGCATATTGCAACTCCTTTCTCCCAAAATTATTTATAAACCTCGGCTCTACGTATGTTCGGTAATCGCCTGCCTCCCGTCTTTCTCTCAGTTGTGTGGTTTTTATCTTATAAGCATGGTCAAAGTAATGAGTTAAAATAAACACGTAATAGTAAAGTTCTTGTATGGGCATAATGTTATACAGCTTAAAATAATTGGGCCTACTCCCTTCCGACTTCTTATGAATTATCCGAAGCATATTATTTTGCAATCGAGAAATGCGCTCAAGGTTAGTATCCGTGGCGCTCCCATATGCCAGTATCCCAAAACGCAAGATCGATTCCACCAAGGCTTTATAAGTCATAATCAATGTTTTGCTTGAAACAACCCTTGCCAAAGAATAAAGCCCAAAAAGCCCAGAGCGAAGCCTGCCGCAAATCATATCCACATGCGGTTCCCATTTGAAACGATCATCTATTATCACCCCCAAATACTTTTGTGTTTGAACCTGCTTGATCTGAACGCTGCACCCGCAAGAATCCCATGTTTTGTTATGCAAGCAGTCAATAGAGTGACAAATAATATTGGCCTCCTGCCTCTCCCTGAGGGGAGGTCGCACATGCATGACAGTGGTTTTTAGTTCATTTATCACCAACCCATGGTCAAGTTGAATCTTTTCTTAAAGGAAAATATAAAATGTTATTGAAATGAACGGAATAGCGCAATTGTATAATTCGTAAACATTTTTCAAAAACTGACTTTAATGGGCATTTAAATCCTTGCAATATCACGAAGTTCGTTTAGGTTATCACAGTTTAACATCTGCAGTTTTAAGATGTCCTGTTCTTTTATCCATTAATCCTTTCTTCGTAAGTTAAATATTTATTTCTAGGATTGTTTTAAATGTCCAAATGGTAAATTGCTTTTTGAACCTCTCGAGTCTCCTTGCCAATAAAAGTTAAGATACCGAGCTTTGTGAGAGAGAGAGGAAGATTCGGGCTGCAGGGGGGGAGTAAAACGAGAAATGCGAAGGATCTCGGGGAGGTGATGACGAAAACGTGTTTCAAATTTGATTCTTTCTACGACTTCTTACTTTTTTAGCCTGACTCTATTTTTATTATTTCCAATGCTTTTGAAAAAATATAGGAGGGTTGTAAGGGAATATTTCGCTTTTTTGTGAGCTGGATTTTTCCTTGAGTTTTTCCGATGTTTTGATTTATCAAAATTACAGTAGAAAATATACTTTAATTTTTTGATGAAATTTCTCTTGTGTCCTTTAGAACTAAGTTTAGCCGATTATTGTTTAGTTTTTCTACTCGCATTTCAACTATTCTCAATTCGAGAACAGCTTTCAAATTCAAAATCATGGCAGCTTATAGTTTAAACATGACAAACCCCTAAGTAGCAGACAATTTGTCAACGTTTTCAACAATTTCCATGCTCCCTAGGCAGTCGACCTTGAGTAGTGAACCTGAAAGGAAAGAGTCACCAACTGAATTGCTGCTTTTTGATTGGCTGTCACCAAACGTGAGGCAAGAAACAGGAGACGTCTGACGTCGTTACCAATTAACGAATTTGGTCACAGCCAATCAGAAGCCAGGATTTTAATATACAGAGTTGGTGACTCTCTCCTTTGGGAAAGATATCTGGTTGCATTGAAGATCCCTTAACAATGTTTCCCCTGATATGTCGTTGGTGCCCTTGAGTAATGAGATCGTCACTTTTTGACACTATGGAAAGTTCAAAACTTACGAAAATGGTTTTATTTTATTCAACACAATTTTCACAAAGCAGCAAGTATGTTTTTTTTAAAAATCATAAATTTTAACATTACGTTTTAAAAGAGTTTTGACATTGCTCATTTTTTAATTTCACCTGTCACGACCCCGCGTTTATCCGCCCCGAAAGTGACATTTTTTTTTGTCTGCACATACCTTAAACCCCGGCAGACTGTTATGATTCGACAAATCCGCAGAATGGAACAGAACCACTTATTAACTGCACGACATAAAAACGGTATTGCATTTCATTACCGTTGAGCTCCATACAACTGAAAGCAGTAAATTCCGTGAAACTGTGAGTGTTACACATTTTATCGCCACTTCTACGTCATTATTCTTAAACGCTTTATTGCGATATATAATTTTATTCAAGTTTTAACGGCGCTTTTTCTGACCGATTTTACGACGGCATTCAGGAAAATGTTCGATGTCGTGAATTTTCATTAAAGACCAAACCGAAAAACCGTCTGGCGTGAATCGTAGAATTTTTTCTTATCTTCGATCAATTTCCTTTTAAGTAGTAATTGAGGAACTAGACTGACTGGCTCCGTGACTGAAGTTTTTCGACACAGAGATGCAGGCTTTTCGCGTTTCTCGGATCCACTTTCTTTTATGTGACATGGACTCGTTCGATTCATTTTTGTTGTTGACAAAATCGGAGAGAAATGCATCGGGAAAAAATCGATTTACTTAGCAAAAGGAAATGAGGAATATCTCTTGTAAAAAGCCTCGCTGGGCGAGGATAAATGCAAAAGGGAGAACGAAAAAGTGTGAAATGTCAAAACGGGGAAAAACCCCTTCCGGAAGAATGCGTTTGAAAATTTTTATAATCTTAACTGGATTTTCTTCTAAAGTAAAAATAATCGTGATGAGATTATAGATTTTTATAACTGATGTTGAAAGCTATGATGTACTTTGAAGTTCTTGGCGTTATCTGGACTTTTAAAAAAAGTTGTAAGACATGTCCGTCAGGATAATAAATTAAGAGACTTGAGTTTGATAAAATAATTACCTGCTTAGTGTGAAAACAAAGGAGTTTCATTCCCAGAATGTTAACTTCATGGAATATTTCACTCCAAGTCAGCTACTTTTCATCCTCATTGTCTGAGATGCTCACTTTTAATATCAGGGTAAAAACAAATTGTTTTATTTTTTTCTGTAGGCCGAGAGCTATTTGAGGTGGCCGGGAATAGGATCGATCTGAGTTGACCGATGACGGTAATAACACAATCAATACCTAAAGCGAGTCGCTACAGCTAGAGAAACCTGACTTTGTTAAGGTTCGAAGATGGTTAAAAAATCTTTAAGCTTGCTCAGCTTATACTAACTTGAATTGAAATTGAGCAGTCGGGAGTATTTTTTCCATGTTTAATAATAAATTAATTCTTGAAAATCTAAAAAAGCTTATTTCCAAAGCTTTTATAACATCGCCCATCTTCGAATTCCGTTTTTAGTCCAACCAGCAGCTTCTTGTTTTATTTAAGAGCGCCTTTTATTCATTAACAAAAAAAAGGGCTGCCATTTTTAATTTCCTAACTAGGATTCAAAGAAGGGAAGGGGGTATCAAGCTTTATTGTTGAAAGAAAGAAAAAGTCTGCAACTTTGGTTAAAATACAGTGTACTTTTCGGGAAATTTCTGCTTGAATAATATTTCTTTGAAACGGTACGAGTTACTCGAATAAAAGAGACTTAAACCAGAAAATAAAATTTAGTTTCCCTAACTTGAAAGCCATTTATCATTCAAGAAGGAGAAAATTTGTCGCCCTCGCGTAAGTCTTGGCGGAACGAATAATAAGAAAGAATAGCAGTTTTCCGTTTTTCCAAAAAATTTTAAATCAAAAGACTAATATAAAATCTGGTTTTGTCTCTTTTATGCTCGCTTTATAAACTCCAACTGTGAAAAATTATATTCCCATAATTCCGTTTAATTATTCAAAAGTTTTCCATCACTTTTTTAACCGGGGAAACTCTTTACAAAGAAGATTCGAAAAATATTAATCTGTTTTAATAATGAATCAAGAAGCAACTTTTGTGTTTACTTTTGTTTACTTTTCACGTGGATTAGCGATCCTAAAACTTTGTCATCCCTTCGTCGAATTTCTTCCCCGTTACGAAAAATATACCCGGTGGAAGATGATACGGAAAAAAATTTTCCCTTTGCTGTTTGCTTAAACTTTTTTTATTTTCGCGCAAAGTAATTTTTGCCAAAAGAAAGATAAAAAAGAATAACGTGAGCGAGGAATTTGAGAATATAGCTAGTTATAAAGAAGACTTATAACGGTGAATTTTCGTTTCTCGAAATCCAATTTTTTCCCTCTCTTTTTTTTTCTTTTGTATCAGGATAACGGCGGAGATAAACATGTTTCAAGATGTATCATTTTTATTGTGTTGTAATCCTAAAGCATCTTTGTGCCTTCTACCGTTTAGCTTTGTCTTTTTATATAATCTCGAGGGCAAGCGAAGGAAAAACTATTATCTTACCCCGGCCCGAGGAAAAAAATGACGCGCCTTTTTCTGTTGAAATGCGAGAATTGAGAATTTTTTAGCCGTAGGCAAAAAAAAAGAAAGGAGATAGCGACAATAAAAAAGAGGGGCGGAATAATCGTCTTTCCGTTCGCTTGCTTATGAAACGATGCTTTGTTTATTTGTTTGCTTTTGACTTAAAGTGTTAAAACTTCATAACTTTGATCGTGGCGTTATAAGAAAAATATTTGAACGGCTTAAGTTTGGAGTGTACCGCAATGAAGCAAGCTACCGACTGAGATGTAATGTGTCGAAATAATTCGAAAGAAAAAATTATATGCAGGATTTACGGTTGCGACAGGAAAACTGTTCGTACATCTAATTCAGATTCTAATTTCTTTTGTTAAAGTAATTTCAGATTTTTTGCGGTTAATACTTATGCATAAATATTATTCACACTAAACAACTAGCTGTAAAATATTTTTTAGAGACATTTTTGTAAAATGGCAGGCAGGTGCAAGAAAAGCAATTTTTCAGTTTTTAACTTATGGTCTACTTGCGTTTCTTTGTTTATCGAGTCTAATATTATTTTTTTGTTTCAGGTAAGAAAATTCTTTTGCTTATCGATCCTATTTTCAAAAAAATCTGTAAGTAATATTAATTATTGAAAATATTTTCATTTGTTCTGAGACACTTTTCTTTAGCTTGCGAAATTCTAAAAATCAATCATCCACTAAATCATATGATAAAAATTTGGCTTGTCTTATTTTAAATGTTTCGACTTTATCTAAATGTCGATACTCCCGATTAAGATTTCTGTTGCAAGAAAAATAATGATCTTGCATTTTTTGAATTTCGCGAAAGCAGAAGATAATATCTTGTAAAAGTTTTCTTTGAAAATGTGCGTATTTATCATTTAAAGTGCACAATAGAGCAAAATATATTCATAGTCCCATAACGTGCAAGAAACCGCCCTTAGCATAAAGAAAAACTTCTTTATGTGTCCTACATTTTTTACCAAATATTTAAATTCTTTCAAAATTTAATTCTTTCAAAATTCATCGAACTAAAACATGACGGAAAACTGAAAATAAATTTTTTGCGCTCCCGAAAACCGTGAGTAAGTTCTTGAAATATGTTATTTCAACATCGCCCGCAACTGTAAAGGGGGAAAAAAAGGAAGAATTATAGTTGTAAAAAGTATCTGCCTCTCTCTCCTCTTCTTTGCATTGAATTTCAATAGCAAAGCAAAAACTTTTCACTGGGAAATCGTTGGAAATTTATGTAAAGATAATAAAAGTTCAACCAAACTTTTTCCTTTTAAAAAGAGGCCGAAACCTCTGAAACAGATTTAACCATTACAATAAACTGACATCGGTGACAATTGAAATGTCAAGGCATTAAAAGTATCCAGCTTGAAACACGGAAAACTTTCCGACCGAGTAGTATAAGAAAATAACATCTTTCTCGGGGGGGAAATCTTAAAGAACATTCAAAGATTTCTCTCGCCGAATAACGGGTTTTTTTTTCTATTAAGCTTATCGAGAAATTAATATCATCCGACCTCACTTATCGACCCCGAGGAAGGAACGTGGAATCATTCTCTCATGGGATGTCTCTGGGGAGATCGAAACCTCCCTGCAGAGATGATTTAAGGAAATTCGTATTAGGAACGCCGAACGCATTCGTTGCGTAAAAGATCTATTCGTCAGATATATTTAGCCAACCCGTCACAAACAGTTCTACTCTTAATGACTCACTTTCCACCCACTCTAAGCCAAAGTTTTATCATAAGATTTATTGTTAACAACATCTCGTCAATTGTGAAACTCCTTCGAGTGTTGTTAACTATTTCGGATTTTGAACCCGCTTCTCGTTGATTTGTAACCCTTGAGGACTTTGCTTCTTGCTGGTTTAAATTTAGGTTTTTGGGATTTTTAAGGAGTTTTTTCAATAATTGCATTTGATGTAAAAAAAAGTTCCGCGTCAAAACGATTGCAATTTTTTTCATTAATGAAAAAGTTTGCGAATAATACGGAAGGAGTGTTAAGAATCTCTATGAAAATAAATATAAAAAACTAATGGCAAGGAGTGAGATTCGCTTCAATCAGTTCGCTCGAAAAACGAAACCTTTGTTCGAGGGAAACTTTTTAGTTGTTAACCAGTTTTCTGGGACGTTGAGTAATTAAAATTCGAGTTCAAAGACAACCGATTTTTTTGTTTACTTTCAGTTTAGCTCTCAAGCTTTACGGGCGAGAGAAAGAGAAAAGAGAAAAAAGGTCTCTCATTTTTAGATTTTAATTCTGAAATCATTGTTAGAGCTTGTTCATGTTTTTCGTACAAAAGGGGTTTGAATCAATTGTTTTATTGATATGGATTCGTTAGATTAAAAATGTGGCGGGCTTAGTAACTAAGATTTAAAAAATAGGAGACAATAATATTTAATTTAGGTTGTTTCTAAAAAAAAAAAAGGTATTGGTTCTTTAAATGTTTTTATGGGCAAAGTCGTGATCCGTTTTTCCCACTATTTGGCCCCGGAATAGTGGAAACGAGATCATTTTTTTCTTGAGGAAAACAGATATTTAGAATTACTCAAATTTTATTATCTCGCCAATATTTTGATATCGCGACTCGTTTTGTTGAGTACTTGAACGTCATAACAATGTAATGTACGCGAAATTTTAGGTTAAAGAAAGAGAAAGAAAGAGGGGGAAGAGAGAGAAAACGAGCGAAGCATTTAGACGATTAGTTTCGGAAAATGCGATCGGAAAACAGTCAAGAAGTTTCAAAGGGATTAAGCTATATGTGCTGAGCTTATCGTCGTTATTGCCAAATCCGTTTTATACTTTCAAATTAGTCTAATAATTTTATGATTACTGTAATGGTTTCCAGTAATCGCTAATCATTGATTACTTTTATCGATAGAATTAGGTCCCGGTTTATATTTTTAGCAAAGAGGATTTGTGAAATCCCGGAAAATCATGAACGGTTTTTCGAATTATGTTTAACGAACAACTGGTTGATGGTCTTTTTTATGAACGTAGTCTCCCTTTCCCCCCTTTTTCTTTTAAAAACGCTGCTTTAAATGGTATTCCCGAGATCGTTGAATACGAAAGGGAAAAAAATTCAATCCTAAAAACATTTCGAACCGTCGGAAAATAAAATACAAGATTTCAAAAGCGACAAAAAGGCTTTTTCGAGAACCATTCGGGAAAACGTAAAAATAAATCAACATTAAATACTGTCACAAAATATGAAAACCTGACAGCTAGACAGATTACATTCAATATTAATGACAACTTTCGTCATACTGTATATTTAAAAAAAGTAGAATGCACATAAGCCATTACTTTTTTTGTTAAGAGTTATTTGTTGGCAGCTTTCGACGTCGTGAGGAGGGTTCGGTAATTTCATTCTTCGGGTTGTTGGAGAATCGCTCTTACTTTCTTTTTTTTCTCTCTTTCAATGAAATCGTCAGATTCATATTTCATACGATTTATGAGTAATAGTTTTCATTCCTGAAAGGCATTCCTCTCATCAAATAAATTATTGGATTATCAACAAAGTTAAAAAGTTTTTACCGATTTTCGTCCGTTTTCACTTTATTACGTGAAGAAAATCTAATCTTTGTAAAAGAAATCGGCTGTGAATCAATAATAATGGATTTATTCCATTTAACGCTATTATCCTTGACAGCTTTTAAAAAATGTGGCTGAATCATGCTGTATTTTCCCCCCGACTGATTCACGATTAAAACTCGAAACGAGAACTTTAGTTTCAGTTTGATAAAAAAAAAAAAGTGTAACCGTCGTAATTACAAAAAGCTGCCGAGTGTAAATCCTCTCTGTGGTTTACAGAAAGAAATCCAAGAAAGAAAGAGGATTAAGGGGTGGCGAATTAAGCTGCCATTGTGGTCGCACCTTTATAAAAGAAAAAAAAAAGCCATGAAAATGTCATGATTGCGTAAGGTTGAGAAAAAAAAGAAGAATAGCTTTTTTCTTGGATAGAATGTCAATAATACGACAATCTGCTGATCTTGTAATATTTATTCTGTTCCGAGAAAGTTTGTTTAATCCACGAGAGATTCCTATTTCCGTCAACGTAACTTCGGAATGTATTTTTAAAAAGCATTCATAAATTTAATAAGCGACGAAGAATTCTTTTTTTCCCTTCTTTTTTTTTCAAAAACGTTAAATCGTATTTAGATTGCCTAAATCAATGATTGAGGAACTTTTTGTTTTGAATTCAAGACTTCTCGCGGGTGAATTGAAGAAAAGTTTTTAATTTTTTAACGTTATTTTAGTTAAATTTAGATTTGTGTTAGTAGGAGTCGTTCATCGTGTTTTCTCAAATTAGTCTAAAAATGGGAAGGAATAATTTTGGGGAAGTGCAAGGACTTGATTCATGAGAGCCATTGGCAAGGTCCAGGTCGCCATGATGATCTCTGATATTCTCAGGAGAAGCACTTGAATAAAACCTCTAAGAAAGTCAGCGTCTTGCGCACGACCAGCAACTTACCAAATTTCCTTCGAATCTGAAAAGAAGTGCTAGCATCTTACTGGTTCGCGACCTTGAATCCTTGACTCTTCAAAGTCAATAGAGCCTATCAGCTGCTCCTAGCACTACACCTGACGAATTTAGTCATCACCAATCAGAAATCAGGATTTAAACTTGCCCTCATTTCTTCACACTTCGCTCTTCTATGTGCTGATTTTTTTTCTCCTCAGAAATCTTCTTTAGTATTCGAGTTTCCTTGATTGTCTTTGTTTGTTCAGAATCTTTGTTCCTTTATGCAGCTCTTCACTTTCGCTCTTAGCACATTTGCTTCCACACAAAAAATCTCAAGTTATAACAATAACTGAAATGAAATCTTCAAGCGAAAATCCTGTGACATGCCTATGCACAAGCATTAAATCCCTTCCCTTGCCCATTAACTTAACATTTAGCTTCATCATTTTTTTTCCTGGAAAAATAATTTAGCAAACTAAATAACGAAATTAAATAAAAACGTTCAAATCAAAACGGGAGACCTTTTCTGATCCAACAAGAGAAAAAATTCAAATTCGTTCTCAAGGGAAAAAAAGTAAGGGAGGAAAAAAATTGCTTTACTCATTCGAAAATTGCATTACGTTATTTCGTGATTTAAATCCATACCTGAGCTTTTAACTATATCTCAACCTCCAAACGAATGATTAATGAGCGCTTTAAAAGGTGCTCTGCCTTGCCTCGTAACATCCCCATACAGGACTTTATCTGAGATTAAAAAAATTTCACTTTAACTCAAACCTAATTTCTGACTTTTTTTTAGAAATCTTTTTTTTTACCTCAAGTAAATGAGCTTTTTATAATCCGAAAGCTTTTTAATTTTTAGGCTTTTCTAAAGGGAGCGAATGTTTTAGAATATTAAAATAATGATAATAAGGAAATTTTGCAAAGTAATTGTCTCTCAATTTATCTGAATTTAAATAAAGTGGATCAAAATAAACAAACGAGTAAAAAGCTCAAGAGGTTTTTTTTTTTTAAAACACGCACTGTCACAAGTCGACTATGAATTTAGTTCCTGGATTTTTCCGTTTCCAGGATTTTTGCTTTCATTTATTTTTTTAAATCCCTCACCGATGGTGCTGTTGACTGGATTAGAACGCACCGTAGACGCAGTAAACAACGGCCTTAGGGTCATTTTTTCCGTGGAATCTCATTTTCAAAAATCCCCTTCCGTCATTACCCAGGGGCTCTTTTCATTCTGGAATTTCAACATTACTTTTTTTTCTTTTATTTATTAAAATGCTACTACGTCTCCATGCTGATTTTAATTCGAGTTTGTTCGTTTTTTTTTTTTTTTTTTTTTTTTTTCATTTTAAAAGAAGCTAGATTTATTCAAAAAAATGAGGACATAGGCTACTTCAGAGTCATTTTCATATCATCTTTGCATTTTTTTTTATTTAGTCGTACTTTTATTTCTCACTTTATTTTTTTAATCTCCCTTGAAAGGTTGAAGCAACATTGGGCGCCCTGACGAATCCAATACGATTTTTTCTATAAGATACTAAATCCTATTACACTCTCGAACGACTTGAAGAGGTTTAGCAAAAACTTGCAAAAAACTTCCATTCAATTTCCAAAGCTCTGTCTGTTGGGGAAGAAAATAACATTCATAGCGGAAGATAATTACAAGCCTCAGTCGTGAGGAACAAATACTTTCGCTTACACCGTGTGTTTCTGACCGAGAACGCTTCGCTTTATTTATTCAATCCTCATCTCCTGGACGAAGAATGCGTGCGAATGCATTTAAATGCCGAAGAGAAACCCGTTCGTAATGTAGCTCACATGTGATTCTGTTGCGAGGTGCATCTAAATCAAAATGCAATCTGCATCGCCACCTGCTACACAGGACGCTTCACCCTCTTTCTCCTTCCAACTGCAAAATCCAGCGTAAACCTTTCAGGGTGTCAGAATATCATTCGATCTAATATTTTTTCTCGACTTACGAATTTTAACTTTTCCTAAGCAGTAAATACGATTGATAACTTTTAAGCCTGCCAATCTACGCTTTTCGCTACTTTTTTTTCTTCCTCTCCCTTTAGGAACTCGTGAGAAGAGCGATCAAGCAAAATGGCGTGAAAGAGATTTATCTTGCAAAAGGGTCGAAAAAGCATTACCGGACTCGGATTCCACTGCAATGCCGGGGAGGAAAACCTCGAATCATTAATCTGAAATAAAAGAAGTCATTAGATACCGAGACTCATTAGATAAATCAGAAATAGCGCAATAAGTTAAAAAAAGAAGAGAATTCCTAATTCAATATTGACTTTTAAAATCTCTATAGCGATTTTTATCTAGTTTCTGGGAATTGGGTAAAGTGTTAAAAAGGCTTATCAAGTTAGGGAACGTGGCGGGACGTAAACCGTTTCAAAGGGAATGTATTTTTAAGTTAAAAATACTGTTATTACTTCAGAAGATTTAAATGAGTAAGTTTCAGAGTTCCCATGGGTGTTGTAAACATGAGAAAAGAGAGTGCTTGTAAGTTTAGAGTTACCCGAAGACGTGGCAGCAGCTCTTGTTTTAGCGACAGGGTCTTCTCTAATCGTCTAATTAAACAACTCACGTCGTCAAAAATTAAAAAGGGGATATTAGTTTTTAATTTTTCCTCTTCTGATTGTCATTCTCGCTCCTGATTAATATACCTGGTGTTTTGTAGTCTTGCGGGAGTCGTAGAGGAAGGGATTTTAGTGGAAAAGTGAGCGAAGATTTATGAAATGAGGATTTTTTTACCGAAGATTTATAAAATTGTCTTTAGGCGACGCTACAGGTGTAGATGTTGAAAGTAGAAGAGAAATTGATCCATTTCTTTGTGTCACTAGTAGCTACTCGTGTGTTTGGACTCTATTTTGCGCAATCCTTCTAGTGTTTGCTGTTGAGTTAATAGAAGTGAATAGTAAGAAAAAGGAAACTTATCAAAGAAGAGGAGTTAATTTAACTGGTAAGATTTGTAAATTTGGCCGATTCTCTCGATGTTGATGGTCGATAAAACGTTGACTCCTGCCTGCTACTGCTAGTTATAAATTTTAACTAAAGGTACCAGATTTTTGCGTTTAGCTTCAAGAGTTAAATAAAATAAAACGTAGATATATGTCGAGAGGTCGTGAAAGCTCGATAACGAGCGCGGCACGCGAAGAAGAATTTTCACCTCACGCGGTGAGGTTACCTTAGGTAATCATTCACTCTTTGTACTTTCATCCTCATCATCATGACTTTTGGGAGGAAATAGCTCTACCGAAGAAATTCGGGCTTTTACAATTTTCCCTTCCTGTTTTAAGAATTAGGAATCTGTGATTTATGATATCTGCTTTTTGCAGTTTGATCGTATAAAGGAACCAAATTTAAGAAATTATGGCGGACTGCATAAAACCCGCGATCGGCGCATGTGATTTTGTCTTCAACAAGGTGCTCTATTGGCTTAATCTCTTACGTTAGTACGGGCCTCCAACATTCCTAAGATTACGACCTTACTGTGGCTCAAGCTAGTTTAAGAGTTTTCTTCAGCCGCCTTTTAAATACCCCCGAATAGAAAACTCCTATGATAAATAAAGGAAAAGTTATCTGTGAATATAAAAAAAAAGAACGGATTAGCCAATGATCAGCCTTTTGTATCAGGGGAGAGGGCTTTTATTAACTTTAACCAAGTAACGAAACCTGGGTCGGACTGATTCTTTCCTTAGCAAGCAAGCAGTCGAGGGTGAAAAGTAATTTAACTGGCGGTTATTTTGAAATCTTTTCGATTAGCGAACAAAGTACGTGACTTGTTTTAATTGTACAACTTTCAGGGTCCGGGGCTGGAATAAAAAACATTCCCGAAATAGAATAGCCGCCTTCGCATACTGAGAGAGAGATATACAAAAGCGGAGAGATAAAGATAAAAGCTATCGGAATGATATCGTATTTAGGTCAGGAATGCGCTTTCAACAAATGATTTAACTTGGAATAATAGAATAATGTTAATTCCACCAGTGAATAATGCATATGCAGTTGCTGCATTTCTCTTGGCTTGACCTCGTAAGCGCAATCAAATATTGGCTCTGTGCTGTTGTACATTTTGACAAGGTGTGTTTGTGTGTTCAGTACACGATCCCATTTTAATTTATTAATAAATCGTATCGCTGTATGCTGAGTTGATTCTTTTATAGGTCAATGCGGCCATTAAAAGAAAATTCGCTGCGAAAGTAACGTCGTTTTTCTTTCTTTTCTTCCTAGGACAAGTGAGCAATTTATTTTAGTGGCAGAGATAAATTTTTTTGTTCGTCAGGTGCCACACTCAAAAAACAAATGCCTCAGTCAGCAGTTTAAACTATAAAAAGGGGAGCCGGCGAATCACCGTTTTACATTCTTTTCAAATAATCGGAGCCATTACCTAGCGAGCTTATAAATCATCTACCCAGCACGAATTTATTGCAAGCTGGGAAAAGTCGAACGAAAGACATTTTCATTCTCGTCGCAAAATAGCCCGCTATCAATTGCATTTAAATTTTCTCGAATTTAGAATAATTTAATTTTTAACTTTGAAGCGAAAAAATAAAAAAGAGCATATTAGCATTGTGGGAATTGAAAAGAAGGAGAAGGAGTTTTCCGTGAAAATTAGTTTTGTTGAAACCTCATTGAATGACGTCAGTAAGAGGATTAAATTGACAGACGTCTTTGAAGTGTCACTTTAAGAATCCGATGGTGATTAAATTTTGTAACGGATTTTGTCTTCTTCGCCTCTTTTGATAGCGATCACTGATAAACCATATTGATCCGTCACAAAAATTATGAATCTTTCTTTTCGTGGGACGGGAAATAATTTTTTCCTCCTTTTAATTCTGTTAAGAGAATTCATATTGAAAGAAATCGGAGTTATGAAAATTACGAACGGAAAGAAAACCTCGCATTATGTGTCCTCATGTGACGGAGGAAACGTTTACGACAAAAACTGAGTCAGACACGCATGATTTTACCCATGAAAAATATTCATCTAGATTCATGCAAGAAAAAGTCGTAATCACTTCGTGAAACGAATTTGTGATGCGGGAAAAAGGAAGGAGAAAAAAGCGGGAAAAAAAGGGACGAAGCGAAAGAGAATGTCTCCATAAATTGAATTAACAGTGTAACCGCGTTGTATCATGCCTTCGGTATTCGCCTAGTAATTCCTCTTCCATCTTCATCTACTATACTTCGATACAAGTGGGACAAATGCTTTGCCAGGCAAGACCGAACTGTCAAGTTAACAAATTTACATTTTATGTCGATGTGTGCGTTCATTCAATCTGGATATTAAATATTCGTAGAAGGTGACATTTTGGTTTAGATCTTGAAATCATTATTGCTTTCGGTTTTGATTGGATGAAAATCGTAACTGACATTAATGTTTTTGCTCTTCAACTCTGGATCCTCAATTTACATTTGGTAATGTATTGCCTGTTGTAGAATGACTTCATTCGTTGATATGTAATCCTATTGGGAATTAATGTTCAAATTTGAAAATCATTGTATCGATTTAGATGAAATTCGATTTACACGGCATTCATTTTGTCAATTTATACGTAATAATGTAATAATCAAATACAAAGAATCTCTTCTTTCTCCTTTCCCGAGAAAAAAAAAGCCTACCTATTTTATACATAATTATGTGGCTAAATTGGCGGAATGGAATCATGTATTTTTATGCTTTTTTAGTAATTTTTTAAGTATTTATTTATAAAAAAAAAAAATTACCCGAGAAAAAAAAAGCCTACCTATTTTATACATAATTATGTGGCTAAATTGGCGGAATGGAATCATGTATTTTTATGCTTTTTTAGTAAGTTTTTAAGTATTTATTTATAAAAAAAAAAAATTAACGACCCAAAATTTAATATTTTTTTATTAAATTATCAGCAAAAATAGATAAAACTCATTTAAAAATACATAATTCCATTCCGCCAATTTAGATACATAATTATGTATTTCCTTTTTTTCACGGGTAACGACCCAAAATTTAATATTTTTTTATTAAATTATCAGCAAAAATAGATAAAACTCATTTAAAAATACATAATTCCATTCCGCCAATTTAGATACATAATTATGTATTTCCTTTTTTTCACGGGTTGATACGGCGGACTTAAGTCTTTATATGAAATTTTTCGAATGTCGTAAAGAGAAGATTCAGTTTCTGATACTGAATTTCGGAGACTTCTTGCAGACGGAGGCAGTTTCGTAGCTCTGAGAATAAGGTGCTTCACTTCCACTAACCTGGGAATTCATTGATAGATCTACTCTAAACATAGCTGCTCGTATTTGCGTTTCTAGGAAAGACCGTGCAAGTTATAACTTGTTTTGTACCTTGTATCTCTTAGCTGTTGTTTGATCACAGTGGTGACCCAAGGGTGTTCAAAAAGCTGGTTAATCTCTTCATTGGAGATCATTTTTAAATACAGGTTGATCACACATTAAAAACTAACACAGATTGATACTTCATCCATTTTTGGTACGCGTTTTTAGCTGGTATGTAAAAAAATACCCTAAAAAGTTTAAAATATCGGATTTTAATTAAAATTGAAATGCCGCGTATAAAGTAAAGCCGAGAGAATATTATTCTTTCCTTTTTTCACTTTGCTTTTTTAATATCTTTCTTTTTTTTATCGGAACTTTTTCTCGTTCGCTCTCAAACAGCAGTCAAGGTCAAGGGTAAACTATCTTTATCGGAAACATTTACTTTACTTAGAACGTCTCTCTTCTCGAAAACATATTTGTAATAAATTAGGTGTAAAATCTAGTTTACCTACTCCGTTTATCAATTTAAAATCGATTCTGCTGATTACGCCTTCCAGGAATTCAGACCCAGTATTTTAGTAAAACATTTCAATCCGCTTTCTAAGTAATCCGGCTCGTCAAAAAAATAAATATCCACCAACAGAGGTTAATGGGAAACGTTCATAATGAACACGCTGAACGGACGTAAAAGTGAGGATTCGTTCTAATTCCGCGTAGGCTTAATGAAGCTGAGAGGAGGGTTTAAATTCCACAGGGTTTTAAGGTGCCTTTTAGTATTATTCTTAGATTACAAACCCGAATCAGCTTTTTCTTAATGCGCCTGCTTTCTGTAATCAGTCTAAATCAATTTTTATTGCGCAGTTTTTGTAGCAGGATTTACTACGCTATTTTATCTGTTGCTATTTTTCTTTTAGCGGCAAGAAAACTACTTGCAAGTATTTACGATACAAAAAAAAAAGGATAGGATGTCCGAATTTAGCTAAAAAGAAAATCGTAAATACATCTTCGGGACGTTTGATTAAAAGAAAAAGAAAAATAAGGAATTAAAGCAAAGAAACCAGTTGAATAGCTCTGAAACGTAGATATTTTGAAATGGCTCTAAATGCGCTTTTAATATCCCAAGAAAACCAGTTGAATTGGCGGAATTCCAACATTAGGGACTCGTTGTTGCCTTCGGTTTTCACTTGATCTATGATCATTTCTTTTTTTTTTTTCCTCCCCCCGCAAAACACGTGTCAGCTTTATTATTACTTTATAATTTGACGTTTGAGGTCAATATCGAGAAAATATTGAAATGAGCTTTTAGCGGACATCAAAGCGGGGACGATAGATTCGGATTATCAATGCTGATTATAATTCACGGTTATTGCATCTTAATTGCCCAACTCCAAAGCTCGGTATTTGATCGTTGAAAGATTCACGCTGTCGTATTTTAATATTTACGATGTAATTGCAATGTCCTATACCCGGAACCGTAATAAATTTTTTTTTCGCATGCTGTTCTTCCTCGTGAGAATTCTTGGCAAGCCCCGTGAAAAATTTTTTCTGAATTTTTACTTAAGGTTAATTTTTTTTGCATCAGCAAAATCTAGCTGAATTTTTTTTAAGTAGTGACGACTGTGCTAAATATTTTGCCATCGCTTAGAAAATTTTTGTAAAATATAAAAATTGTAGAAAGGTTTACAGGGAAAAGCCGGATTCGGTTTTTCCTTATAAATGTTATGGAAAATCGCTTAAGCTGAGTAATGGGTTGTCAATCGATGAAGTATACGTTAATTGATATATGATAACGTCACGTATAAATCATAAAGGAGGTTTCGCGGTCGGTTGTTAAGAGTTTATTTGTGACAGCAATAGTGGCTAAATTTCCCGTCAACTAATGTTGTACGTCACCCTTGGGACATCCGCAGACATCTTCTTAATGATTATCAGATATTTCATAGAGAAAACAAAGTTAAACTATTTCAAAGGACATTCACAAAGTATGTCGAAACTTTAGAAATGAATGAATTCTCCCGGGGCTCGGCCCCTTTTGACTTCTTGTCAACCCTGCGACGCATAATTCTCTCATCGATATTTTGGTTTCGACCGATTTTTCCTTTCCTTTTCCTTTTCCCTCCCCTTTTTCTTAAAGCTTTCTCCCTTCCCCACTCTTTTGAAAAGCAAATCATCGAAATTTGTATTACCGCAGAGATTCTGGATTTCAACTTGATATGTTTCCGGGTTCTTGTTCGAGTACCGTCAAAAGAATACCTTACGCAATGTCTTCCGGGTTTCTCTCTCCCTCTCCCCTCTTCTTTCATCTACGTTACGCGACGTAATTACGTGCACATTATTTCCGTCCCTGGTACGACGTACGCAATTTCTTGTTTATGGTTAAATAATTTATCGCACAAAAGACATGCAAATAAGATCGTCTTTAAATAATTAACGAGATTGTTAACTTCAGAAGAAACTTCCAGCTATTCAATTCCTTCTGTTTTCCTCCGTTAT
Source organism: Liposcelis brunnea (assembly GCA_023512825.1). Classification (NCBI taxonomy): domain Eukaryota; kingdom Metazoa; phylum Arthropoda; class Insecta; order Psocodea; family Liposcelididae; genus Liposcelis; species Liposcelis brunnea. The sequence goes on from CM042071.1 coordinate 17,468,240, forward strand.
TTTACATGAGATGAAATCGAGATGTTGGAAAATTTTTAGTTACGCTCTTTGAGTATTTTAAGCCTTTTCAAATGAGGTTTATAGTTTGCTGTTTTGCTATTGGTGATGCCTATGCGAACTCAGTTTTGAATTTTTTTTGTGGGAGAAACTTTTGAATAGTTTCTGTTTATTTTTTCTTAAATTGAGCCGATTATTGACTTCCAAATGGATGCTAAGACTTTTGATCGACTTCCAAACGACGAATCTGGAAATTTTCGGCCATGGAGAAAATGAGAAGAAAGTTCGAAAGATTTTGATTGGCTTTAATGTTTTCTTCGAAACGTGTTACGAAAATTTGCGCGTTTCGATTCTAAAAATCGAGAACTCCAAAAAATCATCCATCATATATATAAAGTTTCTCTTACTAACTTTCCTATTTTTTCCAGAGAAATTCAAAAGTTGTTTTTCATTCATGAGGGAATAAAAGGGAAAGAAATGTAAAGATATCTTAGCCCAAGTTAAATCGGAATCTTGATTTTCTTCTGCCGAGGTTTTATATTAAAATTTTGTGCCCCATGAAATCGAAATGTTTAAAATCTCTTGTCATCTCTCTCGGATGATAAGCCTGCATTTAATATTTAAATTCAAAGCAAAGGCCCGACCGGCAATTCCATTAACATTGTTGAGCCATCTCTTTGGGGCCATATTCTATTGTTTAATTCTTCTGGGATGCCAATCAATAATTCCGCTCGTCCATCTCTTTGAACTCGTGTTTTGTATAATGCTCCACCCATCTCCCTTTCGAGTTCACTATTCGCTTTATGTTGGCTTTAATAACTCGAAAGAACGGTCGAAAACCTATTTTGCCGTGGCAGCAATACGGTCGAGTTTAACCAGCGGGTTGAAATTGTTTAATTGTGTGAAGTATAAAAATTTTAGGTTCTCAAAGCTTTTAACGATTGCACCACTTGCACGTCATTTTAGATTAGAAACGGCGAGTGTCATAAAAAATTGCAACGTGCTATTTACTCAGGTGTCCCTAGGTCTCGTTTTTATGATTTTCTTCTCAGAAATTTTTCGACATAAATAACTTGCCGGAGTGCTTGTCCTTTTTTTAAAGATAGAACATGGATTATTATGAGAGAAGTAAATTTAGTATTTAATGATCGTCTACAGGGATTGTTTGCGGTTATGTGACTACTTATAAAACCTTATTTTTAAAGATTTGTTAACGGTTTTCAGCAGTTAGTTATCAAGATAATACCTGGGAAAACCGTGTCACGGAGTTTTATTTTGTTTAGTTTTATACCAGCGGAATGGGTTCTCCCATTAGTTGACTTGACTTGGAAAAAGGGAATTCTCTATTTGACGTTGTCGTGAGTATTCTACGCTTTGGGCGCCAACTGTTTGGCCTGTGTCGGGCTGGTCTTGTAATCTACATTTCTGAGTTTTCGTTAGATTCAAGCATTCTCAGAAATATTTATTCCAACGCCGTTATCATGTTTCAAGGGCTTCATAGAGGGCTTATGAGAAAAAACGAAAATATTTTGGACTAGGCTATGGGCTCAGGGGGCCGATTCCAAGTTAAACGAAATTCGTTTTCGTTTTCGTGGCACTTACCCATTCGAATTCGTTCGAAAATTAAACAGTATGGCAGATGTGTTCGTAATACTAATTTTTATTTTACTTAAATTAGATTATTTGAACTTGCGTCCAATAAATATTGGTTAAAAAGGCATTACGGTCGAAGTAGGTTGAATTTTAACATAATTTACTGAACATTTTGAGAAATATTAATCACTAATAAAATGTTTACTTTTTTAATGTTTTCATTCGATGTTCATTTGTCTCGCGAATTTCGTTTTTCAAAACGAGATCTAAGGGGTCTCGTTTTAAAAACGAAAGGCTGTTGCAACCAATATACGATTGTATACAAAGTTATACAAACGTATACAACTATATACAATGATATATTGCCGTATACAGCCGTATACAGCCGTATACGATGGTATAATATTTCTCAAAATGTTCAGTAAATTATGTTAAAATTCAACCTACTTCGACCGTAATGCCTTTTTAACCAATATTTATTGGACGCAAGTTCAAATAATCTAATTTAAGTAAAATAAAAATTAGTATTACGAACACATCTGCCATACTGTTTAATTTTCGAACGAATTCGAATGGGTAAGTGCCACGAAAACGAAAACGAATTTCGTTTAACTTGGAATCGGCCCCCTGGATCCATTTTAATTCGTGCAGGAGTTAAAATTGTTTATACGTTACATCGAACCATCTAAATTTTACTTTATACGTTTTTGAATAGGAAATTGTGGCGAACGTTTCAAAGGAAAATCCTTTATGGTTAAAGGCGAAATGTGTTTTACAAATCCGGTTTTGCCGGTATAATTAAAATAAAGAAAGCACTTTTTTAATTTTTTTAAAAATGGTTCAGAAATGTTATAAACGATAAAAACAAAGGAAATTTTTCGAGGAATGTAAAGAAAGGGTAGAAGAGAACAAGTATCTAATCTTTTGTTTTATTAACCCATTATTCTCGAAAATGGGAGAAAGTTAAGAGGCTGGGGGATAAGGGTGAGTGTTGCCATGCTAGAGTCGAACTAATGTTTACCTCAGTCGTCCGTCGAAAACAGATTTTAACTCGCTATGATGATTTCCGTAGGATTATTCCTCTCCTATAATTAGTTACAATCGATATAATTTCGTTTCGCTTCGATATCAATTCTATGGCTTTCCCCAAAATAATGAATTATTGTTTATTGAATCAGATATTATACAAATAGGGTTATTCGTAAAATAAAATGAAAAAAAATCCCACAAAATTGAAAAATCATCGAGGATAAAACAGCAAATTAAAAAAATAATAATTTCCTCGAAACACTCCAATGGCGGTTACTGAGTCAAGACTCTTCCTGGAATTCTCCGGAAACTTTTCTCTCTCCCTTCATTGTTTTTTGCGTATGGAAACATTCCTTGTTTGTTGTTCGTCTAAGCTAAGATTGTGTCATTTGTCATGATGCGAAGTACAACTTTCTCATTACTTTGATGCTCTTTCCAACTTTCTGCTATTATGTTTCATGGCGTATAATTATACGAATTAAAGTTCTTAAAGCCGAGTCTGAGGAAATGAAATCCGTGTTAAAAATTTATGACAATGTATATAACCTTTCATTAATAAGTAGTAAGAATTTTCCAGAGAAATTGAAAACGTGATTTTTCTACTAACTTTTCCAAATATTATTTACTTTTGAGTATTGTTTCTTTAAAACATTAAAAGATTTCTCTTTAGTGCCGTTATTTAAATGCATTTTAGTAAGAGAGCTTTTAAAATTAAAAAAAATATATATAAGTTGATCTTAAGAATAAGCCGATGTAAATTAAAATGAAAATAAATAACAATTCTGAGGGGTCTTCTTCCGCTACTAGTTATATTTGTATAATGAATTTAAAAGCATGATTTATTTAGCGTGAAAACTAGTTCGTGCAATATCCGTTTGAATTTAAGACCCCTTAGATCATTTTGAATTTTAAGTTTATTATTCAGTCCTGAGTTTTCTTATACGATGTTATATTTATTCATAATCTTATTAAATGATTCATTAAGAGGTAAGGTTTTAAAGTCGTACCAGTGTATTGATACTGTTTATTAATAAAATCGTTAACCCATTTTGGTTATTGTAAGGTTATTTGGTTTCTGATTTTTATAAAATTTTTATAAAAATTCTATAATTAATCTATAAATTCTCGTTATTACCCCAGAAGGCTATTTTTCGAGAAAATTATATATCTGGATATATAAAATGTATAGTTGAAAGTATAGTCGAAGTATATCAATTTTGACCTATATTGAAATATATAAAAAGTGTAGTTGAGTGTAGTGAACTATATTAGCGTGTACCAAAACGTAAAAAAAAATACGGGGTTTAGGTTTCTGGCAGCGCAGGCAAAATTATACTGTTCCGGCTCAGCAACTGCAGATGTATTTGCAATTCCTTATACTTTTGGCTGCGCCCAAATGTAGCTTTCACGACGGCGTTTGAAATACCTCAAAATGGGTATATTTTTATATGCCTGAAAATTTGTGCGGCCATCACAGTTAGACTTTAGGCACAACCAAAAGTATATGGGATTGCATATATGTCTTTGGCTGCTGAGTTTGCGCTGTCCGCATGTCTAAAGACCGCTAAATTCTCTCTTGCAGGACTTGTCGTCAAAAGCCTTATATCTTATTCACAAGAAGTATGTTGGAGAATTTACCTAGCGGCCTTTCAAGGCATGATCAAGCGCTTAACGAAATATAATCTTGCTTGTGCTGCTAGAAACCTAAAAATTATGCTTGCTGCCCAAGATATATTATATAAACATCTTATAGCGGATTTGGTCATTATATAATATCTAGTCTTTTAAGTTGAAAATAATAAAAATTTTATTGTGGCTAAGTTTAGTATACAATTTTTGAGGCCAAGTTTAGTATAAAACTTTATTAAGACATCTTGTAACAATTTTATTCTAAACTTGGCCGCAGTGAAATTTTTATTAAATTTTTTTTAAAAAAAAATTGATTTCAATGGAAATTTTTAAGCTATATTTGTAAAAGATTGTGCCCCTGCAAACTTTTGTGTATGGATTCGGGAATACTATTGACTTGGAACCTTTATGAACCTGATACGATATATCCCTTGAGTCTTCACCTTCAAAAAAGGAGCGAAAGTGCATATTATGCCATTTTCAATTGATCGTGTGTTGCGGCATGCCTACACCAGAAACTTTAGGAGTTGGGGTTTTTTTCAGTTTTCGGGTTTTATTTGCTTCAAGTTTAGACATATTGGCGTATTAAAAAAAGTCGGCCCTGCTAGGTCTTCATTAATTACCTTTTCGGAAATTAATTAGGCCTTTAAAGGGTTAAAAAAATTTATTACTTTTAACTGAAAGAATAGAAATTATATAATGACCCAATCCAATGTAAGATTTTTATAGAATTTTGGGCTCACTGTGAAATATATCATATAGAGGTAGTGCTTCTTACCGTTAACTAATATTATGTGAAAAAGAGAGCAGCTTTCGGCCCCTGAGCCAGAAAAAAAGCCCGAAAGGATATTAAAGTAATTATTGCAGGTAGGGTAAATTTCGTAGTTCTCTTTAATATAAAAGGGGATGGTTTTAAACTTTAAGGGAATATACTTAATCATGAAGATCGATAAATTCCTATTTTCAGCTGACTACAAGGCCCGCAGCCTGCAATTACATTTAATTTCACTCGACATTTAAAGATTTACATGTGACAGTACATAAAGTTTTTTAAGAAAATTTCACTTGACTAAAAACGTATTGGAAAGCATACTAATGTAAAAGTAACGGTAAAAAGCACGGTAGACCAAAAATTATAGAGCATAATACACGAAACTTTTTCTTAAAACACTGGAAGCGGAAACCGTAGCCACTTGCGCTAAAAGGCACCATTGCTCCCACTACTAACGGGCCCTTGGAACAAAAAGAAAGACCATAAGATACATTTTATACGAAAGATACATTTTATATTTTTAAAAAACAAATTTTGATCTGAAGTTTTGCTGTGAATAATATTCATGTGAAAGCTTAAATTTGACTGAAAACATTATAAATAAAGTATTGCTATCGAAACAAACATTTTTTTAAAGTGATAAATCAATTTTGATGATTTAAAAAAAAAATTGCCTTAAGCGGATATTTTATTTGTAGGTTCTTATGGGGAACTAATTTGTGGCGCAAGTTCCATTTCCGCTTCCAAAATCTGGCTGAGTTTCGTATTTTATTTTGCCGTCCTCAAAATGCATTGAAAATTAAAAAAAAAAAAAAAAAAAAAATGGGGATTCTTTTACATCAGACCTAGCACAGTTATTAAAAAATCATCCATCACGATCAAAAGGAGTGGACCTTCGCGGCATGGTTGTTATTGGTGGACCACTGCCGCTAAAGTCTAATCAAACACTTAATTGAGATATCTGATCCGAATAGATATGTTCCACACTGACGTCTCGCAGTATGGGAAATTGACCAATTTTCTTCACTCATATGAGAAATTATCTTATTTTAAAGGCAGCTTTTTTAGCTTCGCGTACGCGTAACTTGGTAATTAATAAATAAAACGGGAAAAAATAAAATAAAAATAAAAAAAAGACGTAAAATCTCAATTTTATATTCGTTTCAAAACAAGAAAGTAATTTAGATTGTATCACTCTAAGAGATAAAAACCATCGCCCTATACTTACAGACAAAACACTGAATTCAAATTTTCAAAATCAAATGATTCGTTCTTAAATTAGAAATGCAGTTGTATTTTGTTGTATAAGAACCAGTTTCACCCAACTCGGCAGAAAAAAACCGGTGTTCTGATTTATAAAAAGTGGTTTAATTTGATTAGTAAACTTATGGCAACAAAAAAACTAATTTCTACAAAACTGGATTTCATTTGGAATTTTATGGATTTTTGAATCCATACCAGTTTGGTGAAACCCGCTCTGAATTAGACTTTTAAAATAAAATAAAATATTTTTGGCAAAAAAAACTTATTATTGAGTTGATGTGAACTTCTGCTGTGATCACTCGGTCAGTTTATTGGCTCATCCCTATCTATGACTGTGTAGCACATCAATGATAAATATTGATCAATCTGTTAAATTTCTTCCCTTCTGTTCTCAATTTCTTCCCATTTTCTAGGATCATTTTCACCTGCAAATAGAGAAAAATTTTCATTATCAAGTAAGCCACATTTCTGTGCTTAGTAAAAAAAACACTAACATCAGTTACCACTATAAACTGTCAAAAGCTGGAATTTTTTTGATACTTCTCGTTGTTGTTAAGATGTGCAATCAATTGGAACACATTCAGTTTTCTTGATTACATGATGCATTCCAGACATTAAATTAATAACGTTCAGTCTTGTTTCATGATGGCAATGTCAGCTTTAAAATGCAAATTTTATTTTTTTCACTTGAACCTGATTCATCTTGAAATAAAAAGAAGAATCATGTGCCTCACAAAAATAATAATTACTCCTTGACTTGCAATTTTTAAGAATGTTAGTTTACTGATTTTATCCACCTTAACAAAATAAATGATAAAGGTTCTCTCCCTGTATGTAAAAAAAAATTGTCATTATCAAAATTAGACCCATTTTTCAGTGCCCTGCAAATAAAAATTATACTTACGATTATGATCCTAACCGGTCAAAAGTGAAACTTTTTTATTACCAATGATTTTTATGATGAACTTATGCAATCAGATGTAATACATCTAGTTTTTGTGGTAGGTTGATACATTGCTGACATTCTGTTGATAACATTGTTTTTTCATTTATCGATAGAAATGTTTTCTTGCAAGTTTCAGCCTTTTGAAAAACATTACCTGATCCTATTGTTTGTTGATCTTAAAAAATTAATAGGAAATATTTGGCCTCAGAAGAAGAATGATAATTAACCTGAAACATGAATTCACATTTATTACCGTTTTTTGTTTTCAGTCATGTTATATAGATACCTTTGATATTTGCAGTACATTGGTGGTAGACTTATATTTACCTTGCACAGAAACCATAGCTCAAAGAAACTTCGGTCTTTCAGGTTTAGAAAGCTATAAACCAGGATTAAAGATTTGATACTGCTCCATTTTTTTTCTTTAGAAGAAAACAAAAAGCAGAAGATATTAATCATTACTGACCAATGACCGGATAGACCGGGATTCATTACATTATCCACTTGGACTTGACCCTCCATGGTTGATGAGTGTTTTTTTCAGATGATAAAAATGGATGCGCCGACGAGCAATGCAAGAAATTTTAAATGTCAAAGTCCCACTATTACGTCCAGCATTCCCTCTGGATCTGGAACAAGTAATAAAACTTTTTATACTTACTATGAAATAATCGATAAGAGAAGGAATAGGAGACTTTATAAGTCAGAAGAAACCAGTTCAAAGAGAAACAATAACCTATTTAAAAAAGTGCAAGGTGAACAGAACAAGAATAATATTTTACTTAATTATTGCTGAGTTCATAATTATTATTTTTTTTTCGGTTTCAGGCGCGATTGCAATAATGTGCATATTAATTTTTATTGCCTTTATGTACAAGTATTATAAGCACTAAATTTTGACGAGACAGAAATATCTTGGCAGATAGAAAAAAAAATTTTTAATGCGTTAAATGGATTATCTGGCTTCATGAATTATTTGTTGCGAAAAGGACAATCTAAGGGAAATGAGAAGTTTTAATAATTAAGGAAGCAGAAATATAACTTACTTGTTTTAAATATCCTATTTTTAAAGCATGTTTCAAACTCATGATGAACTAAAAATGCTTTATGATTGCTAATGAGTTGCTTTTGGCTTTTTCAATTCTCAAATATAATAACCATGCAGTAGATATTAGCATACTGCAGACATTTGCATGACGTTTCTTTTTTTTACCTTCAAAAGCTATATTGATTTTATTAATGCTGTTGGTTCAATCATAGCTCACTAACCCAATATCATCTTCAAAGGTAAGGGCTTAACAGAAAATCTGCAAGGAAAATGAAAGCTGTAATTAAGAAAACAGAAATTGAACTAACCTGTTTCAAATTTTCAATTTCTACAATGGGTTTCATAATTGATGACAAATACAAAGTTATTACCTTTTTCATTGCTGCTATAAGAGTTCAAACACATGCATCATGACTCAAAATTGTGTAAGCATAATTTAACTTTATGAACTCATCATCGCATGTTTCAACTAAATACAAAAGCATAGGAAACAGGTCCAACATTCTACTGGATGTCGACTCAAATACTTGCCTGGAATTGACAATTAATTTATGATCGTAAGCCACTCTTATAAAATCTGAAAATAAAAAACACACAAGATAAAATGTAAGAAATGAAAAGCTAATTGTGGCTTTGGATAGTGATTACCATACTAACCTGCTTTGTTTGATTCCTTAACTTTTCATAACGATAAATTTATCATTGAAATTTAAAGCAAAAACACCAAAGAAGCATTCTTGCAGTCGAAACCCTGAATAATGCTCCTGTATAAGAAATCTGCTGATGAAATAAATCATTTTTATTACAATGTAATATCAATTCACAACCCTAAAGAAAATTGAAATTTATTTACCTTTTTCAAATATATTCATACCTTGTAATTAGCTGCGATGATGTGTCGTTGCATTTTCACAAACTATTTACACGATTATGTCAACAATATCACGTGATTACCGACGTCCGTTTACCGTTTTCTTATATATTTGAATTAAAAGCGGCTGCCACTATAAGATTGTAAAAGGTTTACTGTACTATTCTTACCTTGTATGTGATCTGTACCCTGATGCTGGCCCTAATCACTCTAATTTTCATTTAAAATGAGGCATAATTTTAATTTTCACATGCATTTAAAATTTTTTTAAACTTAAAATATCATTTAGAATGATAAATTAAACAAGTCTTGGCATGTACGTTGAAGGTTATAATGCTTGTTTCCTGGTACAAAATTTTTAGTTCCCCCCGTGTTTTTTCTCACCCCGTTGTATTTTTTAGAGTCACAACTTTTAAAATCAACATTTATTCCTCATGCAACATAATTTACAAGCCTATAACCTTCATAATTATAATAAAAATCAAGACGACGATATCGCGATTTAACTTCAGACGCCATTTTTTTTTCACTGTAACGGCCAACGGAAATCGACCAATCAGAACCAGGACGTAGCATTTTTAAAATTTCAAAAAGCTTTTAGCTATTTTCTGTTTAAATTCACGAGAAAAGTCATGAATTTGTTAGCTGAAATTAAAGACCGGACCCATCGCTTATTTATAAAATAAGAAAGGAAACTAAATACACCAGAATCGAGTGTAGAATATATGTTTTATTAATAAAAAATTAAAATTTATCACACAGCTAGTATAATTAGGTATTAAAGTCTTTTAAATTTCATTGTTTAAAAAAAAACATTAAATAGAATATATAGAATTAGGTTAAATAACAGAATAAATAAAATGAAGATTAAATAGAATCTAAAATTTTTAACATTTTTTAAATGTTTTCTTAAAGTTTACAAATTTTTTTCTGCGAAACATGATTAAGGCACTCATCATCACCATTAAAAATTTAAGATTTAAAATGAATTAAGATTTTAAATGAATTCATAGAATTAGGTAATAAATTAAACTGACCTCACATCGAAATGCTTTTGATTTAGAATCTTTCAAAATTGAATACCATCTTTCAAAGCATGTCTAAACTATCTAAGGAAAACTATCGTCAGAAATCTTTTAAATTTACAAAATTAAAAACAAAAAACATGATTCCTATCAAGTTGACTTCCTATTTTTAAAAAGTTAAAAATTGATGACTGTTTTTTACATTTTCGGAATTTTCAGTACTTTTCTCTTGCTAATTGTTGTTATTGTCTTGATTTTCCTCATTGTTGCCATTATTTGGTTGATTTCTTACATTTCTTCGCTTCGCAGCCAACAAATTACTTATTCCATGTCGCACACTGCGCCTGAATCTTGCTTTGCATTTCTCATCTGTTAATATCTTTTCATCCTCCCATTTAATATTTTCCTTTAGTGCATATTCTTGCACTTCATCTGAAATAAAATGGTTAAATTATGTATTACATTTAAAATGATTTATACAATGAATTATAGAGAGATATTACATTTTAAAAAAAACATTTTTAATTTATAAAAAAGCAATTACTTAATATGGCGTTGAAGATTAGGGGATGCAATTTAGGGACCTTAGAGTAAACATGTCGATTATTGTTGTCAGTTTTATAGCTTAGTCCGCTTAAAGTACATTTTCCCCTTATTGTTTTCCTCACCAATCCTTTTATTAAGTTTTCCGCGTAAGTTTCTGAAGATTTCGAAAATTCTCTGGCATAGTCTAGCTTTTTTTTAATTATAAATAACCCATCCCTAAATGGCACTGTCTGCAACAAGAATTTAAAAAGAATTTAGAAATTTATAGGTAATAACAATAAATGAAAACAAAAAGAGAAAAAAATTTTAAAATTACACACCGTTCCAAGCGCTTTGTAATGTTCACTGTACGTCTGCTCTTCTAGTCTGGGTGTAAATTCTTCATCATCTGATGCTGAAGATGCAGAATCATAATCTACATTATTTAAAGCAGCAGCATCAGCAGGAGGTTCTAGTATATCATTTGCAGCAGCATGTGCAATTACATTAATTGCTGCAATGGGTGCAAGTGCTTGATCATTCCCAGCAGCAGGAGCAGTTGGATTATTTACAATGTTAGTTGAAACTGGATTTTCTGCAGGAGCATTACGACCTTGTTGTGGTCTGTTCTGAATTGCTCGTAATGGCTATCAAACAAAAGCAAACATAATTGTAACGTATTTAACAAGATAAAAAAAGCACAAAATTACATACCTCACGAATTGGTACTTGTGGTGTTGACTTATCTGTTGTTACTCGTATTGTAGGCAATTCCTGTCTTTTTTGTGAACTCTGAGCTTTCTGAGTTAAAAGCTGAAATTGAAAAACGAATTTAATCAGTAATATAATTTATTGTAAGATTTTAATAAGGAATAAATTGGAGAACTTACATTTAACGGAATATCATCATCATCTTCATTCTCATCAAGTCGAGACTGAGACTCAGTCAATTGAGTTTCACCGCTAGTGCTGGCAAATGATGTTGTGGTTGTGGAAGATTCTTCTAAATTGTTTTCTTCATCCGCGATTTTCCCTTCATTTAAAGATTTAAACTTGCTGATAATGTCGTCATCATCTTAAATCAAATGATTTAATCATTAACTATGAAATTAATTCATCAAATCACAAAACACCAGTTAAAAAATATCTTACCGGTTTGCATAAACAATTTGCCTTCCAGATACTTATCTCTCCACAAAAATTTGTATTTCTGGCCCGTAATAGCTTTGCCACACAATACATTACTATCAACCACCAAATAAAATTTCTTATTTCTATGCAAAATAATCATATTGTACGAAAATTTTTTGAACTGGGCAACTTAGACTTATATCGAGATGCACTTGCACGCACTGGAATCACAAGTGCCTACTGCAATACTGCAACGACGTGGAAGGAGATAAAATTGTCGTGGTATCTGCTCTAGATACACTTTGTTTGTTTACCTTGTGAAGTTGGTGTTTACGTTACGATTCTGCAACGGCATGGTAAGAAAAAATTTAATTGATTTCAAAATATTGTTTTGTCAGGTATAATCCAATTTTTTTTTTCAAATTCTAGATGGAACAAGATCGTAAACGAAAAAGAGGACGGTACAAAGCCTGGGAAACCGACGAGGAAAGCGAAAGCGATGAGGAATTGAAGTTAGAGGTAAGAGAATATAAATTTTACTTTTTAAATCTGTTGTCAAAAACCCTAGTTGCTGGAAAACCACTTTTCACTTGCGGTTAAGGCTCGTTTTCGAGATTTTTTGATTTTTCTGGGGAATACTTTTTCCTTCGCCGGGTTATTGTTATACGTGGGAAAAAAGTGCGATTTCACCGCTATCCGCCAAGTAAGTTAAGGTTGTTATTCAGGCGCGAAAAAGAACTATTTTTTAAAAAAAAACCTTCCACGCATTTTATTTATGGTACACTGTTCCAAAACCATCTACGTTTACTTTCTTCTTATTAGAGGATTTTTTTGAAATTCTAGAACCGATTTCACCCATTATTAGTGATGGTGGTAATAATAACCCAGGCTAAGGGTAATGATAGTAGATAATTACCGTCTAAATAAATAATGTTTCATGTTTTATTTTTAGCCTCATCACAAAACTGAAAGCCGGCGCTTAGAGAGACGAAAAAGAAAAAGGATTGAAAAGGATGTAAGAGAGGTAGTGGTTGAAAAAGATAATCTAAATGAAGAAATGCCAATGGTATTGGATATGGCTGAAGAGTTGGCGATCTTAGAGAGGGACATCGTTAATCTGCGGGCTGAGCTTGATGAAGATGCCGAAGATGAAACCGAAGATGAGGATGAACATGACATAGGGACTCTTCATCAGAGACCTGCCACGGGAGAGTCGGATGAAGAGTCAGATCCTTTCCCAGATCAGGAGTTAAATCAAGAGTCGGAATCAGAAGGATTACATGAAGCAATAGAATATTCTTTAACAGAGAAGTCTTGGGGGAAAAAGAAATACACGGAGATGGCGTCAGTGGACGAACTCATGATGGATAGCCTGCTAATGTATCTTACAAATCACATGTCGAAAAAGAATCTCACGGATCACCTAAAAATTTTGAAAAAAACCAGGCCAAATGATAAAATTCCTACGACAGCAAATACTTTATTTAGGCGGCTGGAAAAAATTATCCCGTCAGTTCCAATAACGAAACATTTCTATTTTTGCAAGTGCAAAACATGCAAAGGAAACATTCAATCTACTTTTTACGAATTCGATGTGGGAAGTCAGATCAAAACTCTTTTTGAAACATGTTCATTGAAAAAAAAGCTTCGCGAGTTTCATTTAAAAAGTTCAGAAGAAGATCAAATCTGTGATGTTATAGACGGAAGCTGCTACCAGGTGGCTAACGACAGACCAAATAGGGGCTTACACGATTTAAGTCTTATAATGAATGTTGACGGTGTTTCCGTAAGTAAGAACATGCATTGCTGGCCAGTGATGTTCACAATATGTGAACTTCCCCCAGCAATGAGAAACAGTTGTATCTTATTCGGTGGACTATGGTACCACCATACTAAACCTCCGATGAGTGAATTTATTAAACCTTTGGGCCAGCAACTTGATCAATATTTTAAACATGGAATTAAATGGCTCGATCATGAGACGAATGAGGAGAAAGAAAGTAGGATTGTGGTTCCAGTGGTATCGGCAGACAGCCCCGCCAGGAGTGAGCTCTTAAACTCTTCCTACAGCGCTGGTATATTCGGCTGCAATGTCTGCGAAATCGAGCAGACGGAAATCAAAGTTTTAAAAAGGAAAAGAAAAAAGAATGACGACAACGTTGAAGATTTCGAAGAAAGAGGAAAAAGAGTCTACCTCTATCCAGACAAACCTCCAACTTTGAGAACATCGAAGAGAATTAAGTTTCACGCCTTGGAAGCAGAAAAAAATCCCAATCGAATTTGTAGAGGGATTAAAGGTACCACAGAGCTATCAAATTTTCCAGGATTGGACATTGGCACAGCTTTAGTGCCTGAAGGATTACATTCTCTTCTAAATGTGATTGAAGCCTTTTTTAATTTATGGTTCGAGGAAAAGGGCCCTTGGAACATTTCCGAAAAAAAGCAGGAAATTCTCGAATTTTTAATCGAAATCGAGACTCCGACTTTTATCAACCGTCCTCCATCTAATTTAAAAGAATTAAAGTTTACAAAGGCCAGTGAATTTATCTTTTGGCTCTTGTTCTTCTCGGTCCCAGCCACATCGGCTTATTTGAAAAAACCATACTTCGATCACTATTTGTTACTGGTGGAAGCAATCTTTTTACTATTGAAGGACAAAATTACAGAAATTGACATTTCAGGGGCCGAATTGCTCTTGGACATTTTTGTAAAGAAAACACAGGAACTGTACGGAGAGAAATATATGAAATACAGTATTCATTTAATTTTACACTTCGCATTAATGGTAAGGAGGGCAGGGCCAATTTGGGCCGTTTGGGCTTTCGTCTTCGAATCCTTCAACCACATAATAGCCTCATCTGTCCATGGAGGCCATAGCATCGGACAAGAACTCGCTAATAATTTGGTTTTGCTGGCAAAGCTTTCCCCCTTAAAATACAAAGTTGAATCAGGAAGAGATAACACACCATCACAGGATCCAGCAACGGTCATCAAGCTTTGGCCAGCGGTCGAAAAAAATTTTACCGATGGCGAAAAGAACGTTTTACGGGAAGCCAATTTAGATGAAAACGTGAAAGTTATAAACAGAATTTCAGTGGGCTATTCCTTTTATTCAAGTCTGTCATGGAAATCTCTTTATAAAAATAAAAACAACGACCATACGATTGAGTACAAGCTTCACAACGATAAGGAAACCCAATTCGGGGAAATTAAATTCTTTGTTGTGGAAAATAATCGGCTGTTTTTTATGATTAAAAAAATGATTGTTCAACCGGAACTTTATTTTAAAAATTCTGAAATCGCCATTAAGTTAAACCATATAGTCCCCATTTTAGAATCAGATGATATATGTCTTATTCCGTTCGACGAACTCAGAGATTTGAAACTTGTAGTCAGGGTCGGTGACTTTTGCTGTTTGCAGCCCGTGGCCTTTTCAAAAAATTTATAAGTCATTAATTGTGTATACTTACAAAAATGAATTATCATAATTAAGGGGCATTAGTAATTAGTGTTTATCAAAAATGAAATATTCAAACTATTGTTAACCAACCGATTGAAACAAGCTATTGTAATGAATCTGACTATGTAATTCATATTAGAATGATGAATTTAAAAAAATTTCATTGAACCTACCTGCACTTTTTTTTCAATATATTAATTTTTAGTTTTAGTACTTTAGTTTTTTTTGTATACATTCCTTTGTTTAGAAAGTAAAGTTCATACCGGTATCATATAATCCACACTTTCACTTAATGTTCAGCAGCAAATCACCGTATGCAGCTTATTTTAAGCGACATTTCGCTAAGTTAACCGCTGAAATTGAACTTTTTTAAAACGGATGTAATAGAAATGAACAACTTTCATGCAACGAATAATTTACATTTTATACTACTTTCCATCAGTAGTGACATTTTCTCATTTGAATAGTGCCGGGAAAACTATAACAGGACAAAAAAAATATTAAAAGTAAACATACGATTAATAAAATCAATATAATTTTCCATTTAAATCAATATCCATATAATATCCATATAAATCAATACATTTTTCCATTTTTTTTAAAAATTTTATTACAATTATCATTACTTACCTTATTTCCATAAAAATTATCATTTTTATGATTTCCCCTGGATTTTTCACTCAAATTCTAAATTTTTTTTTCAAAAAACTTACGAAAAACTATGTATTAGTAGACTGGCATTACAAATTTCTAGTTTATTCGGTATTAAAAAACTTTAATATACTTTCGCATCAATTTTTTCTACAAAATTTATTTTTTCTCATAGTTAAGTATAAAAAAGCATACGTTTCCAAAAAGGTAGACTTTGGCCTAAGGTACCCCCCCCCCCTCTAAGCCCCAGAGATGTACCTGTATTGCTTCAGGTGCCACGAACATCTGAACTTACTCCTATAGAACCATCCACACATCAGAAAAAACCCTTTGGAGTTTGCTTTTGGTGGGAATTGAACCCACGCCAGTCGAGCGGAAGGTAAGAACCTTGACCACTAGACCATTACAACCTTATGGATATTAAAGAAAAAACTTGTATTTAGCTTTAAGAGTTTTCAAGGCGTATATCTGGCTATATTTTTTCTACATAAAAGGTATATAAAAGTGTATGGTATAAAGTTGATTTTTTTAGTAAAAGACCTGGAGACTGAAAAAGTTGGAAAATCCAGCTCTTTTACATGCCCTGTGGACAAAAGTCACGCCCTGCAAGTTTCTGGCACGTAAAATTTGTCTATGGTCAGTCTTGAGATTTTTCCCTCTGTATATTTTTGTATATTCAAGTACACTCGAGTATACATTTTTATAATGGTGTTTTTGAAATTTTTGAAAAAAGGTCTCTTTTCGTCTTTTTGACGTCGAAATGACGTTTTTTCGTGACGAGGGAAAGTCATTTTGCTTAATTTTTTGTGGAAGTCATTTTGGTGTACTTTTGCTTAAATGAGGAAGTATATTTAAATGTAGTTGATTGTGGATAAAGTATAGAGAAGTATAAAAAATGTATATCCGAGTGTAAAAAATGTATAGCCAAGTGTATTCAGATATACATTTTACACTTTTCAAGCCCAAAATAGCCTTCTGGGAAATAACCTTACAATAACCAAAATGGGTTAGTTTAAAATTCTATGGTTCAATTTAATTGACTCCCCGAACGCAAGAACAGTGACGTTAGTTTGTTGCAAGTTTGCGACTTACAGCTATCGGACTTGCTTAAAGATCTATAAAATACTTGACCAGGCATTTGTGCTGTACGGGAGTCGTGACCTCGTGCACCAACAGTTGATACTGTGAGTTTGAAGAATCTTTCAATCGGAACACTTGTTGTAAGTTCCGAAACTTTCGCCAACTGGTAGCTTTCGTAATCAGAATTTTTACTTGACTCCTTTATTGTGCCAAAATGTTATTTAACTGGGGTCCAGCCCAATCCTGAGCCGAGAGGTTGTTAATCTGAGAAAAAAATACATCATTCTGCCCATTAAGCCAGAGGCATAAATAGCATTTCGTCCGGCCAGTGCAGATCTCTCCTTTTTACATCGGTTCAAAATTTGTAGAAATCCTTTAAACGATTAAAAGCCGAAGCTAAGCCTGTTTAAAGCCATTAGAGATACCCCCTGTGTTTTCGCCTATGAATAATGTAAAGCCCCCCTTTCATTATTTCCTTGCATTCGTTTTTGAGCAGTTTCACCCCCACAAGACAAAACGATGTTATGTTTAGGAAACGAATATTTATAAAAGATGAAAGAACAAATAAGTTCCCTTAAGAATTTGAAAACAAATGTGTAAAATTAGATTTCAGAATAAGATTTCTTCAAGTTTCATCGAAAAGCATTGAAACATGTTAAAATTAACTATTAATCTTAGTAAAGTTGCCGAGATAAATCACTTATGGCGTTTGACGAGAGCCGACAAATTGTTTCGCTGAAATACAATATCACGTTCGTGGATTTTAGAGTTTCCTTTCGTCTTTAACAAACGCGATTCCCTAACTCCTCCTTCCCCTGACAAACTAATTACTATACACTACTTTCCCTAAATGACATTGTAATAATAATCCTTGTTCTACATGACTAAGAACTTACGCCTAAACGATTTTATTGTCGAAATTAACTTAAATCTTTCGGATTTTAGTTTCCGAGCTTTAGGATTTATCCGACGACAACCTTAAAAATTTTAGCACGCATGATTGATAGAGTTTGAAACTTGACTTGTTGTTTGATCAAATAAAACAAACGCAAAATGCGATCGATCCTTTTCAATTAAGAACTTCTCGAAAGCTGTAATGGATAATCGATTCCGATTTCTTTGATCCATAACGAAAATGCCGCAATGGTTAAACCCTAAACTGAAACGTCCCTCCCGTACGGTTTTCGCCCATTAATCAGGTTACAAAGAAAAGGTTAATAACTTACGACGTTAATCGATTTGAGTTTTGATGAACTGGGCAGAGAGGGGAGGTGGAATTAGGGGGGAGTCACGACGTGGGAAAAAGAGATGGATGATATAGAAAAAGCAAAAAGAACCGCGGCAGCGGTCTCCTAGTATAAATGATAGCGGAATCATTTATAACTTGAAGAATAATAAATAAAATAAAAAAAAAGTCTTCGAACGGAATAAAACGGTCGACCTTTTTTTTCACGCAAGATGTAACTAATTCGTTTCCAAATTAATTTTTAAATCCACCGGAAATTTCAAAGTCCATGACCAGGGGCTATATATCAAAATAATTGCGACACGGAGCTGAAATTTTATTATTCAGACTGACTGATTGCAGTTGATGAGTTCCTAATTGGTTTTTACACGCCTCTGTAGATTCCATCATTCATTTCTAAAAGGTTCAAAATTTTATTTAATCGTTATTGTGTTTTTTTTTTCCTTACGTATAGTATAATAAAATATTAATGTAACGATATAATAATGCGTGATATATTTAAATGATTACGCTCGTTGAGGGAATAAAACTGAAAACGTTTTTATTTATTTTTGCAAAAAATCTTAATTTATCAGCGATAATTTTTTTTTTAGTTGAGCAAGTTTAAATTTATCGAAGCAAGAAAACGGCGACACTGGTCAAACGCTACTGGTTGTTGTGTTAATTATAGCGATCAAAACGTAGTAGGAAATACTCCTTACGTTTGTTGATTAGGCAATCATGTTATCGTTTTTATAGGGTGATTAATTTATTAGATTGACGTGTATAGTCGTATCCCCTTATAAAGATGAAAGGATTGAAAAAGTAGCTCGTTATAATCATTTCCATCAGGCGAATTTTTCACCAGAAATTCGTTCATTTGGATTATTATTGATTATTATTCCATGATTTCAATTGTGGTTTGGATAATTCTTACGTTTTCAGGTCCTATTTTCAACCTGAACTCAACACTTGTCGATTTTGGCGGTGCGTTCCTTTTAGCTTTAAAGTGTAGCTTATTAAGGTTAAAGCTGGTTTTGTTGCATGTGCAGTTTGATTACAAGGAGTCTGCGACTGAATAAGGCGTCAATTCTTTTAAATGCTGATTGGCTCTTTATCCTTCTCTGAGGCATTTGCATCACAACTGGGTCATTCCATTCTAATTCGACCAGCCGAGTGGCACTAGGTTTCAGATTTGGTTCGAAATTTTTTTTTAAGTAAGGCTACTAATAACTAAAAGAAATTCATATAATTTTCCCCCCGGTCTCATGTAACACCAGAGGTAGGGGGCAGTTTAGTCAAAAATCGGGAGGAAAATCGTTAATTTTAGCTACATTTTTAATCCTCTATAACTTTTTTGTGACTTGATCGATCGGATTGAAATTTTTACTCTAACTCCTCTTTATAATGAAGTGTTAAATGTAATACCGGAGAAAAAAAAATTTCTTCGTTAAGGGGGTTAAACAGCCATTTTCAATTGGGACCATTTTTAGCTAAAAAAATACATTTTCGCCAGGCTCTGGTACTAAAACGCGTCGACGAAAAAATTTTTTAATTGGCCTTCAGGGACTTTAGGTCAAGTACTTACAAAATATTAATACAGTTTTTCCATTTCGGTTTCGGTGCCTGGGGCACAGGACTTGAAAAATTCGAAATTTCGAAAATTTCCGGATTTTGCACTAACGCCCAGCAAAAAGTACTCAATTTAAAAATTTGAAAATTTTTGTGGAAGTACCTCTTACTAAGGACTATTTCAGGAAAAAATTTCAACGGCGTGTTTTGCGTCGTTTTTGAATAGCAGCAACTTCGAATTTGGCCATAAGGGGGTATCCAAAAACAAATTTTTCCTTACAATTTTGATGCTGCCTATCCTGAAAATTTTTTTCTTTTCATAAAAAAACATGGTTCCGAATTGGGAAAAATAATTTTAAACCGTTAAGACCTCGCTGAGGCCAAAAATAGAGATTTGGCAGATTTGGGACTGTAGCCACCACAACTAATGCCATTAACAGACCTCATAACGCTTCCTGTTCACCTGAAAATACTTGAAAATTATATTTTAAGGGTCGCAGAACCCGAAAATGATGTTATTTATTTTGCCAAATGAACGGCAAAACGGCCAAACATATTTGGCCACTTATAACAAAATTATTTATTTAATATTTTTTAACTTTCTGAATTTCTGACAATCAATATGTACTTTTTTTCTAGTAATTTAACTCCTATTTATGTTTAAAAGGTCGCAGAGCCTAAATAAGGTATTAAATTTGGCCATTTTTTCAGGGTGGTCCATGTTTTGTGGTCTGCGTTGCCCTAGCTACCCATAAGATAAACATTACATGTAATTACCACAAAATATGGACCATCTGACATAATTAAATTCAGTGATTTTGTCTTTCATCGGCCAAAATTATTGCCTTATTTAGGCTCTGCGACCTTTTAAACATAAATAGGAGTTAAATTACTAGAAAAAAAGTACATATTGATTGTCAGAAATTCAGAAAGTTAAAAAATATTAAATAAATAATTTTGTTATAAGTGGCCAAATATGTTTGGCCGTTTTGCCGTTCATTTGGCAAAATAAATAACATCATTTTCGGGTTCTGCGACCCTTAAAATATAATTTTCAAGTATTTTCAGGTGAACAGGAAGCGTTATGAGGTCTGTTAATGGCATTAGTTGTGGTGGCTACAGTCCCAAATCTGCCAAATCTCTATTTTTGGCCTCAGCGAGGTCTTAACGGTTTAAAATTATTTTTCCCAATTCGGAACCATGTTTTTTTATGAAAAGAAAAAAATTTTCAGGATAGGCAGCATCAAAATTGTAAGGAAAAATTTGTTTTTGGATACCCCCTTATGGCCAAATTCGAAGTTGCTGCTATTCAAAAACGACGCAAAACACGCCGTTGAAATTTTTTCCTGAAATAGTCCTTAGTAAGAGGTACTTCCACAAAAATTTTCAAATTTTTAAATTGAGTACTTTTTGCTGGGCGTTAGTGCAAAATCCGGAAATTTTCGAAATTTCGAATTTTTCAAGTCCTGTGCCCCAGGCACCGAAACCGAAATGGAAAAACTGTATTAATATTTTGTAAGTACTTGACCTAAAGTCCCTGAAGGCCAATTAAAAAATTTTTTCGTCGACGCGTTTTAGTACCAGAGCCTGGCGAAAATGTATTTTTTTAGCTAAAAATGGTCCCAATTGAAAATGGCTGTTTAACCCCCTTAACGAAGAAATTTTTTTTTCTCCGGTATTACATTTAACACTTCATTATAAAGAGGAGTTAGAGTAAAAATTTCAATCCGATCGATCAAGTCACAAAAAAGTTATAGAGGATTAAAAATGTAGCTAAAATTAACGATTTTCCTCCCGATTTTTGACTAAACTGCCCCCTGCCTCTGGTGTTACATGAGACCGGGGGGAAAATTATATGAATTTCTTTTAGTTATTAGTAGCCTTACTTAAAAAAAAATTTCGAACCAAATCTGAAACCTAGTGCCACTCGGCTGGTCGAATTAGAATGGAATGACCCAACTACTTTTTAATACTTCCTCGGGCTAGCAAAATTTTAATATATTTCAATGAAACTTTTAGAACAAACTGAGCTGTCGGTTCGGCCTTTGGCTACTCAAGCTTTTACAAAGCTTAAATTGTTTTCAAAGTAGCCTTTAAGCATGCTTTACTTGTACGACAGACTTTACATTTAAATAAATTAATAATTAATTTAAATGAAAATTACCACTTACGGTAATGGAAACTATAAGCGGAGGGTTAGGTCAACGGGATTTAGTCCAAAGCTGTAAGCAATAAAATAATAACACAAATAATTACTTCGTCGTGATTGGTTAGAAAACCTTAGACGATGTTTCTTATATGATGTTAATGTAACAAAAGTATGAATATTCCTAGAAGAAGAAAGGATTTAGAAATGGAAATAAAATTAAATAAAACTTCTTGGACTATTTGAGAAATTATTTTTATGTGCAACATTAAAAGCTGAAAGAAAATTGAAACTTTTAGCTCTTGAAATTTTCTAATAAGTTTCCAAAGCAATTGAAGCATGTGCAGCTTATGGAAATAGAAGTGAAGAGCACGTTTTTCCTTCAACCATGTGGATATTGTTTTCTTGTAATATTTGAAAAGTTTGAAGAAACTTAAAAATAGCAGTGCTATAAAACTGCATCAATGCAATTTTTCAAAACCAATATTCTCATGAAAACTTCTTTCTGAAATATATGATAAATCGATAATAGATAATCGAATAGCAAACTTAATCATTTTTTTTTTGTTAAAATAACGAAAGAATATCGTATTGACATAAATGTTCTAAAGGGAAAAGAAAAAGGGATTATTTGCAGAAGAATATTTTAATAAACCGACATTGGAAAGTTTTAACTTTGCACGACGACAACTTTTTTCAAGGACGAACTTGCAATTATTATTAAAGCTCCAACGAAACGGATAATGTTAAAAGCTTTAATTCAAAAGACGCTTTAGAATTTTCTCCATTTTCAAGCTGTATCGTTTTAATTTTTAGCATATCATTTAAATAATCCCCATATAATTAAATTCCGACCTCAAATTAGAAGGAATATCGATTGGGATATAGGTGAAGAAGCAAAGAGAGCAATGCGGCATTCATATTAAAATTACCCGAGTTATGAAAAGACATGTCTCGAGAAATATCTTCCAATTTATTCCTCTCTTCTTTAGAGGAAATAACAATTGTAACTTTAATCATACATTGTAGCATTGTAAAAACGTATAGAAGCTGAGTGTATGCCTTCAAAAACACAATAAGGTGAGGGTGAAAGAGGAAGTGAACGCCTTGGGAGTTTCATTCATCCATTCATTACACGAGTTAAGTTGAAATTTTGACTGAGGTCACGTAACAATGTTGTCGTTTTCGAGAAAAGGTTCCATGATGGCGAAGTTTCCGAAACAACAAAATTGTTCAACTGTTATACAACTTTTCGTTAATTCTCCTAATACGGTTTTGCCTGACAACATTCACGGTTACTCGAATAATTCCGTTAAACCGTTTATTAAAATTCTATTATGGTAAACGCGTGGAAAATTTAAATACTGATTTTCCCTCATCATCGGACTAAATCAGCTTTTCGTTTTTAGCAATAATTCCCATTTCTTAACATACACCGATTATATTGTTTCAAGCATAATTTTTATCGGTAAAAAAAATGCTCAACTAATAGCTTAATTGGTCAATTTTAAGATTTCGATCTTATAAAGTTCTGTATATGCTAATTTAAGTTTATCGGGAATATTTTCCGAAAACGCGAAGGCAATTTCTTAAAGTTACATTCAATTTTCTAATATTAAAAAAGCACTGTTTTTGTTTTACCGATTGAATTGATCCGATATTCGTCCCTAAAGTAAAGCATTAAAAGCGCTGACGTGTGACGACGGTGGAAACGGGAGGAGAAAACTAAATGAAAATCGTAAACAAAACGATTTAAGATTGTGTAAAGGCAAGGCAAAAAAATACCCGGAACGAAAAAACTCATAAATTTGAAATTTGATGGGGTCGTTCACAAATTAATTGAATGGAATCGATCGAATGGACGTGTTTACTTTAGCCGGATATCAGATCAAGGCGTGTAAACATGTGATTAGAAAAGCAAGTCTACTGACACATCACAATCTTGCCTCATCTGAAACTCTACACACTTCGCTAACAGCTTCCGCTTAGCTGCCTCATTCGATTAACCAAAGAAAATCAGCTTGTGACATGATAAATAATCTACGGGTTGATGTATATAAAAAGAATTAATTTGATTCATAAGTGTTTTCAATTAATTTGAATATTTTTATGTTTTGTGGAAAAAAGTACTTTTGAGGTTGTCGTCTTGTCAGCAGTTTACCGCATTAAGACATTGGAAGAATTGTTTGTGTTCCGAACGCTCAGTAATCCGCCTATAATGGCCAGAGTGAGTCAAAGAGGTTGTGACGAGGAAGCGGTAAAATTTTTGAAAGAAAAGCGCCTCATTCTTTATAGCGCGCAGGCCTAGAAGCCACATCCACTTAGATTCATATTCTCTGAAGATCTAGGGATTGCTTGAAATGATGGCTATGTGTCCGAAAATGGAAATTTAATAATAGGGGGAAAAGATCCGGAGTACATTCGCATATTGAGCAGAAGCTTCTGATTCCTTTCTATCTGAAACTTCTGAAGCTTCCGATTCTTTTTTCTTTTTTGAAGCTTTTATCCTTCTAAATGACTTTGTCGAATTTCTATACATCTCTTTGAAATCACAAGAATTACACAAATACAAGAGGCCAATTGTTGAAAAATTGCTAAGCCACCATTGCTAAATTCCCAAAGATAAATCGACTTATGGTTGCTGTACTGGCGATTATATAAAAACAGCGGTTATGATCTTCGAGGAAAATCATTTCAAGAGCTGCAAAGAGCAAAGACTCGTTCTGATCTGTAAATCAATAATGGAATATCAAGGATCCCCCGTTAGTTATACTAAACCTTACTGGATTTCAACATTTTCCAAGAGTACTCCATAAAAACTTTTGTCATAAGTATTTATTTCATTTTAGTCTCTTATTTCTCTTCTGCTTTGATCTTTCAACGATATTGATTCGCGTTGATCCTCTGTTCTCTTCAAACATTGAACATTTCTCCTTCAATAATTTGACGGCCGTCGGTTCCTAGTATTTCTCCTTTTCATCAATGCAACTTTTCCCTTTTTACTTTCGAGCGACCGCGAAGCAGAGTGACGAAAGTATTGCCGTACCCTGAAAATCGAAAATCCTTATTCTTGCGAATATCAAGATGAAAATTACATAGAACTTCATAAAATCAAATTCTGAGATGATGTCTGTCCGCCGCGTCCGCCGCGCCCGCCGCGTACGCCGCGTACGCCGCGCTCGATATCTCCGCCAATACGCAACGGATCGAAAAAATTTTTCACACACGTATTCTTCGTCGAAAAATAAGAGGGGGTCTTCTTTTCTTTTTTGATTGAAATTCGAAAAATTATGGAAATGGCGAATATTTGAACTTTGAAATTTTGGCCTGTCTCTTTGCGACATAGCTCGGGCAAACCACAACGGATTGTGATAATTTTGCGTGGGATGAAGGAGCATTGTGCAAGGGTTAACTGTTTAAAATTTCAGAACAATCGGTGGATGGGTTCACAAATTACAATCAAAGACGTGTTTATAAACACCAAACCAAGATGGCTGCCGTGTTGACATCACTATTTACAAGATAGTGGGCTGTAATGACGTCTTCATTTCGACTTTAAATAATTCGATGAGATGTTCTTTGACGTAATTTTTAAGGAGGAAGGAGTTTAAATTTCAAAAAACGAAGGCCAGAACTGTCAAAGCTTAGTTTATGAAAAATTTCAGGGTGCCATTTTTTGAAGTTATTTTTGAAGGGAAATGAGTCAAAATTTCGAAAGTTTAGACTCTAAAGCACCACGAAAGCTTAGACTCTGTAGAATTTAAATGGCGAATATTAGAACTTTGATATTTTGCGATATAGCTTGAGCAAATTTCAACGAAACGTGATAATTTTGCGTGAGATGAAGAGGCAGTGTGCAAGGATTAACTGTTTAAATTTTGAGATTAATCGGTGGATGGGTTCACAAGTTACAGTCCAAGATCTTTTTGTAAATACCAAAACAAGATGGCTGACCGTGTTGACATCACTATTTACAAGATAGTGGACTGTAATGATGTCTTCATTTCGACTTTTAAGAATTCGATGAGATGTTTTTTGACGAAATTGTCAAGGAGGTTCAACACAATTAAAATAATAAATCCCCTTTCTCCATTTTTTAAATTCGCGAGAAAGTTGGATGGGGTGCTTCGCACCCCAAATCCCATTCCTCTTGTTATCCTTCACTTAAATAGATTTTTTTTTTATAGGTCGAAATTTTATGAATTTCATTTTTCTCGTCTACACTAATTCTGTTAAAGTTGTTTTTGAAAAATGAATTAATCCATTTTATCGGTTGCCAGTTTTCCCAATCATAGCTTTTCTGAAATAATTACAATAAACGAGTCGTTCACGGCATTCGTCATTATTAATACAGTCCGAAAACAAAAGAATGGGACAAATCAATTATTTCCGCCCATCAACTCGATATTCTTTTTCGGTTCGATTCACATGAATCGGTTTGGGTTCATAAAAATCGAAAAATCAAAATACACAAAACGAAAAATTGTTTTCCATATTGATGAAAAAGAAAGAACCCGACAGAGCGCATATAAATTGCGAATTATTGTTCCCTATTTTCAGAGGAACACTAATGTTACACCTTTACATATTACGCTTCTATATTTTTAATGGAAAATATTATAGCGATGTTTTTCCGTCATGAGCACAAAGGAGAGGACTTTGAAAAAGATAACGATTTCTCTAATACCTGTATATCTTTTTTTTTATCTTCCCCCTTTTTATTTTTTAAAAGGAATAACTTAAAAAGAAATGAGATATTTTACAAACAGACTGAATCAGAAATGAGTTTTCTGAAGGGCTTGCACTCCCGAAGCTTCACATTTAGGTCAAGAAGCACCGCATGTGCAAGTTAATAAGAGAAAAGGGGAAGGGGTTTTGTAAACAGTTGCGAGGAAATGCATTTAAAATTAGTAGAGAGCAAAGGGTAGAAGGGCTGGATGAGAACCACACCCTTTCAGCCTCATATCTTGAGTAACCATAACGGTTCACAAAGAAAACAGACCCAAACATGGTCGGATTGCATGAAAGTACAGACTTGAGGGTAATATTTCAACGCAAAGTTCTCAGCAGTAGGATTAAACTTTTAGACGAAACAATTTTAGGAGGGTTCCCTTGCTTTGTAGGTGCAAACCCGTTCCATAGATTACCTTATATTATTCATACGTAATGGGATACTTTGCCGTTAATGTTATTGCAGATTGTCCCACAGCGATTTTCAAGCTTTGTTTAACCACCGGCGGAAAATCAATCGTGTTATCCTAAACTTGCATAACTTTCCTCATTTTGGGGGTTTTAACCGGGTGAAGAACATGGAGGGTGTATTTGATGGAAGGATTTTCTTGAATTTCGGGCAAGAAAAGGGGAAGTAAAGCTATCATATAAGATCAAGAAAGAAATCTTTCAATTGCTGTTTTCTTGATGTGGCTCGACAAACTTAATCCTGCGGATTTTTTTTCCAACCGAGTGGCACCGATTAATTGAAAACAACCCGACGGACGTCGTAAATACTTGAAATGTCAAGAATAAAGCTATCAACCCATCACTCCATCTTTTAAAAAAAAGACACAAGAAAAAAATCTTAACAAGGATAAAGAATACTGGGTTGCAGTTAATGTTCATTGTTATATGTCACGGACGGTTGCTAGAGGCCTGACAGTGACTGATGACCCCCTCGCTCATTAGTCCATCATTACGATTCTAATACTAATAAGATCTCACTTCACAACGTACTTATACCGAGAGTATGATTTATTCCCAGTTCCCCAGGAACCGACGTAACCATTTGCCACGTTTAAATTATCAACTAATTGATTCATCCTTACAGTAATATTTCCCCGATTTAGAATAAATTCCCCTAAAATATTGACATAATATATACTGGGAGATGTATTTTAATCTTATGAATCAATTGAGATCTTATGATCAATTTTCGATGTTTCAAAATCGATGTTCGATTTTAAAAATAATAATTTTCCGACTAAAAAGGGGCTAAAATATTGACAAAATATATACTAGGAGATGTATTTTAATCTGAGAAATCGATTGAGACTAGCTAGAACACTCAATTTTTCGTTTTTAAAAAGTTATCGGCAAAAAACCGATTTTCAGAAACGACCTTTGTTGAAAATCTATTTTTACGGAAATATAATTTTTGTTACGCACTAGAGCTGCAAACAATATCTTAGCAGACGTATTTTGACTCGACGAATAAGCTGGAATTTACAGAATTTAAAAATTCGACCGCGTTCTCAAGATATTTTCAAATTTACCTTTCTGTTGATCGAAAAAAATTTCGATTTTTTCGATGTTTCAAAATCTATGTTCAATTTTAAAAATATTAATTTTTCGACTAAAAAGGGGCTAAAATATTGACAAAATATATACTGGGAGATGTATTTTAATCTGAGGAATCGATTGAGACTAGCTAGAACACTCAATTTTTCGTTTTCAAAAAGATATTTAGGAAAAACTGATTTTTAGAATCCAACTTTGTCGAAAATCTATTTTTACGGATATATAATGTTTGCTACGCACTAGAGCTGCAAACAATATCTTAGCAGACGTATTTTGACTCGACGAATAAGCTGGAATTTACAGAATTTAAAAATTCGACCGCGTTCTCAAGATATTTTCAAATTTAACTTTCTGTTGATCGAAAAAAATTTCGATTTTTTCGATGTTTCAAAATCGATGTTCGATTTTAAAAATAATAATTTTCCGACTAAAAAGGGGCTAAAATATTGACAAAATATATACTGGGAGATGTATTTTAATCTGAGGAATCGATTGAGACTAGGTAGAACACTCAATTTTTCGTTTTCAAAAAGATATTTAGGAAAAACTGATTTTTAGAATCCAACTTTGTCGAAAATCTATTTTTACGGATATATAATTTCTGCTACGCACTAGAGCTGCAAACAATATCTTAGCAGACGTATTTTGACTTGAGGAATAAGCTGGAATTTACAGAATTCAAAAATTCGACCGCGTTCTCAAGATATTTACAAATTTAACTTTCTGTTGATCGAAAAAAATTTCAATTTTTTCGATGTTTCAAAATCGATGTTCAATTTTAAAAATAATAATTTTCCGGCTAAAAAGGGGCTAAAATATTGACAAAATATATACTGGGAGATGTATTTTAATCTGAGGAATCGATTGAGACTAGGTAGAACACTCAATTTTTCGTTTTCAAAAAGATATTAAGGAAAAACGGATTTTTGGAATCCAGCTTTGTCGAAAATCTATTTTTACGGAAATATAATTTTTGCTACGCACTAGAGCTGCAAACAATATCTTAGCAGACGTATTTTGACTCGAGGAATAAGCTGGAATTTACAGAATTTAAAAATTCGACCGCGTTCTCAAGATATTTACAAAAAGTTCATGTTAAACGAAAAAATTGGCCATTTTTTCGATGTTTTAAAATCGGTGTTCAATTTTAAAATATTAATCTGTTTATAAGTACTATATATAAATATTATCTAACAAATAGTATCTATTCTAGATATTATAATATCAATTTTTTGTCAATATTTTAGAACTATTATTTGATCTGCCGTTTTCCCTGAAATCATATCCAGATCTTTTTTTTGACAAAGCAAAACAAAAAAAGAAATTGAAAAAAAAAAATTTTCTTAGCGTGTGAGAAGATTAAGCAAAATAAAAATGTATGTCCGCTTGGAAGGGAGATGTAGAGGACTTGAAAACTCATAAATCAAGCGACATTCGCTGAAGCTGGATAATTGAAACAACTTTGGAGTTTAGGGTTTTGTTGAAATTCAATTTTCTAACAACTGACAAGGGATTTTCTGCAGTTCTGCCACATCAAGCCTAACGCTCGCGGACTGTTAAGTCGCTTTTTTAATAATAACGAAATTGTGCTCGAAACATACATCGGAATGCTTTTTAATAGCCTTAGCTTTTCGTAAGGTAAATATCAAAAAGCTGAGTCAGATGTTAAAGTTAATTGGCAATAAACCAATTTTATCGGTTTTTTTTAGAAATATTTATGGAGGTTTGCTGAGAATGGAGAGTAGTGGCCACAAGTGTTGCGATAATGATTTCCATTACGTTTCGTTCGATTATATTTGCAGGAAAAATTGAGGCATGAATAAACCACCGCCTCGATTGTTCCCTATACTTTTATGAATAACACATGGTGTATTAGCTATTGATTTTGGCAAATGTGACGTCTACAGCGTTATATCAGGAAGTTTTATCATTTTGAATTTTTTCTTAAATTATTTTTTTAAAAGTAGCGATTCTGTGGCAGCGTTTTGTATGGTATTTCGCCTGTTAAGATTTTGTCAGAAATCCTTTTTTCTTTTTAAAGAAATTGTGAAGAAAAAATTCGGATAAAACCTAGACCTAAGTGCAGCAGTGTTCCTTCATTGCTGTGAATGCTGATTTGATTTGAAAATATTTTCAAAAAGAAAAGACATCTGATTTTTTATTTTGTTTAATTAATTGAAATGTTTAGTGATGTGTGCTGATGATTTAAAAAATTATTCAGCAAAAAGTATCAAGAATTCTCACAGCTAGATGTTTTACATAAAATTATTTAGCAACTTTACATTCGGTAGATGGAAAATCTTTTTCCTTATAAAAGAAACCGATTTAAACTAAGCAAACAAATTTCTTTAAGTGAGGAAGAGAGATTGTTTACTCTCAAAGTTAGGATAGATATTGAAGCATCGGTGAGGCATTGTATCAAAAGTTGAATAAGAAAGAGGATAAAAGCTTGGAAAATCTGGTAGCGAAGAGAATGACTGAAAAGCGATTGTAAGTTTAAGTAATTATTTTAAAACGACCATCTATTTTACAGTTTAAAGCTTTCTTAATTTTATCTACTTCTCCGATATTAACTTTTTGCTCTCAGATTTTGGAAAATTAAAAGAGATGTTTACATTCCGGGAAAGATTTGGCGGCGGTGCATCTGGCCATGTGTGAACTCGGAATAAATTGCTTCTTCAAGGTAATCTGGATTGCTCCGATGAGCCGGAAACGTCACGTGTTATGGCGTGGGAAATCTAAAACATAATTATCAGGTGACTTTAGAGGGAGAAGTCATATTCCAATTGCAGGGGAATATCTTGATAATTGCAGCGAATGTCTTGAGGCTGCAGTTCTGCAGAGTTACCGGAGTAGGAGTAAGTAAATATGCAACTGATGTACGTTGTTTAAAGTTTGGATTACTGATTTTAATCAGCTGATTTCTGTCGATTCAACGGGTGATTATTAGTGTCGTGTAAAGCGCGTTAAATAGAAAGACAAACATAACCTCCGGGCGGGTTCGTCAATGTTTGACCTTAGTAAATTTTCTTGTAAAGCCTTAAGAACTTGTTACCAAACTCCGTTAGAAATAAGTACAGAAGGATGTGGTTTCAAGTAGGGCTGGAGGCTAGTATACTATATTTACATCCATGGTTACCTTCGTTAAAGTTACAAAGCTTGGAATCAACTTTGAAGTGTCATTTCATTACAATCCTCCTCTCGACCGCTATTCCCTCCTTCCCTTTTCTCGTTTTCCCTTTTCCCTTTATCTGCTCCGGCTCTTTCTCTTTCTCTCTTTGTAAACTGGTGCATGGAACTATTAATTTTAAACATCAGAGCGACATCGGCAACCGTTATTATGTCACTCCCTTCGTTGACAAGTTTTAAATGTACATGATAATCAGAAAGATAACCGAAAAGTTTTTAAGGTTTAATGTTGTTGGGAATGTGAATCGAGGGTCATGATGACAGTTTAGCAGTTATGTAAATCTGAACATGTCAGAAAATAAACCGATGCTCTTTTTTTCTTTTCAGGTAAGATTTATTTAATGTTTTATGGGTGGTACTTTATTTCCATGGGTTGAATGTCGACAACACTGCGTCGAAGAAGAAAACGTAGAGCGAGATTTTAATACAGCTCGGCTGAAAAAGAAGTGTGATGGCAAGCGCCAAAAAAAAATATTTAGATCTCAGAAGATCTCTGCAGCCTGGTCATTTTTGGTCATGAGCAGGCCTGAAAATTGGAGCCAAAGTTGATAATTTTGAGCAAGGATTTTCTGTCAATCGGACAGGAGACTATGCAGCAGATGGTTAAATGTAAGTTGAATTTCTTTCCTTTCTTTTTCTTTTAATTCGTCATATTTTGAATATTATATTGCGTTAGCTCGAACATCTAATTATGAATTGTAGCCATGCTCTGTTTTAAGGTTTTAATTTTTGCTTAACTCATGTCTATTTATTGTCCCATTCACGATTCGTACACCGACTTTTACTGCGTAAATAATTTAACGAGTCTATAAAAGTATAAGATTTCAAAGATAGCGAATATTATTATAGGCGTGGCATATCACCCGAATACATGAATAACGTACGATTCGTCCAAATGGAATCAAAAGTGCAATTCCATCTTACTAAAAATATCAAGCGAGATATAATAATATTTTGTTGCATTCACTGCTACGGATCATGAATCTCGGTTTTTTGAAATCACCTAAAAGTGGGAATATGTCGAATAAAATTTTCCTTGGGTGAACCGTCTAAACCTCCATTCGAATTTTTATGTATTCATTCATTCGAAAAGTAATAGTTAACGCATTATGGTTTCGTCACAGGATGTGACCTTTTAAAAGGCTGGGTGGAAAAAGTATTTTTTATTTGCTATATACCCGGCAAGAAGCCTATATGTTAAGTTATTACCTCCACCCCCGTCGTCATCGTTTTTTCCCTTCTATTTGAAATTTAAATAGAAAGCATTAGGCTGCATCCGCAGTGCGACTCGCGAAGAGCGAATCCGAGATCCAAACGGTTTCGAAAGAATAATTAAAGATGGATGAGAGGGGGAAGGGGAAAGGATATAAGCCTAGATCATTAAAATTTTCAAGTGGCGGATCAAAAAAAAAAAAAAAAAGACATTAAATTAAAATAAAGATATCCTGTGTTGAAATAATTAGACGTCCCGGAACATTTATTTCTGGATAATTTCCCGAGGGTATGTGGGACATGAGGCCATTGGTATAAAACGTATTTTATGTCCACATGTTTTTGTGGTGTATCCCTCGTAAAACTTACTTTCTCTTATTTTTCCGTTTTTTTTTTTTTTTTTTTTTTGGTTACACATAAGAGTAAAAAAATGTGGAATGCATTAAATATTTTAGTAATGTAGATAAAATATTTAAAATTTATTTCTAACGCTTTTCCTAAGCTTCTCTCAAACTTTTTTTTATACATGAAAATATGAAGCAAGTTAAAATTATTTCCTTATCGTTTTTCTAACTTTTTACAAATTAAAACTTACCTATTGCCTACGACATTTTATTTTAAAATTTTTTTATGGATAAATCCCTCTCGCGTGATATAATGTCCTTGTTCGCCTCCCTGCGTTCGATCTTTTTCAAACCGCTTATTCAAAGTTCTACGTCGAAAAATTAAATTTTTTTGTTCTCTTTTTTTTTTTAAATCAATGCTTGCATATAGAAAGGAAATCCCTTTGATTAACAAGCTAGCTTTTACTGTCGTTTTATATGCGTATTTCGCTTCGAGAATCCTCTAATCTTTTAATACAGAGGGAAAACCAATAATTTTTTTAAGAGACGAGAAACATAATCGTCGCCAAATGATTAAACTAAATAAAATTCATACCGGATCCTCTTTTTACTTATTACTTAAGGGCTTGTTTGTTTTTTCTTGTATAAATAAAATTTTAAACAAGTTACGCACGTCTTTACCAATATCGTTCGGATTTTTGTTGAAAACTTCTTTTTTGATCTTCTTCAAGGCAAAAAGGGGAAGAAGGGAAAGAAAAAAACCAACGTCAAAACAGCCCAGGGAAATAAAAAAAGGGGTTTAGATATTTACATTACCAAGGGGATAAAAGGATGACAGGAAAACATTGTAATTGTGACTCTTGCATTGCACCTTTAAATATAACTCAAAATCTTTTGAATTAAGAATAAAGAATCGAAATAGTAAAGTAAAATATTTGCTTTTCAAATTAGCCTATCACGAAAGCTTGAGCGCAAAACCATTAAACTGATCTTTCAATCGCTCCCAACATGGGTGCAGTTTTTTTTTTTTTTTGAAATTTTCAAACCTGTTTAATTTCGCTATGTCTTTGAAATCTTTTTTCTCTCCCGTAAATACGAAATTTTAAGCGACGCATCGGGTAAAACGAAATAGGTATTTGAAAAATAAAATCAAACAAAACAAAAAGCCGCAGATCCCTCACTCTAGTTCACATTAAAGGAACATGATTTGATGCTTTCCCACTGATGTTTTGTTAATTTTAAGGAATATCAAATTCGCTTTATTCAGAGGTTTCTACCGGATCAAACAAAATGAAACAGAGTTTCGGAGTCCGGACGCGAAAACCCCATTTCGCTTTTGAAATGATATCCGGTGAAAATGAAACGATATTGGCAGTTTAGTGTGAAGCAAAGGTTTTCTTTTGTTTATCGACCAGAGTAAACAAGTTCATTCACCGGAAAGAGTCGCTCATGTTTCAAGAAATTAAATAAAACCGTACGAGTGTTGCTTACTGGATAGTTGTTTTTTTTCCTGGAATTTAGGCGACACATTTTTTAAACACCACCATTGGATGGGCATAAAAAGACTGCTCTCATCATGACCTTTTTTTGCCTTTTTATAACAAGTGTCCCATATTTTGTATTTATAAAATGTTAAGAGTTGAAGTAAGCAATATTTTTTTGAATGAAAAGTCTCCTACTTATTTAAGGCTGAGAGAAAGTTTGAGAAGGTTTTCATCTTCCTTCTTAACTTATAAATTGATTGATGGAAAACAAGTGTAGGTGTATCTGTAAAGTTTTGTGAGCGGCTGCAATTTAAAATAATAAGGTTCTTTCATGAGAAAGAAAAGGAATGCTTTCTCTTCAATAAATATTGAAACTTTGCAATTATCATTTCTTTCGATAGATATCAAAAGTTCGTAGAAGGAAGTTCGATTTAAATTTTTTTTAAATACAAATCATTCTCATAAGAAACTTTTTTGTAAAGTTACGAGACCTGAAAACAATAACAAGTACAGTCTTGGGGAAAACTTTTCTTTTGTTGTGTAGTTAAAAATTTATATTTGTTTGTGCCAGACTGACAATTTAAACTGTTTATATTTCTATAAATAGAAAAATATTCACTGGGAGGCTGTGAAGGCTATGACTTTTTAAGCGAAATTTCTCACTTAAGGTGAGGAACTTGCTATATATAAGAGGGGAACAAGACTTCGGCCCTGACCAGGTAAGGCAAAGCAGACCGGTATTCGTAATCCGCCACTGAGGGAATTGTTAACACTAAAAGAAAGGCTAACATGGTTAGATATGAGAAATCGAGTTTGACAATGAATTGAAACGTTTCAGCGCCTCCTTTGATCGACGTCTGATAATGGCAAACTTGAGAAGCAATCATCTTGGCTGTCAAGCTCTACGTGTGATATGAATTCCATTTATTTAAATCAGTTGTATCGAGTTACATATTTTTTTTCTTTGCCTCCCTTTGAAAGAGAAGTATTTTATTTTATCGGACGGTTACTTTTTTTCATTTCCGTTGGAAGAAGAATTCCAAATTATTTCTTCTTTCTTCTCTTTTCCATTCTCCTTTTAAAAAAGATGGAGGGGATTGTCGTAGAATGGTTTATGCGGGCCAAATTAAAAACAGTCACGCGGAAAGAATCCCAATAGTCGATGTCCAATAATTGGAATCGAGAAAGACAGAACGGTAGGCTTAGTCAAGTAACAAATGATATAACCGCCATTGCACTCAGCTCGTAAATAAACGCTATAAATCTGGTTGGCGGGAGAGTCGACACATGTTCCATTTGATTTGTGGTCGAATATCCATGAACATCCTGACCGTCTTTTTTTTCCTCCCTCATACTCCCTTTCTCTCCCTCATATTCAGCTGCTAAATTGCACGATCCTTATAGTTCGGACGTGTTGCAGGTGTGTAGGGAGCTCGGATAAAGAGATTGTGAGCTATAGCTTAGGTCTGCAGGAAATTTCTCCCGGAGTGAAGTTTACTTTATTGAGATTGTATTTTATATAGACAATAGACGAGTTTTCGTTGTGCTTTGTTTGTCGATCTGCTAACGCTTTCAACCGGATTCGATTTCCCGGAATTTTTCTTTTTCTATATAACGCAGTAAAGTTTTCCCTGTCAAAGGTTATTGCTACTGTCTATAAACGATATCCTTCGGCGACCGTTTAAATTTTAAAATAGTCAGCAGGCATATCGTCAGCCTTTACTTACCACGATGTTTGAGGCGTTCATATCAAATGATGGGATTGTGTTATAAAAAAAAATTTCATGAATCCAAAAGAATACCGTGACTGTAGTTTTCTTTAATTTATTATTTAAAAAAAGTGACTTTTGAATTCAAGGGAAAAGAATAAAAATTAGTGAAGAAAATAAACAAAGTTCCTTTTACAACTTTTTTTAAATGCAGCCTATCTTTTATTTATTATTGATTCTTAGTCAAAGGTTTATTGCTTACGTTGTAAAATTTTAATCCCGTCGCTCTGTTTAAGAATTCAGTACAAGAAGTATTAAACACTTGCATATATTTAATCCCGAATATCTGCAAAGCGCTTTTAGCCGATACATCAACCGTCTATCTTATCGAGTTAAAATTTGATGCATGTACTATTGGTTTCTGTCGCAGTAATGAAATTCCTCAGCTGTGACCGTTAATTACGTCATTGTTTGTCATTCCACTTCACTTTGGCTTTTGACTTACAACCAAAATAACTCCCTCGCTTCTTCCTCTCCATTCCTCTTCCTTCCCTTTCGACGCTGGCTCCAGATTTTCCTCCGATTGTATAAATTATTCAGAATAGTCGATAATGAAATACACTTTAGTTTTTTTGGAAATCGAAAGGAATGATAATTATGCGTTCATGGCATGATATAGTCAAATTTATTTCGGAAAAAGAACTTTTTCGGTAATTTATTGCCTTTGAATTTGTTTGTTTTGGCAAAGTGCATCCTAACTAAAGCGAAGAAAATGCAAGATTAATGATGTAATATGTTCGGCAAGAATGAAATTTATTGCATTCATTTTTCTTCATATTATTTCCTCATTGATTCCGTTGAACACGTAAACGTAACAGAAAACGCGCTCATTTATTTATTGTTTTTTAGTATAGAGGATTTAAATAGCCGAGAAAAAAGAGCGTTAGTAAAGTATTAATTCATGTTTTTAAGAACGCTTATTCGAAATTTTGCTTTCGAGTTCGGAACTTTTGGAGAGAATATCCAGGAATTGACGTACAATGAAAAACTTGAGACCAGGGCAACTAAAAACCTTCAGTTTTAATAGAAGAGGTGAGCAATCGATGAAGAAGAGCTTTTCCGAGAAGAAAAATAACAAAATATAAGAAGATTTAATTTAATTAGCTAGATTAGAAACATTGTAAGAACGAAAGAAGAAAAATCGACATCTGAGACGACTCACTGCGAACTGGGAAAATTGAAACAAAGTAACATAACAGTCATCGTCTGAAGAAATCCAGAGGCAATGTGTCAACCGTAAC
The DNA here is from genome assembly GCA_023512825.1 of Liposcelis brunnea. Lineage (NCBI taxonomy): Eukaryota > Metazoa > Arthropoda > Insecta > Psocodea > Liposcelididae > Liposcelis > Liposcelis brunnea. The sequence continues at coordinate 17,505,736 of CM042071.1, forward strand.
TGCCTTGAATATCAAATCAAAAATGTTTAAGAGGATAAGTTAATCTACGTTCAGGAATTGTTAGCTAAAAGACATCTTTGTTGAGGTGGATGAGCATCTAGAATTTAAGTCATTCGGGCCACAGCGAGGGTCTTTTGGCGAAAGGATTGTTTGCTCGGTGATTCAAGATTCAACCCACGTATAGAAATCTATGAGATTTGAATCCACTCTTGCCCGTTGTATAGTTCAGATTTTTTGATTAGTAATCGCATAGATCTATATTTTGTGGCGTTTATTTAAGAAATTCCAAACCAGCGTAGTTACTTGTAAAATATAACAAGGGGGAAATGATGGAAGCCATCACAAACTTTCTCGTTCCTTTAATGTTATTGTTAATTTGTAATTCTAAGCTTTGTGACTGTAATCTTTAACAGTTTTGATCTTCGTTTTTCGAAATTTTGACTCCTTCCCCTTCAAAATTCACTCGAACAATTTTTTAACTTTGTACAATTTGCCCTTCTTTTTAGAATATCTAGCGTCTTTCCCGTCGATAAGTTATCCAAATGACGTTGTCTTAAACATTCTTTACAGTTACGTGTCTCATTACTTCACTAAACTTATAACTTCCCATTTTGAACTACGTCACATCGAGTGACGTGAATTTCTCAATAACTAATCGTATTTTTGTTTTCGTGAAAATATGGACCATCGATTCTAAATTCAATTGATAGTGAGATTTTGCATTAAAACTAAAAAAAGGATAAATGATGGAGGGAAGAGTGAGCGGAGATCGATCGATGCGTGCAGAGTAAAGAGAAGAATTTCTATTTCAACACGAGGAATTTCATTAAACTGAATTCCACAAATTAGTTTCCTGTGTTGCTGCTGGCCTACACAAAAGGCTGCAACGTGCATGTTTAATTTACATGAACTGCCCCGTCCTTTCTTCCCCCTCCTCTCTAAAACTCGACCGGTCTTCTCCGACCTTCCCTCTTTCCCTATGGAATGGCTTCAGGTGCATTTTCCTCGAAACCCCGACCTGATGCACTCTCCCTATTTAAATTTTGCAATGATGCATTCACCGCGGCCTCTTCATTAACATTAACCTAGATAAAACAAAGCACTTTGTATGATGGCAGGTTTGAATAAGGGAGGAAATACGAATTACGACGCACATGTGGCTCTTTGCCGTGCGTTTTGTTTTTGTTGAAATAAATGTTCGACTAAAACGATAGTGAAAAACAACGGAAGGATTTTGCAGCTTCGATCCGATTTCGTAGCAGATGTAATGTAACCGATTTCAATGTCGTCAAATTGAAACAAAGTCACATTAGGGATTTAGAGTTCATCATAGGGATAGTGAAAGTGTTGCCATGGGATTCTCGTGTGTTTGTTTACTCTTATTTACAGACGAAAAGCTACCGAGCTATATCGGCGATTTTCCTTTAAAGAAATTTTAAACGTGGATGCTCTTCTTTGTTCCGCTGAAGGAAAAGTCCCCCCTGCTGACGGTAATTATCATAAAACGTAAAAGATAATATAAACGATTTCATCTCGTGTTATTATTCTCCATTTAAAAAACTTTTAATCCCGAGGCAGTAAGTCATGGAGCAAGAAATTTGTAATGCTGTGAGAAGTCATCAGTTGAATTGTCACGTCGGGAGAGAGAAAAAATTTATCAAGACTACAACGAACAACTTACAAGGAAAATTAAGTCAAGAAAAATTTGATTGCCATTTTATCATCGAGTCCCTCGTGATTCCTGCCAGTTTTTATAAATTTTAAAACGTAAGCAGGAAAATGGAAACAGAATGCTTCCATTAAGAGGAAGAGTGTCAATCGACACATAAAATTTAATAAAAAACCATCGGGAGTAAGACAGGGTGAAGGTTACAGCGATTAGCTGTGAATTTTTTGAAATAATCATTATTGATGGTTGATGTGCGATGTGTAGGCGTCATTCATTGATGCCAATTTGATGAAATCACGATTAAGAACAATGACATAATGAACGATCCCAAAGTAAATTCCATGTAAATCAGGAGATTGATAGAGAGCTTATAATCAAAGGGTTGAGCGGTATACGTTGGTGGATAGATAAGTAGATTGTACGGTAGATGGATAACTATTGCTGGATGAGTTTGTTTAGGAGAAACTTAATTTTTCTGTCGTTGACTTAAAGTTGAGCTGAGAGACACCTTTTTCAAGGCAAGGTCAACTAAACTAGGGGACTTTTAAATCGTCAAAATGGTGGCCTGAAAATTCAAAGCAACGTGGAGTCGGCTGCTAAAAATGGATTGGTGACTGCAACTGAAGACAAGAACAAACAAATAAGTTTAGATCAATTCGAATTTTTTTGATTCAGTTCCTGATCCCAAGAAATTCACCAACTAAATTAAATAACGGAACAAGATTTATTCAACTACAAATAAGTTTACGTTTAGCAAAGGTTGAATAGTAACTCAAAAATCAAAAGAAGCAATGTAAAGTCTGAGTTTGTTCGATGTTAGATAATTTTCCAACCTGCAAAAAAGACTTTTTAATTTTTTTGTAGAAAAATAATTGCAAAAGAGATTTTTGTTTGCTAAAACTTTTCTACCCTGTTGACAGTTTCATTATTGTAATCGATTTTTAAAAATCCTTGTTTTCTTTCCTTTTACAAGAAAATTTCAACAGGCTCTATAAATACGCCCCTGAGGTTTTTTTTCCAGATTAAATAACTTTTAACGATGTTTTAACTTTTAAGAACTTTCTGAAACTTTCGAACTACTTGTTATTGCTTATGAAAAGGAAAACTTGAAAAACTACAATACTTGCGAGTAAGCGAAACGACTTCGTCAAAAGGTTCTGGCACTCGCTGTTTTTTTTTCTTTTCCCTTATCAATTCAAAAAAAAATAAAATAAAAGAGGGAAATCGCGACTTTATTCAAAAAATAGCGAATCATAAACAGACGGAAGAAAGGGAACAGAGGAATCTCCGGGATACAACCGGAAACGCTTGCACAAGTAAAGGAACGGAAAGGGAAAAACTTGGAATTTTTTTTTGAAAACAAACAAGGAACGATGAAATGGTCGTTTTGAGTTTAAATACGGGAGCCTCACACTCTCTTTCAGGATGAGAGATAATTTAAATTGAAAATGAAACCATCGAGACTGTGAAATCAATAGCGAAGGCAAATCGGTTTTTCCTCCCATTTTCGTTTGCTACGGTGCTGCTACAGCTTTAAATCTGGAATTTATATATGAATCCTTCTAATCCGCAATAGGTAATCGACTTAGCAACATGAATTAAATCACATACAAATTCATCCATCCGTACATTTCATCTATTGCTCGGTCAACTGTGCTTATGTGCCATGTTACATTCACTATAATAGTTAACTATTAACGGCATTCTGACATTAGGTTATCATAGTTTTCATCGTTTGTAATGTTAACTTCTGAAAAGCAACATTTATCAATATCTAATAATTTAAAACTGTTGTCCGGTTTGCGATACATTATGCGATTGAGTTAATGTCATTAATATTAAATAAAAATTTACATGAAAAATAGCATGCGAGATTTAAGGGTTAATTTCCGGATAATTTTAATAAAAATAACAGTTTTAAAGCACATCATTTATTGAAAATGAATGAAAATGTTGTGTCAATGAATTATAAAGAATCGATCCGTGGATAATTTTGGAAGCTTCAGCGCTTTAACGGATGAGTTTTCCTTGTTGGTTTCGAGGAAAAGCTTGTTTAATGCGAGCTGAAGTGAATGTGCCGATTTCAAAATCGTTAAATGAGCGAGTGTTTAAAGGCGGCAAATTATTTGAAACTGAATAAATGAACTGGCGGTAGAAAAATTTCGGAAGGACAAAGTTAGAGCAGCTACAAACATTATTGGAGTTTTTTGAAAAAAATAAACGAAGGCTCGAATATTTCGGCCGTGTACTGCTCAATCAGAAATGTTGCTTCTTGCGTATTGGGATGAAGATTAAGGAACGACGCAGAGCAGGCAGGCAAATTTTGTAGCTAAAGAATTTTAAAAAATCGTTTTGGCATGAATTTTGTGTCCCTATTCTAAGCTGTTTTCATGGTGCTAATCGCTTTCATGATCTCTAACATCCGTCGCGGAGATGGCATGAAAAAGTGCTGAATAGACTAGCTTAAAAATCCTAAAAATCGTAAAGCAGAAAAACATTTATTCCAGTGTTTTTCTAATTCAGCTAAAACTGTAATGTGGATTTTAACCGTACGAGTGGGCTTTAGGACGAAATGCAGATTTAAAATTTCATGATCATAAATAAAACTTTTAAACTGATTTTCGTTTTCCACGTCATCAAATAAATTAAAAGAGATAATGCAAATTTTCAACTTCGATAAACCCCATCCAGTTAAATAGGAAAAAGAAAAGAGCTGTAATCTATCGGTATTAGTTTGAACTACCACGGAGCTTTTCATCTCAGTTAAATCGAAAAATAAAAACCAATGTAAATGCTATTGCCAATTTTTTTCTTTTGTTATCAGAAAAATTATCGAAGTTAATTATTATTGTTTTGAAAGAGAAGTCTTAATTTATTTTGTGCATCGCATATTTTTTGGGGGGAGAAATATTTTTCCGCTTTGATGATGATTAATATTATAATCGATCGTAAGACCGTTGCCAATATTTTGTCTCACTAAAATTCTAAGGAAATAATCTTTCTTTAAGCAACCCTGTTTCCGTCGGTGCAAAAAATTCATCCCGGCTTATTTTTTTCTTCCTCTCCCTTTTCTTGAAAGGTCACGGATAAGAAAGATCGGAAAGGAATCGGTCGTAATTTATAATAGTAAAGCAAAGCGGGCGAGCGGGTGACGACTGCGGTCAATGTGAATACTGTACCAAATATCAATAAATCAGTAGCCGCACAACTTCCTGTCTCTTTTCTTCCCTGATTTATTTACCGTGCACACTACATTTCCCAACCTTGTTTTTCTATATTTACCCGCCATTGAGATAGTGCAGCGTGTTCACCATAAAGTCTGATTGCTTCTATTAAAACGTCTGAGTGGGTGGAAAACCGTTACTGTGGCACCAGAGTTTTATTCCGTGAGGGGATTTCCCACATTTTGTGAATTCTCTTTTTTATTAATTTTTTTTCTTATCTTAAATATTGACGGATCGAAAAAGGGCAACATTTTTTCAGACGACTCTATAAGTACCCGACACTATTACTTCGAAATCTAATTGCGGGGAGAGCAAATAATTTTAATTACGGTTTGAGCAATAAAATCGCGGACTCGCGCAGAATAAAAAATAATTAAAAAGCATTAAAACTCGCAATAAAACGCAACAAAAAAGTAGTAAATGCGTTCGTAAAGTATTTCGAATTAAAAAGGATTGAAGCTTGATTTCCTGAAAAAAAAAAGCGTACAGGCCATTTGGATCGTATAATGAACGTTTTCGATGGAGATCGGGCAGTTGGGCAGGAAAGCAATCGAGTCGAAAATGGACTTCATGGTTTCCTGTCGGTCCTTCCGGATTAATCGTCATGGCATTACGTGTGGCCTAATTTTAGAAAGTTTAATCTTCTGAAACGGAAGAGCTTCTTCAGATTTTTTTCGTATTATATCCCTTGTAGTATCGGCTAAACTTTTCGATTATCCTCGGGTTGTTTTGTTTTTACCTTCTCTTACTCGAGTAATATTTCTGTAGTAAATTCGAATACAGTCAAATTTCTATACGTATATGAAGTTGAGAATCCCGAGGAAAAATTTGTTAAATAGACGTTTGTTATATGGAAGTCTGACTGTATAAAAGGAACACGTGAAGGAAATTCCAAGCTTCATAACTTGAGTTCACACGGAGGAAATAAATTCCATAAGGTATACCTTTGTTCCAGGGGCTGCGTGAAAACGTCTCTCCAAATGGTGCTTTTCTTGTCAAAATTTTCTTTTTTTTATTTTGTTCCTTCTTTTTTTCATGCCATGTTATCATTTAACAAAAGCTCTCTAACAATTATTTTTTTATATTTATCATAAGTTTTATAATGGCCAAGTTCTTTTCAATTATTTTTCGTTTTCAGTAATTATAAAATATTAAGCTAGCTTTAAAAAAAAGATCGTGAAATATTTTTGAACTGCCAGACACAAGCGTTATATTAAAAGCTCTTTTGAATGTTTTCACACGTCTTTGAACGTGTTAAAAGAATCATTCGATTCACTGATTTGGCGACAATAAGTCCTTAAATCAAAGGAATTCAATTCCCGAAAAATCCCCCCCCGTTTTAAAGCACGTTATAATGAAATTATATACAGCGAAAAATATTTCAATCGTAATTTGGTTTGAGTGAAATAAATGGGGTTGCGACGGGGAGGGTATAAACCTAACGCATGTTAAATGATAATTTTTTTTAAAGTAAAGAACTTAGTTATAGGGTTAAAATGAACTATTTCCACTTTATCGTGGAATTTAGCTTTGTCTGAAAAAACGTGAATCATTTAAAGAATTCTCGTTCTTTTTTAAAAAAGAAGTGTTGATTAATTAATGGAATCACCTGGGGGAAAATGCGCATTTTTTAACGAAAGAAAAAATACGGGCGCTAAGCTTAAAAACAAGGGAAAAGAGCAAGGATTTCAGTGATGCGTTCAGTAATCGTCTAAAGACCTCCATTATTCACTGTTCTGGTTTAGCGCCTCACAGTCCGTGATTGATGAGGTGCACATGCGTGTGAGTTTGCAAGACACGAGCCGATTTACTATAAATCAAAATTCACGCTTTTAATTATTTTAAATAGTTTATAGAATCATATGAAAACTTGGTGAAAAGCTAGCTAATCTATTTAAAACGTTTGGGATATCATATTTTTCGTCACGTCATGTGTCTCAGATTTCACGGAACATATGACTTTTTTACTTTATAGTTTATATGGAGTAAGTAGCAAACTTAAATTTATTTATTGAAAACATTAAGCAGGTTTGAAGTTAAATACTTCAAAAATGTTTGGTCATTTGGGGTTTAGAAGGAAAAACACGCCAGACCGATGGCTTAAGTTCAGGGCAGCGGGATAGGCTGCAACTCTTTGATTGCCATTAGCCTCAGATTTGATTCTTTTGGCTGTAGAAAGGGAATGTCAAATTTTCCTTTTCTGACTTACATCGTATGACGTTTTGACCAGAAATACTGATCAGATTATATAAAAAAAATTACTGGTTTGCTTCGATTACGTTCGACTGAACAGACGTTCATCTTACCGCCCCGATTTAGCTGCTTTGAATGAATAAATTTTCCTTGTATTTTCCTTTTGCATATTAACAAGTATTCCGGTCAAATTATCATAATCGTCCTTTTAGAACACGGTCCAGTTTGGTTTCTTGAATATTTCTGAGGGTAAAGGAGCCGAAATACTTGATCCAGTTTTCCGGAGAAGATAAAAGAGGGAAATAAGGGATGGGTAAGATTATTTTGAAAATTTAGGGTGGTGTGGCAATTATTACATTTTGATTTACGATACCGTTCGCCCTACAGTAAGGTCACCATATCCGGGTACGGTCGGCAGGCCATTGGGACTTTGTGATTTCCTTCTCTGCTTTACTAGATACTATCAGCTATCGTTTGGGGAGTAGTTCATCAAATCATCTTTAATCCTTTTTTCTTCTTAAAATTTACGGCGTAAACTTTTCGTGAACTCGAACTATTAAATGATTTCCTGGTTTGGCTACAGATACATTTTAACCAGCAATGGGAATGATAATAAAAAGAATCCCTTTTTTCATTTTTTTAAAGCTCTCTCAATTTCGAATAAAAAAGGTTTTTAGTCCGCATGTTTTTTACCACATGATCGTTGAAAACACCCCAGTCGGTCACTTTTATTTCCAAAGTAATAAAAAGATCCATTCAAATCCGACTAACAATAAGGCGATTTGGTTTTTCGTCAAGTTAAGGGTCGTTTTTAGGAGGAAGAAGATCGGGAGGAAGGAAAAAAGAAAAAAAGAACCGGAGGGTATTTTTAAATAAAGAACTTTTTTTTCTGAGATCGAAAGAACCCAAATGGTTAGAACTGGGGGGGAGGTATAAATCCAAAGCGAAGGCATTAATATTAAATATTATTAACAACGGGAAACATCCGGGGGAACGAAGGCTTTTTATCAGCGAAACTCCTGCAAGATGACATCAAAAATATATAAGAGAAAGTGACCCAAGCAACGTTCTATTTGTATTAATTTTATGTGCGTGGGGCGATTTTATGAATCTCCCTGGGAAAAGATTTTTTTTTTCCTTTTCCCGAATGATAATGATATTTTATTTTACAATACGCTCGTTTTTATTTTAATAACTTTGCTGCATAAAAACAGATTGGAATTCGATATCGACATGCTGTCATATTTAATTTCGATATTTCAATGAAGATTTGAATTTCGAGCCCGTAAAAAACTTATCACTTGAAAATCAAATAATGAAGCGCGAGGACGATAAAACGTCGTTACTCTTTTTAAAATTTACAATAACTGTCCTCAATTCAGTTATTGATTAGGATTTCACCCTCATGATTAATCCTTATCGTGGTGATTAGCTCAATTTAATATTGTAATGAGATTGATTTTTTTTGTCGTAGAATTTTTATATTTTTAAAGAAAAAAATCCAAGGTTGACAATGAAAATGAATCTTTGGTGAAAAACAGAAGAAAGAAATTATTTTGTGGCTAAGCATGGAAACTGTAGACATAGTTTGAGTTTTTTAAAACTGGCAAAATTTTTTAGATCGCAAAAGTAGTTTTGAAAAATGAATGCTTAACTACGACTAAACAAAAGCAAAACTAGAGTATAATCAGCAAGCACCGATCGATTGTTTAATTGGTTTTCGTTTGTGGGATTGAAAATTACATAGGATGTACATTTTCAAGTGTGAACTCGTGATAAATTACTTTCCCTCACGATCAACCTTGTGCATGTAAAGTGTAAATGTTATCGATCCCCTTTTAGGTAAATGAAATGAATTTTTGGTTCTTGGGAGTTTTAATTTTTATAAAATGAAGAATTCGATTCTTTTCTTTTTAGGTGTTGAGTTCAAGCTGTAATCAGCTGAGCAGTGATCTTCAAAAAAAAAAATGTTCATCCGAGATGTGACTATCATACTTCTGGCCTTAGACCAGAAAACGGATACAGTCAACATGTGATGAATTCAGACACAGTTGCATCATGATCAAATAGCGAAAGAAATCGTAAAATGTCCAGATTTTCCAAAATACTTCTAGCAATTAGAAGAGGATGAGCGGATGTCGGCACTTTAATGTTGGTAAGTGTGAAATATTATTTGACAGTTCATAAAAACTAACGGACGGACGCAACACTAAATTTAAAACTCAATGTTATCTTTGGGATCATGTTGCTTGACCAAACGGCAAAATTTCGATTGACAAATTATGAGACATTTGAAAAATTTTGAATTTTTACTTTCTAAAAAATAAATTGGGCCCTGCTGTCGTGTTTAGTGTCATTTTTTGGAATTTGGGCTTACCCTCGCTGCCTCTAAAAGACCGGAGATCTTTGCCCGCCTTTTCATAAGTTCTCTTTTATGTTATTCATGACAACTTTCTTTCGCCGCCAATAAGTGATTGTCAACCCATCGCATCGCAGGCTTGATTTAGAGGCACCAAACAACCGGGGCTTTAGATACTTCATATATCTCTATAAAAAATCACCTAAGGTTTCTTTCCCTGTTAAATCCCTGACTTTTTTTTATATGCCCAAATATTTAAGTAGCTCAACCTTTTCTTGAAACCCTTTTACTTTCCTCTAAGTCGTGGCGTAATTTTACCTTTTTTGCTTTACGACCTTGATTTTGTTTTCTTTTAATAAAAGTTTCACTTCCCTTGGTTAACCTTTCCCGGTGCATGACCTGCAAAGTACTCGATTCATTTTCATGGAAACATAAAAAGAAATCTCGTTTAAAAAATCTCATATTTTCACAATTTCCTTTGTATTTAATCAAAGAAGGAAACAAGAAGGAATTAAATTAGACTTGTAAATCGAAACCTCTAGTCTTTTTACGGTCTTAAGTTGATATAATAAAAAGGAATCAAGCTCGAACAGAAGTTTACAAAACTTTCCCTTACTGTTTAGATATACGTGTTTTACAGCGCACAATAAACCCAGACAAACATTTTATTACTAGTTTCCGAGATTTGCAACACTACTATCTTTTAGGACACGTAATGCACAAGGCATAACGGGGGTCATTGTTGCCGAGCTCAGAATAAACTTCCTGATTTGGGATTTCCTTCGTTAATAGAAATTAATGTTTTAATGATTAAATGGAAACTCTTTTTAGAAGATGACTCGTTGTATAATAAAACTTTCCTCGGAGAATAAACAGTTTTGATCTGTAGTCGACGAATTGTTCATTGAAATTCATGACGCTTCTCAACGACAGTTTGTTCTTGATTTACTTTCCGACTTCCTTTTTTTTTTTTTAATTTTTAATTTTCTTATAAAGAATGAAAATGAAGTGAGAAAATGAAAAGTTGATGTTACTCCCTCCGGTCCAGTTACCCTTTGTCGGAAATTGTTTTTCCCCGATAAGGAAAGTGGATTTTGTTTCGTTATTAAAATGCTTCGGATTTTTCAATGCCCTCGTTTATTTGATGAAAAATTAGGGCTAACATTAAAATTTGATTTTGCTCGTGTAATTATCCATTCAATTTCGTGGCTCTTCAAAAGAGAAGAGGTAAATGAGGATTCAATTAACCGGACTCACATATCTGATTATAAGTTAATTCAGGAACTCGTGTTGCCCATCAAATATTATTATGGAGAGATAGGGATTTTATATATTAAATTAATTACAGGCTGAACAAATCCTTTACTTTATATTTGAAAAGTTGCAATGATGGTTTTGCATATAAATGCCGGTATTACTCCCGTTTGATTTTCATCAGGCTTAACAGGAATAGTAATATCAAAAGTTCTTTTATGAATTATGCTTCGTTATTTCGGAATTAATGAAATATATATGGAATATTAATTTTTTTAATCGTTCATGTGTGAAATTTAATAAATAAAATCAGTGCAGTAGTCAGTGCAGAGGCAAATAAACATGGTTGTCAGCCTCGTCTTTCAATGGATAAGGTACTTGACTCATTTTCAAGATTCCGTTGGTCTATTCCACTTTGCTTTTCGGATTTTCCCTGACTGTACCAAACCTCTGAGGAATGTAGTTTGTCATGCGAACTTATTCAAGGATTTAACATTCTGTAAAAAGGATTAAAGTGTGTTGTCGTTCAGTTTCGTGTCCCTTTGTAAAGTGTTGGCAGGCGGTAAATCGCGTAATGACTTCTCTACTTTGTAATTCGGAATCAGAGTTAGTTTGTAAGTCCCATATGGATGTGTTAATGCATAAGCACATAAATCAGCTGGGTGCATAAAAGTGGTTTATACGCTGACACGGGTCCTGCAGTTACAAAAGACGCAGCATCTGCTCAAAATAGTACTGCAGCTATGCCAGTAGCTCAATGGCCAATGCTGATATTCGATTCATACACTTCTTGAACCCTGGCTTACTCAGCTTACAGAGAGAGCCTTGAAATCTCATTAAATCTAACAAACCACCACTTCTCTTTTTTAAAAAGGTAAAGAATGCTTCTGAACCCTTCAAGTGAATGCACCTGCATCCTTTCCAGAGGATGTAAAACAAAATACAATGTCGCGAGTAATCCGCGTTCAGCATTGTCCAATGTCCAAAGACTCCACCCCGATGAAAGTTTACACTTTGAAAAATCCGACATTAATTGCGACATCATTTTGTAATATTCCGCTACACTTTTTACTTTTTTTTTTCATTTTAATATGTAATTAAGATGGCGGAGCCATTCCGCTTTGATGTAAAAGGGATGCACAGGATGCAGTTACATTATAAATGATCTCATTACGAGGTCATCATATATCAAATCACAGAGCCCTTTGTAAACTGTTCCCCTTGGGTCTTTTTCATAGCATGCTTGTTTAACATTCTATTTCCAGTGGTTTCCCTAGAATTTATATTTTAGAAGGGACGTCCATAAAACTTAACGTAGCCGCTAGTGAATTACGTTTCAACTGTTTTTGCAAAAATTTTAAACCCGTTATTTCGCAGGGATATAAGTAAATTTTGCCAAAAGGAAGTTGAAACAATTACGGTTTTCAAATACCCTCAAGGTAGACGTTTAACCGCTTAAAAGCGACATACTTTAAAATTATTGTTGTAAAACGTCCATTTGATACGGACTTTTGAGACTCGCTAAATTTTGTTTAAGTAAATGTAATTGCAGGAAAGGGTTTGATTTCCCTTTTCGCTTACGGCTTCCGATAATTAAAATGTGACATTGATGAGTTACGTTAAACAGCGAATACGTGAAAAACGCGTAAAAGCTTTAGGGAAAACGAAAACAAAAGCGTCAAGAATGGAAAGGGGTAGGGGGGGGTAAGAGAATAATATTTACTTCGATATCGATGCATCAAATCTCCTTTCTGTGAATTATTAATCGCATTTCTGCAGGGAACGTGGGTAGCTAGCAACATAAGGGAGACTGAGCCATATCGGCGGATACTTTTTCATAAAGTAAACATAGGTTCAACGTGGCCCATACTCCCTTACGTCTCAAATTAGTTTCCTGTCAATAACTCGGAAATGGCTGTCACAATCGTTCGCTTTCGGGTGATCGTCCTGTTTGTTCCTTTGGGCGGAACAATTTCCCTTTTCCTTCGGGTTTAGAATAAGCAACACTAATCCGTTTGCGGTTTGCTTCAATCAGAAATTCCTCCCAAGGACACAAAGTTTGAAAACCCGGAAGCGGCTGTGGGGAAAAAAAACGAAAATGCAAAATCTAGAAAAAGATCTAAAAGTTTTGTGTGCATGTAAGTATTTTGTCAGCAAGTTGGAGAGAAAAGTTAAAAAGCTTTTAATACCAAGGGTTCCATCTGTCTTAGTACATGTTTATTTCTTCTGGAAAAGACTAATCTCTAAGGGTGGTAGTTGAGCATCAGTGTTGACATTTGATAAGGGGAAATTTTTCCATGGAATTTCCATTTGTTCTAAGAATTTAAGAGTCAGTGTCGATGAAGTTCGCATTTTTTATTTCGTAATGCTTTCCGTTTAAATTCATTAAGGAACAAGTTGCACAGCTTTTTCGAATGATGTACATCTGCAGGGATTCATGACTCAAACTTTTTACTTAAAAGTTACCAAACTACACATGACGTAATGTTAAAAGCAGTTTGTAATTTTTTATCGCTTCACCATTCATAATTCTTGGAAGACCGAAAAAACATTTTTATCCCCTTTCTCTATCCTTGCTAGGTTATTTCATTCTTTTTTACTTTTCGACGATTAAAATTACGATAAAATCATGAGCTTTTATTCTTTTCGGGGAAATGAAGTTTTCGGTGAACAAACGTTGATTCATTGGAATTGGTTTTTTCATGCAGAGAACTTTCATTTTTTCCGAATCTTAGAATTCGCTGTAGCAATTTTGTGGCAAATATATAAATTTCAAGTTTCTTAAATAAAGGTTGAAACTGATATCGATGAGAAATATAATTCGAATATAGCAAAAATAAATCGAACTCACTGGAAAAAACTACAAAATCAGTCTTTAGCCGGCTCAAAAATATAGGAAAGAAATAAATAGCATCATAAAAAATGAAGCAGAATCATTAAGCCATAAGCTATGATCGAAGGATATTTAGCTTCCGATCGACTAGAATTTAAAACTTCCTTATATCCAGGTTTATTTTGGATTGGAATTGATATGCATTTCAAGGACGATATAGGTTAAGCTTTCGTGAACGTCGGATTTAGATAGAAAGGGGGAAAGAGGTTATTAGAAGGGAATGTTCTGAAACGGGATTCTGATCCGACCTTTGGATTTCGGATTTGTTTTTCAACTTCCTTCATCATATCGAAAAAGATCTCTTTTTTTCTCTCTCTCCCGTTCTTACGCTATTTTATAAATCCTTCCATTTCCCTTCATTGTTTCTTATGGTTGCTCACAATTTTCCTAGAGATTAATTAATCGCCCTGATTAATCCCCCTTGCTCTCTGTTTGAAAGAAGAATATAAAAAGATTTTCTCTCTCTCTGACGTCCCGACTGTACCTTTTCGTAATTTCCAGTCGAAAGCATTTACAATATTATAGGTATTGTTCCGAATCCGTCGGTGAGCTTTTCGAAGGCTTTCAACGTTTCACGCTTGACTGGAACGTTCAACGTTAATCCGTAGTTAAATCAAATCTTAATTCTACTTCACTGATAACGCACCGGATAATTTATAACAGACGGTGGCTTTGTTGTACAGATATCCATGCTGATGCACCATCATCAACAAATCAATTGTCTTGTGTAGTTTGGGATCGTGACAAAGAGATATTATTGCTTTGCTTTCTACAATATTAATCAAAGCGCAAGACATCCTTTGGGGATTTTCTAATAAATAGGGGAGAGAGATTTAAACCTTGAATATTGATTCACATCGAATTTTCTCGGATTTTTATAAGGGGCGGATTTTAAAAGTAAATATGGAAAGTAAAGCTTGTAGATGTAAAAGTCGTTTAGTCAAGTTAGGATTGTTGTCCAGGGCGAGAGCTTTCCCGGAGGAAAAGGGTTTTGAATTATTGCGTTGTAAGATTCGGAAGATAAAACATCTCGTGTGGATCGATTTAATTTAGCGGGGAGACTCTTGAGAGCTGCCTTCTAGTCCTTTTCACACATCTTTTCTAGCTGGTCACTTTATCATTTCCTAGTGATTCACTATCTTTCCCAGAAAATTTTGAAAATTAAAATGAACTTCCACAAAGTTAGGGGATAGCTTCGATGTTAATTTGGGGTTTTCCCGCTGTGTCAGCAGAGCTTTGGGTTGATCAAAATTTTGCGACAGAAGCTGTTACTTATTTATTGGTGCTGTGCTAACTTGATTTTTCCTTGCTCTTCATTGGGAAAAGCGAATGTTGTAACTACTGATGTGACCGTATTATTCCAGCTTAGAGGAAAGTTATAGGCGAGGCTCTAAATTCGGATGCGTGCCCCATATCTGCTTAAGAAGGATTTCTCTTTTGCACACCTCTGACTTGGTTATCTGCCACGCAGACCTCAGCGAGATTACCTCCCGTATTTCATGGCTCTATAGCTTTAGAAGTCTGGTGCTCTAGTCCCTCAGGTCGTGTTTTTACAAGTTTTAACAAGTTTTACTTAAGTTTTTAGGTTATGCTACATGCAGATAAATGAATCAATTTTTTTAATGCTTTAACAACATTCGATCAAAAAACCCAATCCGATCGCCTGTATAGCTTGAGGTGCTCTTTCCAAGACTTGGACGGATCTGGCGTAGAATTCTCGCTGATTGCACGAGGTAGCCTTAAGACATAAAGGTTTTGTTTTATATAAAACTTGGTGTGCAAACGGGTAGCGGGGGCTTGGAACGAGCACCTTAAATCTATCAATTCTGGAAAATAAACACATTCCAAATAATTTCCCCCGATGAAATACGATCTTTTGTTTTCGATGGCGCAGTGATAAGTAATATTAAACCGTTACCAGACAATAGAAATAAAGCGTATCGTAATAATACGGAATAACGCATGTTACGCTCATTCCCATTCAGTTTTACACGAAAATTTGAACGGAATTATTGTGTTTCTGGAACTTAACCGTTGAAATAATGGGTTATTCGAGTTAGCGCTTCGCAAACTTTCGTATTAAACAATAAACCTGTCAAAAGTTATTAAACACCCTAGATTTAGATTTAGACATAACTCCCAATGAAATTTCAACAAGAACGGGTGTATATCGTCTAAAACATATTATATTCATCCGAAAGTTCGCTCCCATACTCGATAATCGAAACGCGTTCATCACATCCCCCCCCCCCCCCCCGTTTCTTTACCCCATATCCCTTTCCTCCGTTATCGTTTTTAATGCCCGGTTTAGTTTATTTTATTTTTTTTTTTGTAATGAGATTTTTTTAATTACAAAAAGCCGTGCATTATTTTTTTTATTAAGTTATTGAATTCGGGAAAATGGAAATAAAGATATAAAAAAAGATTCATCGAATTGAGTAAAATATTTCTAATTAAAAGGGTTTTTTTTTATCAATTTTTTTTACGCATAATTAACGATTTATCGATTTTAAACGAATTAAAATCCGCATTATCACTGACAACTTATTTAGAGCGATTCGGTTCGACCCCGAAGTAAATGCCAACTACATCCCAACGAGCACACTGCGGCTTACCAACTTGTTGTTTTAATTGTTTCTCTTATTACACAAAATTTCAACTTCATCAAGTTTCGCAAAAGTTTGTTGCTCACGATTTCGAAAGCAAAATCTTTGTCCTTAAGTTATTTTAATGTATCCGCATTTTCCTTCTTTAAGTGTTTCTCATCTTAATGAGGCTCTTATCAAAATCTTGGAGGGCGCTTTTCGTTATTTTCGTCGATCGAGTTTCCTCTTTACGGTGAAAATTAAATTATTCGGAAAAATGTTGGGATCGTTTTGAAATGGGACTTTGGGAAAGATAGGAGATTTCAACCCTTAGTTTTTATAGGCAATACTCGCATCCCATTCACAAGACTTAATTCGTGTTTTCTCTAATGAGATTTCCCTTCGTTAGAACTATTCGAGAAGTTATAAAAAAGTTAAAAGGCAGCATTTGTATGTGGGCAGATTTCACGTTTCTTGATTTTACCATTCTGGGTTTATTATATTTGCTCTTCGCAAAATATACTGCATCTATCGAATTTCTTAGCCACATTCCGGATTTTCAATGACTTTACATATGACGGAAATTATTGTAGCACAATGACTTTTAGCAAAAATTTACTATTATCTTAATCAGTTTCAAGATTCCTAGCTTAAAGTACATGAATTTTATCTCCACTTCAATTTTATTTAGGGCCCACTATAGAAATAAACATATTTTAACATCACTTTAAACCAAAAATTAACATTTTCAAATAAATATTTGCCCAACGCTTTTAAGACCCAAACTACATCTAAAGAGAAGTACTTTAAGGAGAGTAATCCGCTGGAGTTTACACAATTCAAAAATTCGGCCACTTTTTTAAGATATTTGAAAATTAAGGTTTCGGATAAACGAAAAAAATGAACATTTTTGCGATGTTTTCAAATCGATATTTCAATTTCGATTTATGAATTTTCCGGGTAAAAACAAGTCTAAATGTAGTTAAAATATACACTGGGAGATGTATTTTAATCTAAAGAATCGATTGAGACTAGGTAGAACACTCAGTTTTTCGTTTTTAAAAAGATATTTAGGAAAAACGGATTTTTAGAATCCAACTTTGTCGAAAATCTATTTTTACAGAAAAATTATTTTTCCTACGCTCTAGAGCCGCAAACTACATCGTATCAGATGTATTTTGATGCGGGGAATCCGTTGGAATTTACAAAATTAAAATATTCGGTCGCGTTCTCAAGATATTTGCATTTTTCAGTTTCCGTTAAACGAAAAAATCGGACATTTTTACAATGTTTCAAAATCGATATTTCAATTTCGATTTATGAATTTTCCGAGTAAAAACGGGTCAAAATATTGATGAATTATATACTGGGAGATGCATTTCAATCTGAGGAATCGATTGAGACTAGGTAGAACATTCAGTTTTTCGTTTTTAAAAAGATATTTAGGAAAAACGGATTTTTAGAATCCAACTTTGTCGAAAATCTATTTTTACAGAAAAGTTATTTTTCCTACGCTCTAAAGCCGCAAACTACATCGTATCAGATGTATTTTGATGCGGGGAATCCGTTGGAATTTACAAAATTAAAATATTCGGTCGCGTTCTCAAGATATTTGCATTTTTCAGTTTCCGTTAAACGAAAAAATCGGACATTTTTACAATGTTTCAAAATCGATATTTCAATTTCGATTTATGAAATTTCCGGGTAAAAACGGGCCAAAATGTAGTTGAAATATACACTGGGAGATGTATTTCAATCTAAAGAATCGATTGAGACTAAGTAGAACACTCAGTTTTTCGTTTTTAAAAAGATATTTAGGAAAAACGGATTTTTAGAATCCAGCTTTGTCGAAAATCTATTTTTACAGAAAAATTATTTTTCCTACGCTCTAGAGCCGCAAACTACATCCTATCAGATGTATTTTGATGCGGGGAATCCGTTGGAATTTACAGAATTATAATATTCGGCCGTATTCTCTAGATATTTGAAAATTTAAGTTTCGGATAAACGAAAAAATGGCCTTTTTTCGATGTTTCAAAATCGATATTTCAATTTCGATTTATGAAATTTCCGGGTAAAAACGGGCCAAAATGTAGTTGAAATATACACTGGGAGATGTATTTCAATCTAAAGAATCGATTGAGACTAAGTAGAACACTCAGTTTTTCGTTTTTAAAAAGATATTTAGGAAAAACGGATTTTTAGAATCCAACTTTGTCGAAAATCTATTTTTACAGAAAAATTATTTTTCCTACGCTCTAGAGCCGCAAACTACATCGTATCAAATGTATTTTGATGCGGGGAATCCGTTGGAATTTACCAAATTAAAATATTCGGTCGCGTTCTCAAGATATTTGCATTTTTCAGTTTCGTTAAACGAAAAAATCGGACATTTTTACAATGTTTCAAAATCGATATTTCAATTTCGATTTATGAATTTTCCGGGTAAAAACGGGTCAAAATATTGATGAATTATATACTGGGAGATGCATTTCAATCTGAGGAATCGATTGAGACTAGGTAGAACATTCAGTTTTTCGTTTTTAAAAAGATATTTAGGAAAAACGGATTTTTAGAATCCAACTTTGTCGAAAATCTATTTTTACAGAAAAATTATTTTTCCTACGCTCTAAAGCCGCAAACTACATCGTATCAGATGTATTTTGATGCGGGGAATCCGTTGGAATTTACAAAATTAAAATATTCGGTCGCGTTCTCTAGATATTTGAAAATTTAAGTTTCCGTTATACGAAAAAGTTGGACATTTTTACAATGTTTCAAAATCGATATTTCAATTTCGATTTATGAATTTTCCGGGTAAAAACGGGTCAAAATATTGATGAATTATATACTGGGAGATGTATTTCAATCTGAGGAATCGATTGAGACTAGGTAGAACATTCAGTTTTCCGGTTTTAGAAAGATATTTAGGAAAAACGGATTTTTAGAATCCAACTTTGTCGAAAATCTATTTTTATGGAAAAATTATTTTTCCTACGCTCTAGAGCCGCAAACTACATCCTATCAGATGTATTTTGATGCGGGGAATCCGTTGGAATTTACAAAATTAAAATATTCGGTCGTGTTCTCAAGATATTTGCATTTTTCAGTTTCCGTTAAACGAAAAAATCGGACATTTTTACAATGTTTCAAAATCGATATTTCAATTTCGATTTATGAAATTTCCGGGTAAAAACGGGCCAAAATGTAGTTGAAATATACACTGGGAGATGTATTTTAATCTAAAGAATCGATTGAGACTAGGTAGAACACTCAGTTTTTCGTTTTTAAAAAGATATTTAGGAAAAACGGATTTTTAGAATCCAACTTTGTCGAAAATCTATTTTTACAGAAAAATTATTTTTCCTATTCTCTAGAGCCGCAAACTACATCCTATCAGATGTATTTTGATGCGGGGAATCCGTTGGAATTTACAAAATTAAAATATTCGGTCGCGTTCTCAAGATATTTGCATTTTTCAGTTTCCGTTAAACGAAAAAATCGGACATTTTTACAATGTTTCAAAATCGATATTTCAATTTCGATTTATGAATTTTCCGAGTAAAAACGGGTCAAAATATTGATGAATTATATACTGGGAGATGCATTTCAATCTGAGGAATCGATTGAGACTAGGTAGAACATTCAGTTTTTCGTTTTTAAAAAGATATTTAGGAAAAACGGATTTTTAGAATCCAACTTTGTCGAAAATCTATTTTTACAGAAAAGTTATTTTTCCTACGCTCTAAAGCCGCAAACTACATCGTATCAGATGTATTTTGATGCGGGGAATCCGTTGGAATTTACAAAATTAAAATATTCGGTCGCGTTCTCAAGATATTTGCATTTTTCAGTTTCCGTTAAACGAAAAAATCGGACATTTTTACAATGTTTCAAAATCGATATTTCAATTTCGATTTATGAATTTTCCGAGTAAAAACGGGTCAAAATATTGATGAATTATATACTGGGAGATGCATTTCAATCTGAGGAATCGATTGAGACTAGGTAGAACATTCAGTTTTTCGTTTTTAAAAAGATATTTAGGAAAAACGGATTTTTAGAATCCAACTTTGTCGAAAATCTATTTTTACAGAAAAGTTATTTTTCCTACGCTCTAAAGCCGCAAACTACATCGTATCAGATGTATTTTGATGCGGGGAATCCGTTGGAATTTACAAAATTAAAATATTCGGTCGCGTTCTCAAGATATTTGCATTTTTCAGTTTCCGTTAAACGAAAAAATCGGACATTTTTACAATGTTTCAAAATCGATATTTCAATTTCGATTTATGAAATTTCCGGGTAAAAACGGGCCAAAATGTAGTTGAAATATACACTGGGAGATGTATTTCAATCTAAAGAATCGATTGAGACTAAGTAGAACACTCAGTTTTTCGTTTTTAAAAAGATATTTAGGAAAAACGGATTTTTAGAATCCAGCTTTGTCGAAAATCTATTTTTACAGAAAAATTATTTTTCCTACGCTCTAGAGCCGCAAACTACATCCTATCAGATGTATTTTGATGCGGGGAATCCGTTGGAATTTACAGAATTATAATATTCGGCCGTATTCTCTAGATATTTGAAAATTTAAGTTTCGGATAAACGAAAAAATGGCCTTTTTTCGATGTTTCAAAATCGATATTTCAATTTCGATTTATGAAATTTCCGGGTAAAAACGGGCCAAAATGTAGTTGAAATATACACTGGGAGATGTATTTCAATCTAAAGAATCGATTGAGACTAAGTAGAACACTCAGTTTTTCGTTTTTAAAAAGATATTTAGGAAAAACGGATTTTTAGAATCCAACTTTGTCGAAAATCTATTTTTACAGAAAAATTATTTTTCCTACGCTCTAGAGCCGCAAACTACATCGTATCAAATGTATTTTGATGCGGGGAATCCGTTGGAATTTACCAAATTAAAATATTCGGTCGCGTTCTCAAGATATTTGCATTTTTCAGTTTCGTTAAACGAAAAAATCGGACATTTTTACAATGTTTCAAAATCGATATTTCAATTTCGATTTATGAATTTTCCGGGTAAAAACGGGTCAAAATATTGATGAATTATATACTGGGAGATGCATTTCAATCTGAGGAATCGATTGAGACTAGGTAGAACATTCAGTTTTTCGTTTTTAAAAAGATATTTAGGAAAAACGGATTTTTAGAATCCAACTTTGTCGAAAATCTATTTTTACAGAAAAATTATTTTTCCTACGCTCTAAAGCCGCAAACTACATCGTATCAGATGTATTTTGATGCGGGGAATCCGTTGGAATTTACAAAATTAAAATATTCGGTCGCGTTCTCTAGATATTTGAAAATTTAAGTTTCCGTTATACGAAAAAGTTGGACATTTTTACAATGTTTCAAAATCGATATTTCAATTTCGATTTATGAATTTTCCGGGTAAAAACGGGTCAAAATATTGATGAATTATATACTGGGAGATGTATTTCAATCTGAGGAATCGATTGAGACTAGGTAGAACATTCAGTTTTCCGGTTTTAGAAAGATATTTAGGAAAAACGGATTTTTAGAATCCAACTTTGTCGAAAATCTATTTTTATGGAAAAATTATTTTTCCTACGCTCTAGAGCCGCAAACTACATCCTATCAGATGTATTTTGATGCGGGGAATCCGTTGGAATTTACAAAATTAAAATATTCGGTCGTGTTCTCAAGATATTTGCATTTTTCAGTTTCCGTTAAACGAAAAAATCGGACATTTTTACAATGTTTCAAAATCGATATTTCAATTTCGATTTATGAAATTTCCGGGTAAAAACGGGCCAAAATGTAGTTGAAATATACACTGGGAGATGTATTTTAATCTAAAGAATCGATTGAGACTAGGTAGAACACTCAGTTTTTCGTTTTTAAAAAGATATTTAGGAAAAACGAATTTTTAGAATCCAACTTTGTCGAAAATCTATTTTTACAGAAAAATTATTTTTCCTATTCTCTAGAGCCGCAAACTACATCCTATCAGATGTATTTTGATGCGGGGAATCCGTTGGAATTTACAAAATTAAAATATTCGGTCGTGTTCTCAAGATATTTGCATTTTTCAGTTTCCGTTAAACGAAAAAATCGGACATTTTTACAATGTTTCAAAATCGATATTTCAATTTCGATTTATGAATTTTCCGGGTAAAAACGGGTCAAAATATTGATGAATTATATACTGGGAGATGTATTTCAATCTGAGGAATCGATTGAGACTAGGTAGAACATTCAGTTTTTCGTTTTTAAAAAGATATTTAGAAAAAACGGATTTTGAGAATCCAACTTTGTCGAAAATCTATTTTTACAGAAAAATTATTTTTCCTACGCTCTAGAGCCGCAAACTACATCCTATCAGATGTATTTTGATGCGGGGAATCCGTTGGAATTTACAAAATTAAAATATTCGGTCGTGTTCTCAAGATATTTGCATTTTTCAGTTTCCGTTAAACGAAAAAATCGGACATTTTTACAATGTTTCAAAATCGATATTTCAATTTCGATTTATGAAATTTCCGGGTAAAAACGGGTCAAAATATTGATGAATTATATACTGGGAGATGCATTTCAATCTGAGGAATCGATTGAGACTAGGTAGAACATTCAGTTTTTCGTTTTTAAAAAGATATTTAGGAAAAACGGATTTTTAGAATCCAACTTTGTCGAAGATCTATTTTTACAGAAAAATTATTTTTCCTACGCTCTAGAGCCGCAAACTACATCCTATCAGATGTATTTTGATGCGGGGAATCCGTTGGAATTTACAGAATTATAATATTCTGCCGTATTCTCTAGATATTTGAAAATTTAAGTTTCGGATAAACGAAAAAATGGCCTTTTTTCGATGTTTTTAAATCGATGTTCGATTACCGATTTATGAATTTTCCGGATAAAAACGGGTCTAAATATAGTTGAAATATATACTGGGAGATGTATTTTAATCTGAGGAATCGATCAAGACAGATGTGTTTTGAGTTTTTTTTAGTATAGTATTTTAAATTGAAGAAAAGTAAAACTTTTTTTTGTAATTTTATCTTGTGATTAGTGTGAGCTTTGGGTGTCTTAAAATGATGGATGGAACCCGAGTGGGATGTTGATCACCGATGTAAAAATTAATACAATGATTAAACCGGGTGAAAAATTGAAAAAAGGGTATGACTATGTGACTTCCAAAGAATTTAACATCTTAATATCAATGTCACGGGTTCACGATTTCAGAGAACTTTCATTTTTCACGTCACGGAAACAAATTATAAAATTTTAATAAGGTTTCATTTTCTTGGGTGAATGAGAGTCAACAGAAACTGTTTGCCTTCTAAATTTCGGAATCTTCAGAGTAAGTCATTGTTTAATATTATTCACGTATATATTGAGACCCGACACGAGAATCCGCTTAATCGACCGAAGTATGGGTTTAATGTCAATCAAATCGTACCCAAACATTTTGGTACCTCTTAAGACAATCCAATATTTCTAGCGACGTTTGATGCGTCTTCATCTTCATTCCCTCTTATTACGAAAAGCATTGATAGCTACACCGTTAAATAAGTTTCTTCCCTTTTTGTTTATCTTTCCTTATTTAATTCCCAACTTGGCATTTTGAGATTTTAAGAATTAATCAAATGCTTTTATAGTGAAAAGGATAATTGTATCCTAAGATGAACATGCAATAAACTTTATAAACTTGTCAGAGAAAATTGCTACGGGGAAAGAGAATTTGGGAGCAATGAATATTCAAACATTTATAATAGTTTGGTTGCTAAAAAATCTTTTCGAAAAATATAAATCCTGGTGAATAAATATATCTCGAATAAGAACAATCTGACTGAAGTGGAGTGCCGTCCCATGAGAAAATAAAGAATGCACAGTCAATTTTCCATGTGAACTGCACCAGAGTTAACGTACTCAATAAATAACGCTTCCGTTTCCGTTATCGGTATTTCCACAGAAAATATTTACCCAGATGGACGGTGCTGTGTAGTGAATGGAAAATCCCCCTTTCAGCCCTTTTATGCCTACACAAATTGAAATATTTTTTTTTTTAAATTGTGCAGATAGTAAAAAAAAGGGGGAAAGCCCTAACCCTTGCTCTCCGACCCCTTATGCTGCACATTTGTAAGATGTTAATTCCAAACATTAAATCAAGAAGTCCCGTTGGAAAAATAAGGTGATAATATTATGGAAGACTGACGAAATCTTGGGATGATAGAAAATTTTAAGTTTTCTAGCTTGTAAGTTTCTTTCAAGTGTTTCCATGGCGACGATAATAATTAATCTCTTCTTTTGATAAAATTGATTTACCACCGTTTCCTCTCTGCAGCTTCCTTTACCGTGACACCGTTATCCTCGTCACTAAATCAACTAAAAATTCGACTTGGCCACTTTCATTAATATTTGTGAAGTCGCCATAAAGTAATTAAACTAAACAGATGACTTCCTTCCGGACTTTGCAGAACTTGAAATTTTTTTTACTTTTTAATCAATAAATTACGGAAGCCCTGAAGGGTCACACAGTTTGCCGGTTGTTTACTGCTAGTCGTACAACTGACACTGCAAGTTCATCAACTGACACTGCCAGTTGATCAACTGACACTGCTAGTTGATTAACAAGCAGTGTCAGTTGATCAACCGGCAGTAAGTGACTGTCAGTTGATCAATTGACACTGCTAGTTCATCAACTGGCAATGTCGGTTCATCAACTGACAATAACATACTTTCAAGTTGCCTGTTGTTCTACTAGCAGTGTCAGTTCATCAACTAGCAGTGTCAGTTGATCAACTGGCAGTAAATGACTGTCAGTTGATCAACTGACACTAAGTGACTGTCAGTTGATGAACTGACACTGCCAGTGATCAACTAGCAGTAAATGACTGTCAGTTGATCAACTGACACTAAGTGACTGTCAGTTGATCAACTGACACTAAGTGACTGTCAGTTGATGAACTGACACTGCCAGTGATCAACTAGCAGTGTCAGTTGATGAACTGGCAGTGTCAGTTGATGAACTGGCAGTGTCAGTTGATGAACTGGCAGTGTCAGTTGATGAACTGGCAGTGTCAGTTGTACGACTAGCAGTAAACAACCGTCAAACTGTGTGACCTTTCAGGGCTTCCGTAATAAATGGTTTAAAAAAGCTAAACATTTTTTTAATTAAAAAAATTATTTTTCAGGCAAGGCGCTATCTATCATTCGGTTGTCTCCTAATGATTTGGATTAGAAGAAGCGAATTTAAATTTTACAAATTTAAATTAACTTCCTATTTAAAGTTTCTTAGATGAGTTGGAATTAAAGCGGACCACGTGGTACAGAATCTACGAAGTTCATGGGAGTCATGATTGATGAGTGTTTGTCACGGTCTCAGCAGGTAGATCACAATTGCAGTAGGCTTGAAACAGTGATCGCTTTCCCTTCGGCTTCGTTTTTCTCCTGGGGGATATTATTAATTTCTAAATTGGAAGGTATGAATTAAAGTAGTTAAATATTTTTGTAAATGTTGTGTAGAATTTTTAAAATCGAACGGGATTTTTTTCTTTATAGGAAAGAAGCGATCAGGATCGATGGGCTCCAACTTTGAAGAAGAGGAGAAAGAGTACACCCCTTCCGAAATCATGATCGCCATATGTAAAAAGTCAAGGAGCGTATCGTTTCAGCGAAAGAGAGAGTTTTAAATGCAGGGAAATTGAAATTTAAAAATACCGAGTCGGGAGTATGATATATGCTTCTCACACGACGTGAAATCAATAGAGCACGCAGAAGATGGTATTTTCAAAGTTCAAACGTTATATGATTTATTGCTGGTATAACGGAAAATGTAGTACGAACTGAGATTCTTCCATTAAAATAGAACCGGCAGCATTTTTGTTACATCGGGTTTCACAAAAGGTAATCCCATAAAATATTAGCACTTTCTTTTGGTAATGATTTGGCGCAATAGACAGTGTCAGTAGCGCAACAGGCAGTGTCGGTAGCGCAACAGGCAGGTCCGGTAGGGCAACGGGCAGTGTTAGTAGGGTATCAGGCCAGTAGTGCGACTGACAGTGTCAGTTACACAACTGACAATAAGCAATTTAAAAAAATTGTGATTCTTCAGGGCTTCCGTATTCAGTACGCCCATTTGAATTTTTTATTTAATTCCCGGGGCAAAGCTCATAAAAATCGAAAAATAAGTTTTTCCAAGCAGTTGTAGGAATTTCGGAATTTTACATTTTACATTTTTACACAGTCGTGGATCGTAGAAAAGTTGATCCTTTCTCTCCAAGCCATTTTAGGGTATTCGAAGAAATTATTTATAAATATAGATATTTTTACAATAATTTTAATAAAATATATTAATTTTTAAAATACATATGTTTCTTCTTTCTTTTTTTGTGTATCCTTGTATTTTGAAAGTTGGTGGCATCAGTTGCCTTGCTTCAGTGTCGAAGTACTTTACAGCAAAGGTGATGGCTTCACTGGTGCAGCTAGAGGCTCGATTTCTGGAAAAAAAAATTGAAAATTAATTAACTAATTGCATATGTTACGGATAGTTCTACGTAAATATGGTTGTACACTTACAACCGACTAATACTTTTAGAAAAGCAAAAACAATTATAAAAATGATTTTTACTTTCATCTGAGGAAAAAGGTTCACAAAAAGGTAAACCATTAATAAAGAAGAGATCGTGTCCGTTATAAAGATTACAGACGTAGTATTTATCCTTCTTCTCTTCTAGGAGTTTAACGAATTTCAGAGAAATCGAAAAAATTAGATTCGGACTTCCAATTGAGTCAAAGATGATTTGGCATTTTCGGACGGTGAGCTTTCTATCGATGAATTCCAGCCGAGCAGAAAAGCACTAAAAAGCACTAAAAGATTCATAGAGGAAACTCTCTTGATCCTTTCTTTTTTCCTGTAGGAGGTAATATTCCGATAAAATCATTTTAATGTCCTAATCAGTTTGGACGTGGTCGAGTTTGTTCTACGAACCAGTAACCTATTAAAAAAATCGCCGGTAAGGGAAAAAATTGTACGTTAAAAACTTTTTGAACAGACGCCAAGCTATAACTACTTGGTCATGGTTCGGGTCCTTCTGAAAAAAAAAGTTTTTTTTCAATATTTCATTTCGTTTGCGTTTAGGTCAAGATTAAAACTCTTTATCCTCAGCTTAAGCGTACCGTTTAGTTCTGTTTATTTTTTTCTGGTTGTTTACTTTAAATCAAATATCTCTTTACTTTTATAGGAAAAGGATGCAGGAAGAAACCTTTTTTCCTGATTTTACAGTACTAGGTTAAGCTGCCGCTAGCTGTAAATTTCGAAATCCGAAAACTTTTTAAATAAACTAACTCTGCAGGTGTCTTAGAAATAACTTCGGAAGCTTTAAAAGACGGAAGTGAGTGTAATTTAATTTTTCAAAGGAAAAAATCTAGTGAAATATCTTTTGGAAGGGGAACAAAACGTGAAAGTTAAAATAAAATATCAGGATAATTCAGATATAACAAGAAGTGAGAATGAGATATTTAAACAATCGTGGTTCTTATCAAATCATAAATCAAAAAAAAAAAAAAATATAAGCAGTTTGCTAGCTTTTACAGCGAGATATGGTAACTTAATCTTCGTAATAATGACAATTTGTATTAGTTTAATCTGCTCTAAGCTGAACGAGCTTAGCTTCACATGGCAAAGTAACAAATTACGAGAATTATTTCAGTAGTCGTTAAAGCGACGAAAAGATCGATTTGGTATCGTCTGTTTTGAAATTTTGTTGAAAAGATGTTGAATATTTAAGTAAACAAAATAAATGCCTTCAGGGAAAAAATCAAATCTTGTGGTGATAATCTATTGGTGATAATGCACAATCCCTGGATGTGTAATCTAAATAACGAGTATTCAAACATTTCAACGGGAAAAAATTTGAGGTGATGAACTAAGGTTTACTAGGACAAAATAGCCCACACGAGATCCCTTCTCAGGTACGAAAAGCAAAAAATCCGGTTAGTTAATAAACACAACAGGAAACCCTATTAAAAGAACGTTCTAGCTAAAAGTAAATAAATAAAAATAAAAAAACAATGATGATGATGTTTAAAGATTTGTCTCCTTAAAGTTAAAATAAAAAAAAATTAGGAGGAATTAATAATTTTAAATGGAAAGCTTGTTTACCGATCGAAATTCACTTCATTTCAATTTCCAGAATTCCCGTAAATCGTTTTATTCGCTTCTCCGGGAAAGTCGATTCTTTTTTTTCGAAATTAAATAAAATAAAAATTAGGGCAATCCCAGGAAACCTGGGAGCGTGGTTTTTATCCATCTCTTAATCCTTCTCGCCTGGAATTTATACGGACATTTAAAAAAAATATATATTTTTTTTACGAGATACAATAAAAAAACAGACGAAGGTGTCGTTCGCGAGTTGAGTGAAAAAATGTTCAAGGTTTCAGAAATTCTTTTGCGATCTCTTATTGTTTTTTTAAAAACAAAAAACGTTCATTAAGAAATATTTAAAAACGTTTTGAAGCGTTAACAAACGAGTGACGTTGACGTAAGTTGTAATAAATGTTGTAGATTGTAGAATGCAATAAATCACTTGAATCTCATTAGTCCTTTGAGAAGCGCATGCGAAGCGAGGTATACTTTAAAATCACAGCTAATTGTCTTATTCGTTGAATTTACAATTAATATTCAAATTGAATTTCTTTAATGGAAACGTTTTGTTTGTTCAATTCCATATGCTGAATTAAACTTCGTAGTAACTATAATCATATTCCAAGCTCACTCCGTAAATGAAAGCTACGTTTGAACTATATATTCAGATCCAGATGTTTTGAACAGTGCACGGCTTCAACCTTCCAAACGATAAAAAATTTTCTGAAGAAATATAATTTATTTTCCAATATTTTGGTCGGTTTCTCTTTCTGCCGCCTCCGCTACGGAGATTAGCTGTCACGACAGCAATCCACTTCTTGAATGAAGACGTTCTGCCAAGATCGGACCAAAATTTTAAGTCTGAGTGATTCACTGGTTGCTGGATTAAAGTATTATCTTTCTGTCTTGACCAATGCTTATTCCTCGGCGATTTTATTCTAACGTTTTAAAAAGCAGGAGCTCAAAATTCAAGCTAAATCGGCCTATCTTTATCCTCATCCCCTTTTAAAATCTTTTTCCTGGTTGCGGTGAAAATTTCCCGGAAATTCGTAAGGGAAAAAAATTGGAGCAAGGAAAAAAATATGATACGAAGCCTATTTTAAATATAAAATATGGGGGTTACATATTGCGGAAGCCTCGGTATAAAATTTTGATTTTAAAAGCAATGAGCCGGTTTGTTCCGTTACGCGGAAAATTGCCTGTTAGGGAAATCTATTTTCAATATATTCACTCGGACACTTCATGAAAATCAATTTTGAAAACAACTTCTTGAGTGAAATGAAATCTCTTTTCCTTACGGCGTCTAGACCAGATATAAGGTAAAGGTTTCTGTGATCCAGTTTTACACTTCGACTTTAACAACAAAATCCTTGCGGGAAGAAATTCAAAAGCTAGTTACACAGCTAAACTAAAACCGATTCGATCCTTTTCGATTATTCAAATTTCGAAAGGAAGATATAAAAAAACGGAGGACTCGATCGGAGCCTGTAAAAAGCAAACTAAGGGAGAAAAAAATAAAACCTCTAGTTTAAATCTTATTTTGTCACTTGAACCCGAGTAAGAATCGTTCGTAGATTTATAGAATCGTTGTAAACTAATGAGTCGGAAATGATAAATAGTGGTTGCAGTTGTACGTCATAACATAAATACATAATGCGGCAACTTCCAACCCCTACTCGAAAACTAGTTTTGATTCATGTTTTGATTCTGATTTTGTTATCTCAACTGAGAATAATGAACAGCTAAAAAATTTTATCATGATTAGGGCTTAGGATGTTCCTGATCATTTTAACTGGATTACCACTTTTTGCAGTCAGAACAGCCTGAATTTCCTAAAGATTAATCCCAATCTAATCCTAAAGGTCAATTTTTTTTTAGTTTTTTGAATAAGATCGGCTAATAATCCTGCGACGCTTTAATAGCGTCTGCTTTGCTGGCATTAATATCCCCCTTTTGGCATTGCTGGTGATTATTGTTGTGGACACTGTTGTGGACACTGCCTCATATGGCTTGCATACTTTTCTCTCAGTCAGCTATCAACAGCCGACTGTCGGCCTTCCCCGGTTCGCTTCACTGTCCACAGACTTCACTGCACTGCAAGATTTTCTATTCCAACTGCCATCCTTTATCCTCGCTAAATGTCCCACTTAATTTCATTTTTTTTATTTACACAATATTTTTAGATCAATCCGTCTTCCAACTTCCGCTACCATTGTTTCCTCTCTTCTCCCGCAAAGTCCACCATCTAAGTCTAGTATCAAATCAATATTACCGGTGACCTTGGTCATCCGTCAGATCATTTTGTCACCCCAACAACTAGAACTTTCAATATCCTTGCACATGAAAACCCTTTGCAAGAATTTCATAGCCGTATAAAAATTTTAATTTATCATCTCTTTTTAATTTATTCCCCTCTTAAGATAAAGTAGATACTTAAATATTTTTTTTCCTCTCAAAAAGCTAACAAACGTAATGGTTTAAAAGCAAAGGAAAGATCGCGACTAAAGTTGTAAAATGGAATTTATAATAAAGGATAGAAGTGAAGCGATTAAATTGTATAGAATAACGTCGTGTTGAGGATAATTTTGATTAAATCTCTTACAAGCACTAGAATTCATAACTGTCAAAGTTTCTCTGAATGAAACCACCAAATGGAGATAATAAAGTTTAGTTATAGTTTTCTAAGGTTTCCACACCAGTTTTCTTCCTTCAGCACATTATATGATATGAGTTTCTTATTGCTTTCCTTCATAATGACAAAGATATTGTAACTTAATTAAAAATGGTTATAACGCAACTTCGACTGACTGACAGTGCTAAACTTTAATTTTTATTATATTACTTACGGTTGCTTCCCCCGGTGGCGTAATAAAAAAGATGAGAAGAGGAAGCGGAGGGCTCGGGTTCTAATGGTTAATCGATTTCGAAGGTCGCATGAAGTAAAATTTACCACAAAATAAAATCTATAAAGAAAAAGAAAAAAAATTATTTTTAACTAAATGAATTAAATTGTGTATTTCTGGCGGGTTAGATTTTTAAGAAGCGAGTAAGGAAGGAAGGAGGCCTGGGCTTGGATCGTACAAAAATCCCTAAAACACACCAGAGGAGCTTGATTGCAGAAAGCGGTCATATGAATTTAGTTAAGAATCTACCAACTTGAAACCTTGATTGTACAAAAAAAAATCAGAAAAGATTCCAAGTCACAACAAAATTTGGCCGCAGCTACGTATTTTGACATGAGGAATCCATTAAGAGGAATTCGAAGATCCAAGAGTTCCAGGCGGACTTAGCTTTACATAAAAGAAATTAATGGATCCAGTTTATAGTGCAAAGTATTCATTAGCCCATGAGTCATGCAAGTTTCCTGTCGCATACCACAATTTTTCCCTAATTCTAAGTCTATATCTTCCTAAAATATTCCTTTAACATTTATCTTTAAAAAAATATTTACTTTGTAAGGGAAAAAAGGGAAAAGACGATCATATTTGTCGGAAAATGGAAAAGAAGCTCCTTTTCAAAATGGAAAAATCGTTTAGATAAGAAAGCAGACAAAAAAAGGAGAAAAGAAAATTAAAGCGTCCAAATGTTTTTAGAATCCGTTTAATTTTCAATACAGAGCCTGAGCGTTGAAGGAAAAAAAAGGGAAAATGGAAAAACGGAGAGAGAAAAAAAATAGCTTGGCAAAAAGAGAAGCTTTAGAAAGCTTCAAATTACGGAATTTCAAATTTGAGAAGTCAAGGGAAATTCAGATGGACTTAGAAATTTAACAATTGTCTTTTAATGTGTGACATCGTAATATTAGTTTCCGTTTAAAATTGAAAGGGAAAGGACCCAACCCTGAGAGCTTTTTCCTTCTTCACTTTTCTTCGTTTCAATGTAAAAACGGGTTATCCGTGACCTTTTTTTTGTTCCCTCTTTTACAAACACCGATTTAAATTCATCGATAAAAACGGAAAATTATAAGAATTGGCAGTTTGCTTCTATACCTAATACAATTAAAACAAATCCACTCATTTATTATTCAAGGGATGTTATCATGATAATATGAGTTACCATTGCAGCATAATCTTAACGAATCGATATTTTTTAATTAATGATAGTACCTTAATTTAATTACGGAAATTATTGATCCTAAGGCATTCAAGCGGTTAAGTAAAAATAAATACGAGGAAAAGCGATTACGGATGATATTTATAGCCTTAAAATTATTAATTATTTTTAATAATCATAATTAACGTTGAAGAATTATAAAAAAGCGTAATGAACGTAATATATATTTATTATATAATGACCGTAATGGTTATAAGTTCGTACAACATGTCAATAACATAAAATCTCATCGTAAATAATTTTACGACGTAATTAATGAATGATCTCTTTTTTTATATTTCGGCCTTCCGAAATTAGAATTAATCGTAAATCGCTTTTGAAGTTGAAAAATTGGGTGGTATGATTCAAAAACAGATCGATAACTAGTTAGGGGCGATATGGAGGGCTGCAGCTAAACTCAAATGATTTCGGCTCTTCTTCAAATGTTCTTAGCATTCCCCATTTTTACAAAACATCATCAAAACCCCTTCAAAATTTTTTCTGGCGTCGCTACTGTAACACATTTTTATTTTTGAAAAAAAAAGCGAAAGATAAAGGTAAGAAAATTCGAATTGGAGTTTTTATACTTTTTGTAAAAGTTGAAATAAAGATGTTTACAAATACAGTTAGGTTAAAACAAGTTTCATTTGCTTGACTTATTGCTTGAACTAAAGTTGCTTAAATCGTTTCAACATTTACTTAAGTTGAAAATGTAAGTTGTCAAATTGCCTAGAAAATCTGTGTCTGGAGCCTGTTTTCCGCCACTTTATTTATGAGTTTACTTACGTCTTCTGGTCGCCTTGTCTTATTTCTTTCGCTCGGACTTCGACGTTATCTCCATTTCTATCGATTATGACAATTTAATTGTAATGTTTCTCTGTTAATAATTTTTCTCATCGCGGCTTTATTTAATTTTTCACTGATATTTTACATGATTAAAAAATGTTTCTGTCTGAAAAATTTTCAAATATTTTCAAATAAAGACGACCTTAAGTTTCAAACTATGGGGCACAACTAAATTTTTTTTTTTTAAAACGTGAGTGGATTTCCTTGAAAGTTAACGTGGTTCGTAAAACAAAACTTTCTTTTTCAGCCGCGTTTAAAGTGATGCCACCCTGTGCATAATATCTTTTTTTTCAACATTTAAACTGAAAAGTTTAAACAAAGAAACATAAAAAGAATAATTCATTCCTGAATTACACCAATTTTGATAAAAGGGATGTTGCTAACTTGAAATATCATAAAGTGGTATAATTCAGCTACATTTCTTACGGAATTGCCATTGAGAGACTTATGGAGCATTCTTTAAATTATTTTTTTTTCGGCTTATTCAGCGGCAAATCTTCGGCATTTTTAATGAAAAATGAGTTTTGGGAAAAAATTTTATTTTCCTCCCAAGGTTTTTTCTCTTTTATTTTGGAAATGTATCTTTGAAAATCATAGTGGATTTACAGGAATTATTGACTCTTCAGCTTCACTTATACAGATTGATTGCCTTAAGAAGATAAAAGAGATCACCATGAAAGTTAAATGGAGAAATTAAAAAGGAGACAATTTTATGTTAGTGACTTTTTTTTATGATTCATGTTTTCCTAGAGTGAGGGTTTTGTAGAAAACGAGGTAAACAAGCAATGCTACACATTTTTGGAGCCATTGCAGTGTTAGAGGTATACAATCAATATCGGAAAAGGGGCAACAAATGAAGAACACCGAAAACAAATTATTTTGCCAGAAACATGCCTTTGAATAAATCCCTACTTCCCAGCAAAAACACCACATCGATATACATTTACACACCTGCGCATTGGTCGCCTACTTAACCCTGATCTCTAACCAATTTCGAAAACTTAACCTAACCCAATTTAATTCAACTTGAGATATGAATACAACTATTACATTTAATACTCTCTACTTCGAATAAAAATAAATCCATTAATAACTTCCCATTTTTAAAAAAAATCTGGTTTTGAAATGAATTTCAAACTTCCCCGCCTATGAAAACATTTAACGGTTCATTTAATTCAAGTTTAATTTCATTCGGCAGAAACTTAGAAATCGGTTTTGAGTTTCTCGGAGATAATTAAACGCATTAAATATAAATATAAAGTAACAATGAGCGAAGTGTAAACATCAAAGTTATCGGGCGGGTATCCGCCCAACATTGAGAAACACGTGTAGTTTGCTCATTAAGCACGAGATTCTCCGCAGAGAAGTTCCGTCCTCTCGCAAACCGCATACCGAAATCTTTCGCTTTTCTCCGGCGTCCTAGCCCCAGTGCAGGGTGTTTTCTATTGCTCTTTTAAAGCTTTCCAGCTTTTAATTTCCTCGACAAGGAAAATTTTCAAGTAAATTTCAACTAATCGAAATGTCCTTAATCGATCCGGAAGAAAAACTTAATCAGCGAGAAATACCAGACACCGGAAAGACGGTACACGGGGGAAAAACAACAAGGGAAAAAAACAAATTCGAAAAGTTGTGTGCCATAAAAAAAACATCGATCGAAACTTTGCGGAACTTTTTTTTTCTTTGTACTGGAAAAGATTACGGGAAAGTCTTTAATAAAAAAAATTACATTAGTCAAGAGGAAATTAATACTTTCGCTTTAAGTTTTATGCTTTTCTCAGCATGATATCTCGAGTAAGGAATACTCCATGATTTTATAATTTAAAGCGGAAATGTGATGCATTTCAACGAATTAAAATCACGCAAGCTAGAAGGCAAATTTTAAAGATAGAAAATGTCAGAAGAGGTTTGCGGTTATGATTCGGTTCAAGTTTGGAAAGTGATGAACTCGTTACGCACACTCTTCACTCAATTTGCATTCTATTAAATCTTGCCAACTTGGAATATTTCATAGCCAAGCAAGAAGCCACCCCTACCCCACATTATCTCAAGTTCCTTTCATTACATTATCCCTCTATTTCGGTACAGCTACAAGTTATACTCGTAATTTAGTATTCAGCCTATTGTCTTTACTACTATCTTACCCTTCTTCTTACTCTTCTTCATCTTTCTCTTTTCTCTTCTCCTGCAATTCTCTCCCCCTTTCCTCTTTTAATGGCTAACTAATGTCTTGTCGTTCAAACCAGAAAATCCTTTGCCACCTCTTATTTTAAGATAAGAATCGTTCCTAGGAGGAAAAAAAAGAATGGGGTAGTTAAGTTGCTCTTCCGAAGCGTCGAGATAGTAATTATCAGGGGTAGCATTCCGGTGAGACTGTTTAAAGGATGTGTGATGTAGGAAGCGAGTAAGATTGTAAGTTGTAAAAGGATTTGATAGTTATTTTACTGGGAACGATTTCCATTGCATCTGTTAATGTTTACTCTGTAATGGCAAAAGACGAGACATCGGTAAATAATTAAATTAATGAGCGTTGATCGATCAAATTTATTTGCACTTCAAATTGATAAGTCGTTTCGTTTTTCCAGCAGAGCAATAAAATGTTTTTTTAAGCTATCCTTTTTTTCTGATTCTTGCTCGATTACGGAGACTTTATACAATTGGCATATGGCCTACATCTTTAATTAATTGGTGTTGCGGTAGTAATGTGTCAAGTTTGATTGTCTTGAAGAAGACAGGCTGTAAGTTAATGCTGTCGGATCCAAATATCTTGAATATGAGTCCTCGAGTTAGATTTAGTATTGACTTCAGTTGATTTAAAGAGCTCGAGGCAACCACCAATCGCAATGCAAGATTTCAAGAAGGTTGATGAGTAATTTGAATATGAAATGACGGATGGTAAATGCACTATTGAGGAATATATTTCTTTTGCCGATGGCAAGTGTTCCTTTGATTTTAAGTCTTCCTCTTGATTGTGATTAAACTATTTTATTAAAGTGCTGACTTTGAAGAAGAAATCTTTCGTTTGCTTTTTCTTGTACACTGCCGCGCGTGTTCTTTGCTTTCAAGCCTATTTCTTTAGAATTTGCCTAATCAAGGTCGCTCTAATACAAGAATTGGTTATATCATCTATTCCTTTTATGCTTTCGGCTTTTTTCGGTCTCTTTCTATCCAGGGTTTCCAATTAGACGCTCTAGAATAATATTTTGTGCGCTTTCGTCTGAATCATGTGGCGACCGCAGAAGTCTTTTCCTGTTACAGTTTCAAATTAGGAAACTAAAATATACTGTTATCGATCTAAAATTTTACATTTTCTTAAATTTCAATTTAAAATCTTCCATTCATAAAAAGAAAGCGTGCAGAAGTGATTAATCCATTACTTTAAAAAAATTACAGGCAGAAGCGGGAATCCTAAATTGAATTCATTAGAATGTGAATCTTTTGCTAGTGTTTGAATATAAGATTTAATTAACTACGAATTAACGGAATTGCCTCCTCTTAACCCCCCATTTTTCTTTCCACCTCTCCTCTTCTAATGAACTCTATTGTTACCAGTCAACAAATTTTCACATCTTCTTAATTAAAACGAACCTTTTCGAGGTTCTTGGTAAATGTTTATTCACTTGGACTTATCTTTTCGCCATTTCCTTTATATTAATTTAAGAAACTTAGTAATATATCGCATCAAGTAGCACATCTCGTTTTTCATGCATCCGAAACAGAAGGGGAAAAGGGTTCCGATACCCTGAAGCTACTCACTAATTGCCCACGCCCGTAAAGTCGGGGGGTCGAAAGTCCTCTGAGAGAAATTAAAAAAAAAAAAAAACTTCCCTGGTTACTGCGTCAAGATTTTACGATCGCTAATTTAGCTTTTCGATAAAAAGAATGCAAACTTTCAATGGGATATTTTCCCCTTTCCTAAAGAATGCAGTTGCATTCGGGAAAAATTGCGTGCATTTTTTTAAAAGTTCCAGCTAACCTTCCTCGTTCCCGGAACTGATGAATGACTGAAGCTGAGTCAGAGAAAAAAAATGTTTTACATATTTTCGGTGAAATATTAAAGTGGTGAAATTCCGTGACTAATGTCAGGATTTCCCCTTTGCGAATTACCGACCGAAACTCCCGAGCTGAGACCTATTAGGTTTCGCATGTAACACGAAACCGTTTCTAAAAGGGGTGGAGGGAAAGAAGGGAAAGGAAAGAGGGGGGAATTATAAATTAATAGATTATAAAATGATGGTGCAACAGTTGGCAAAAAGGCATTATAACGTTTGCAAATTAGCGAGTCCTGCAAGATTGTGAAGTTGGCATGGGGCGCATGAGAGGAGAAAAAGAAGTGGTGGGGGAAGGCTTTTCGAGAGAGCGAGGGGGGTCATTTTAATGCGAACATAAATCTTGGATACGACGGAAACACCCTTGTTACATGATTATATCACATTATATCGACTCCAGTGTGTTGGCTTATCCATTCGCAGTTTGTTGCGTTTTACATTTCCTCGCTTTCCGAAATAACTTTTCAGCTTTCGCTTAAATCAACCTTTCAGCTGTTTCTGATGGGAAAAACAAAGAACTTAACCAACAGATTTTTTTCCTCCCTCGGCGTAAATGTAAAAGTGACGGAAGCGGTAGGAAAAATATGAGATGATCCTAACTTGTTTCAATTTTTTTTTTTGAAATATGAAAATGAAAGCCTTGAAAACTTTCAGTGAAATTGTTACACAGTTGGACAGTTTTGGTCGGGCATTACTTTGCTAAAACTTGAAGGTATCTTTAAATTTCTGTAAGATAACAGTCACTGGAAAAAAGTTTATATTAAAACGTTTGCTTTTGGCCTGGCTCGAAACTGCTGAAAATTATGTTCCATCATCAGGCGCTTTGATGACGCTACTAGCATAAAAGATTGATTCTCTTATGATCGAGACAAAAATATTTAGGCTTGGCAAGAATTTAGAGTAGCATTTAGATTTTTGACAATGTCGGAACCCGAAAGTTCTAAAAATGCGAAATTAAAAATCGAGAATTGGGTTAGTAGGACGAGAATGTTAAAAAATTTTCTCGTTTGCGAAATCAAAAGTTTTTATCTCTATTGCGTCACAATGGGTAACCAAATATTTGTAATATCTAGCGTTTGTCTTTTTGTGATTATTCATTCGAGCATTATTTTGTACCAAAAGTGTAGTAGAAGAAAAACTTTTACCTGCTTCAAAGTTTTGACTTTTCCTCATTCGTTTGTAATGAAAACGATTTACCATCATCAATTTAACAGTCAGTCGGCACCACACGTATTTGCAATCACGAACCAGCCTTGTTACATATATTCGATTGCACAAATATGTCTCTATTAGTAATTGCATCGAATAATATCAATAGTCTAAATGTTCTAAAAACATTAGTAATTCCCCAATTACGTGCAAATAAAATATAAAAATAAAAAAAAAAGGGCCGCAAATACCATTCCGATTTTGATTTGGTTCGGTAATGAGTTCGATGTCAGCACAAAATAACTGACATTATCCTGGATTTATTGCGAAGAAAATTGGACGGTATCACGTAATATTTTCACACTATTCCGTGTTTCGGCCAGATTATCATGAGACCGTAATTCCTGACATCCACAACCGTCTTATCGTGTCGTGCAAGTAGTTTGAACCGTTATAGTGGGAACCGGAAATGGAAGGTCGTTATGACATCTTTCATTCCTGAAAGCTACACATTTATTTTTATAATGCTTTCAACGTAATGTTATTTACTTTCTGCAACCGGATTAGAGATTATAAATAATTTCTTCTGCTTTTTTTTTTTTAAAAAAAAAAAAGGTTTTTATCTTTTTTTGACCACCACTTGTACTTCCGGAACAAACGTTTGAAGTTAAGAGTTATTACAAGAATGAAAAAATATAAGAAAACATTAAACATGAAGAAGCAAACCAACTTGTTTTTTTTAAAAAATATGAAACGACTTCGAAGATGGAAGCTGTGATCATTCCTTTACTCCCTCATTTAATTCGAAAAATCGATAATTAAGGTCAATCGCAATCCGATGAACCGTTACGAAAAGTATCGGTATAATTACCTCGTGGCTAAAAGTTCTACGGTGACGAACCTAGAACAACCGAGTGAATCGTGCTCCGAGGTGGAGCCATAAAATTTGAACGCGAAGAAGGTTTTAATTAAAGACATGTTTGACGCGCGGAACCACTTTTTTTGTAAACTTTCATGGACAGTTCGTGCTTCATCTCGATTTTAATTACTTGATTAAACGACTTGTCCATTAATTCCAGGATATTAATCACAGCTAACTATTAAATTGCGACTTGCGGTCTTTTGGTCTTCGTTTTATTTAATGAATTTTTTCTTTAAAAAAATTCGTGATCGACTACACGATGGAATCATGTCAGTCCGCAACATTAACGATTTTCCTTCTTTAAAAAAAAAACTCTTTAAAAATGTTCCCGGAAAAGTAGCTAAATATAATAACCATTCATCGCTTAAAGGTTACTTGCAAATGATTCATTTACATTTAAGAGATTCTGACAAGGCGAAACAAAAAACCCTGACGGATACTTTTGAAAAAGAATGCGAAAGAAAAAGTTAAAACAAAAATAAATAAATAAATAAATAAATAAAAATAACAAGTTTTGTAAAAAGAAAAGAAAAATAACAAGAAAGAAAAAAAGAAAGAAATGCAGTCTTCCTTTATATTTTGTATAATTTGTTTTTTCCACGAAAAACGAAATGGTGACGATTATAAATTTAAATGAAGACAGAGCACGCTATGCCACAGCAAAGGACAGAGTAAATGCTCAGTTCACCTTTTATATATTTTCTTACATATACTTCCTGGCAGCAACTCTTAAACTTTACATTATTATTTAAGCTGACAAAGTTCGTATTATTTTCTATCCAATGCCTTCGTACTTTCCCTAAAAATATTGAAAGGGGTTGAAATATTTTGGAACTGAGCAGATAGCAATCAAAGGAGTAAATTTTTATTTCGATATGTATTTTTAGAAAAATGACTTAGATCAGCAGTAAGCATAGTACTCATCGGAAAAAATTAAGGTTTAAAGCACTTTTTCTAAATAATCCTTCTTTTTCCCGTTACTAATAAAAAATTTTGAAATATATATATGGAGATGTATTTTCATCTGAGGAATCGATTGAGACCTAATAGAAATGTCAATTTTTTGTTTTTGAAAAGTTATATACAAAAAACCGCTTCTTAGAAACGGTCTTTATCGAAAATCTATTTTTAAACATAAATTATTCTTCCTGCTCTCAAGAGCTTCAAACTACATCCTATCAGATGTATTTCGATGCTAGGAATCTGGTGGAATTTACAGAATTTAAAAATTCGGCCGCGTTCTCGAGATATTTGGAAATGTAAGTTTCCGTTAAACGAAAACAATGGCCGTTTTTTCGATTTGTTTAAATCGATATTTCAATTTCGATATATGAATTTTTTAGCTCGAACCGGGCCAAAATATCGATGAATTATATACTGGGATATGTATTTTAATCTGAGGAATCGATTAAGACTAGGTAGAATACTCAGTTTTTCGTTTTTTAAAAGTTATCTACGAAAAACCGATTTTTAGAAACGACCTTTATCGAAAATCTAATTTTAAACAAAATTTGGTCTTCCTACGCTCTGGAGCTTCACACTACATCCTATCAGATGTATTTCGATGCTAGGAATCTGCTGGAATTTACAGAATTTAAAAATTCGGCCGCGTTCTTGAGATATTTGCATTTTTAGGTTTCGCTTTAACGAAAACAATGGCCGTTTTTTCGATGTTTGAAAATCGATATTTTAATTTCGATATATGAATTTTTTAGCTTCAAACGGGCCAAAATATCGATGAATTATATACTGGGAGATGTATTTTAATCTGAGGAATCGATTAAGACTAGGTAGAACACTCAGTTTTTCGTTTTCGAAAAGATATTTAAGAAAAACGGATTTTTACTATCGAACTTTATCGAAAATCGATTTCTGCTCAAATGTTTTTTTCCCCGCGCTCCACAGCTTCAAACTGTATGCTACCAGACGTATTTCGATGCAAGGAATCTCGTGGAATTTACAGAATTTAAAAATTTGGCCGCGTTTTCGAGATATTTGCATTTTTAGGTTTCGCTTTAACGAAAACAATGGCCGTTTTTTCGATTTTTTTAAATCGATATTTCAATTTCGATATATGAATTTTTTAGCTCGAACCGAGCCAAAATATCGATGAATTATATACTGGGAGATGTATTTTAATCTGAGGAATCGATTAAGACTAGGTAGAACACTCAGTTTTTCGTTTTCGAAAAGATATTTAAGAAAAACGGATTTTTACTATCGAACTTCATCGAAAGTCTATTTTTACAGAAAAATTATTTTTCCTACGCTTTAGAGCCGCAAACTACATCGTATCAGATGTATTTTGATGCGAGGAATCCGTTGGAATTTGCGGAATTAAAAAATTCGGTCGCGTTCTCGAGATATTTGCATTTTTCGGTTTCGCTTAAACGAAAAAAATGGGCGTTTTTTCGATGTTTTCAAATCGATATTTCAATTTCGATATATGAATTTTTTAGCTTCAAACGGGCCAAAATATCGATGAAATATATACTGGAAGATGTATTTTAATCTGAGGAATCGATTAAGACTAGGTAGAACACTCAGTTTTTCGTTTTTAAAAAGTTATCTACGAAAAACCGATTTTTAGAAACGACCTTTATCGAAAATCTATTTTTAAACAAAATTTGTACTTCCCACGCTCTGGACCTTCAAACTACATCCCGTCAGATGTATTTCAATGCAAGGAACCTGCTGGAATTTACAGAATTTAAAAATTTGGCCGCGTTATTAAGATATTTAAAAATTTGTTTTTTGTTCTAAAGAAAAAAAACTACTTTTTTATCGATGTTTTTAAATCGATGTTACTTTTCGATTCATTAATTTTCTGGCTAAAGACGGAAAACTGGCGTAAAATACATCATAGGAGGTTTATTTTTTTATGTGAAATCGAATGAGACTGGCTAAGTCACTTTAATTTTGCGTTTTTAAAAAAGATATTTGCGAAAAACGGATTTTGCGATTTTGCGAAGGTTTTACGAAATCGATTTTCTGATCGATTACGTGTTTAGGTTTAATTGAAAGAACTCTGAAATGCCTTCTAATACACTTTGACGAAAAAAAATAAATGTCGTAAGCTCGAGAATGTTTGAAAATGTTTAAATCGGGCTGAATTTATTAATCCTAAAGGCGATGACGGAAACAAAATGTAATATCGTATATCCGTGATTGCTGGTATAAAATATTACATGTCAAAACGAATGTAAGCTACAAAACAAACAAGCGAAAGTATAAAAATAGAGGAAAAACAATTCAAAGGATCCTTTGAATGCGAGATAAAATACAAATTTATCATATTCAATGATACATGAAAACCGATATTTCTGAAATGAAGGACATTAAGTTAGCGTGGGAACAGATAGAGTCAAAACGAAGCTGTTTTAATAACAGGGTGATCAGTTATCACGAAAGATATTAAATTATCCGGAGTAATTAACAATGGACACGCCCCCAAAGTATAACGCCCTCATCGGTGTACTCTTCAGTTTATTAAACCATCCATAGGACTTCACAATACAGTTTAGTACAAATTATTGGCTACTAGGATTGGTGTTTGAGGATATTATAAAATAAAGATGAATTACAACACATTATGCGTGCTTTAAATTGTGATTTTTTTTCTTGTTTAGATTATACCCGACTCACTACCTTTCCTTTTTAATTAATCAATGGAATGTTATTTTAATTACAGATTAAAAAGGTCATTTTTTAAAAGTAAACAATCGAGGTATAAGTGTCAACAAGTTTGTTTTCAAGGCAAAGTTGCGAAGGGCAAACTTCCCGCCTGGTGCTCGAGATCAAGTGTCAAATTAATACCAACGGAGATGAAAACTTGAAAACAAGTCAAGAAGTCCACGCATTAAATTATTATCAAAAACCTTTCCCCTTTTAAATAAGAAAGTCACTATATCAAAAGGAACTTGTGTTTATGACGTCACAAACCAAATATATGTTTCTGAATAAGGAAAATCGGCCATGTAATACTAAGTCGTATAAGCTGGGAAAAGCAAAAGGGGTAAAAGCAAATGATAATTAAAGGTTTTATACCCTCGATAAAATGGAGAAAACTTGGGTTAGGGAAAGGGCAACTCTTTGGACAAAACACGGAGAAAAAAGAGAAGAAGGGAAATTAGCCAAGAAAAATGAATCAGTTGTTTCGAGGAATTAAAATAGAATATTTTACAAAATAATTCCCAGGACACACGCTGCGGTTCAAAGGAAACAAAAAGGACAGTTCTTGAAAGCTTTCGGACCACCCTCGAATAAAATTCTCTTGTATTGCTTTATCTACGAGATGATTACCAAGTTTTTCTTCCGCTGCTGGGTACGGAATTCATTTCGTTATTATATTCACTTTTAGAAAAGGACAATATTTTTCACAATCCAAGCGGAAAATATTCAAATATTCAATAGCGAACGTACCGCAATTTATGTAAAATAATAGGGTGTTGACCTTCGGTCTCCCAGTCCTTATTACCCTTGTTTTACAAAACACCATCCTGTTCCATCGTTAAGGTAAATGAGGGTTGATTACCTAACGGAACCTAATATACATGAAACTGTTTATGAACCCCATCAGTCCCTTTGGAAAATGAAGATCAGAATAAACCATCGATTCCCATGAAACAATGAGAGATAATAAAAGCACGTAAAACTAATATGAAACTAAAGTCGATTCAGTTCACTTGAGACCTTTACGGCTTTGATAAAAATCCCTGCCTACGTTCAACATCAACTGTCAAACAACAACAAAGCTTTTTCCCCAACTTTCGCCAGTTCTCCATTTGTTTTTTTTATCGTTTTATTCTCGATATTCTCGCTTTTTCCGTTAAAATAAAAAATAAGAATCTTATTTATATTTGGTTTGGCAAAGATTTTTTGTAGATAGTATTTTTTGAGTTCGATTCGAATATGGAAGAGAATTATTGTTTCAACAAAACCAAAAGAAATGTTTTGATTTTTTTTTGCTTGCTTAGCCGGATGCCTACAATCGGG
Source organism: Liposcelis brunnea (assembly GCA_023512825.1). Lineage (NCBI taxonomy): Eukaryota > Metazoa > Arthropoda > Insecta > Psocodea > Liposcelididae > Liposcelis > Liposcelis brunnea. The sequence goes on from CM042071.1 coordinate 17,550,096, forward strand.
CGTCGTTTAAATATAGACTGTAATGAGTTTATAGTGGCCTAATTTTTGAAATCTAGTAATGTAGACATAAAAAGTGCCGATGTCTCTCCTGTATAGCTGTCTCCTTTATAGTACTAGGCTTTTTGCTACAACTACAAGAAATTATCTTTTTCCCATTCAACATTTAATTAACACGGTTTCGTAGGTCCTTACCCTACTCCCCGTAAGACGTGAATAAACAACAGCCGAAAACCCTACTTGTATTTATACCCCCTCTGTCGATGCTCAAATATTCATCTTTCATGAACATTCAATTGTTTTTACGAATAATAACATTCAGATCTTTATGTTTTGTTTTTGATTCCAATTCCAGAACAGAATTGCTAAGTAGTAAAGTGTTTATGTTTAAATTATCTAGAACGTTTTGGACTACTAAACTACGCATCAGATCTTTTAAAGACTATTAGAGCTTGGCTAGGTTCGAACCGAATCCATTTGACCTATGAAATAAGACAAAATATTGTGTCTACTGTAAGCACGGGGAAAACAAAAATGAACGAAATACCTTCGTTAGCTTGAAAGATTCTCGGCAATCCAGAGTCAATTTTAATATTCAATTTGATGGCTAACCAATTAGGCCTGACAACGTTTTCCGATATTCCGAATTCTCGTTTTATTTACTTTACATCAGAAAAAAAATTCATCGTGGAAAAAATAATTTCATTATTCTTCCTAAAAGAGGGAAAAATTAAAAAAAAAAAAAAACTCGATCATTACTTTAAGTAAAAAATGCAATAATGAAATTGTTAAATCCTCTTCCGTTGTCAAATCACAAGGTTAAATCAAGGCAAGCGTTCGGGGTTAATTAAATTTCATTTGTTCGGACAATTTTTACCGCATTAATTCAGTTAACAAATTCAAAGTGATGTCTTTTTTATGATAATTAATAAATTCCCAGCATTTGAATCCCTTTGAGATTTTTTAATACTTTTGCATAATTTTAGTTGTCACGTTTTATCAAAAAGGGAAAAAAATTATAACGATCGTTTTTCCGCCGCTTTTCATATTTAACGAAAATGAAATTTTTTTCCCCCTCTCAAAATTTTGCTAAGAATTAATACTGAAATGATTTCACTCACCGGATGAAATATTCCCGAACGTATCAGCTGAAATATGCGACGCTTAGATCATTCTTATCCGGCCGTTAAAACTTCCATCTGCAAAAAAAGTCATTAAAAAACGTGAATTTTTTAACTTTGAATATTGAACTGTGGATATATTGTGAATGGGTGACTAGACGATGATAATAATAATATAAAAAGCTATATTTTAAAATGTAAATATTCGTATCCCGTGGGAAACGTCCCAATACTGATTAAAGTGGAAAAGCTTCTACCCTGATGATGAGTTAGTGAATAGCATTCATGTAAAGAATCAAAACATTAATGTCGATGCTACCGTTTTGAAAAATTGCCGATTAAAAGCTAAAAAATAACAACATTCATTGCTCTACGCGAGCACATCTTTAATGTTACGTTTTGTTTTTGTAATGAAAGGTTCAATTATAATGAAATTGACTTTTAGTTTACATCGAACATCGATTTGGCTGCAAGCTAAGCCTTTTAGTGCGAGCATTTATTAATTTTTTAAATGACAATCGGACTTTCATTCAACCTGTTAAAATATCTTCCTCCCATTACAAAAAATTCGCCAAGTTAAATTAATGTTTACAAAAAAAGACATGGCTACATGATTACTCCATTAGCGCCTGGCGCTATGCTACAAACAAACTTAATCCTGAGGGATTGTCCTGATAAAGCAAATCCTGATCCTCTTTTTCCTTGCAAAGCAAATATTTGAAAAGAAAAGTTGAAAAAAAAGAATAAATAAATTAAAGAGCAATGTACACGGCAATATTTTCATCGACCGTGATTTTTTTTTCGTTTACTTAAATGAAATGTTTTGAATTGAATGTCTCTCATTTAGTTTTCATAAAATTTCAAATATTGTTAAGCCGTTCCAAAAATTCCTATTTTTCTGCTTGTAAAACCATGAATTCCAAAAATGACCGGTTTCCAGCTACCACATTATTCATTTTACATCGACATAAAAAATGTAAAAGCATATCAACATTTATTACTTAAAAAATTATTCATCTGAATACCTCATGTTATTGATAATAAAATCCAAATAAATATAAAATTTAAACAATATAATGAAACTTTTTAAAATTAATTTAATAAAACATCATGGTTTACGGTATACACAGAGAATTTCAAAACAAAGCGAGCCGACTCACTTTTTTGATATTATTATACGATATATACGTCACAAACCATGTCATTTATCAAAGATAATCATTTTAATTGACCACGTGGATATAGAGAATCATCCGTATAACAAGCTTTTCAAAATCACTCCGGTTTTAATGATAAAATTTTTAATTCTCCTCGTTTTTTGTTTTTTAGAAAGTGAAAACTTTATGGCGAATGAAAAAGATAAACGCAAATACATAAATCCCTTTTTGGAAATACAACTCAAAGTTTTAACGTTTCAATCCTCGACGCATCGTCCGTCATATTCCTCTATATATATGCGGTTGCCTACAATGAACGCATTATTCCGTTCCGAAAGATCCATCACAGCCCTAAATTATTTATCATTCGTCTTTGTTGTAATATCTACGCTGTCAGCATTATGTTTCAAGTAATAAATTTTTTAAGATCCATTTTAATTTTTTTTCACGCTTTATAAAAGACCGGCTTAAAGTGTCAGTTTTTTTTTTAAAAAAAAAAGTAGCGGGTTTTTTAGTTTTAGGATCCACTATGATCGGTTATCGTTTTAAATAAGAGATACTTCCTCTAAGTTTTGTTAAGTTGTAATAGGTGTTAGCATCCTCGATTCAGTGACGAAAAGGAATAAAAGTCTCAAAGCAGCTGTCAAAGTGTCCAACTGACTGTGAGATGATAATTAACATCATTATTATTTTACATTCGAAACTTCCGACTTCCTGCGGCTTTTCATGCGATATAAAATTGTTTCTGTGCAATTTGCTTTGATGAGAGCCTTGCACTTGAAAAGTGGTTGCTGCTCGGTTATTGGGTTGCTTTCGTATTCGCCGTCCTGGGGTGGCTTTGATCGTGAAAGTTGAGTATACTGCTATTAAAACTTAGTTATACAACAACAAAAGTTTGGTAAAAGATTTGGATAGCACATCGCAAGAATTCGTTTTTCTCAACTTTCTGAAAAATTTTAGACTACCGGATTTAGCATTCGTGAGCTACTGTGCACCACCGCCAAACAACCCACAGTTACAAACCATCACTTTTATTGTTTAAAACTAACCTCAAACTTGCAGAAAATGAATCAAAGCGAGAGTCAAAAATTAGAAAAAAAATACCAACGAAAAAAATCCGTAATTAGCCAGAAGCAAAAGACTAAATAAATTAAAGCGAAGACCTTATTCAACTCTAAATAACATTTTTCTTCGACCCATAATATGCATAATGATTTTAAGCGTGCTCAGTCACGACAAATTAATATCTTAATCAGTGAAAAATGGTCTGTTAGTGAAGAAGAACAACTTGCGAAAGGAAGTTTTCATTTTTATTTCATTTTGAGTTATGAGTGCGAGTTGGGATTGCACACTAGTGTGCTATCACATCACCCACCGACAACACCTATGCAATTAATCACTTTTTTCTTCTTCACTTGATGATTACTTTGAAATATGGCCGGTCGGACTGGTTCATGCTGGGAGAATCCCGCGGTTCCGTATCCCTGCTTTACATTTTTTTAATTTACACTTCATATCCGGTGAACCCATCTTTTTGATCGTCTGACTGACGAACGGAACTTTTTTTCCCCTAATACGGACTTCCGACTTCCAGTTTTAATTTCATTTTCACGGGAATTTCTTCCCTTACTCAAGAGAATTTTACGAGCAAACCTAAATAAATAATAAAAAGTTAATCTGAATGATTCGATTTTCATTTACTTTTGTGATTTAATCTTCTTTTTTTCCGTTTAATGATCTTTCGTTTACTAGGAAATCCGGAAGAACTCGAAGAGAGTCAAAAGAGGGGGGAAAATGTATCTGAGCGGAAAATTTTTGGACTGAGATCAAGAATTCTTGATCATTTCGAATGTTGAGTGAAATGATGTTACAAATTTATGTTATATCCAAGTCTCTACATAACACTTTGAAAATAATAGAGGAAAGAAAAATAAAGAAAAAGAAAACGTAAAAGTAGGGCATGTAATCTCAGCTAATGGAAGGTGACGCTGTTAAACTGTACCGCAATAATATAAGCGCCATCGTTATCTCAGATAGTTTTTATGTATTTGTGTATTTAGGCTCATATCGTTATGGGGAGTTCGGTGGTAGTTCCCTTTTTCTCCTCATCTCAAATGCAGATGTAGTTTATTAACGCTTATAAATAAAGGATGTCATAAAGTGATTAATAACCCAATGCGTGGCAAATATTATTTTCATCTATTTTGTGTTAAAAAAATTTTCTCGTGTCACGGAATACTTTGTCATATTCTTCAATAAATGAACGTCACTCGTTATTTTACCAGCAGACGCATTTTGATCAAATATGCATTAATTCGAATAATGTTATTCTGATTGGATCATATCGTAAAATTTAAAATTCCGCTCTTGAGTTTGTGATCTGACCACGCTGATGGCACAACTTGATCGTTTCATCTAACAGCTCATCGGGCTTTCCGGAGAGATAAAATCGACTAGACTTAAAATGATAATCTCTTTAGAATAAGCGGTATAACCTAAATGACCTAAAAGGCCATATCCGTTTCAAGTACATGCTTGATAAATACTTAATAAATGAAAGACAAATGTAAAAGCTTTAGAAAGTAATGTTTACCTTTGAGATTGAGAGAGGGAAACAGGAGTCAAACCAAATTTTAAAATAGTGGAGGTAATGAAAGGTAAACTTGTCTACTATAGAAGGTACTCATTAAAAATGTACGGTTGGCAATTTACGAAGTCTTTACTTTAAATAAATGATTAGACAAGTTTGCGAAACTTTGCCGAGCTTCGAAATATTAAGAAAACGGTTTCGCTTTAATAATTGGATTTTCAAGAGGTAAATCAGTCTTGTGTACACGCTGCTCCTCGATTTAAGGGAATCCCTATTGATACCAACCACATTTCAAAATTTCTTCCTCGTGGGACCTTCCCTCCTTTTCCATTCAGATATATTTCTCATTTATAACCATCTCGGGCGAACTGTTTTCCAAGTTATGAAGCCCTTTTCAACTTGGGCATTTTGTCATTAATTACTATCTTTAGTTACAAAATTAAGGGAAATGAGCGAAAAGAGGCCTAAACCTGATTAAAATTTCAAAAAAAAAAATTGATTTTAAAGTGGAACATTTTTGCTTACTTCCAATCTCATTTTAGAAAAATGCAACAATTCTATTCAAGACTTCTCAAAAATAAATGATTTTGTATTAAATTAGCCCATGATGAGTGATGACGTATCACTCAACTAACCGAAGAAATAAAGAATTTTTAGAAACTAACCAGCTCAATTTTTATCTTTTATCGTGCTTATATTCATGAAAATTAGAACTTTTTTCTCCGCAACGGAATTTTCGAAAAGACATCCTTCCGTTGACGCGGGACAGCTGTCGCCGATCCATTCCTAGCTTTCATTTTCTTTTCCTTTTTTCCCTTTCCCCCTTTTTTTCGCTCTCAAAACGGATTCTCTTGGTCATGTAAGAGTCGTCCATTTTCAAAATCAAGCTTTTCAAGTTAAATATACGTCGAATTTTCAGTTTTGAGCGTTTCCCTATCCTTTTCATGCATTTTTCAAGGTCTACAAAGGATTCGAGGAAGTAGCTAGGCGAATTTAAAAGGAGAAACCCGGTTTTTGTCTGCTCTTACTTTTGATATAAAAAATATTGACTTCTTCCTTTGCGGATAAGTTTCCAACAAATTGAAATATTTATGACAAATAATAACGTTCATTTCTTTTTATTTATAGGTCGCTTTGAAAATAATCGACACTAATGTAATTAAGGATGAATATGCTTTGAAAAATTTGGAGCGAGAAGCTAAAATGTTGTCGGGAGTTAGTCATCCTTGTATTGTCTACCTTTACGAAACTTTAAGAGTAAGTATTTAAATTTTTCGTTCTATTTCAGTCGTTTTGTTTCGCTCAAAATAAATTTAAACAACGAATCAATTTTAATATCTGCAGAATCGGTGATATTAAACGCTTAATAGCGGGAGAAATCGCTTAAACTAATGTATGCAAAACTATGGGTAGCGTTTAGCGTTGATGGTAGGAAGCACAAGTGGTGAAATTACAATGAAACAACCCTATTTTACCGCTTTCTCCTTTCATATCCGATATCTTTTAATATTTCAAATCCGCTTGAGGTTTTTTAATATAAGCGAACATTGATATTTTAAACTTTCAAGTTTTTTGTTTTGGAAATTTCGAAGGGGAACATACTTATACTATACAAAAAATTTTTTATACATAAAATGATATCAGTCCTACGTTTTGATTCCAAAAAATCAAAACCTGGCGTAAAAATACGAGCCAAAGAAATGGTATCATATTTTACATAATGGCCTTTTTAGAAAATGAAAAAAAATTTCTTTTCCCTTTTATTACAACTGGAAAAAAAAGTATAAACAAGGGAAGATGAAGAAAAAAAGGAAAATGGATGGGAAAATTATTTGGAACTCCAAGGAAAAAAAAAGAATTCCCGGAATTATTAAAATAAACTGCACTGTCAGCATGTATATCAACAACAAATCTAGGGAAACGAAAATTGCTATCTACAAGGTTGTCGGCGTAGATTATCATCGGTTTCGGTTATTGATTATTGAAAGATAAAAGTTGGTTATGACGAAAATCTTTGAGGAACAAAATTGATGTGGCTGATGGTCAGCAGAACAAATGGAATAATATAGGAAATGGTTTTTCCCTCCTTCTACAAATTAAAAAGATGTGGGGGGGAAAAGCAGATATGTCAAGCTTTTTTTATGTCGCCTTTCCTTTAAGAGTATTATTTTCTTTTATGTATCCGGGAAAAATTTACGAAATCTCTTTTTCATTTACTGTACTTACTCTCTGTATATGAAAGCTCTTAGACTTGAATCAAATCAAAAAATTTTAGCAGATTGCTATCTTTTTCAAATAAAAATTGATACAACATACTTCTAAAGAAAAAAAAAGTATGTGAGTTCTGTTTAAAAAAAGCTAAAGAGCTTTTCTATTAAAAAATTGTGCTGTCGTAAAGACAATTTGGAAGGAAAACACTTATCGTTCATAAAAATATTCGGTAAGAAAGGGTAAAGTTGTTAGAAGGTAATGAAGGAAAAGAAAATTTTAAGAATTGTAGAAAGCTCTGCAAAAACAATCATAATAAAAGTGGAGCTTCCTTGATAATGTTTCCAATTTCTAAAAGAAGGAAAAAAAGAAATAAGAGCTTTAGTTGCATCTCGAATGATTCTTTCCTCGGAAGTTCACAATCATTTCAACTCTTAAAAGAAGTTCCTTCATTAAAACCCCATATTTTTTCACAAAGTCAAGCTGACTGCATGACTTTTTTGTGTTTTTTCTTTATTTTAAGCTTTACCGTGCTTCCACATTAAGAAAATTCAAAGCGAGTTGAAAGAAAAGTCGCAAAAGGTTTTCGAGAGAAAAGAAAAAAAACGTGGAAAAAAATAGGTCCCCTGACGTGTGTAGAACTTTTCGAATTCGATTCCATCTCATCTTCGAGAGACGGGCATTAGTGCTAATCTGAGATAATACCCGAGAACTGGATCCGAGCCAGTGATTTGGCAAACAACCCGCTAGATAAAGAAGATTGCTTCCTACTACCTACCTACTGTTACAGCATCTCTAGTTGGACTATTAAATTACATCCGAAAAAAATGCTAATAAAATGTGTTATTTTACTGCAATATCTTCAATAGGGAGCCAAGAAAAGCGGTCGTTGTTCACACGGTGTACCGACAAGTAAATTTTTATCGTTACTGTTCTCTGCCGCCTTTTTTGCATCATCCAACTTCCTCATTTTTAAGTTATCAAGTTATGCGAAGATAATGGCTACAGCAAATTGGCTAAGCCAATGATTTTAGAGTAAATGGAATAATTTTTAGCAGTAAAGGTAAACAATGAATAGCTGCAAAAGAAATGGTTATTTGAAAAAAACATTTTCTTGATGCCTACAAACTAAATAATAATCTCTGACAGAAACTTTCCGATTTTCTTTTCATTAACCCACAATAGAGAATAATGGTTAATTTCCTAGTAATTATATGTCGTTAAGCTAAAGGTAACCTAAATCCTGCCACCGTAAAACAGCGTGAAGTTGCCTCCCTTAAGACCCTTCTTGAAAACGTGGTTTTGTGATATTTGACACTATCTCTTGACTGTGTTTCTTTCCGAACGTTGGGTTGTATTCTCGTTCGAATTAAAATGTAACACGCATAACAACAAACTTGCTAGACGTAAAGTATTTTGCCTTCTTTTGACAAAAGAGACAGGGACGTGGATGTGACACCCTTAAAAATTATATTACTGCATAGAGAGTGAAAAAAAATGTAGTTTTTTATTTACAACATTCACCACATTTTTTTTACATTTTCATTTTCATAAGTTTCTAATAAACTGTTCATTTTTATTATTCAGTGCTTAAAATTAAGCAAATAGTTTGTCTAATGCTTTATCAAACAAGTCAGCACCCCGAATGTCGTTCCCTGCTTTGGATAAAAAAGTTTCCCCGTTATCGTGTCATTTTTATGAAAATTGAAACAACCCATTTATCACGTAAGATGCAGACGATGTCAAATCCTATTAGCTTCTACCTTTATTTTCTTCAAACGATCGTTCTGGGTCTAAAGGGTTTCCTTTTATAACGAAACATGAAATCCAAAATAAACATCTGTCGTAATCGAATACTTCAAGTTGCTTTTTGCCACTGATTTTTAGGGGCGCGTTCACCAAAACAAGAAACTGATGAATAAATTTCCAAAAAAAAATAACCACAATATGAACTTACTTTCAACAACTTTTATAAAAATTTTTTTTTTTTTAAATTCTTCGTTGCTTGCTAACTCTCGAAAACGTAGGAAAATGGGATGCGTATAACGAAAACAAGTCGGACGGAAACAAAGGTTTTTTCTTTGCTGAAATCTGTCTGGTAAAATATCCCGGGGAAATTTTATAACAAGCCAACTCGATATACAATATGCATTTTTTATTTTTCAAATAAAATTCTTGCATAAGAAAACGATTTGAAAAATTTATATATTTTCACGGGACATTTTTTTTTGTTTTTTCATTTATCGAACTTAGTCGATTTCAAAGTCGGAAATGTTTTCGCGCAAAATAAAACCTTTTAAAAAAATTATCTTTCGCAGAAAATTTATTTATGAAAAATTTTTTTGTAAGTCTTTAATCCTGACACATTGCAACAGACCGGTATTATCAATAAAGGAAAATATCAAATGGATTTTTCCTGAAAGCAGTCAAAACCCAAAATGAAACCTAACGGAATCAGACCGTCGACATTCGCTTCCTTTTCAGACAAGACATCAATTCACACTTTCTGATTAATGGGAATTTCCACGAGAGAGCTTCACATGTTTACTTTTATCCGTGAAAGCCGGAAAGTCTAAAACATGGAACGTCTGATTTCGGTGTGAAAAGCTGCTTTAGATGGTTCGTAATCCCCCCAGGTTATTAAAACTACGGTTTCAGGGTTCACCGTTCAAATCAGTTTTCTATATCGGTAGCTGCGAGGTAAACAATCCGATGTACGTCACAGACACTCGAATAAGAAGACGATCGACTCCATATAAATAGTAAACATTGAACGGCCATCTTAGAGCGCGGCTCGTGACGTATGTCGGATAGTTTACCTCGCAGCTACCGATATCATTTACGTGCATGAACGTGTACCTTTACACCTCTCCTATTTTTAATTTATTAAAACCCGAAACGCTTACTACTAATCCGGAATCTCATAAATAATAACGGAAACTTTTCTATGGACCCTTCGTTATTTTGCCCCCTGGCCGCTAAGCCCCAGTTTACGATCGGTCTCTTATGAATGGAGCTACAAATAGCTTATAGCACGTTCGGTTCTTTCCCAAAGGCACGCTTTCGTTCTCCTTCAGTAACTCTACGCCTACTTCTTTTTTTTTCGACTAAGCGATTATATTGTACACGATATAATTCCCTTTTTCAAAGGGATCAAACACCCTTTCGCCTCGGGATTCTATTGCAATTCATTGTGGCTACACGTTTATTGATTATAGAGAGGTTGCGGTAGGCCGAGAAAGGTAATAATCATTTCGGAGAACGAAACGATTCTATTTAATTTATTGAAATTAATCTAGCGCAATAGAAAGGAAATCAAATAGTGACGTGGAAAAGGGAAAAACAAAAGAGAAGGAAGGGCGGAGGTGAGCATAACCGTGCTTATTAACGTGACCACCTCCTGGGACTGAAGTAATCTGCTAAAATTGATTTCTGGCTTTCCATTCGATATTGCACCGGATTATTGCGGCCGTGTTCACAAAAGAGACTTTTATTGTGCTTTGACAGCTTTTCGCTTTTCTTATACCCTTAAATGAATGAAGACTTTACTTAAGGTCGTGCTTGAAATTTCTTAGAGAATTTTTTTGAGAAGAAATTCTATGATTTCATACAAAAAGTTGATTTAGCAAAAAGTAATTTCGAAGTTTATAGATTTCTGGGCTAGCACAATCCTGACTCATAAAAACTTTGACATTTCAAAAAAACATTGATCTAAGGTGAACTACTATTGAAAAAAAATGAGACCCTCAAGAGCTAAGTCGATTTTAGTTTCTGGAGTTATAGCATTGCAACAATTAAACCCCAGCGGCCTAATAGCTGCCCCCCCCCCCCCCCCGGCTTTGTTTTTTGTGCGGTTTTGTCTCTGATATCATGGGGTTCACTGGCAATACGAAATTATTCGGGGACCCCTGCAAGAAAATAGCTACACGGGCAATTATTATACCACTGCTAATAAAAAATTTCCCAGGCATATTCCTAACTGAAGCATATCCGCAATAGAAACACTTTTTCAGAAAATTCCATAAACGTTCTTTAAATACATAAAACAAAGAATTACATTATTTTGATGAAGAATAAATGTGAAGCGAAGTAGGAGTTGATTTGATTAGGGACCATTTATTGGTGGCGAGTGGCATACGGAATATGCATAAAAGGAAGAGAAATAGGGTACGCAAAGCTCGTTTAAAAGTGAAAAAACATTTTATTTTCCCTAAAACAAATCATATTCCCCGTTTGGATACTGTTTTCATACAAAACGAAAATTCCTCTTTCTCTCTCTTTCCTCCAACTTCCCGTTTTAAAATCAAACAAAAACATATCGCGATGATTTGGTCAAGTTTCATACGAAAAATGAAAATTCTACTGATTAATAGAGAGACCTTTCAGTTACGTAAACGTAATTTTTTTTTTGTGTTTTTCATCCCTATTGCCTCCGCTTACCGTATTAAATTCTTCGTTTCATTTTACGTCAGCAACCCTCCATTTTTTTCGGTTCGAAGCTTCCCATGTCGCTTTTAATCAGCTTTCGATCGCTCATTGTTGTAGGAAAACGACTCAAAGTTTAAAATTAATCTCTTCCGGTTTCAGTATCGGTCGCTGTGCTGTTTGGTCACGGAATTGGTGCCTGGGAACGATCTTGCTAGTTTTATTCATCAGCAAGTCGGAGGGAGATTGGATGAAAGAACGACGAGGAGGTTCGTGAAACAAATAGTATCAGCGCTGTCTCATATGCACACCCGTGGTATCGTTCATAGGTATGTAAAAGATTTGATTTTGAGTTTCAATTCAATGCGCGCGATTTTGAAAAAAGTGATTGACGAGGGAGATGACGTGGCAAGAGATTGTCAAAACTAGCATTTTAACACTTGACCCACTTTGCTTGTACTAAAGCAATTTCTTACTTAAGGCCTAAGAAAAACTATACGAATTAAAACACGATTTCTACCTCTGATGTCGACATCTGTTAATGGTACAAACTGTCACATCGGTTGGCAGTTTGTCGACGTTTAAGGGTCAAGTCAATATTCCCATCTTGCCAAAGTCGGCTGAACATTGGTCCCACATTATGATCGGTATTAACATCTCAATACTGAAATCGGGCTGATATCAATGAGTTGTTCTGATTTATAGAAAAATTTTCCATCCTTTGAGGTAAGAAGTTATGAGGCAAATGAAATGAGGCTAGGGAAAATTTAAGTCATCAGGCGGATTCGATCCTTTGAAATTTAAATCTGATTTTAGCACGAAACAAAAAAGATTTGATGAAACATTAACCAAAAGAGCAAAAAAAATAAAATCGCCGTCAATTCAACATTTTTACGCGTTAATATACTCATCAACCCTTTAAACAAATAATGAAAGTTCAAAAATTTACACACAGAAGGGGAATCGTGACAGATTAAAACGGACTAAAATATTGTATTAAATTTTTATCTCGTGAAATCATAAAAGCAGTTCTCAAAAACTCAAAATATATTTTTTCAAAATAAGAAGACATTATTAATTGATAAAATGTCTTATATGCCGGCTTCTCTTTGATTTTCCATAGAAAATTTCAAGTTACAATGTAAACTGATGACCTTCCATGGGCAGAAAAAAACACTAACCTCAACCGATCTATTTTTTTTTATTTTATATACGTTCTTTTTGGGGTAGGGGAGAGAAAAAAAGAAACTTTCCATTTCGCTTATGTTGAAACCTCTTTGACAAATAAATAGATTATAGATCCTTTGACTTCCGGTTTATCATGCTCTCAAAATATGATCGACTTTTGTGCGAAGAAAAAATATCTTTTTCATAAACTTTTAAGGAAAAATTTTTCAATCGAGAAACTCTATGAAAACTTTGTCGAGGCGAGATTTCATCGAAGAAAATTTGAAAAACACGTTATATTTATCATATCAAAGTTTTAAGGTCGAAAATTTTTCTTCGGGATAAATCATACAAAAAAATCAAGATTCCTTCCAAAAGGAAAAAAAACTCCAGGGAAGCCATTCTAGAATCGTTTATTTTCACGTTTTTTTAAAAAAAATGTTATGTATAGTAACTTTTGAAATATAACAACTTCGGTTTGTACAATATTTTAGTTTTGAGGCTACGTTTTGCCTCAAACTTTTAGGCTGAAAAAATAGTTTTTCAAAAAATATTTTCTCTTTTTCATTACCAATGAGCAAAAGGCCTGAAATCCGTACTAGCAGCCTTTACGGCTGCAAGCCAAACTATGTTTCAAAAGCTTTCTGGCGAAAAAACATTATTCACCAAAAACAATCGGTTTCTTAAATTTTTTATTCCTTTCATTGTAATTGTTAAACTTCTCGCAGTTGCTTTCTCAACCTATGATTTATTTCCTTTTCCTTTCAACCTGTGGTTCAACTCATTTTTCATCGGCTTTAAAATTTAACCGGAAAACAAATTTCCCAAATGAGTTTGGTTTATTTATTCGCTTCGGTTAATTAAGAACATTAACCGGAAACAAAACGGAGCTGTCAAAAAACGACGATGCCACAGGTTTCTTCTTTGAAATACATTTCTTGCTTTTAGCTCAAAGGAATTTCTTTCTTTCTTTTTTTTCCTTTCCTGCTTCTTGTTTCGAAGGGAGAAATTAAAATTTTACGCGAAATACCGAAACAAACGAAAAATATGATCTCCATTTTCAGAAAAGAGTTGAAAAAGGGAGAAAGTTTGACGCAATGAATAAAAATAATAGAATTTCCTTTCTAAAGGCAGAATAAAGGAAATTACAGAAATCTCGAAAACTGAGGGTCGTTATTTTAAAAATGTAGAGTCTAAAAGCAGCGAGGTGAAAGATAAGAAATGTTTTTCTTGCCCCAAATTAGAGTTAAGAAAATGGAAAAAGAGAAAGTGACGGCATCTTCAGCATTATACAAAGCTTATTTACCCATTAATGTTTCAACAAAATGAATACACTGCAAATTATAATGCAGAAAACTTTATAATTAGGCACCGTTAATGCTTTTAGTTAAAGATAAACCTTTTGGGGCTAATCTTTGAACTTATGTCGGTTGGATGAAAAAAATGTAAATGTTCGATGCTCTAACATTAAAATGCAAAAGATTCAACAAATCTCGAAGGTCAAAAATATTGAAGGAAAGATAAAACAAAAACGCTTAAGGAAAAATAAAACGGAAAAAAGATAAAATGTATAGGTAATAATATGATTGAAAAAAAAGGGAAAGAAAAAGATGAAATAAGAATTACATTCGGATTTCCGCAATGTAATCCCATCATTTATAAAGAATTTTCGTGAAAAGGAAAATGATCTTTTGTTTTTTTATGAAAAAGTTAAAATAATAAATTTAAATGAGCGCATTAAGCGGCAAGTCACGCCTGGGACGGGGACATGGAAATGAAAATGAATCAGGATGACGTAACTCACGCCTGATCCTTTCTCAATCGGGGATCTTTTCAAAAGAAGCTTTGAATTTAACATCGTCGAAATCAAATCTAGCTATCTCACTCACCCTCTCCGACAAAGTTGTAAATAAAACCCCTTCCAGGGCCCTACTTATGTTCTGCCCGTCTTTTTCTTCCTTCTATTTTTTTTCCACTTTCTTCGTTCCGAGCTTCACGTATTAGGATTACTTTTAGGAAATGCTTTTAACGTTGACTTTTTTCTTCTTTTTTTTTCAACCCGGCTGTTACATCGGTCAGAGGTAGGTTTAAAGCTGGGGCTATTTATGGCATTTTACGTGATCTTCTTGTGGATTAATGCGTGGGAAAGAATTTCTAAGGCTAAAAGATCAAGGAAATTTTTTTTTGTTTTCAGAATTTGAAAATTTTTTAACGATAGGAGGTAGGGGTAAATCTTTTTGGATTGAATAAGGTCTAAATAAAAAATTTGTGTGTTTTGTGGCTTATAGGTGGACCCGGTTTCGATTTCCAAGCAGTTTAAGTACTAATAAACTCTCCAAGCTCTCCTTAAAGTAAGCTACAGCACGACCAACAACTACATTTAATTAATCTTCGCCTTGTGAGGGTCTTTAAAAGATAGCCATAAATCGATTAAACGACTTGTTAGGGCTAACAGCGTGAGAGAACAATCTGAACCTAAAACTCCGAAACAACAAATTGAAACTTTAAAAATAGGTCAAACACGTCACAAATATACTGAAAGCGAAATGGATTAATACCACAAAACGGAATCGAACACTGTCATCGCCAAAGAATATGCCACTTATCACTACGTCCGAAACAATAAACCGCAGAAACGTATGAAATTTTTCAATATCAGCTCTGCAAAAATACTAAAACAATTCCCAGCGAGAGGTAGGGGAAAAAAATGAAGAGCAGTTTTTCATCGGTGATTTTATTATCTCCTCTGCCATAAGACTAATTATCAGGAAAGGACCCGAGTTTGAACTTCTCATTCAAAGCTTAAATGGAATCTCATCACGGAGAACGTTTTAGTCGCGTTGTATTAACGCTGTTGACATTTCGTGATTTTTACATCAGAGCACAATGTAGATTCATTAATGAGCAACTGAAGCATTGTCATCGATTTTCCCCGCCGTGAAAATATTTTAAAATTCGTTCCCCCGTGTCTGGTTTCCCGTTCGTAAATACTTTCGTGATTGTTGGCTAATATTAATCAAGGAAAATACGGGGTTTTCACACCTTTCAACGACATCGATAACGTCGAATTTTCACGTAACGTATTCGAAAACGCATATCAAACGAAGAAAATACATCCTAGCCGGAGATTTCCGTATATACTTCTAATGAAACAGGAGAAAATATACATTTTAAAGCGAGTTATTTCATCTTTAATTACATTTCCAGGATCTTTGAACCCTTAATTTCTATTGTAACTCTTAGTTTGTATTGTTTGCTTACTTTGTGTTGTAACAGTATCTTTAACCAGTGATATCTTTCCGTTTTGAATGTAAGAAAGTGAGCTACGGCGACAGTTTGTAGGGCAGTGTTTATTTCTTCCTTTTCCTTATTTTCCTTTTTAAAAACGGGAGAAAAATTTCTTTTTCTTTTTAAAAAATGGAATATGTCTAATTATCACGATTTACGTCACCGTGTTTGAATATTCTCTTTTTTGTTTTCTCATTTTTCATCGCCATTAATTATTAAGTCTGATCCTTCAGTCCTTTTATGTAATACAGCGCCCACTCGCAGTTAGAAATGATTCTGAGAATCCTTAAAATGATTACTGAGGCATTCCCGTTAAGAATATTAAGGAAAAAAAGTACCTAATTGAAGGTAATGTAATATTCTCCAAATTTAGACTAACAAGAGTTCTTTAAGAAGCTTCTTCTTTATCTTAATACTCGTTTTCAAGCTCAGGCGAATACACTGATGAGTGATGATATCCTGGAATTCTTCTTGAACGAAAGCAAATTGTTTCTGAATTAAAATATTCAGTGATTGATCCTTCCAGCCAGATCTTCTAATTTCCTTTCTTACTCCTGTGAGTTCTTCATTTCAGTTAAAATGTCTTCGCATCTTAGAGCAGCTTAACTTTTCAGTCTTAATCAGTCTTCATTTCGATTATGAAATTTGATGTCTTGCATGTTTCGTAACGCTTGAATCTCGGGCCGCTCTTCCTTATTGATAATACCCTGCTGGCTGCTTGCAATACGTAATCACACAGCGGAACGCCACTTTTCTACCCTCGTTCTATTTCCATAACTTCTTGGTTGGTGTCGCACAACAAAGCCCAAGCGACTGTGGCACCTTCGGCCGCTAGTCAAAAATCTTACTTTTAACTTTATGAAATAACAAAAAGATCACTGCCCAAGAAATCGAAAACGATTTTCTTGCTGGTCCTTCTCACAGTTCTTAATGTGCCGCAAATAGTTTTAAAACAACGTCTTGAAATCTCTAACCATGTTTCCTGCTCCTAAAATTCCACGTGTTGCCTCATGTTAGAACTTGATTTGTATTCTCAGTCACGCTTCCTTGCCGTGTTTAATTCTAGCGACCATAAACTTTCTATCCTGTTAACTACGCAACGCTCTTAAACGCCTACTGCTTGGTCAGCATATTTTAATTTCTCATTCACGGAACCATATTCCGATTTTAATTTTTATTCTCTTATCTCTCCTTTTTCCTTTTTTTTCCTTCTCCCAATGTTAAAAATCCGATTAAACGGTTTTAATGGTTTAATTAAAAACTCATTAAACAACGTGTTAAATAATTTAAAGTTTAAAAATCTCGTAAATATCGAAATAAAATTGTCTCGTTTTCATTCCTTATTCATAAAAAAAATCTCTTGCGAAAAATAATGTACAGTTTAGTGCATTATTAACAGCGAGAATGCCTTAGATGCTCGAGAAATAAAGTTTTTATTTCAGCTTTTCCTTTTTCGCCTGAACTATGAATAATTATACTTCGCAGTTTGCGTGTGGCCACAGCTTCTTAATCACTGTGCATTAATTTTTGCCGACTTAGGACTTAACAAAACGGAAAATGGAGCTTAATGCTTCGTCGCAAGATTCGACGATCCCCTTTTGACTATTACGTATATTGATAAGAAACGAAAAGCCGATTTTTTCAGATTATTTTTTTTCGTATGTAGGACCGTTTCCCCCTCGGCTGAACTATAGAAATTGAAATACAGGGTGGTTCGGACTAGCCGACTAGATTGTTGCCATGGAGACAGGGTTGCAAGGAGTCGGAAATGAAAGGGAGTTTACCTCAGTTACAGGAATTTTTTCGCTGTACTTCCAATTTCCCCCTTTCCTCCTTTTAACCCTTCTCACCCTCCTCGTATCTTCCCCTCTCTACCCTCGACCGTTCTTCTTTTTTACTGTTATATTCCGTATTTTTCTAAATGCGACGTTTAAGATTCCGTCATCTCAAACATGACAAAAGAATTGCTTCCATCTCTCAGCAGGCTCCCGGTTCGATCTTTTCTTTTCATAGCTTTACAAAGATTGGGGAAATAGAGTTTCCACATAACAAGAACATAATTCTTAGAACTACCTGTCTTACGGAAAAGGAGTCCTCACATTTTTTACTTGAATCCATCTTTTATTAGAAGGATAAGGTTAAAGCCAAGCTCAAACGTGAAAAAATTGTTTGAATTTTATTTTTCGACATGCTAAGGTAATGTTATTAGATTTGGTATGATTCAAAAAATGGATTCATAAGCCCTACAGGGTTTTGTTGTTGGGTCAACAATGGCGGAATATCGTCTTGACACTTTGTTAAAGTCTGCCACAGATCGATGTGACAATTCGATTACGCCTTTAGTCTGACAATCATTATGCCATGCTAAACTTGGCTTAAGCCTGTCTCAAGTTTTGAATAGGCCACAAAAAGATAAAATATTTTCTTCATTTTTTACGCCCCTGACTATTTTCCACTCCATATCAGCACTGCCTATTGGCCCGCTTCGCTAAGAAATAAAAATCACGCAGAAAAATCGTCAGTTATGCAAAATATAGAATCAAGCTGTGTTTTTAATTAGCCAAGTTGATAAATGTTAAGGAAAAGAGGGCGACATCGCAGAGCAATCCCTACAACACGCCCTGTAGCGAAAAGCTAAAAACCAATATCGCTCCCGTGTTTTTAACGGAGGATAAAAATTCAATACAGAGTTACATCGTATTGAATTTAATTAAAAAACAAAAAGAAAAACGCCCTGTAGCTTTATGTTTATCTTTCCGTCTTCAATTACTTCCGGACGAAAGTATTTTAAAATTTCTTATACTTATTTGCGTTTATGACTCACCCAAAGAGATCGAGGAAAAATAATAAAAAAGAGAGGCTCGTTTTTCAATCCCTGCATTTTTTTCATGCTAGAAAGAATATTTTGCACCGACCGTAACGAAAGCAAAACCTCTTCAGGGTTTAACCTTCTTCTTTTCCGCTTCCCGTGAATCATATTTCCGTAAAGTATGTTTTTTTAATTCCAAAAAAGAAGCGAAGGAGGGGAGAAAAAAATCTTATAAGCAGTTTAGCCCTTGTTCTTTTTCCTTCCAACAAAAGAAGAAAAACCGAAGAGAGTAGAAAGAATACAAGAGCCCCCGGAAGAAAGATATTGAAATTTAAAACCTTTCTTTTCGAGAAAATTAAGAAGCTAGCGTTGTAAAAAGGAACATATTTTACAGTTTAATCAATACCTCAGATTTAAATCCCTCCGGGGCTAAACAAGGAGAATGTCGGGGTGGTGCTCGTAAATGTTAATGCCTTTTTGCAAACGTCAAAGAATGCACCTTACCCGCTTTTCATTTTCCCTAAAACTTTTTATCGCCTTTTTTCAAAATGTTATTCGGCGAACGAATTTAGATCAATGATTGTCAGTGGAACAAGACGGTGAACTTTTAACGAAAATTTCACCGAAAGAAGACTTTTCAACCGAGATAATCCTTCGTTCTATCGATCTTTTATCGAAAGGTTGATTAATGAGATCCGTGCGTGAAATTAGTTTTAATTGCCAGAATGTCACTCATTTCCTGTTCTTCTGTTAACGGAAAGCTCCCGACGCTCAAATCTGCGACTTTCCTGTAAGAGATTCTATTACGGTTCCGTTGTCGGTTTAATGAACCGGGTCGGGTTCTTTGGTCGAATACAAAGAGAAAAGAGATGTTTTCTAACCAGCAAACTTTTTCTTAATGGCGCCCATAAACGTTTCAGCTTTTCCTCTTTTCCGGCTTAAAAGTAAAAGGGGCGTCCGGGATAGTTAAGATTTACTGCAGGAGTAATAAGAAATAGATGGAAATAACACAGAACAGACTAATGAGAAGAAAGAGGAGAATAGAAAAGGCTGATGAATTAATAAGCATAGTAAAACAAAGTTTAAATGATTAATGAGGGACAAAAGTAAACTGCTGTAGATTTCCCATTTTTGCACGACCCTAAATTGCTTTGTTTCCATCTCTTAGAATGTTGTAGCTCCTTTTCTTAAGGCCGTAAATTAAACGTTAAATTGATGAAGTTATGCGGCGTATCATCGTCGATTGAAGTGCCACTTTAAATAACGATATCATTAGGATCCGGTTTTATGCTTAGAGAGACAAACGAATAAAGGAAAGGCTGCTGTTTATAGGAGAACACTTACAAACACACACATATATTCGCATTTAGATCCGATTCTAGGAAAAATCTCTTTTCCTCTCTCTAAAACACAATACGAGGAATCTCATACACGATAATCATATTAGCTAAAATTTCTAAAAACTTTGGATCTGTCATCGGTAGCTTTACATTACCGATAACATTCGTTCGAGTTCTTGTAAATTAACTCTAATAAAGAGTTCATTAAGACTAATGAAGTAGGTTTGCAGGGTAAAATTCGCTTTTAAACGTCCTTCAAAATTTTATTTTATTTAACTCATCTCATCTTAATTAAAAATTTAATGAGAGATATTGAATCAGAGAAATGCGAGCCCTATTAGGAATACGTAAAGTCTCAAGAGAAACTTTTCCTTTATTTGTACGCCGGGGTATAAAAAACGGGGTTCGAAAATCTATTATAATGCAATTTCGAATTTCCTTTTGACAGGAGAATCTGAGAGCGCAAGGCGTTTAATTTATATATTGCGGTGTATTAAACAAGTCACAGGCGTTCTTTACAACAATGAGAAAAGAGGAGAAAGAAAGGAGGGGAATAAGGTATGAGGGAAGTTATAAATTAAGAAATTCCACCTAGGAATAGAGAGGAAGCTACACACAAAACCGCTAACTGAAATTATGAGAGAGCTTTCACTCGGAGCGATAACTGGAGTCGAGATTTACTGAAGGACACACAAAACCAAAAAGCAAGTTTCTATTGTTTGTACTGGAAATAATTCACAATAGCTACCCAATCACTTAAATTCAATTAGTGAAATGGTTTTTAGGTTTATATACATCAAATAAATTTCTTTAGTTAAGAAAAGCTGAATCGACAGCTTTCCACTATATCTCAACGCCGGTGTGGAGCAACTTAATAATTGGTTAAATTGTATCCGACAAAAACCCGCAATGAAACCGCAGGGGAATTTTTTTTTTCGTTATTTGTCTCTGAAAAATTTCTAAACGGTTGTTGTATGTTTTCGAACAAATAAGAAGATTATCAACCTTCTTAAATTTGTTCGTATTTAGGTCTCAATTTATTTGCATTGTGAAAAACCTCACTGCCAAATAGTAATCTTAGCGCACCATGAACATTTTGGCCTTGCTTTACAATTTATACTTCTGGGCATTACAAATCATTTTTGCTCATCTAATGTAACGTTCTGGACATAATAACTGGAAAGCTGTACCTCTATTTTCACTCTTTTGACAAAAGTTCGATCCCCAACTTACAATACTTAGCAATCGAGATGTGAAAGATCAGAAAAAAATAATATAATGAATAAGACTTACCTTGCTTTTCCTTGTTCGGCGAATCCATTTTGGTTTAATGTAGCTCAGCTTACTGGTATCAATGCAATTCATATCCCTTGGTCCCATATCTCATTTCCCTTATAATAATACCAATCAAACTTTGTATGGATCTGCAAATCATAGCCTTTCGAGTGGTTGTCCCTCTGTAGTCAACTTACAGACTTTGCTACCTGCAAATAACAATAGTTCAAGTTAAAATTATTCTAAAAATATTATTTATTAAACTATCTATTTGCAATAATTAGTAAAAAACCAAATAGAAAAAAATAAGTCCGCGAGCACTCAAGTAAGATTTTTTTACTTTACTAAAAAATTTGTTTTTTTTCTTTGCCAAAATTTAAAACATAAGTTACACGATCAAGGTTAAAGCAGCGCAGGTTGAGACCAACTTACATTTCCTTATTTACTATCATTGTTTATTTAATCTAGTTGGTTTCTCAATTACATAAAATTCCGAATTCTGCTTTTTACAACTTCACCATTTCTGTGATCACTCACAACTGTTCAAGAATAGATCAACAGACCACTACTCTCTTCCGCAAAGTAAAATCGACTGGCAGGTAGTACGGTATACCGTATTGTTTTGCAAACAATTGAATTTAGTGACCGCAGGACCCATAAGCCGGGTCAAGATACAGTCGACACGAGCCACCTGCCAGCTACCTAAATTATATGGAAATCAATTGTTGGAAAAAATTTTTTTCTTGGCTTGATGCGTCATTCAACAGCGCACAGTACTGATATTATTTTATAAAGTAGCAATTCATGGATGTGGCAATTCAATGGCAGTGTCACGTTTTTTTCACCCAAATGTTTTCTAGCATGATGCATTTAACAATAAAAAAATAAAATTTATGTCACAAAATTTTAAATTTGATTGACTCTTAAATTGAAATGCTGCTTTTCTACTATTCATGCTTCAAAAATTTCATGTGCATTTCCGTCGCTCTTCTCCTATATTCAGTCTTATATTCAAAAAAATTTTTCAGAAATAAACCATTTTAACGTTTATGAGGTAAATATAGGAAAATGTTTAGTGCACATGGAGTTGAAGCAATTTAGGTTAACTTCTAAAAAAGCAAGAAATCTCGTGAAAGTATGTCAAGTTTTATGAAGCACAAGCCGGTCAAAAATAATTTCATAATATCACGATAGTTAAGGAAAAAGGTTATACTTAAAACGAACGCACCCTAATTAATTAACGTAAGAAGAACATTTAAAAAAATTTTTAGTAGTTCTTTTAACTTTCAAAAGCCTGCATTCTTCCATAATTAAACGACTTTTCTTTTTTTTTTTTTTAATAAAGAAAAAACTCTAATAAAGGTGAAACATGTAAGTAATTTTTCCTGAAATATATTAAAAATGTCAGACGCTTCGGTCAAATTTTTTAACAAAAGCACACTCGAGTAATTCTTAGGGGTATAAGGGAGAATGAGAGGGAAAAAAAGAAAAGAAAAGCAAGAGAAACGCGTCAACTACGGTTGGCCTTACAAATAGGTTTCAGCGATTTTGACATGATATAGAAGCTGAGATAGCACTTTGTCACTTTTCATTGAATAAGTTTCTCAGAGGGCGGAATGTACAACAATCGTTAAAAAAAAGAAAGAAAAAAAGGAACGAAGCTTTCGCTTCGCTTTTCCTAGTAATAGAAACCTCTTTTTTTTGCTTGGAAAAAAAGAAGGAAAGAAGAATTTGATGTCTGTTTTAAATTAGAAAATTTTTTTGTCGTTCGCTTTGACTTGAGAAAAAGCTTCTTCGGTCGATTCACAAGTAGCCCAAAGGCTAACCGGAAATATTTGAATGATTGTCTATTTCCTTTATTTAAAATGAATCGATATTTCATGAAGGAAAAAAAAATTGTAGAATTTATGGTGGATCAAAAAGCATTTTGATATAAACTTTAAGATGTGATATCGTTGGATATTACAAAAATATCAATTCTAAATCCCGTAATATTGACCTGGTTTCCGATTTTATATCTCAAACAGATTATCCTAGATACGGTAAAATTTTCAACTACCAAGCAGAATTTTCAAGTGAATATTCGTAAAGTTTAATATCGGGTTTGACCTGTAAAGGAGTTTTAGACGGAAGGAAGGGAAGGGGGAGGGCTTATTTCCTCTGCTATGGGCCCAAGTATAACATTCACTTCCAGTTCCTACAGATCTTTAAAAGATAATAACAGAAGATGTAATACCGTATCTTAGAATGAATTACTGTCCTCTTTAGTTTCCCATAACAAATTGCTATGTCTTAGGCATGTTTTAGGTGTTTAAGTTAACTCTAATTATGCAATCGCATTACTTCGGATTGGGTAGGGGTACAGGGAAAAGGGTCACCTTACGATTAATTTATACAAGGATCATCCGATTTACATTAATGGGGAAGTCTGTACAGGCCTAGAATAAGACGCTATTTATTTCAACTTGAATGTACTTTAAATTTGCATCTATGGTTGTAAACTAAGAAGTTAATCTGAATTTAAACATTGTTAAGCTTTCGTTTCAATGGAACGGAAAGACTGTTTTGCTGTATTTAACTCTTTTACGATCCCTTACATTTTGAGATATTACCATTTTCACGAATGTCTTCGGAAATAAAAGCATCCCCATATAAATTTACTCATTCGGTAAATGTAGCTAAACAAAAAAAAAGAAATTTTACGTCAATGGAGGTGCTATTAATTTTCCTAACGGTTTTTCGACATGAAATTTTTTGAGGTAATAAACTCAGGTCAGTTCCCTAAGACCCTTTCTTTAATGTACATTATTTTGGTATTATTTGGGATTTATTCAAACTGAGAATAATAATCAGAATTTAATAGAATAAAATTTTCTAAAACTCAATTTGCAAACCGCGAAAGCTAATTTTTTTCAATTTTGCTACGTGAAAAAACTCGATTTATGGGAAGCAAAAGTTTCCGTACATAATATAGGGCGTTCCTTTATCTTGTTTAAAAAGCAGACAATGCTCCCGTCAACGATCCGTATCTTTTTACTAATAATGTACGAAGTTCATTATGACTTTATTTAGGTTTTAATTATGTTAAAAAGCATCGCATCACAAGCTTGAATTTACCTGAGATTGAAAACTTCTTTAAAGGAGTAAAGAAAAAAAGTTTTCGTAGATGCGGGAAATGATGTGCCAGTCGCAGTCTTGTAAGATAAACAAAACTGTGAAATACCTTAGCTGGGTAAAATTCAATTATCTAGTGAAGACTATGCACGGTTTTATCTTGCTTTCACAACTATTTTCTGCGAGAGAATCTCAATGCTTAATTTTTCGTTAATTCTTGAGAAATTTTTCGTATAGCTTTCGGTTTCAACAAATTGAAAAAATGGATTGAATACAAATTTTCTTGGCGTTAGAAAGCCATAACTGAGTGCCTGAAGCCGAAAAAATGTAAATTCTAAAAAGCTTATTTTGCTTAAATAATTCTGCTATATGACAAGTTCACACAAAAAGTTTTAAATAAAAAAAATACTGCAGATGTGACGTGTTGAACCCCTGATTTTCAAAATCCCTATTACACCCAGCTTCCCTGTCCAGTAGCTCGGCGTAGGTTTTCGAGGAAGGAATTGATGACTAGAGTCAAACTGGGACCTGTTTTCCCCGTAATAGCCACTTCCATCACTCCTTTTTATTTTTATTTTATTCTCCTTTTTTTCTTTTTTCCCTTTTTATTTTTCCCTCCTCTATCTCTCTCTACGTTTTGTGAATGATTTGCACGCTTTACGTTTTCCTATTTTGTATCCTTTCTTTAGTTCTGACTTCCTTTCATCAGATTAAAAAGGAAAAAAAGGAATCCCATTCGTTCCTTTTTTTTTTTTGGTTTATATTCGAATGAAAAGTCTCTTGTTTTATATGAATTTTTGGAAAAAAAACTTCCTCGTATTAAGAGATAAATAAATCGAGGCAAAAGAATACAGAAGTTAGATAAATCGGCCTCAATTAGTTAAAGGAAAGCCTTTAGCTCGCTTGACAAAAAAAAACTAAGTCATTAACTTGCTGATGGTAGTTACAACTTCTAATTTTAAACTTAAAACAATGTTTTGCTTAGCAAAAGACTAAAAACAAGCTTTCAGAAGGAGAAACTGAACTTTAATTGAAGGGAATTTGTCGTTATATTACGTGAAACACTTAAATGATCGTATATTAGGTGAAAAAAGTATTTTATACACGTTTTCCCGATCATCATGGACTAATAATCCGAATAAAAATAAAAATGATTTGACTCGGGCGAAAAAGACGGGATTGACGCTCGTAAGTTATAATATCTGAAAGTCGCATAATCCAGATTGATTCATGGCTCTAGGAAAAGTTTACAACAGACAAGACTGAGTTGACTGAAATCACCTCAAAATCAAATTTCCTGCTACGCGAACCCGGAACATTGTCACAGCAGGCCTCAGGCCGCACTCAGTTCGGATTTGGATATTCGACTTCAATACCAGATCATTTTATCCTTTTTCCACAGTTCAATCACACTGAATAATATAAAATCGTGTGTGGATGCTTTTAAGGGCATCAACTAGGCTCGTTCGATTTGTGAAATTTTATCATAAGAGTGGAAAATCGTTTATTCAAGAAGCTTGAGTAATAAAGGACGGTTGCCTAAACTGGCCCAAGGGTTAAGCCCTGTCAACGTCTCAAATACCAAGCCCTTGCTTTTATAGGTATAACAGGATTTAAGCTAAAACAATAGGTTTCATGTGAGCATCTAAAAATAAATCAGATAGAACCACCAACAGCTACAACAACAACAATTAAAATGGAGTTAATAAAATGAATCACTTTAGAGACCCTTTAGTAATGCTCTACATAAGATGGGACTCTTTCTGCTTGTGATTGGCTGGCCGCTACGATTCTTGCACCATCTGTCAGAGCACAATGAACCATTTTTGTATTCAAAATCGGAGTCACAACATAAACCCCAAGTTGTAAGACCGAGAAGACCATGTTCCAAACCTTGCAAAACGTTTCAAAACGTTCTTGCTGAGAGGGAAGCTATCGAGACCTCAAACATGAGGCCATAGAAACTTTTTAGCTGTTTAGGGAGCAATTTGACTAATCTAAATTACATATTTTTGTATTCGATCAGATTATTCAAGTGTCTTTTTAGGAGCTCGGCCATTTCAATATTGCTCTTATGGGAAATGTCACATTTTTATCTAAAAAAAGTAATTATACTGTAAGTGCATTGTAAGTAACAAACCCTTGAACATTTTGAACTTGGTCGTTCTTTATTGGAAATACTTTTCCTCCTTGAGGGCAGATAAATGTGCAATTACTAATTATTGAAAAATCAAATTGTTTTTGTTACAAATTAACAAAAAATTCTACCTTTATCAATATTTTTTCCCTCTGCTGATTTTAACCCTTCTGGTAATAAACGAAAACGACCCATGTTAATTTACTTGAGCTAGATTAAAGTTAGCGCCGTATTAAACCATGCTTTTAGTCCTTCCAGGAATCTTCTGTTTGAAATATATAGCCTTTGGGATGCTTAGAAAACCGTGACATTTATTTTTACGTAAATAATATTTACATATTATGTTAATGGTTTCATAGCGGAGACTAGTTTACGAAGTAAAATTAAATACAGAAACACTATTAAAATAATTACGGAATATCAACAAATAATTATTATACGAATGAAAAAAGGGTAAACATTATTCTTTTATCTTTGAAGAAAACCGTTTCTCCGTTATTCTAACAATAAAGCTTTGCAAGGAAAGAACTTCAAAAACACCTTAAATGATTAACTTTTACAAAAGCCTGTTGTACAAAAAAAAAAAAAAAAAATAGATGAAAAATGAAAAGTGTAGATATTACTTTGTGCACAAGTAGTATCGAGCCTAACCAGAAAAGGCTTTTTTCTCCTTCTTTTTCTGTTTAACGAAAGAGATGGGTTTTGACGTTTGTTTTTTCTTCTCTTTCATTTTTATACAGATACGCTTTGAAAGTTTTATAAAGAGAAGAAATTGTTATTTTTTTTTCTTATTCTTCATTTTTTTCCTCGTTTTTATCCGATTTACATCAAGGTAATGAAGATACCATCGTCTCAAAGGATTACATGCCCAACAATATGAAGTCGTTTAAATTCATCTCCCTTCTTCATTTCCTCTATTGACTTTACATTTTCCTTGTACATCAAGTATTTATAAATGGCTTTGAAATTATACGGAGCGTTATCAGAGCGGAACATGACGGTCATTTTGAATTTCCTCTCAAAGTTCTTCATCGGTTAATTTTATTAATAAGATGATGTAGTTTGTTTGCTTATTAAGTTTTTAGCCTTGATTTTCATTCTTCGTTAAATTTCCCTTTTTGTTTTTGAAGTAGTTTGAAAATTTACAGAAGGAAAAACTAAAGCACATTTTCTCTGATTATGTAACTGAATAATTACTTTCGATAATTATTATTTAGTTAGATTGTTCACGTTTGCACCTCAAAAGCATATAAAACAAAAAAGAGTGGGGCAACCTTGTTTTTCCCTGTATTCATTTCATTCAGCTCTAAATCTTTCAAAATAACAAATTACAAATATTTTTCCCTATAATGATGAAAGATTAAAAAACAGGACGGAAGCTACTTCATAAATCGGATTTAAAATTTGTTAAATTTAAAAATTACTTCGACGATTTTTAAGATTATTTAAAGCGGAATCAGGTAAGAGTTGAATTAAAATTATGAAAGAAATATTAAACGATTTTCTTTTGAGGAGCGAATTTTTAACTGATGCTGCTTGATGCTAATTCTGATAAATCCTCATTTGCATGACGTAAATACTTCTTCCCCCACCCTCTGCCCTTTTTTTCTTTACTTTTTTCTTTTTCTCTCTTTTCTTTTAAATGCTTTAATGGCCTTATACTTTTTTATGCCTCGACCAAATGGATCCCATTCAGCATAAAAAAATAAAAGAATGTTATATAACGTTTTAGCAAGGTTAAAATATTACAGGAGCATTAATTTAACTTTCTTCCTGCTCTGAATATTTAGGGAAAAAAATTAATATGAAGTTCATGTCGTAATAATTTCATTCCTTTTTTTTTGTGCAGACTTGAGTTCTATATGGCAGCATAAGGGAAAGTATTAAAAACATTCTTGTAAAATAAACGATAAGTTAATAAAACATGTGATATTATAAAATGGTTTTCCCTCTTGCTCCTTTTCCCTGCTGTCTCTCGATGAATGTATGCGTGCAACTAATATCCTGTATCATTAGTTAGTCCCTCGTATCGTTTTGTGGGTTCGTGGGCAGCCTATCTCATGCTTCATACAGCGGGGGAAAATATTCCTGCGATTAAATTTCGTTTAATTAATTTGAAATGGTATCGAAAACATATTTTCGTCACTTTTTCCGCTAACTTCTATTAATTTATGTTCTTTTGGGAATTAAATGAAATGAAAGCGGATTGGAACAATGGTCTGAAAAATTTTTCATTTTTGTTGAGTGTCATATTTTTCAATACTTGGAATTGATTGTTGCCAGTCGTCAAGCTAATTAAAGGTCCGGCTATAAGCTATGGCTCAATTGATTGGAATCGTTAGGCCGATTAGGCAAATTAAAAAAGTTCTGGAGCATCTATCGATTGCTCCAAAAAGCAAAAGCCAAAGTCGAGCTAACGATAGGCTTGACAGAGATATTAGACCACTAGATTATAAATTAATCTAGACAGATTACAGTATCCCAAATATCTGGGTAAATATTAAAAACTAAATATTTCAGAAGAAAATAGATGTAAATTAAAATCTTCGTTCGACAATGTGATTATAAGCCTTTTATTCAAAAAGAAGAAAAGAGACGAGGAAAAAAGATCGCGTTGCCAATTTTTCAAAACATACTGAAGTAGTATTAAGTCGAACGGAAATCGTCTATGCCATTTACGAACTGTCAAATCCGTTTTTGAGATTTGAAGCGGGAAGCGGGGTAAGGATCTTAAACTATTTTCAAGAAGAAATCATTTTCAAATTAGGCGGGTGACAACACGTCCCATTTTCAGTTTTCATTTCATTTTCCTCTTTTCCTTTCTCTCCCGATTCCATTCAACTGCCGCTTATAAACTTTTCCAAATACCTCTTGCGGATTTAAAGCATATCTATGATTAAAAAGGTGAAAACTGCAAAAATTCATGTCTTGGAATATTAGAAAGAAATTCCCCTTTTTCCTCAAGAAAAAAAATACGATGTCACGGTTAAGCACGTGTTTTTTTTTTACTTTAAAATAATAAGTTATTTTTCTTGCCTCGGAGTGCAAAGTCTTTTTTTTCCAGAAAAAAGAACCCGGTAACTTTGTTTTTTCGATAAGGGTATCAAAAAACTAAGTGGATGACTGGGATCTAAAATATGGGCCATTAAAAAGCGCGGCCTACTTACGTAGCTAAGCATGACGAGTGTATTGAGATTTAAAGTCGCGAATCCACTTTCCTCCTACATTATCCTCCTTTCGAGAGCTCATTAAATAAGATTTGACGTATTTATGCCTAATCTCAAAGGATATCGATTTCCTAAGGCAATCGCTTTACAGAGTAACAGGAAAATCTGAAAAAACGAGTTCAACAAGAACTGTTCCACAATTTGTGAATTTAGTCGAATTTTACTAACATTATTTTTTAAGTCAAGACCTCAGTTATCATTTATTATGGCTTAGCAAAGTAGAGATGACAACCAAACCTGGGAACATTCAAGGTAAAAAACTCTGAATTTGGACCGAGTCTTAGAAGACCTCAAACCAAAAATAATAAAAATATTTGTATGATTCCAACTTAAACCTAAACTTGAGCCAAAACCTCATTCATTCGGTTCATCTAAATTCTTGTAATTACTGTAAAAGGGGACGCACCTCACTTTAGAAATAAAACTATACAATTACGCTTCCACAGTGAGCATAAAATACTTAATCAATGGCAAAATCAGTATAATGCTTTAAACAATGACCGACCCTTGAATAAAAAAAAATTATTTTCTAAAAAAGAGGAAGATAATGAAACGTGATTTCACTCAGCAGAACAAATATACATACAAAGCTTTGTGAACAATCGTCTTATTATCAACTAATTGTGGTCTCCCTGGGGTCCCTCTTCCTTTTCAACTCAACCCCAACCTTGAAACCTTCCCGTCCACTTTCATCTTTCAATTAGCGCAATCCTCCATACACACGTTTCAAATATAATTTCTTTCTCTTCTTTTCACAAACAAGGCCACTCAGCTACACCTGGTTTATCATGGGAGGAAAAAAAAAATGATAACGTGGCTATTACCGAGGGTTATTTTTCGCATTTCCTCCATTTAACTTTTTAGCACTTCTTTACATATTTTAACCCCTTTTGCCGAATTGTGAAAATTTTCAAACGACCCTTTTTCATTGTGAAAAACTCTTTTATAACTTATATATTTTCCATTTTCACCGTAAATTCAAAAGGGTTAAAAACGAAAGAATTTTTTCCCCTCATCTAAGAGAATATTTATTTGCGATTTTCGGACAAAATTATACGAAGGGAATTTTTTTCTCAGATTTGAAATAAATAATAACGATAAAAAAAATCTTGCAGGGAGAATGTACGAGGATTTTTTTTCTCTCTCTCTCGCCTAAGTCGATATTTCATAAAATGATTTGTTGTTTAGACCCTATACTCTGAGCTGTTGGGGAATGGTTTTGACATGTAGAAGCCTATTTCAATCCACTAGCTTCGTTCCTTGTTCAGCTGGACATTCAGTAGGACAAGAACTTTTCTGGGGTTTATTTATCATTACCAGTAAATTCAAACCTTTGAAAAAACTTTTTTTTATTGTTTGGAAATATTTTTTAAAAACCCGGATCGATTTCAAAACTATCCTTACAGCAGGCAGTTTGAGGGGTGCCTTAGGAAGTGCTAGAGGTTGCTAAAAAATTCTTTAGACCTCAGGAAGCAATTACTGTACTTGCAAAATAGGATTGAAAAAGCATCCCACTTTTAAATTGGACAAAGCGCAGACTTTGTCAAACTGTTTTTTAGTCAAGATTTCTAGCTTAATGAGCTGATAAGAAAAAAATTGGTGGAAAAAATACTAATTTAACTTACTAAGCTCTTAATGGATTTCATATGGTCAGTAATCTGGCTTAAACTTGACATCGCCTAAAGACAGTTGCACGCAAGACATTTTGTTCCAACATTATTAATGCGGATGTCGCATTAAAATTTTGTCAGCACATCTGATTTCTAAAATAGATCCACATCTGAAAAGCTAGCTGACCCGCGAAGAGAATTTAGGGACACATAAATTCTGACTTTGGTAAATTATCTTTTCCTTGTAGGAAACTACTTATTAAAAGAATATAAAATAGAAAGTTTTTATATAAAAAATAGGAGGCGATTTTTTTTGAATTATGGAGCCGTGCACATCAAAATGAAAAGTTTATTTTGTATGCGAATCGCCATCAATTTTATTCGGCGTCCCCTGCATGTCGATGGTTCAGAGTTGTGCGTCAGAAGCATAACTTCTCCCAACATTTTCCATCCCTTTCATCCCGAACCACCCCTTCTCCCATTTTTTTCTTCCTTTTTATCCCTTTCAACCTTATCAAGAATTTCCTTTCTTAAGATTTACTCGAGATTCTTGCAACTTGTCACTGACGTTTACGAATATTTTAACAATCATTTTCTACAAGATGTCTTTCTTCGTTGTTTATAACCTACACATATTTATGTTCGTAGACGAGAGAGAGAGCTCTGGAATTCGTTACAGCCTTGAGTCTTCAATTTCGTTTAATGATCCGTTTCTGCTTCCCTCGTTTCTGGGCCATAACAATTCTTATCATTTTCTCCCGCCCTTGATGGAAAATTCTTATTAAATTTTGAATTTATTCCGAACTATGATTCATGAAATAGGCGAATTTTTCAATTTTCTTCTCGAAAAATATATTAAATAGATAGATTCGAGGTTTTTTTTTTGCTTTTTTTTACGATACGGGGAAAAAAACCACGGACTGTGTAAACGAAAGGCGTCGATACAAAAGAATCCTTTATAGATCAATCTTATCCAAGCAGGCGAAAGAATTATTCATTTGTAAAAAAAAATTGGATTGAATTTCTGTATCTTTTTTTTCCACATGATAAATAAAATGCTAGATCAAAATTTATATCTCTGTTAAAAGGGTTGAAACAACAAAAGCGGAACTAACCAAACAACTTTTGGAATTCGAATAATAATAAATTTGATTAGTGGTGAGTTCAAATGGAGTGAAACAACTTTGATCCGAAATGAGAATCCGCTTTTCCCAACAAGAAGACAATTAAAAATGTTTTTTGAAGAAAACGTTACTATTAAACTTCGCCAAGAGTTTTCCCCACAAGCCTCAACATGATTCCTTATTTTCTTTCCCGAGAAAATATTGACTCCGACTTTTAATGATATCTTTTTCAAATTTCCCTTTGCAGTTTGTTTTTAATTTAATGCTAATGAAAAGCGACTTTCTTACCTCGTTTTATGTTTTTAGGAATTTTTAAACCAAATACTTGGTCCATTTTAATTCAAGATCTCGTTTTCGTGCTTTAATAGAAACAAGACAACATGGCCGCTATAAAATAATTTAGAAATGGGCCTATTTGGAAGAAACGATAGTAATGATCTGGCCTAGTTGGTCAGACGAACCTACGTCTTAAATCAATCAAAGACTTTTATTGGTTGGATCTCCACTTAGCTTTAATAAAAATGGCCTTGAGATTTAGCTGAAGTTTATCTCCTTCATTTAAAACCAATAATAAGCAGAATGGCTCTTTCTCCTGTTGCCCTCTTCAAAAGGGAAAGGGACCCATTGCTTTCTAATGAATAATAAACCATAATAAAGTTGTTTTGAATTCACAACAATAAATATTTTTATCTACCGCGAAATCATGTCCGGTTTATCTTTGTGCAATCCTTTTTTTTCTGAAAAAAGCAATAAGCCGGCTAAAAAGCGAACCGGATTCATTGGAAACAAGTAAATTCATTGGAATTTAAGCGAATTCATGTTTCCTGTACGTGAAACTGATATCGGAAAAGGAAGAAACGTACTTGAATTACATATGAGCAAGTTAACCATTTTAATTTATTCATTTTGCAACGAGATACGTATTCTCTCAGTGCTAAGTGGTAGATTTTACCTTCGTTTTCTTTCCTTTCGCTGTTTATTTAATTTCTATAAATATTTGTTTTAATAATGCTACATTTCAAATGCAAATGCCCGGGTAGGATCGTCGAGCTTGATATCAGGATGTATTAATTTGGAAGTTAAAACGAAATATTAAGAGAAGTACAATTCTTATCACTCAACCTTAGTTTAAAATGGGAGTAACAATAAGTCTACCGATGCGCCCTCACTAGATGAAGGGGCTGCAGCTTAACACTCTGAGAAGCGAATTTTTATCTGCAGAATTTTCATCGTCTCTTCCTCTCGTTCCAATTAGACACAGAGCTTCTAAGAAGGACCTCTATTCGTTCTTGACTCTCTCACTCCACTATGAGTCTCTTCGTCCACTATTCTTTTTTTATATGTTTTCTAAATGGTTCTCTGCATCCACCTCATGCAAGAGCAGGCACTTTCTTTCCCCAGTGCTTTTTCTGCGTTTGGCTGATCCATCACCATGTCCTTTCCTTGAATTATTGCTCTTCCATTTGTTGAAAATTTTATTCTTTTCCATAGCTGTTCGTTAAAAATTATTTCCATTTAGCTAATACTGAAAAACAGCGGTTTTCACAGCTTGTTTATTTTCCAACCATATAAATAAAAACAAGGTGAAGCTAATAAAATTTTCTCTGCCACAAGAGCTTTAAAATTCTGAATAAATTTTTATTATCTCCATATGTTTGTTGATAAATATCGGCATTCTTTTTCTTTAAAAAAAAATGTACGGAAAAGGCTTACAGCCTTAAATAAATTGAAGTTGTCAGTGAACTAACTGAGCTGGAGACGAGGAATATTTCATACATTAGCTACAGTTGTGTAACATACACCGCTAAATTTATTTCTATTGCACTTTAGGGACTTTCCCTTTTCGGCTTAAAATTCTTGGAAACTCCTTACATTATGCAAAATTAATTATCATTTTATAATCTTAATGTGCAATCTCTGTTAATTGCAAAATTAGAACGTTGCTGCTTTTTTTTGTTTAACTTTTAAAAGTCCTGTATTTTCATTTTCCCCGGAAGGTAAAAGTTACTTTCTGAGAATTCGGTATAGCAATCGAGAACAGATGTTTTCAAGAGTGAAGTGTAGAAGATGGAGATGGTAGGAGAAAAAAAGGCTCATTCCACTCGAGAAAATTCTCGCGTCATGTTCGTTTCAAATCGCTCTTTGTACAATGGCGTTCAAGCGTTCCGTTGACTCGTTTCATTGGTATCGACCCTTTTTAAATTCTCTCACGTGGGTTACAGCTACACCCATCTATCGTCAAATCTTTGTACATGATTTAATTTTTAAAAGGTTTTTTTGCGTTTTAGAAAATTAAGTGGCAGCTAAGAAAAATTATTAGGAAAAGTCATCGTGTAAAATTAAGGGAAATGAACAGTGGTGGGTTAGTCACCATGAAGGATTCACAGTGTAGGTCTCTGGCAAAAAGAGAAGTGAGGAATTCATCTCTAGGGGCAGCAGCTACGGGGAAAAAATCGGGCTAACTTTTTAGGGAAAAATTCTTGTAAAGCTAACTCCTCGACTTGTCCTAATGCGAAGGTGCTCAACAATGATATCAAACTCATAACAATAAGCACCAAAGGGCTGATGCCCTCCGGAGCAAAGACTTCCCTCTCTCTCAAAGAATCTTGAATCCTGAAGGGTGAAGACTAAAAGAGTTTGCGCTTGCTTTAAAATTCTCTAAAATTCTAGTTCGCCTAAAAATTTTTACAAATTTAGCTATACGAACTAAAATGAAATAAATCCTATTGCTTTACAGAGCATTACCTTTCGCCAGCCAAAGCTTTTAACCTAATCCTAGATTCCATTCATTCCTTAAAACGATTTCATCGAAAAGCTGCAATTACAAACTACGACAGCAAAAAGAGAAGACATTCAAGCTGAATGAAAATAGCACCTCTGAAAAAACTTTACACAACTATCATAGCTTACACAAACTTCTTATAACAAAGAAAAGAAAATAATATAGTATATCCAACAAAAATAAAGCTGTCGTTTGTAGAAAACTTTCCCCTTTCCTTTTTTATTTTTTTATTTTCCTTGCACTATTTATGTTGTTATCAATAAAACATATTTGTGGCCGGTAATGTATATTTTCCTAAAAACTATCGGAAGGACAGAATTAAAATCAAGAAACCTTATCTAGGTTAAATCTTGAATGGCAATTACAGCGCTTCAAACTCGAAAAGAAAAAAAGAAAGCTTTTCGTAAATGTTTTCTTTAACAAAACGGATATAAATAATGGTGTGACTAATGTTGTTTTCGGATTATTTTCCACCATTAGAAATGGAATCCTCACAGTTGAGGCTACTCCACGTTCGGATGACAGTTTACGTTCGGGATTAGCTCGAGATAACGGTGAACACCAGCATTTAGATTGCTCTATACTCATAAATCGTGTTTTGCTCTTTTCTTTCTACTTTTAGCTTTCATTCTCATAAATCGTTCCCTTCGAATCAGTACTTTAAAAAGCAGTTCAAAAAATAATTTAAATGCTGGGTGTCCCTTTCCGGCGCCTTGGAATAACTTTTCTCGTGGTAAAAAGGGGCGAGGGATTGTTTGTCATCCGCGGAAATATTTATCATAATATAAGACGATTCTGTTGGAAAGTTTTTAGTCAAACTGGAAAAGAGAAAGGTTCAAGTGCGAGGGGAAAAAGAGGGGGTGGGGCCGTAAATTACGATCTACGAGTCAGTTAATCTTACTTAACACGTCTACATTCCTTCAAGTGGAAAATTTAATCTGCGGGACAGTTAGAACTTTGTCTCGTTTAATAAGGTCAGTTTTTCTTTCGACTTTTCTGTTTCATGATTAATTACCTTTCATACTCTCTAATTCAATGAGGGAAAACAAGATGTCGCAGACAGTCACAACAACTTGAAATGTTTCCTTGGAACTTACATTTTATAGGGAAAAAATAAAGTTTAGGGAAGAAAAACCCGAAAATTTCAAGGAAACGGGAGATGTAATTTTTCGAAGAAGAGAATAAAAAAAATAAATCTTATTTTATTTAATTTCAAATGATCTAGAAATACGATTCTATCGATTCGAACTTTATCCCAAATGAAAATTGCAGTCTCCTACCAATATTTTTTCCAATACCTTTATTGGATGGTATCCTAATATTTTTATCCTCTTTTTGATTATTGAGCTTATGAGATCGAAAACAAAGTATTAAAATGCACCCCGGGTAAAGATATTAATTTCAAAGATATTTTTGTCGCGCTGTATTGACAATGCGCAACAAACTGAAAAGAGGTCGCACGAGTGCTTAGGGCTTCATTGGCCTCTAAAAAAAAGAGGGGACGAGGTCTGAGTGAAGAAAAAGCACGCAGTTTGCTTTCCTCTTAACAGGTCTAGCTTTTCCGAGCTTATCAGGCCTGGATTCGACCTAAGGGTTCCAATGAATGATATAACTTCTAGATTGTTCTCTTAATTTACATTTTATAAAATCAACAAATTTCGTAAAAAAAATTTCCAAAAAAAATTAACCTATAAACTTTTTGTTTTTCAGGGATTTAAAATTGCAGAACATTGTCATCGATTCACAGCAAAGCCTCGTAAAAATAGTAGGTAAGTCTAAAAAAAAATTTAATCGAAAAATCTTAACAACTTTTAGCTAAATAATCTTATTTTTATTCTCAGATTTTGGTTTAAGCAATATTTGGTCACCAAAAAATCCATTGAGAACTAATTGTGGTTCTCCAGAATATGCTGCCCCTGAACTATTCATAATGGGCCGCACTTATGGACCTGAAGTTGATCTTTGGAGCTTGCAAGTTTTTTATTCTCAATAGGTTTTTAAGTGTGAAGAATGAAGCTTTATTAATAAAAATTATGTTCTAGAGGAGTTGTCTTGTTCGGTATGGCTACTGGCTTCTTGCCGTTTCAATTAAATGAAAATGAAAAAGCTTCCATGCCATCTGGGCAACAAAGACGTTTGCTAGTATCTAAAATACACAAAGGGATAATTCAAAAACACAAAAATTGCATCTCTCATTTTTCAAAAGGTAATTCTCGCCTTGAATTAAACTTTGATCTCCTTTTAATAATTCTCTCAATTTTCAAAATAGACTTTGGAGACTTGGTGACTGGTCTCCTAAACCCAGATCCTGCCCAACGGTTAACTTTGAATGATATATTACTACATAGATGGACAGCAAAAGGAAAAAGTAGCATTTTACTCAAAATACCAGACGTAGTCAAATCCGAGGAGGATTTTCATCAAGATGTGTGTAAGGACTGCAATCAAATAGAATAAGCGCAGACGCTTATAAAATTTTCATTTTTCAGATATTAATTAAATTGGCAGAACTAACGGACACCACGACAACAATAGTACAAAAGCGAATTTTTCGAGAGCCTTTTGCATCAATAGGAGGAATGTATAATATATTACACCACGAAGCATTAAAAAGGGAATGGTTTAAGATTGAAACATTTTCACCTTTACACATGCTCTCTGGTTCTTTATCCTCGGGCTGCTTGATTACACGATTTCAACAAAAATTAAAACGAACTCCTAATCTCCCAAAAATTCGCTCAGCAGACATTCGACGCCGTGGAAAATCTCAATTTATGTCATTAGAAGACATTCCTAAACATTTAAAGTAAGGTATTGTTAAAATAAAGAATAATCCAAAATATTAGGATTCATAATTTACATATTGCAGTGATGCAAAAGATAAAAGCAATGAAATAAAGGACAACGAATTTCAAAAATGTCGCAGGCCATGGACCGTTAAATCTAAATCGCCGGACGGTTTTATTGGCAAAAGTCTTCAAATCTGTAGAACTAAAATCGATTATAGTTTCTACAACTACAAAAAAAGTCAGCTGGAAGATTATAATATGGAGAAAACTGTCGTGGAAAAAGCAGCCAGAGAAAAAATTCAGTATCTTAAATCTCCTACAACAGTGAAAAGTACATCAACATCATATACATCAATATCAAGATTCTCAACCGACTTTAAAAAATCATTAAGCTCAGTAAAGGGTGATAATCCTATCAAAAGCACAAGATCTGTAAGATTAAAAAATTTCACGAGCAAGAAAAATGTTTTACCTAATAAACTGCACACTGGAGAAAAGAAGAGTTGAGATAAACTAGAAACTCAAAATCAAAATCTTTTCTTCTTGCTGAAACTCAGTGTACCAGCTCCTCGGGCCATCGGGCGAGACTGCGAAAAGATACCACGCCTATAAATCGAATCATAGCTCCGTGAAGATAAACCAAAATGCATTAGCAAACTGTAAAAGAATGAAATACTTTATCAGGACTTCAAGGTTTAGGGGTTTCAAGCATCTGATAAATAATTGCTTTCTGAGATTTGAATTCATTTGAATTGGAAAAAACCTTTGATAAATAGAATTTGTAAGAGAGAAATTTTAAAACCATCTAAATAGGTGTATTTAAAAATGATTGAAGTAGAATAAAATTGGGATTAGGAAAAGTTTATCAAAACAGAAACAGATTTCTCAGAAAAAATACTGAAACTCAGTACCCCTAGGGGTTTTCCTATGATTGCCTTACCTAAAATACTACAAAAACAAAGCATATTTAATTCATAACATTTATATTACTGCCAAATACTACCCAAATTTTCATTGAAAGAATGAAGTCTAGTTTGAAGTCTTGTTCAGTCTTGCACAATAACAATTTTTCACCTTAAGCATGACATCTGACTTACAGCTTTATGTTTTGGCTGAACTTGGCTGTTTAAAATGGTTCACCCCATTGATTATCCAATCACCTGAACCATCTTTATCTAACCATTTTATGAATCTGTAATTTGCACCGTAAATTTTTCTGATCTTTGCAGGATCTTTTAATACCTCAGCCATTTTTAACATCTCAGCCAACCCATCAGGCAGCCCTGAAGAAGATTCTTTTTGGGCAGAGCGTATTTCACTTTTTATATTTTTTATTATGTGGAAGAATAATGAAACTTCAAGTGCGTTTCGTTCTTCTTCTAAAAAATTATTTTAAAAATATCATTAATTAAAAACAATTAAACCAAACTATTAATAATAATTATCGATAAATACCTCTTTTAACTTTAAAATCATAAGGCATAACTGCTGCAAAGTCATTATCTGTAATTGCAATGTCTTCTCTTTCGAATGGCACCCAATTATCAATACTTTCGGAAAGCCTTGTCAAACATTCTGAAGAGACTAATCCTTCTAGTTCAGATAACCTTTTTTCTGATATTAATTTTGAAACCACCATAGCAGCTTGTTCTGAGGATTGAACAAATTCTTGAAGGTTAAAACTTGAATCAACAGAAACTCTGATGTATAATTGTTGAAAATCTATCATTAACAAAGACAAAAATCCTACTGGATTGGTTCTCACTTCAAAAGTACTTATCATGTGTCGACTCTGATCTAAATTATCAGCAGAGAAATATCTAAGTGCACATGAATTTAATTTAAATTGGTAGATTCTAAAACCCGGTAGATTACTATTAAAGTTTTTTGGCCTCTTCAAGAGGTTATGACAACATGCCGCTGTTGAAAAAACTACTTTTTTATGCCTGTTTCTCAGGAAAGTTTGTTGAACTGTCCAGTTTCGCAATGCATATATCCTAGTTAAAGTATAAAACTTCTTAAAATAGTCCATATTTCCAATTTTTAACTATAAACGACTCATTATTTACTGGAAAAAAGATAAACACAAGACAAAGCAGAAGAAAAATAATTTTGGCGACATAATTTGTCGTATCATCGGAGTAGTTTGTTTTCATTTTCAATCCATCCGCAAAGTTTATGATACGATAAAATCCTTTTATAAAAAGAATCCAATTTTTAAAAAAAATGTTTGAAGCACATAACATAAATGCAGAACACAAAGATCTCATACATGATGTCGCCTATGACTTTTATGGTCAAAGAATGGCAACTTGTTCTAGTGACCAATTCGTTAAGGTTAGTATTTTTTGCCGGCAAAAATTGTAACTTTAGTCTTATGTGCTGCTTTTTTAGGTCTGGGATCAAGATGAACATGAAAATTGGCATTTGACAGCTAATTGGAAAGCACATAGTGGGTCGGTGTGGAAAGTAACATGGGCACATCCTGATTTCGGGCAAGTTTTAGCTACTTGTTCATTTGATAGAACAGCTGCTGTTTGGGAAGAGATAGGTCTGATCTTAAATTTGGTGAGAAAACTGAATTTTTAAAAAAAGACTATTATTAAAAAAGTTAAATGTTTTAGTGGGAGAAGGCTGTTTACCAGGTGAAAGAGGAATGAGACACTGGGTGAGAAGAACAAATTTAGTAGATTCCAGAACATCAGTAACAGATGTGAAATTTGGACCAAAATCCTTAGGTTTACTTCTTGCAACTAGTTCAGCAGATGGTGTTGTGAGGATATATGAAGCTCCAGATATAATGAATCTTAGTCAGTGGACACTGCAGCATGAAATCGTTTGTAAATTATCATGTAGCTGCCTTAGTTGGAATACTTCTTTATCTCGGTAAACATAATGCTTTTAAAATTTGCATGTGATTAATAGAAATAACAATGGGTCTATGTTTTTAGATTGCATCCTCCTATGTTAGCAGTTGGAAGTGATGATGCAAATCGATCCAATGGTGGAAAGGTTTTTATTTATGAATACAGTGAAAATTCCAGAAGGTGGACTAAATCAGAAACGTTACCATCTGTTCAAGATCCTGTCCATGATATTGCATTTGCTCCTAATATGGGAAGAAGTTATCATATGTTAGCAATAGCTACCAAGGATGTTCGAGTATTCACTTTAAAGCAAGTATACTAGATATTTTCCTAAATCCTGCCTTTGTTTTCTTGTACTTCTGTCAAACATTTTTTTTCTTCTCAAAGCAAATCTAAAATTTTTCTTTAAAGTCAATGAAGACTAATGATTACTAATAATATTTTATGTTTTAATCATATCTTTTTCAGAGAAAGCAGTGGAGTACCAAGTAGCGGTTCACGTTTCGAAATAGAATTGGCAGCCCAATTTGAAGACCATTATTGTACTGTTTGGAGAGTATCGTGGAATGTAACCGGAACTATTTTAGCATCTTCAGGAGATGACGGATGTGTTCGATTATGGAAAGGTTCGCTTTTTTGCATTTCCTCAAATTTTAACTAGAAAGCAAATGCTAATTAAATTCATTAATATTTCCAGCAAATTACAAGTCACTTTGGAAGTGCATAGCCGTTTTAAAAGGAGACGGAACTCAAGCTCAATCCGAAGCAGCCACACCTGCCGTCGCAATGCCTGCATCAGCTATTTCTCCACAAAGTACAGCAAGATACTATAAACTTGGAACTATTAGTAATCAGAACCAAGCTACTAGACATTAACATTATCAGTTTTTCAAATAATTAATACATCAATTTTTCCTTAATTAAATTATGGCTTTAATCCTGATACTTCCACTGAAAGTAAAATCATTTTTTAAATAATGAAGGATATTCCAAGCAAAGAGGTTTTATACTTTCTCTCTCAAAATACTTTAGCCTGCATTTGCAACAATTAGCAGGGAAGAAAATATTTTCAGTTAATATTGTTTGTATAGCTGCATCTTGCCTTTTATTAATATCAATTTTGTTGATTAGCTCTTCAATTGCATAGTTTAACTCTTCTGTTTTTTCATAATCCGTTGGCGTTTGTATAAATGAATCAAATACGGTTTCATACGATGATATACTTAAATCCATATCTTCAAGAGATTCTTTAAACACTATATTTGAAATCTCGTCTGGAGATTTAAACTGAATATCAGGCTCATGTATCGGAGTTCTGTTGGGTGTAGATGTCACAAAGGGAGATCTTTTCCCATCGTGTGTAGAATTTGATTCGGACAAACTTTTATAATCATTAAGAGCACTTGATTTTCCTTTCTCGTCTTCAGATTCACTTTCTGATTCACCTTTCCTTTCATAAGAGTCTTGAATTTCGTATAATCTTATACGATTGGATATATTAAAAGTTTTGTAAATGGTCTCTTTCATTTCAGTCGAACTAGATTGATTATCTTGAGAAATCAAATGAATATTACTCTCAAAATTAAATTCTGAGTCTTCCGTTTGACTTTTTAATCCTCGTCCTGCCGTCTTGATGCATTGTTTACTTCTAATTGCGTCAAGTTTATCATTTAAAACAACTTCTGCCAATAATGTCTCTAAAATATTAGGTATAACCTCATCCATGGTAAAAGAAGCCTCATTTACAAAAACTTTGACCTCGAAAAATAACTTCAATCTATTTTCAAATGCATAATGTTGAAAAAATAACGCGGAACTCATTTGTTCTGCCGCCATTTTGATTTTGTTGAAGTTGCGACAATTATCCCGGCATAAATAATTGTAATTGTTTTTGTTTCGTGAATCCATTATGCAATTTGTATTTTATTTCCGTTTTATTATTAAAAATTCATCGCGAAATATAATATTCCGAAAATAACCTATGCTGGAAAGTGGGTAGTTTCATTATACGAGTTTTAAAATTTTGCCGGAATGAAGAAACAAGATAAGGTTGTCGGACTAAAAACGAAATTCCACAGATACCATGGCTCTAATATTATTTTATATGACGATGATACCGTTGCATACCGTAAAGCAGGATATGCGGATGCTGTCACATTTAGCGAAAAACCTTTAAAGCCTGGTGAAGTATTTACTTTAGAAATTGAAATGACTGAACGAGGTTGGAGTGGTGATATGAAGATAGGGTTGACACAGTTAAATCCATACGAAGCAGAGGCTGTGAATCTGCCACTGCCTCAAAGTTCTAAACCTGATTTAAAAACTGTGAAATCATCTTGGATTTACGGTATTCCAAAAAGATTAAAAGCTAATAAATATGAAAGTACTTCAATAAATGAGGAAAGATTGGTCAATTCTTTATATGAATCTGGATTAGAATCATTGGAATCAGATTTAGAAACAGATCGATTACCAACTGATGTTGGTAGTCAAGTAGGTAGGTTTAACACTTTCAAAATGGAGTGATCCTAACTCATAAACAGTATTCATTTCATATCATATCTGAGATTTGTAACCTTGAGAAAACCTACAAATAAATGTCCTACAACTAACCTTCACATATTTTGCCTTCAGGTATAAAATATATCAGAGTGCCAAGAAATGATGAAAATGGAGGAAGAGAATTAGCAGAGTTGCATTTTATCTTAAATGGAGAGGACCAAGGTGCTATAACAAGCATGCCACTTACAAAGGATCCATTGTATGTAGTTATTGATGTTTATGGTTGCACAAAACAAGTACGAATTGTTCAAAGACCACAAGGAGGTAAGTATCAGCAGTTACATGAAAAACCCTATTATGAGTATAATACTAGCTCTTAAATTTGTTTCTTTCAGTTGAATCTTTGCAATCAACATGTAGGGAGGCAATTTTAAATCACATTAAAGAGCAAAGCGTAGCTAAATTGCCACTACCAAAACCTTTGAAAGAATATTTACTGGACAACGAGAGATCCCCAAGCTCATAGCCTAGCATATAAAATTTATGTTTTGTACATAACATTATTGGAAAGTTGCAATTTACTTATTTGTA
This sequence comes from Liposcelis brunnea, assembly GCA_023512825.1. NCBI lineage: Eukaryota > Metazoa > Arthropoda > Insecta > Psocodea > Liposcelididae > Liposcelis > Liposcelis brunnea. The sequence continues at coordinate 17,594,216 of CM042071.1, forward strand.
TTAGTAAAATCACAGTTCAAGATTTTATTTTAAGATGTTGCATTTTATATAAAACTTTCTTCCTGGTTAATTTCAGAAAATGTCAAATCAAATTAACATTTTAGAGTCATTATAAATGATTTTAGTTTAACTAATTTTTCATAATTGCTAAAATATGTATTGAAGATTCTTAAGACTAATAATAATTGTTTGAGAAATTCAAAAATTGTGATATTAGAGCTTTAAGGTGGCTTAGGAATTTGCAATGCATGAACCAAGAAGAAAGTTTAATTTAATTTTAAGGTTGAAAAATGCCTAAAAGCGAAAATTTATGTCAAGTAGCAAACATAGAGCTGCTGAGAAATGTCAGTGTGATGTAAGAACATATTTGTTCAAGTACTGTGTACAAGTACAAGATCTTTCACGATGTATATAGAATATTTTTGTCAAATATATACGTATTCCACTTACCCATTTAGGATGGCTGATTGATGAAGTCCTATACTTCTAGTTTGAAGCAGCAACCTATCATTTATTTTCTGATTCTTCTGAGATGAGACCTTTAAAAAAAAGAAAAATGGAATGTTCAATGATTTGAAAAAGTGTGCATTACGTATCAATAAGATTCTTCAGACATTAGGGACTAAATTAGTCTTATTGAAAACTATTACAGCTAATAAGTCAAAACTTAAGTTCGCTAAAGCAGTTTGAAGCTCAGGTTGAATGTTGGGTACCGACTACTTTTTTATATTTGAATTTTTTTCAAACTTTGTTTTTAAAAGTTCCAATTATCCAACTTTCGCCCCTAAGAAGTAAAATTTAGAAATTCAATAATGTCCTCTACAAAGCGTTTTATTTAAAAACGGTGCCAGTTTTCGCTCTCCACCATTTTCTTTCATATAAATCTGCACTGAACCTATTTTACATAATTCATTTACTTACCAACTTTTTCCTTCTCTGTTGCTTCATTCAAATCATTTGAAATACTTGTTTCTTTCTCTAGAGCGAAAATCTTTTTCATATGAACGATCTCTCTGTAAAACAATGCATATATTAATTATTTCGAAATGATTAACAAGTCAAAAAAAAATGAACATAATCTTACTTCATCATAGCTTGAGTGATTTTGAGTTTTGAATTAGATGTGCAAGGTTTTTTCCTTTCTAAAATCTGAAAGAAAAAATCGTGTATTAAAAAATCGTTTTTAACTAAAAGACAACATTCCTCGAAATTTTTTACCATTTCACTACGCTTCAAAGCTTCTTCAGATAACCCAGCAGTTTTTGCAGCTAATAACGTTAAACTTGATCCGGCTACGCCATCCTTTATTTGATGTAAATACACTATTTCGTCTGACTCGATAATATAGTCCATAAACTAAAAATTTTAAAAATCAACCACATTCATATTTTTAAGATATAGTTTTTAATACAATCCCAAATACCTTACCTGTAAATGGACGAAAGAAGAATCAGGGAGTAAACTTGGAAGATTATGAAAATGAGTGCTAACTAAAACGTACGGGCAATTCTCTTTTCTCTCTATAAAATGTAAAAGGCTCGCTGCTAAAAGGGACAACCCGTCGATTTCTGTCGTACCTTTCCCGAATTCATCAATTACCAAAAGCGAAGAAGGCGTAGAATTATAAAGCGAGAACGACATCTACAAATAAAATTAATAAATTAACAGATGTGGTCAATAAATTTTTTGTGAGGAAGATGTTAAAACAGCTTACTTGTTTTAAATCCAAAAGAAAAGCGGACATCCTCATTGAAATAGTTTCAACTGTTTGTATTCTTGAGTGGATATGATCCAAAATACCTATCACAGCGCTCTGGGCTGGTACGAAGCTACCAATATGTGCTAGATATGCTATTATGGCAATCTGTTTAAGATAAACGCTCTTTCCGCTTGCATTTGGACCTAAAAAAATTTCATAGTTAGCTTATTGTCCAACTTTTAATTATAAATTAGTCTTACCTGTAAGAATCTTAATAAGACCGTTTTCGAAACTGAAACTAGCATCGTTAGGAACAAAGTTATCAACGCACAGCTCTTGAAGAGGATGGCGGCCTTTAATGATTTCGAGCTTCCTCTCCATAGTTAAGAAGGGTCTGCGATAGTTATTTTCTGATGCAACCGTTGCTAAAGCGATTACGCTAAAATAATTGTTAGAAAATTAATGGTAAGTAAATGAGCATCTCTTGCTTTTTTGTACATATTTTTTCTAACCAGTCTAATTCAGCAATCAATTTAATCGCTTCCACGATATCGGCTACTCGCTTGTGGACAAATTGAATCAATTTTACCATGTAGTTTGACTCGATATTTGACATGGCGGATACAATATCACCCAAAATGTTATCTAATTCTGCAAAAAAAAAAAAAAAAAAAAAAAAATTTAAAAAAAAAATTGTTGCTGAAGAAAGTATGAAGCTACATTACTTTAACTTACCAGTACACCTTGGGCTCTTATAATATACCAAGCCATTGGCTATAAACTAAAAGAGAAAAAGGATTTTTAGAAATAGTTATAAGGACATCTCGTATCAAGTTGATTAACACCTTACCTTAAATTCTAAATTAGGCAAATAAAATTCACTAGCGTCAGTATCTTCTTTCCAAGCTGCAGCTGCAAGCAGATAGCCTAATTCTGGAAGGTAGTATACAGAACATTCTTCTATATATTCCGGCAAATCTTCCAATTCCAACTGTGCTACTTTTACAAGGACATCTGGTACTTGAGAGTAAGTCTGCCTCACTAAAACAAAACATCAATATTTCTATTTGCTAAAAAATGTAAAACACTTTTACAAAAAAATAAACTTACTTAAATCCAGTTGATTATCAATTCCTATTTTTACCGTGAATTGTTTTCTCGTAGAACTTTCGTCGAAATCTATAATTCTGTTAATATAGTGAGCAGCTTCATGAATGGTGTCCGTAATGCTATCTGAAATCTAAGATTAATCATTCAACCAAATATGCAAAAAATTATAGTTATTTAAAAAAATGACTAACAAAACCTTTTGAAAAAGTTGAGAATAAGCAGAATATTTTTGGCAAATTTGTCCCACAAGAATAGAATTGTACAAAGAACTGTACAGCGCTTTCCAGTGAAATATTTTAGTCCTTGATCTGTAGATACTTGTTAGTAAACTCTAAAAAGTAATTTATATTAATAATAAAAAGAGAATTTTTTAGAAATTTGTGTTTTTTTTCCATACCTACCGTAACACTTTCGATTCGTCGGATACAATCCCCTAAATTGCTGACAATATGTTGGTGTTGAGGTTTAACTAAAAACTCGATAGCATCCAACCTCGCGTTTAATTCTTCTATATTCCGACTTGGGTTAGTAAACAATTCTCTCATCTTTTTCACCCCAATCGATGATTTACAGCGGTTAAAAATACCAAAGACACTCAGTCCTTCTCTACTTCCTGATGCATTTCTTTTGAAAGCTGATGGATGATGTCGAGAGTTAAAAATTTGAAGAGCTCTATATGTTTCTTCATCCATCGTGACTAAATTATTTCTACACACAAAAGAAAAAAATATCAACAAAGATTTTTAATTAATCCCCACACCTTATAAAAAACTAACTTACAAAGAAATATGTTTCAAAACCATGAATGGTGAAACATCATGTGCTAAATTGCTATGAGGAAGATATTTTTCCAGAAATTTTAATAGCATCCCAAGGCTCAGAACTAATGACTCTTGTTTTAAGTCAATATGGGAATTAATAAATATGACATGATCTTCTTCATTTAGCGAATCTGGTTCAAATCCTAATTTCATACTGAGAATGCTTCGTTTACTTGAATCATAGCCTATGAAAAATATGTTACTTAGAAGATGTATGCTAATTATATAATCTGCAATAAAAAACTTACTTAAGTCCTTTTTCTTTCCAGACAAAAAGTGAAGTCTATTGTTTGAATCTATCCCCTTTGCATGGCTTGTTAAATCATCTGATTCATAACTTCCATTTACTAATTCACTTATAACTTTCGTAAATGAATCTGCAAGGCCTCCACATGTAATGACTTGGCTAACAGTCAAAAATTGAATGATTTTTAAAAAAATAAGCATGAAGTTAATTAAATTAAGAGAAAAAATATTTACCTTGGTTGCACTTGATTCATTAAACTTTTTAAATTATTAAAATCTGGATGAATATCGACAACGTCATTTAACAGATGTAACTGAAATTAAAAAAATTAAGCTGGATACTTTAAATTGCAAATTTTAAGAAAGAAATTAAGGGTATTAAATTAGTGAAAAAAATAATTAGCAGTATTGTTGAAATCAATGATGAAAATCAAATTTGCATGTCTTAGTACAGTGACCATAACAATTGCATTTCACTTAATATTTTTATTTAATTTTTCCTGACAATGTATAAAAGGATACTAGTGAAAAGGCCATTTAAAATATTAAGAAGTGGCTTGTACGAATCATATGAACTTTAATTCAACAATCAGTTGTAAAAAGGCCTCTCATTTTATACAAACAACTTAGTAATCCTTCCTTTGATTAGTGTTTGCAGTTACTTTATTAAATTAAAAACAAAATAATTACTAATTCTTGTTCACACTGATTTTACTAAAATATCTTTACAAGAGTTTCTTAATTGCGGAACATGGCCGACATTAAAAAAATATGATGCATTAACTCAGTCACTTACCTCTGATCCCTCTGTATTAAAATAGGCTGCACCTAACTTGCCTCGTTTCCAATAAACAGATAATATCACCTCGCCATCATCTGATAGAGCATTATTTACATCACGATCAAAACCCATTGCTATGTCAAACTGCTCCGGATCATTTCTCAGATTTGGAATAATGGCAGGAACAGTACTGTTGGTCGCTTGAGATGAAGAAACTTCATTCGATGTTTGAGACTGATTTGAAGACGCACTCATAAAATTATTCATTAAACTTACGAAATCCATTCTGATTTGACTGATAAAACTATTTTAGTTCTTTTTAACTTATATATTCACACTAAATGGTAGCACATAACCCAAACTACTCGCTGCACAGTGCGTGAATGTGAAAATTCTAACGGTTATTCGACAAGGCTTATTTTATTGCCAACTGCGAAAAAGATGGAGGGAGTTTTGTCGAACTTTGATGAAAACCGCCATATTGATATTTAAAAAATTTTTGAAGTGAAACTTTTTTCAAATCGTATCTAAAAAAAAATAGGTAAAATGTACGGAAAAATGTTAACACTCGAGGAATACATGGGATGTAAAACCTGAGATGTTAACACGCAAAAATTCAATCCATTCAATGTCAAAAAAGTAGGCAAAAAAATGTTAACATTCGAAAATTTACACCTAGAAACTTTCAAAAAAAGGAGGTAAAAAAATGTTTGAAAGTAGGTAAAAAAAATTAACATTCGAGGATTTTTAAATGGGATTTCACATGGATTTTACAAAATGTTAACATTCGAGAATTTTACATGGGATTTTACACGGAATGTTTTAATTAATTTCCGGGGCAAAACACATAAAAATCGAAAAATGAGTTTTTTAAGCAGTTCCCTTAGGCACTTCGGGATTTTGACTGCAGCATTATAGACAGGAAAATTTAATCACTATTAGATAAGACCTACAGAGTCCCGGAATTCCTGCGGGAACTGCTTAGAATGCTCAATTTTCAATTTTTATGAGATTTGCCCACAATTTTTTATTTAATTTCTCTTAATTCTGCTTTTTTTTTTTTTTTTGCATATTTTACCAGTCTAAATAAAATATTTTATTTGCAAATACTGCATTACAATTCTACTTGAAAATAAATTTAAAGTTGTTGATAATGGCAGGAATTTTTCAGGAGTAGGAAGTTGTTGGGAGTAAGTAGAACAAAAAATATTTGTAACAAACGATTAAAATATTTATTAAAACAGAAAAATGTTTGTAAAAGAAATATCCAACAGATACAAATCACTAAAATAAATTCTGACTCGTAAAATAGATTTTTTTCATCGAATAATAGAAATTGGAAAAATAATTATGCAGTTTTAAATGTTAAATTTTAAAAATTTAAGTTCTGTATAAAAACTGAATTTATCAACCTCAACATTAATTCTGAAATTATTATACAACATAATTTAATATTAACTCTAAATCTGACGCGACTTTTTTTTGAATATTTAATATAAAACATATTATACATAAATACTACTACTTCTAATTGACAGTTTGAGCAAGTTTGTTATTTAAAGGGTTGAAACTGATTGGACGATATCCTTTCCCACTTTTATTGAAAGGTTTCAATGAAGTCAGCCCGATTCGAGGCAGAGAATCTGTTGTGGCGGGAGGAATGTAATCCTGGAAAAATAAAACGGAATAAAAAAATTACTTCATGAAAATTTGGATAAAAAAAATCATTTTTTTTTAAAAAAATACATACTTGACTAACTGGTTTAGCGTCACCTATTTCTGGGTGACTTTCAAGAGAGCTATGATCTTCGTTTGTGGTTGGAGTTGTTGAAAAATTTATTTCATCTGAGCTTGGTGAGCTGCATTCCACAACAGAGACATTTTCTCTAGATGGCGAAGTACTGCTACTTCTGACTCCAATGATTATTCTGTTTGGACTACGGGAGTTGCTTCTGTGGTTGATAATGATTTTGATAGGGCTCGCTGAACGACTTCTGGGGGGGCTGATTGAAGAACTTCTCAATTCTTGCTGCGGGCTGATCGATGAGCTTCTTAAGCTTGCTGGGCTTGCAGATCTGCAGGACAGCGGTGATAATTTTCAAATATGATCGTAATTCTTCGTTTTTTATTTACTTTTTTTGGATTCATCAATACTGCGCACAGAGAATGTTACAAAATATTACGATTTCTAATTATTTAATACCTACCTCTAGCAGTCCAAAAAGTTGTCTTCGTTCCACTTTCCATATGACAGACGAGTGTATCAATGACTAGATTTTTGATTAAAGCCTCAAGCCATTTCCATTTTTACTTAATTAGAACCTGTATGAACCGCAAATTGTTTAGTAGCCATTACCAAATAATTCATTTAAGGGTTATGGATCAAAATCAAGCTCAACTACTAAAACTGTTTTCTAAATACAAACAAAATTATTCAAGAGACATTGCAATGACTTTACTTGGTGATTTCCTAATTAAAATTTCAAATATTACTTTGTTAATGACCACAACTCTTTTTAGTATAAATTCAATTACTCAATATTTCTCTTAAAATAGTACTTTTCAATTTTTACTGATACTATATATGCTAAAATATAAAATTAAAAATAATATGTACATTATAAAATGAAGATTTTAATAAATATATATTTAATTTTTTTGATTTATGAAAATCTTCATATAGTTAGTTTTGTGCTGTTTGAAAATTTATTGAATAAAGGCATGCACCCAAGTACCGATTCATGCATCTGTCTTTCCAAGCTCTACCAAGTCACATTTTCCATGCTTAAGTACTCACATCGATGTATAGTCCTGTCAGTTTCCGTCATTTCTTAATACCAATCAGAACTACAAGAATTTTACTCTAGTCCCCTAATCTTACCGTCAATTGTTCAAACGTCCTGACTTTTCAAACAAAATAATTGTCTATAAGTCTTTGAAAATCGCTAAGAATAGTTAAAATTGACAGTGTGCAATTAGTTTTTCCATTTTGTTTGCACACATAGCTTTTCAGGAAAAAAAACATAAGAAAAGAAGATATAGCGGCATCATATAGCATAAAATAGTGAGCTGCAAGAGTAGTGTTTTGAAAAAAAAACTGTGCACAGATGAATCGTGACAAGAATAAAAAGTGTGTGAAGATTTTTTTAAATTTTTTTTTTGGTTTCTATTTTATAATACCTGCTTCTTTGCACCGCATTGAACCTATGAGACATGATTCCCTGCCTTGAAGTAGGTCTTGTATGAGACTGTGATAGTTCCGAATCCGAACTTGCTAATGATCTCCCTCCTACTGGCAAAGCACCGTGAGCAAAATCTTTTCGATAATTATCTGAGGAAGAAGATCTTGGAGTCGATACTCCTCCTCGATGATCGTTATCGCTAAATTGGTTTTGAGCTAAAAAAAAAAAAAAAATACAATATTTCCATTCAAAAATCTTCAAATTTTTGTCATCAAAAACCTTTTTTCTCAAATTCTTTTTTTTACTGCAAAACTTTGAGGGAAAAAGTATTTTTACTTACCAGAAGAGGCATGGTTTGCCGATACGTAGACTGGAGTATTTTTAGGCATATCATAAACTACACGGGGATGTTCTACGATTGACCTTCGGTTACATTCAGACGTTTGTTCCTGACTGTCATGATATCTAAGCCAAAATTTAAGAATAAATTTTCTCAAATATATTCTGCCACCCCAATCATTATATGTAAAATTACCTCGCGTGCCTATAATCTCTGTAATCTCTCATAGGTTCCCTAAATTCGGATAAAACTTGAGTTGTTGGTGCGATTCTATTCTCACCCCCTAAACCGGATGACTTTCGACTGCTTGAAGACTTTCTAGAGCTATGAGTTTGTGGTTGAACGGAAGACGGAGGTAATGAAGCCGGAGCTCCATCCGGTTCGGCTCGATTATCTCTCCATTCCATCGGGGGCAAAGACGAATAATCTTTTTCCTCTAAACTAAATAACCTTAGCTGATGTCGAATGTTTGCTTTTTCACGAGCTCTCTTTCGTTGAAATTCTTCTTCGACTTTTTTCATTGCTTCCAATTCACTAAGGCGTTGATTTTCTAAAAAAAAAAATAACAAATGTTTTAGTTAAACGAAGACAGATAAGTAATGATAATTGTGATAAGTCGAAAAAAATACCTTTCAGCTCTGCTTCTCGAGATAACCTTTCAGCAAGCCTTCTATTTTCAATTAATCTGACCGTACTTTGAAATGTAAATTTCTTTTTCTTTTGCTGTCCTCTGTTCCCTTCGGTATGAAACCTTTCTTCGTTATTTTGACTTACTACCGGTGACGGAGTCCTACCAATTTGCCTCATTTCCGTCGAAGAAATATTTTCGCACGATTTGGATAAATAACCATTGCACATATTACCAGAACTTTTATTCCTTGTATCCGGAGAAAGCCGAGCGTGGTATTCAGGCAAATACATCATCCTTCCTCCAGTGGCAAGATAAGAATAAGAAGGGTACTTTAAAGAGGACGGTTGTTGAAGAAATTCATCATCCTGTAAGACAAATAAAGAAATTATCAATCTAATATAAAAATTTTAATCCAAGATCTTTTACGATTTTTTTCTTACCTGCTCTGGCGATGATGGACTACTGATACTTCTTGTCGCCGTAATATGACCATTAGTTAAAGAACTGGGGACACTACGACTTAATACCCAATTGCTATCATGAGGGAGAGAATCATCAGCGTTGTTTCGTTTGGATGTTCCTAAGGCAGCTTTCAACTTTTTTAGGCTGTTAAAACGGGCTGTATGATCGATTACGTTGCTTCGAATCTGCCAAAATGAACCAATTAAAAAATTAAATAGAAGAATTAGATAAAAGCTAATAAGATAAAGCTAAAATTTTTACCTTCTTCTTTTCTTACCTTTGCTTCGTTGTTTTCAGGATAAATCCCGATCCTTTCTTCCCTCGGAAGTGACATAGAAAACGTTGGATCCCTATTAGCAAATAATTGACCTCTAGTACTAAATTTGGCACCTGGAATAATTGACGTTGCATTTTTTGAAGAATTTAACGGAGATTCTAAATCATCTGAGCTAGATTCTTCTTCCAAATCTTGTTGCGGCGTCCAAGCCATTAACAAAGACTGGAAAAAAATATTAAATTGTATAAAATCATTTTTACAGTTGTTAATATTATAAAACATAATCAAAATACCTTTGGATTTTGAGTAGGTAATGCTTTGGCAGAAGTAATAGCAATTTCAGACGAACTTTCGTGGCAACCACCAGGACTGGCATCACCCGAAATTCCTGAATCGCCTGATTTATCGTGGCTACTCCTTATAGCTTGCTGGGAAAGCGGAGCATGTATCCTATCTTCTAACATAACGGGACTATCATCGCTATCGGTTGGAGATGGAGCTGGAGGACAAAGCGTGTCGATTGTAGAAAGAAGCCGCCACGCTGCAGTTGGAGAAAATCGTGGAATTTCCAACTGTTTCTTTGGCAAGGTTGGCCGTAGTTGCAAAGCAATCCCACCGTCCACCTAAAATGTAACAAGCTCGTTATCAATTTTGATTGAACACAATTTTCTAAAGACCACAAAGCTCTGAACTTTGAACGCTCTTAAGGGCAATTTTAACATTCCTTCGTGTTAAAATTATTACAGAATTTTTTGTTACTTACATCTTCATCTGGATCGCTGACAAAACTACTGGAACAAGATGTAGTATTGCCGTTAGGTAACGTGACTGGAGTTCTATGAAAATTAGCGGCGAATTTTTCCATTGTATCGTCCCATTCTTGACTTCCACTAATTTCCGCTGACTTATACATATTCATTAAATTTTTACTTTTCTCGACAGCAGTTATCCTATGTTCGGCATTTGTCTTATCCACGTTGTTTGTACTTGCATAATTATTTACATTTTTCACTTCGTTATTATTTTCTTCCATACCGAAATAAAATGTCTTGGACGGAACGTCTCTTTCTATTTTATCCACTTTCTTAACACCGTTTTGAGCACCTTGGATTTTAGATCTACCTCGATCAGAATTATCACTTCTACACCTATTATTTCTCTCCTCTGAGTCTTGACTTTTTACACTCGGTTTATTCCTGTAAAGGTTTTCTTTGGACCGTTCTGGTAATCGGGATAGACGAACGTCGTTCTCCGTCCTCGATCTCGGATGAGGTTTCGGACTGGACGAAGAGCCGCCGACCGGGCTCTCACGTTGGTTGAGCATTACTGATTTCGGCCTGATTTTCTGAGCAGCTTCTAGCAGTTCGGCCTGTAAAAGCAATTACAACGAATTAATTTAATGATTAGAAAAAGTTACAAGAAACTCATTAAATGGGATACGCACTTGAAATTCAGGTGTAGATAAACTCTTCCTTGAAGAAATTACCTCCTGTGAAGACGAACGTCTTAAACCTTTGGTATCTATCCGATCGATTTTATCCTTATCTCCAAGCGTACTTTGCGATCGGCTTTCTTCCCGTAATTTGGGTCGTGGCACATTTAAACCTTCGGATAAGTCTGACTCAGCATTTTCAAGTCTCTTAGTTAGATTTCTTTTATTTGTTTCAGCTCGGGTTTTGAATAGCCTGGCTTTTCGGCCTGGGGTTGTGAATTCGCCAGGATGATGGTGATCCCAACCGTTAAGGTCGGGTGATGAGCTGTCCATTCCGCTCTGAAACAAAAATGATTAAAATTTAAATAAAATTCTGTCTCAGGCTGAAAGAACTTAAAGGCAAATCAGAGAGAATGAAAATGAAACTGGAAGCTAAAAATAGCTATTTTATATCATAGGACTAATTTTACTTACTCCATTTTGCGGAGCGGGAGGTGCTTTGTACTTCTTCCTAGATCTCGATATTCTCTGCCTTATAGCATTTTCACTATACTGTTCCCTATGCTCCCTCGAGTTAAACCGTAAATCAGGCTCGCTTCCGAATCGTGTCTTATCCAAATTAAGTTCCTCAGGTCTTGGAGGACGATGCGCCGAGCTGCTGCGAGGTCGATAGACTCGTTCTTCTGGTCCATTCTAAAATAATAACAAAAAATTATTATCTTTCAAATGAATTCAAACATAAATAACAACATTATCGTAAATATTAATATTTCGGCTCTTACATTTGTAATATAACAAAACGAAAATTAAGAGGACTTACGGGTTTTCTACCGCTGATCGTCCCTCCATTTTGAAGGATGGCACCGTTATCTGTCGTCCGAAGTTTCAAAGGAGCGACACGTTCTGGTAGGACTTTCACGTGCGGCGGTATCGGCCTGGGCCGGGGATAGGAATGAGCCCACTGCACGGGGGATATAACCTGATGTTGATGTTGAGAATTGGAGTTTCCCATAGTTCAGGTTCGATTGATTACCATTTCCGACCGCCATCCGTTTCATTCCTAGAAAGAAAAATGAAAATAATAAAAATTTAGTGTGAAAAAACTGATATATGTGTGACGAAGTTAATGAATGACCTGGCTATGGATATGCCGGAAAGAGAACCATGTGAGTTTTGAATCATGAGAATTTAATCGTTTTGACATGAGAATATTTTACAAGGTACGATAGTCTCATGTCAGTGTTTATACATGATGTATGGAAGGACGCAACCTATTTTCGTACGAAAAAGGACAGTAAAAACGATGTCGAAATAATAAATTCGCTTTTTCAATAAGAAAACAATCAAATCAGAATGCATTTAGCTAATAATACACGGTACTTGCAGTCAAATATTGAAGAGAATCAATGTCAATGTTGACAAGTCTGTACATGCACTGAGAAAGACGAGCTAAGAAGGAAATGGAACGATATGAAACGTTTAATCCATTTGAATAATGGTTATAGAGTTGACACTCACAAAATCAAAGAAAATATTCTTCTCTTATCTTCTTCTCGACCTAGTCTCCGTATTGCAATGTGGCCATGAACACAGTGAAAGAAAACATAGTGAACCAAGCGTCACGTGATCAATATGCCTCCGCCAATCACTTTTCGCTTTTCACTTACATACAATAAACTTCACAGTGCTCTGCAGCAACCTAAAAATAAAGATCTTTGCATATCGTTGACGCTTCGAGGATGACGTCATCTTACAGCTGAGCATTCCCTGAGTATAAATATTGTCTTGCTGTCCTATAAGATTCTTCTTCTTTGGGTGCCCTGCTCGCACACGAGCTTAGGCGATCGATCCGATGAGCTCCTTAAATCTTTCACGATCGGCGGCCATGCGGAATAGTTCCTCTACGGTTAACCCGGTCCAATTCTGGATTTTCCGTAATCAGGAGAGATTCTTACGACCAAGTCCTCTTTTACCCTCGACCTTGCTCTAAATGATGGTCTGCAGCAGCCTATACTTGGGTCCCCGCAACATGTGCCCAAGGTACTCCAACTTCCTGCGCTTTATGGTCGCAAGTAGTTCACGATCTTTGTGCAACCTACGCAAGACCTCCTTGTTGGTCATATGTTGGGTCCAGGATATTCGAAGGATTTTCTTATAAGAATACAGAATTTGTATATGAGCCCTAAAGTGTGTCACTACCAGAAAGCATACGATGTCCTCGGGGTGACCTAGTCAGTGGCCCTCAAGCAAAATTCCCAGTACCTTAAGCTTCCTATTTTGCTAGACAATTGAACTTATTAATTATATAATAATTAGTTATATTGATTACTGTCATCGAGAGAATGAATGACTGCCACTTTCTTCAGTGTGCATTACGCATGCATTTGCATATTTGCATTGGTCGCGCTTTATTCTCACAACAAAATACACAATTATACTTTCCGAGGCAAAACATGTCACGTCATGTAATTTACGTCAGTTCAAATTTATTTATGGCATATAAAGAATCGGCGAAATTTTAAGATCAAATAAGATCTTCAAAACAAACAAGAAATCAAGCACAATGTAAACGCATGGAGAAAGTCCAAATATAAAACTTGCATAACTTAAAAGAATGGCTGGATATCTAGCAGGTGGGTCCTGAATCATCAAGTCAAACCGACCGATCTCATTACAAACTCACTTCATTATCTTGTTTGTCACACCTAGATGTTAGAAAGTCATTTTCAGACTAGCTGTAAGGCATCACGTTACAATCATAGGGGAACGCAAACTGACACGCCTGATCCTACGAAATCGAAATCTTTTTTTTAGAAAAAAATAAGGACACGAAAGAATATCTGCAGGGCGGATAAATAAATAGAATGCGAAAAAAAGACGATGGTAATTCCAGTTTGTACAAACAAGATCCACCGCTTTGAACTTGAAATAGTTTAAATCGAAAGCGGTTTGGTTTTGGTAAACCTGATCTATTATTTTTTCAACATTTGAAAAGTAAATCTTCGCCAAAAGGTCAAGGATACCAATATCGAAGCGTTTAAACCCGAAGCCGACTGAATCGTAATTATGATCTGCATCCTGCATCACGCAATAATTTCCAACCTGCAAAATTGAATATATTTTTCCATCCACGTCAAAAGTTGCATGCGCTAAGGTGTCAGGTACGATCAGTCTAGTTTAAATAAATTTCTCTTCTTCGAATTTGTCTCTTTTAGAACTAAATGACGGGATCGCAACGGGGAATACCATTCACCGTTTCGCAAGTTCAAATGACATGAAGTAAATTATTTTCGAAAATGGTAGGAAATCACGAATCGATTCTCTGCAGGGATCGATTCCCAATCCACGATCATCAATAACAAAAAAATTAGATTAATTCTTTGGTGCGGTATCAAGAAGAAGAAAAAACAAGGTCCGTTAGAGTTGAGAAACACGAGAAGTGCACTCGGATATTTTAAGAAAAGGATGTGGTAATTTTTATTGATTTCAATTCTTCTTCCTCCTTCCAAGTTTTTGCCGTTTCAATCGAAAAACGGACGTAAGAATTTGAAAAAAATGACAAGAGCACCTGTTCAAGGTGAACTATTGAAGCAAAACCAATAGGAAGATACTCAACAGATGTTGGAACTACTCAAGCATAGTGTGTTTATGGCGTCAGAGTCGAGCTGGTTTTCATAATCTTTCGAACCATTTGCTCATCAATTGAATCCTCGATTTAATTTATTACAGATTTAAAAATAAAGGAGGACGTGCACTTTCTCGTTTTCTGATAATTCTGAAGGTCGTCGAAAACGAGAAATTCAACAAAAAAGAAGAAACATTAAATGAAACTAGACTAAGGATATTAAAATATTAGCGAACAGTCGGGGATGTGATTCAATTTGAGGCTAATTAGAAGAAACTTGACCAAAGGTAGAGCAATGATGACAGATAAGCATTCGACTCTGCAAGGGTCCTCGTAATGATGTGTCCCCTGCTTGTTCAAGAGTTTAGAAACGAATCCGACAAGTACAGCTTACATAATTTACGATTCCAAAACGCCCCAAAAAAATTGCATTCGGTTCGCTTTAATTTTTAATTTTTTGCAGCAAGCACAACTTCTTAACATAGCTTTATCTTGCAACGATCTTTTACGTTATGGAAGAACAAGCTTTTCTTTGGTGCATCAAGCTCGCTCATCTGTATAAAAAGATATATTCCTCACAAGCACTATTTAGAAGAGTATTCTTAATTAAGTTCAGATTTTCCAGTCAAGAATGATTTCCCAGTGTTCAAGATGACGTCTTAAAGACGTACCACTACGAGTTCTAAACGTCACCTTGCACAGCGGGTTCCCAGGAATGATTTCCCAGGCTAAATCTTCTTTTATCTTTGATTTTTCTCCTCGCAACTCAGTTTCAAGATTTAAAATTTGAGTCCTCGTGACATTTGCCAAATTTTTTTAATGAATGATATCGGGCAGCTGCTGAACAATTATTGTTTTAGATAAAGTTTTTCCTGGGTCATCTTAACTGGATTTCCTAACTGTAAGGATCAAGAAAGAATTCAGTTTCTTTCTCTAGGCTTTAAGACTTTTATTTTTTTTCTTCGATTAAGTTTGTAATTAACTTTGACTTTGCTTTGATGCTTCCAGCCTCAAACATATGGTTTAAGATGTCCAGATTTCTTCCTCGACTCGACAACCAATGCGGGCAATATCCAGCTTTACTTTACTTTAAAAAATTCCAGACATTTACCAAGAAATAATCTTGTTTGCAGTTCTTCTTGATGGTCCTTTGTCGTCAGTCCTTTACTCCCACTCTAGCACTTTTGCAATTTTACCCCACGATAGTGCAACAACAAAGCTGACAGTGAAAGTCTCATATCTTTTTAAGAAAAAACTTTTCTGTAAGATCCCTTCAAAGTAATTTACGACACTCTCTACAACAACAAAAAAATATTCGACAAGACTCACCATTCTCATTCCATAAATCTTTGACGTTCACGTATATAACTTTAACCCGTTAGTATGTAATTTTCCCAAAGTCTGTATTGTAATTTATTGAATCGCGTAATGTAATGTCTAAAACTCTTACATCAATTAAAAAAAAAAAGTGGCGAAGGCAATTAAAAAAAAAGTAATAATGCATTAAGAAATGTCTCCGTAATTTTTTCGCGTCCCACCATTTAATCCCTTTAATCATAACCATTAAAAAAATATACATTCCACTCAGGATTAAAATTTTCCTTTCAAAATATTTCGGTTCTAAAAATCTAGCACAAACCATTACCTTTCGTTACTCAATACCCGACCACAAATTACTTCCAACTTGAAAGTTACATACGCATTTTGAAAAAAAAAAATTGATTAAAAGGAAATTGAAAAACACGAAACAACGATTGCGGGAGTTAATTATAAGAACCGCGAACAAAAGAACGGTAAAAACGGTTGTCTCCTAAACTTCACGATTAAATGAATGGATAATCTTGAATGGTCCACAATGACCAACATCTCAACCCATCTTCATCGGCGCTAA
The DNA here is from genome assembly GCA_023512825.1 of Liposcelis brunnea. Lineage (NCBI taxonomy): Eukaryota > Metazoa > Arthropoda > Insecta > Psocodea > Liposcelididae > Liposcelis > Liposcelis brunnea. Next base: position 17,610,713 of record CM042071.1, read on the forward strand.
TTGGAGGATTTCGTAATAACCACTAAGGAGAATCAGTCAGCTAATTAACTCATGTTACGACAATGGCGAAATAAACAATACGACAAAAGTAAACATTAAACGTGAATTAATTTTCACCTTTAGTAATAAGACCTACCCAGGCGACCGCTATTTACAATCGTCGATTTCGCGTGGAGGTTATCGACTCTTTATTGCATAATATAATTCTTTCTATGGTATTTCTTTTAAAGAGGCGATATCGATCAGATATAATAAAATCAAATGAATGAATAAAGAATCATTTTTTTATTAAAATAAGAAATATATCATTTATAGTTGCAAAACATTTTAAATGAAAATATTCACTTAATCATTGTTATTGATAATCCCAGATAAAATCGACCAAATCGATTTAATTTCCCGAAGGCAAGAATCTGTAGATGGGAGAAGAAAGGAAAAAAATCCACTTTCGTTTATTTTTATTTATTTTTTTTTTCACGCGCGATATTTATTTTTCAAGATTATATTTTGTTTGAAATTAAATTTCGAAGGAAAAAAAATTCGATTATAGCAGCGTGAAAGACGATCACGATGGTTTTGAAATTATAAAAGCTTGTTTTGTCGTTTTGATTGATTTTTAGGAACTTAGATTAGTTTGTTTCACTGAATGGATTAAAAATCGTTTCGAGGGGAAAGAAGGTAGCAGTAATATCAGGAACAGATATACATGTTGAATTGGTTTGGTCGGGATTGAAATCTAATGTTAGCTGACCAAATAGAGGGGGACGTGAACCTAGCTTCAAAAAAGGTTTGTAGAATTGATACTTTAGGATGCACCGCCAGTACAGTGTTTTTGGACTAGATATGAACTTCTGCCAAAATCAGGTGAACCAATGCAACCCGGCCGAAACAAAAGACATAAAACTACTCCAGTTTTTGAGGTCGCTCAAAAATGAGGAGGAGGAAAATATTACCGGAGTATCATATGAGAAGAATACTAGTTTTATTTTTAACCCGTAAGGGAAAAATCTACAGTATAGTGTAAAAAGACACGAGAAAATATCATTTCTTACTCGCGTGTACCCTTTTTCCATAAAGCAATTCGCTCCACTCCTTGTTGTCATGGCAGCCGTTGACGTCATCACCCCCACCAGCGCCCTCTATATAAACAGCAGCGCAGCGCTGCCACCGTTAGTTTAGCTTCGGCCGTCCTACCGCACAGGTCGTAAAAATTCGTTAGGGTCCTGAGTGTCCAATGGAAGCTGAACGCGATTTTTAGTGAGCAAGATAGATAGCCCTCTTCCAAGAAGAATCTTGCAACTCTTGTAAAATTTTCTACCAAAAAATCTAAGATAAATTCCTGAAATTCTTAAACCCTCTTTTCACAATCTGAAGCTGTTTCAATCAGATATTCTGGTACCGAACCGATCCCAATCCGAATAATCTATGTCACCAACAATTAAATGCAAATCAAATTAATTAAAATGTGATTAAAACAAGTGCTATCTCCTTTGCAAAATATTATAATTAAAAAAATTCTATTGCAAGTTATTATTAAAAAATAATAAGAATAGGAATTTCACTTGCCCCGAAAAACCTTGACTTATTGGCACCGCCAGCCCTACGGGGCACAGATCCCACATTATTTTTTCTGATCAGTTTTTGCGATTTCACATTGCCTACTTGCTTAGAATACTTAATCATTCACCTTTTCATTCTATACCATAACATGTTTTCCCTTTTCAACGAACTCTTACTGATATTTTTTTGTAAATGTTTTGACACGTTACGTCGTATTCCGGACAAGTGAAAAAAAAAGTTCTACGCTCAAGAATGTCGGGTTCAAAATCGCAAAAATCCATGTAATTTATCTCACATTTGAACGACTACGGCATTCATAATTACAATCCATTCATTTATCAAGTTGCAGACCTTTCTTGTCAACCTAGTAAATTGCGTGCCATTTTAAGAACTAACAAAACTAAAAAAAAAAAAAGCTCGGGGGTTTTCGATTGAAATTAATTAGGTCTTTAACGCAACGAGAGAAAACTATATGAGATGATCATAGACAAGAAAGTTTTTCTTTCTCTTACATGACGTGAACATTTATAATAATTAATGTTTTTATTATTGCGTTCCGATTTTACAATAGTTAAACAAGCGGAAAGAAGGAAGTGAAGGTAGGATACTCATCTTCGGAATAACAACCCATAAAATGTGCAATTTACAGATTCCTAACTATCGTACTACATTGTTTAAATGAGTCAGTCACGTCAAAGGATACATCGTATCATATTTAAAAATAATACACTGTGAATTTATTATTGCGGCTACTCTATACTAATCGGCGGTCTTGAACTCTGAACCCATCTAAAACGTATCGGGCAACAGTTTTTCCAGAATCTTACAATTACGATCGAAACGGGGTCATGAACTGCTATTTTATATTATAAGAAAAGCAAACCACCTTCAAAAAATTTTGAAGATAAATGACTGGCGTCGTATTAATATTAAAAAATCATTTAAATAAAACAGTAGATCTGGATATGTGGATTTAAGATTTACGATTTTAATAATAGCTAACGCCTTTTTGAACATTGAAACAAACAGAATTGATTATGAACTATAGCACAAGAGACAGGCATAAATATCTTTTCAGGATATTATTTATTGGAAATATCAAAATATTGCAAAAAAAAAAGGAGAATATAAGAAAATCCGCTGAACATAGGGAGTCTGAAAAAGGGAGTGGAAACTCGACATCATTCACTCGTTTTATCCGCCATTAATTAGCAAACCCGTGATCAGCAATTTGATGGGTGATGTAGATAGTCTTTTTTTCCGTCTAAAACTGACTACTAATTTAAAGCTGCCAGTCAATTGATTTTTTGAATTTGAACACCGTGTGTCCATTCCTTCTTTCAGCCTCCCTAGCTGAACATGGACGAGCCATATTGTCCCCTCTGCTGGCATACGGCATACTCTATACAGTATAATTTGTCACTGGTTTTCTCGTGAAAGGAAGAAGGTTTTCTCCTAATGCTACTGCCCTGCCAAAAGTAGAACATTCGACATCAAGTCTGCTAATACTCTTTTTGAGTCATTTTGCAAAAAAAAAAAATATCCTCGAACAAAATCCCACTATCAAAAATTACATCAAGCAAAGAAACTTTCACGATAAGTAGTGAGTAACCGTCGAGCACGTGCGAAGGAAGATGGCATCCATGCAGACTCAACGGCCTACATAATATTGAATAATAATCATACCTATAACGGTTCAACAATCGAGATGAAAAATATGCATTACGTTAAATAAAAAATGAGAACGTGAAAGAAGAAGAAAAAAATCGTGTATAAAATCGTGTGACAGGCTAAAAAGAACGCTTTTAAAAAAAATCGCTCTTCGAAATGGGACTGCCCTCCGGGATCAAACGTTTAACACACAATATCGAATAATTAGAAAACAATGAAATGAATTAATTACGCAGTTGATTCTTTTTTCAATAACGGAATCTCGATCGCTCTATTGGATCCTTTTTCTTTATAATGTTCCGTTAGCTCAAGGTTCCGCAACTTTGGTTACAATTGTACCGTCATTTTTATTTTAAGATTTTTCGCTACGAAAATGCGAATTATCCGAAGATAGTGTCAAAATGTCTATCTCATGATAAGCCAATTTGAAAATTATTCAAATAATTTTGATTTTTTGAATGATATGTAATATAGTGTTACAGCTAATCGATGCAGAAGGGAGCTTGAGAGAATATCAGTAATCTCTCTCAAACAGGAAGTCAGGTACTTAAGGGATTAAGGTTTCTATAAATAATATTTCCGCAAGGTCCGAAATTGCTTTCTACGCCCCTCGGAGAACTTGTAAGAAATACAATTTATGTGTCGGTGGGCAAGTGTGGAAAACATACAGCATGTTTTCATATAGCAGCTTTTAATACCTGCGAAGTAACGCGGACGTGTTAATTTTTTTAAAACGCAGGAGTCCATGACTCATTTCAACTATTTGGTAGGCTTCCAATTAATCTTCTCGAGCTTCGCATATTGACCATTACTATTTTCGCAAATTCGTTGTTATGCATTCCAGTCACGTCGAGTGTTTTAGCACCTTCCAGTTTAATGTCGTATTACCGCATCTGGAGGCTATTGCTTCCCGGATAACATAACTTCATGTAAAGTCGTAGAGGGTATGAAAAATATTAGCTTCAAGGTTTCGTGCGTAATATTTTAAATTTAAATATTCGTGTATTTGCTATTCAACAAGATGTCGTACTTTTTCTGGCTTGAGGACTTAAAAAGATTCTTTAATTGAGATGGTTACCCGGCCTGTGCTTTTTTTTTTAAATTTCCTCCATTCAGTCGAAAACTCAGCCTTCAAAGTGTATAACAGTTGCTTCACTGCTGTTTTTCAACCATTCGAGGATGATGCCGATCCATGGTAAATAGTCCGCACTGTTAACTCACATATTTTTATTTTAAATTTCTTAAACTTTTACATATCCACAACAACAAACAATCAATGACATCACATAGACAACAATAAAGCCAATCGCTCACCACTCGTTCTTCTGCTTTCGCGCCCTTTCCAACATCCGGTCACTCCTGACAGAGATCCCCTTCCAACAGCTCACAGATCACCATTTTACACATGACGTTTATATGTCATTAACTTAAGGCGCCCAAATATTGCCCCATGACAACGATATTCAATGAATTGACATACCAAGTCACAAGCCACACTTTGCACCGTTTAAAACTTGATACATACCTAAAAGATAGCTTACTCGGAGTTATTCTCAATGCGCAAACATTTACCATTATGAAAACGTCAAACAAAATGACATAAAGAGAACCTCACGCAAGTTACGTAATTCCATCTACTTACTAGCCCTTAATATATAGTTCACACACGATGTGATTTTTGTATCAGGCTTGGCACACGCGATATTTGTAAATGCACAATTGCACATGCACATCAATCATCTTATTATTTGCAAATGGTGCCACTTTCTTTGCTTTTCTTTATCGCTGCAATGTTCCCTGGAGTGTTCCCACAATCCCAAAATACTTGACCCGATTCGGTTGATCACTTTTAAAAACAAAAAAAATGCCCAAACTGATTTAAATACGGCAGCTTTAAAACCATCACTTTCTCATTATCATTAATCCTGACATAAAGTGAGAGCCAATAAGACAGATAATAATGGACTAATTAACTGAAGAAATTTGACTTGCGGATAATTAGATTCGCAAGAGACGAAAATAATAATTAGAAGAGCTCGAGCGAGTACCAGCCTGAAAGTGATATCGTTTTGCGAATATTTTTTTACCAACTTCAGGTATATAACTAGCACAGTCAGATTTTAATCTGATCTTCATTCCTTTTCGTTTTCAATTATCGTGTAATATTAGCTTTAGGGATAATAAATTTGGTTGTCAGTATTTTGAAGCTATTACAAGTAGTTATGGTAATATGCGAGGATATCGTGCTTTTTAAGCAGACATTCTTGCTTTGTATCAACGATACGTTATATAATAATATTTGGGTTAGTGAATAAGATCCAGTTGGTTTTGTAATCCTTTTTCTTATCACGATGTTTCTTTTCGGTGGACATTCCTTGATTTAAAGTGAACGGAAGCTATTATGGCAATAATTTAAACTCGGGGTTATTAAAAATTTCAGTCTGGGCGCATTATGCAATTTCAAATAAGAAAAGAAAAATCGTTTTTTCTGAATGAATTCCATAATACAAAAGATACGCCGATTCGGGGAATTTTCTGAGAATCGTGACGGGTTTTCAATGGGATTAAAGAAAAAGCGCTATTTTTAAATTAAATTCAAGTAATTAAACAGTTGATCGTATTTATATACTGTTACGTTTCCAGTCTATTTGTTTTTACTGCATTTTTACCGCTGTTGCACTATTCTTGCGATTTTAGTTTTGTATAGAAGTTGAGATGATTTCCCATTCGTAAAGTCCTTTTGTTCGCATCTTTTTATAAAATATAACGCGTGCATAACGAATATTCATTGAAAATAACCCGCATCAGGGCTTCCCTTTCCTGGTTAATGGGGAAATTAAAACTTGTTCTTTTAAAATTTTGTTGCAAAAATTGCAGTTACAAGGGTCTGCAGGTGTCTATATACAAGTCATGCAAATAAGGGAGTCCAAGTCAAAGTTTCCTTAGAGTTGCACACTGTGCTTTGTACAATGAAAAGACAAATGCGAAGCAAAAGTGAGGCACATTCGAACCTTTATTAGGTCAGGTGTCTGATAACAAATCTTAAAGACAGCCTTGTATGCGAGGCCGAGACCGAAGACGCATAAAAGCACACACAAAAATGAGGTAACTATTGACAATTAGCTAAGGAGCGATGTTCAGTAGATTTTCTTCCCCAGACAACAAAACATAAAAGAAGAACCAGAAACTGTGGCTATAGAAGGGCATTGAAGGAGACGATGACGGCAGGAGGACTTCCTTTCTACCTGATTAAGACCAACGAAGTAAAGAAAAAATCCGAGATTGTAACAATTTGACCATTCTATTTCGACTTGAGAAACTTCCACTGCACTATACATTTCTCTTTTTAGCATAAGATTTTTCCACTTTGAATAAAATTGGCTTTGCTTTATTGATAAACTATGATTTCTTCAACTCACTCCATATTTTCCCCTTTTCCTGCGATCCTTATCTCATCGACACTTTAGAAATCTCTTCTCCCATTTGCGGAATACCCTTCGGGATAAACATTCACTTTTCAAATTAAACTCCTCATCAAATTTCAATTCCGAAACGTCCTGCAATTTTAAAAACCAAGAAAGTTACATAAATACGGTATAATTTACAAATCAGCTTTGGAAGTTTATTTTTCTCAACCATCAACTTCCGTTCTTGAATTTATGATTAAAGGTACCCATGCATTATTTAGAGAGATGCTCAGTTAATTTGCTAAAAACGATTTCAAATCATACGGAAATCAACAATATTTATCTACACCCCTTTAGGTGTGATCGTGTCGATTACCTCCGCTCAAACAGCCTGTATCATCATTTGACTTTCACAAAATTTTGTATTAGCATTTTTTCAATTATATTCTAATCCGATCTTATAAAACTGATGAGTATTCGACGATCTGGGAAGTCAAGATTAATAATTTGTTTTTGTCCGTTCGACCCCTGAAGCCACCGAGGTCCAGGAGTCACTGTGAAAGTCCTTCGACTATAACAAGTCGAAAAAAAAACACTTTCTCAGTAGCTGAAAAGTTGCTTATCATGTTCTCTCATTCGACATTTTTCTTTTAATCCAATTAACTCTCGTATACATTAATTTTATTTAACTTTCCTCATAAGTTCTAGTATCGCATATTTTAACGTATCCATATCGGTCACCAATTTATATCTTCTATAATTCGTTTCCGTAATGTGCTCATCGTGAATTAATGAATCACGTAAGTGTTTATTGAAATATAGGCAATTAATCTTGTTTTAAGTTGCATTCCGAGAATATTAACGCAGTATGCAGATTAAAGCGTGAAAGTCTTTTTTTTTTCTACCTGATACGTTCACTTGTTTTATGCATTAAATGTCATACTACTGTGTGCTGCACCCTCAAACCACAATCGGCCTTTTACTTTCCTTCTAAGGAAAGCGATTCATTAGAATTGGAAAAATTGAATTGATTTTAGAATGTATTAATATTCGTGACGAATTTTTATGAGATCGAGACTAATATAGTTATTAACTGGGTATTTGAATTTTGGGCTACAAGAGCTAGTGTAGTATCACGACTACTTTTTGCACTACTACGCCATCAAATCCGCAATTGAAAAGCTGTACAGATTTTTGTGCCTCAGCACAGTTTTCTGATTTGTCACCTTTTATCTCGGCAAACCAATATGATGTGTATATGAAGGCAATGTCTATCCATAGAGTTGACAACACCCTAATGACTAAACTGACTTGGGACACCAAGAAAACGGCAACTAATCAAAAGGTTGTAGCTGTACAGCCATAAGGTGAAAGCTTTAGCAATAAGCTTAAGGGCTTCTTCAAGCTATCGTATAATTTAGAAACATGATGGCCTTAAAGTAATAAAATTGCAGTGGACTATTGATTTGAAATATTTCGAGGTTGTATTCAAAACAGGTATAACACACGGGATAAGTGGATCAATTAGTTAATTGGAGCAATTAGGAGGAAATGTAAGAAATTGACGGGCTAATTCATGCTTCAATAATGTTTTTTGTTCTTACTTACCTCTTTTTTATCATCCATGTTTGGGTAAAACAATAAATTTATTGTGTACGCATCATATGCCAGGATACCGAAATTAAAATTGGGCTGCTGCCGACAACAAATAAAACCGCAGAAACCCGGAGAGGTGTAAAAAGGGTTCTGTCATGGAATTTGAACTTTTTTTGACTCATTGACTCCTGAAGTTAGGATCAAAAGAGTCACAACGACTTGTGACTGAAATCTGACATTACTTGGACTTGGTACAAAAAATTATAGCTATGTTTGCATGTCTCGTACCTTCGAATTCGTTTCTTATGAATAATATATATTTTTAAATTGCGAAATTCCTTGCCAATATTTGTCTTCTCCCAAAATTAAGTGAATAATGCACCAACTGCACACCTACTTTTTTTCAAAAAATCTTTAACACGTACCGTCAGATTTCTCTTTGTATAAATGAAATTAAACTGCGAGCATTTCATTCATGAAACTTGGTGCCAAAGCATGCGGCTTTAAGAGACCACTTTCAAAGTGTTTGTTAAACAAGCACGCGGAACATAAAAATGCACATAACTTTAATCACTGCTCTTTAATATCCTATAAAGAAATTTTAATAAGCATCTTGCATTAAATATTCCAATTGGTTCTAGCTAGTCATTCATAATTTTTTTTCAAATCTCGATCTCTTCAGTTCCTTCATTACCTCGATCATTTATTATTACATAATACCGTTATTTTGCATAATTCCAACGCTCAAATTAACGATTTTAGAAAAACGGATGTCAGTTTAACCTAGTGACAACGAGCTACGCTAAAATCTTATCCATGTAATTGGCAATTGCCCAAACATAATTTTTCATAGCAAACATTCACTTCCGACCACCGACCATAACGTCCACCAATTATTCAAGAAAAATCCTACGATCATCATCGAATGAGAAAGCAATGCATCAAGTTTTATGGTCTCCTTTTTCGGTGCATATTTGAAAGACGTCTCTTTTCATAATGGTAGGTAATTAAGAAAGGTATGATCCGCGAGTCGAATCATGACTTACAATGTATGTCACATGAATCATTATCAAGAATTGGCTGCGAATGATCACGATGTTCCGCATTGAACAATGAGTCATCTTAAAAAATTATATTAAGATGCTTGGGCGAAATTTTTATAAAAACGTATCCTAAAAGGACATGGTTCAATTAATGTAGCGATTGTAGTGATATAAAAATGAGCACTTTCATTTGTTCTTTTGCTTTATATAAGGTGCCTCACGAGACTTGCGGTATGACGCACTTTTCGAAATCAAGGGTAGCGTTCAAGAGGAAATGTCTCAGCAAACTCCAGGCTTTACTCTACTCACCTTCTTTCTTCTTTGTAGCGGTCACGATCAGTCAGCAGATGTGCTCAAACAGCATACTGTCAACCGCAAAATGGACGAAGCTTTCGATGTGAGGGCATCAGCATCCCAGTACTGTAAACTAAGATGGATCTCATTGCATGACTTGAAGCAAGCAACATCAACATATACTGTATAGGACAGCCTCCTCATGGCTGACGGACTTTCACTACATATAGCAGTTGGGGCAATGACAAAATCTGCAGTAACGAGCATGAGCCTCAGGAACGGCAAACGTGATCAGAAAGAGTAAAAATTACACTGCCCCAATCATTCTGCTTTAGCAAATAGAATCTTTCCACCTTTCCGAATGTTTTCATTTTTCCAGTTACACCTTGTACAATTTATCGTGAAACAAATGACCATCCTCTTTGGTCGACCACATCGATTTTTGTCTAATTTCATCAAGAATTACTATATTTTTCCCGTTAGGTTCCTCCCGATTACAAGAAAGGATCGTCTCAAAAATCGTATTAGATGTCCAAAAACTGAACAAAACATCTGACCAGACCCCGGTCAGACACCAAAGGCTCCAAAGGCGGAATACCATCCCGACTGAAAGAAGATGCACTACACTAAAAAGCCTTAGGCAGAAACGAACACTTCTAAACGACTTCCCCTCACGCTTGAAATTCAAAAGAAGATGGCCAGCGAAATTAAAAAAAAAAAATACATATACTAAGAGGATATGGTTCAATTAGTATTGCGATTGTACTGATACAAAACCTGCACTTTCATTTGTTAATATTAGGGGCGTCACGGGAGAAAAATCATGTTTGACTAATTGAATTAATAATCGAACATCAGGGAGTTTAACGCAAGGAAAAAAAAAGATTTATTATTATTGTCCGCTAATAAAAATTAATAAAATTAATTCGCATACCATGCGCGCCTTTTAATTAAAATTTGCACATGACGCATAAAACTCAAACCGCGGCCAATGTCATACTCGGCCCTAGGGAAGACATTTGATAAAATCAAATATTTGCCAAGCTCGAATATTTAAAACACATTTGCCGCTTGATTCTAAGGTCAAGGAATTACGGCATCATCGAAAATGTTCCGTGGTGGCCTCCAGGCAGTTAGCCATGTTTGGAAATAGGGAAGATCCCGAAAGATACATCATGAACTATGTGTTAGATTATCATCGGTTTATGACATGATGTAGAATATGCAAATTCCAACCCGTCGGCGTACGAATTTCTTTCGCAAAATGTTTTTCAAAGGAAAATATTCCGATAGAGTGAGAGTTTTTAATAATCCGAAAACTAATACACAGAATCCAATGTAATCCGATAAAACGATTAGAGATTCAGGAAAAAACCTATAATCAAAAATTATGAATCGTGCTATGCTTATAACTCAAAATTGTGAACTTTCATCGCGTTATAATAGAAAAAAAAAGAGGTCTATCAAAAAATTTTTAGAAAGATAATTAGTTTTTATGTTGATTATAGGATGATTGCGCATGCCCATTATCATATACCAATAGTTTACGGATTAGATTTCTATCTATATTGGTTCAAAGCACGCGCTTTAATTCGGATGTCATCACCTTAAGACCTTTTTTATTCTTTTTCAGACAGGTAAGCTCTTGGTAGCGATGAATAATAACGACCACATAACCGTGCCTAAGACAATGTAAACGTTCAAACACACCAAAATAAAATTTATATGTGAGGACCGTAGGCGAATACGTAATTTAAAGTTCACGACTTTATCGGAGAACAAATACAAAGCGAAGGGGCTCAATGTTTTTAAAGCGCTAATAATAAGATTGGATCAAAAAGTATTATGAATGTGGATTGAGGGACTTCGGCATATGCTGTGTTTTATCTATAGGGAGTAGCACTGGCTTACAAAATGCTCCTAGCTGCTGAAAATGTTTGTCTCAAAAGTAAATCCTATGACACCAAGTCCTCATCTCTGTGATTTAAAATCAGGCCATAATCTTTGGTCACCTACTACCCGAAAGTACTAAGTTTGCGACTGATACCGCCGCCATTCTGATCCATGCAGAGTTCTAATCTTCTGCAGGGTTATGCTGATTATTGCCGACCCAAGTATGTAGATTGTGCGTGTGGTCAGACTCTAGGTAAGTCCCTTTCCTAATTTTTTCTTTCGTGGGATGAAATAGACAATAGCTAGTTCAGGCTGACTATCATGGATTATCACTCGGGATCCGATTTTTTCAAATTTCAAATGCGTTATTCACTCATATTCCAAAATCATCCACAAAAGAAGACATCGTCCTCGTGCCAGCTTGCAGGTCAACGATCAGACATCGTCAATTCACTTTATGACTTAACCAAACAAACTCCAAAACATTATTGGCAATCCCTTCTTATTTGCTAAAGCTATCATAGCCAATATTAGCCGATAATAAAATTCACCGATCGTTAATCATTTTATTTACTTCAAAAATTAGAAATGCATTAGCGACCTCATATATCTAAACACGAGGCAAGAATTTAAGAAAGTAAGAAACGAACCAACCTTGATCGAACCCTCAAATAAAAAACATCTCCTGCAAAAAATAAAAGAACAAAGACTGATCCCGGAAAAAAAGAATGCCGATATTATTGAAGCCACCTTGATGAGTTATCTTTTAGCTTCAACTACACTTATATTAACGTGAACAAGATCACACGCCGTACTTTTGAACATTATAAAATAAACACCGATGACCATTATCTGTTTACTGGTGGTAGACATCATCTTGTAATAATTAAAACGCCAATTTTTCAAGGTCCATTTCAAACGAAAAAAAAAAAAAAGGAATCGCCTGGTTTTACAAACCATAACTTTGCGAAGTGAGAACACCAAGGACGTACCAAACAGGACAAATCCCGAAATCGTGATCCAGGTTTCACTAACACGTTTAAATTTTCAAAATAAATGATTTATAAAATTTAAGAAAACAAATGTTAAAAGGATAAAACCGGATTTTCAATGGGAATGCCACGATCCAGGATCGCAGATCCACCATGATGGGTCCAGCTTTTAAACTTAAGAACTTCAATTTGAATGGACTTGACATTACACGGTCTTTTTTTTTTTTTTTTTTAATTTTAATTTGTAAGAGTTTAATTAATTTCGACTTTTGCCCAGAGGCACAATTGCACTTTCGGACAATGCGTTATAATTCATCCTGGTCCCGTCTTTACCCATCGCGCCAATTAATTGATGACTTTAATGATAAATTAGGAAATCTTTATTTCACAAATCTTAGTGGAAAATTTCGAGGCGGAGTTTGATGATGTGAATTCTAAACGTGCGGTTAAAATTTTTTCTTTAGCAATAAAATTTCTTTGATGCTTTTTTAATTAGCATGTATAGGACCAAGCGAATGTATATAAAATTTTTTTTTAGATCAACTTTTTTTTTACGTGTAAAGTCATGATTCGAAGAACCTCGTATATTTTCAAATCTTTGACAGGTTTTTTTTCGCTCTTATAGATCATCTTCAAATATCAGGAAAAATATTTTTATTTATTTGAAAAATTTATTCTTTTAACATTTATTTTTGGTATGATTCAATATTTACTTTTCTTTTATAAAAGATTTATATTCACGTCATTCCTTATTCATTCATAATATTTAAATACAACCTTTCAACACTTTTTTCAAACGGGGATTATCAAAAAGAATAATAAAAGAGCCAAGAGGGAAATGAAACTGGCGCACCATTTGAACTGACATGATAGGAACGGCATGATACAAAAATTAACGTAGCGTAACTGAAGATGCTTAGACATTTTAAACAACAAACAAACAACATGAAAACATCTTTCAATATAAAAAATAAAACCGAAACACTGATTCACAAATCGTGAATTGTAATCCGTTTATGTTTATTCTTTGGGAATGACCGTAAGAAATTGGGCCTCTGTTTTAAATCGGTAACTAGGTTCTTGGAAGCTATTGTTTGTTCTATTCGGTAAAGCTTGAAAGATAATTTGGCAAGGGCTGATTGATTCGTGAAATTCTTCTTTTTTAAAAAATTCAGGTGACCGTGAGATTATAACTGGGAAAGAAGAAAATGATAAAATTCGCGTTTTACATGATTGGGGCGACCTTGGTTTTTTTTATTCATTTTACATTCTTTTCCGGAAACTCTCCCGATTGACTTTCAATTTTAAAATAAAGAATGGTAAGAAATGAATTATGGGTCAAATGATTAACTACACGAAGTATTGAAATGTTCTTTAAACTCATTTTTCAGGACAAAAAGGAGGAAATATTTTTTAAGTCAGCAAAGAAGATATTTTTGCCTCTATGGAAGAGGAAAAACTTGCATTTGGTAATATAGTCCACGGTCTTTTCCATTAAAAAAGACGAATTGGTAACATCCGAAAAGCAACTTGTCATGCCTGAAGCCTATAATTTCTAGTAGCGTCTTACCCAATTTCTTTCCACTCGCACCCATAATTTTAATTCCTGTACACTAATTTTAAATAGATCATTTTTCTACATGTGACAACTTCCCACCTGAACAAACGATTCTACCTCTTACAAAGCATTAGAAAAATCGTCCCAAATATTTCAAAGTCAGTTCGATCATCATCATCTGCAGAGCTAATCCCTTTCAGCTGAATAAAATTTATTGGATAATTATTTTAATTATAAATAATTTTACAAAGCAAATAAGATTTTTATTTTAATGCACAATTCAAGCCTTTGTTAATTTTAAATTTCTTGAGGGGATCATCAAGTGCGGCGAAGAATAAAAGAAAAAGTGATTTCCTCTAGGTTTTTTAATTGACAGAATTTTCGAACGAGCTTTTTTTTAAAAAAATAATTAAGCTTTCAGTAATAAAAATTACGACTTTATTTAAGAAATTAACATCCGAAGTTAAAAAAAAATCTTTTGAGAAAAACTCATCGCTTTGCTTTAAAAGAACAAAAGGAGAAAGATTCTATAGTTGCACAAAGTGCTCCCTTGGATCACCCAACTGGAAAGAAACCTTACAGATACACTTATCGAATGACATTATCTGATATAAATGACTGATACGGAACATCAATAACAGTGGATAGATAAAACCTTCCGGGTGCTTAATAATAAATTACAACCTGAGGCAGTTTCAATTTCATTATCTATTTTATAAATACCAGTGTACGAGAAAATAACTCTGAACCGAAGCAAGGAAGAAAACACATTCTGACATTTCAAACGATACGTTTTTCCTCTTCATCACTCAAATTTTTTTAGTTAAACATCATATGATGTCCATTTCATGCGTGACTGAGGGCTAGAGATGAAGACCACAGAGATGGGCGGATTTAAGGTCAAATTTTCGAGCACGAAAAAAGATCGCGACCTTTTTACGCCAAAGATGTACGATAACAAAGGAAACGAAATTGGTAAAATTATTCCCTAAATTTACCCCCATGGTAGATGGAACATCCTAAATCAACGGACTGCTTGATTTACAGCATTAATTTGGTAATATAAAAGGGGCGTAATTCACACATTGTAATCGATTTATTCGCGCAGGATATAATCAATACATATCTATTATATTTATTATACGCAATTATATTTTGATTGAAAAATTATGCTCAGGCTCACATATCCGTAAATCGTGATCCTTATTCACGAAATCATTTTATTTCGGATGCAGTACTTTAATTACTTAGCTAGGAAATCTTTCAGCGAGCACATCCTTGATATTCAACATTAAAAGATATTTACGAAAACTTGATTTATTGCACGAAAGATTGATTTACTCACAAGTGTAAATTTTGCCAATGTAATTTTTGCTGAACGGATAAAAAAATTAAAATTGGATTTTACAAAAATTGTCCAGCTGAAAACATGTGTTAATGCATCCGTAATTAATCTCTGTTTTGCCTCTGCCAGCTTCACAAGACTTACAGTAGTCTTTGTAAGAATGTCCGGCTACACTCGCCAAATTTTATACAGTCAGATTTGGCATGTCCGCGACAATATAGCCTAGTCGATTTGCATGAAATCTGCCCTTTGGAAAGGGTTATGAAAACGCAAAGTACAAAACACTCAACAAGGAAGTTGTCACCTAAGTAAGGCCCCCACACCTTGGTCGCTTTCGCAATAAGTAAATGGAAAATTATTTATTATAACACCTGTCAAAATAATCAATTTTTTTCATTATTTACTCTTCCAATCCTTGAACCTATATTCTAAGACTTTGCGGTTCAGTGAAGACTGTAATTAGGCGAAAAGAACTTTAGAAGATATTCTTATTGTTAATCGCCTATTTCATTTCACCTTTTGTTCCGCAACACTCATTAAAACAATACATAAAAATTCATGCGACTAATGTGCAGCAAATATAGATTTCATCAAGGCGCATTAAATGAAACCCGAAGACTTTTACAGTTTTAAATATTTAAGTCTCATGGCAGACTTAAGCCAATATGAATGTCTCGCAATCCATCGTCTAATTTTCTGCCTAATTGACGGTTATAATGTTCATACCGATCAGCTAATGCTGAAAGCCGACCTCCTCCTCCTTCAAGTCTTTCAAGCTTCTTTTGAAAAGACCTTTTAGAAACAGTTTTTAATGAGAGGCTTTCAAGAAAAATAAGATTCCTGCCATGAAAGTCTTATTTAAGTGTCGCCATTAAAAAAGACTTCTGAAACCCATAACTTCCTAACATCGAACTTATAGATATTACATACATTACACCCAAAATTTATTCTCACTCCCAAAACATTAATCTCCTAACCTCAGCCTTTACCCCTACCGACCTTAATTTAAGCTCCAATAAACACCACTTCCTGACTTGTCTTTCTGCAGGGATTTAAGAATGCAAACCCTGCTATTAATTTCTCAATGCCCTCGCTTTTTATTTATGTGAATGCAGTCTGGCGCCTAAAACTGGGTCCGAACCCTTCAACGACATTGAAATTTAAAATATAACCTTGACAAAGCCAAACCTTTAAAATGCAAAAAAGAAAAAACTTGCTAAACTCCCTTTCATCTCGGTTACTTCAACTTCGTAAATCACCGAGTAAAACAATTAGATGAGATAGTAATTGAACCACGACCATAGACACCATATGGGAAACGGCGGGATCGCCATCCTCCATCGAACCGCCATTAATTTCGGCTTTTGCAAATATCATCGAAATCCATCTTTGGCAATTAAGGGCGGGCTGCAAAAAATCCCGACCGATACCGCCCATATCATTCATCAGGTTGTGATACACGCTAAGATTTAATGGAACTGATTTTTTTCCTAAGATGAGCACGGTGAAAATTACACTCGTAAATTGACTTATAAGAACAAGGCATTCACAAAAGATTCAGATAAATATCTTAAAGGCTAATGTCAAGGTCGTAACTAGATGGAAAAAATGTTATTGAGCTATCAAAGATTATGTTACCTTAAGGTAATTCTTTTAAATAAATAAATTAAACAGCGAAGACAAGTATAAGTCTGTAAGAGAACATCATCTTACATATTTCATGTCAAGGCATCACTTATCATGTTATATTAAAGATGTTAATAAACTCAATGGTACATTTCAGATTTGATCAGACATTTCGACAAAGAACAAGAAATATTTCTTTAATTTTTGCTCATTTTGATTTAGTCTTAATGAATAATTTTAAAATTATGGGAAGTTACAAGGTCAAGGATAATAACTTATTCGGAATAAAATTTGCGTTTCGTATAAAGTGGCTGAGTAGCCATAAGAACTACAAGGGTGGGAGCCTGAAAACCGCTTAAAAAGTTTAGCTGAACTTTGCAGGCAAACATTCAGTTCGAAAGACAAAGCTCAGTTAAAGCGGAACCAGTGAGCTGAGCAGAGATCTCCTACAACACATCTGATACATCATGCTGAGACGCAAAAGGCGCCACCTGACCAAGGCAACAATCACAAGGAACACTTGGTCCGAACAAAATAGCAATCAAAAGAAAGCTTGAGACGTACTTCTACAACATCAATGTCTGGACAACTCAATGGTAGCAACTAGAAAAATGGAACAGAGCAACAGCAGCGACTGTAATGTCTGAGTCAGACAATACTGTAATTGAAAGCTTTTACCAAGCAGTAGCAACACTTGGATTTTGAAGTATCATAGGTCAACGTAAAAGTTTCTGGGACATCAGAATCAATTTAAACTAATTAAATGTCCCCATCCACTTTCAGCTCCTGCTTCTATCGGGCCCAATCACTCGACTGCTTTTTGATTTGCTACGAGCTTATTTTCCAAACAGAAACTCAATAGCGGATGATGCTGTAAACGAAATTAAAAACATCTCGAAGAAAAATTCCTTCTAAAATGTTACACAATCGTTTTCTTTGACATTGAATGACAGGAAACGGCTTCTAGGAGTATTGATAATCGCTAAACGCAACGATCCGATCACTCGTAATCATTGAGGTAAAGTGGAACAGTCGAAGAGTCATTCATCCAGCATAATGTAAAAGGAGATGGAGAAAAAACAACGAGAAAGAAGACGATACTCGATGACCAACTTGTTTTTAAAATAACATCATTTTAGCTATCAAGACATACCAAATAAAAAAAGTTATACGAATCCAAGTAAACAATCGGGTATTTTTCCTTATGTAATCAGCTCTCCATTCATCCTATTGTCTAATTCTAAATGCTATACTCACATTAATTTAGTTACAATTTTGACATTTACTTTCACAAAACATTTCTAATTAAGTAATAATTCACTTTCTTCATAATTAACATCATGCACAAATTGAAGCAGATTAAAGAAAAAAAGATTTTAAGTAAAAAATTAAAGGTTAATTAATCGATTATTTACGAGATCACTATTGTTTACTTAAAGTCTTTGAGAATTAATTTATGTAAAATAATTTGATATTTCAATGTCAAGCGTTGGGTAACTTTCAAAAGATAAAAAGCATCACTTGAAATTTAAATAAATTCCAAAGATGTAATTAAGCTCATGAACTTCGATTAAATCTAAAACATTGAATCTTACCTTGTGTTAGGCGGCTGCAGGGGCTCTTATCTCACTTTCATCTGCAAGTAAAAAAAGATACATATGTGTAAAATAAATGTCAAGGTTTTAAAATTATCTCATCTTCGTTTTAATCACTCACGAAGAACTTTTTAGTTCATTATAAAATTAATTTTTTATCAAATCGTTCGGTACTTTAAAAGTTTTTTAATCTTCCCCGGATGAAAATTGTGAAAGTAATCGTGATTAAAAATTCATTCAGCAGGCATAAATTTTCGTTCTGACGAGTATCTTTAGCAATATTGATAATGCGTCCTCCAAAAACTCAAGCAAGATTTAAACGAGGTCGATTACGTTACACAGAGTCATCCTCAAGGTAAATAATATGGAGAATACGACGCATTCCATTTACATAAACTGGAATTTACACAATATATTCTTTTTTAATTTATAGCCACTTAATCGTGCATTAAAAAATGTAGTCGATATTGCTTCTGCATTCTTCTTTTTTTATTGAGAAGATTTTTATAACAGTATTTTCTTTCATTCTCGTCATTTTCTGTGAGATCTTCGGAAATAAATTACAATGCTACAATAGCTAGTGCCACTACCAAACAACGCATTCGTCCAGTGTATACTTTCTCCAGATTGGGTGATCCAATGATGAGGTCTTTTTGTTGTGCTGAGTGTTATCTACATGTTTTTGTAACTGGAATTTCGGTACTACCTGAAAGAGCACTACAATAATGCTCTAAAGTTTGCAAGAGTCAGATAAAATAACCACGAAGAACAGCTGGATAATTGGACTCTCTTCAAACTAGATTAAAAACCCAAAATTTGACAGTAATCATATTAACCAACATTAAGGAGCTCAAAAATTTACGGAAATTATTTTTAGTAGCCACTAAAAGTAGAAGACACGACAACTGAATACTGTAGCAAGATTTAGACTCACTGCTAAAATTGTTGATCAACTCCACAAATTTCGATCAAACCCTTCGAGTCTGAATGTTACTAGCAGAGGTGTTCAGATGTCCCTACATCTGACCCACAGTAATAGGTTGAAACAAGATACCTGACAGCCGGTCGAGCGGAAGTAACACAACGAAAAAAGACAAGGGTCATTGCGTAAAAAACCTACCCCTTGATTTTAACTTCACCCTTCAATCCTCTTCACTAAGGGATGAAAATTAAATGTAAAATCGTATAACTATCAACTTTATAAATTTCACTGAAATCGGTATAATGTTGGTATAATGCTTGTTAGTGGCGTCGAATTTTTAAAGTAATTTTGACTTTTAAACCTTCTTAAGTAAAGCTTGAGCCACAATTTAAGTCTAGTTTGAAAAATATTATTGGGCACAAATATCATTTTCTCAAAGCTTCACTTCATATTTTTCTCAATTTAAAGTTTCTTCTTTACCCATCTACATTAAATAAGATTTTGAATTTAATTACCAAAATGTAAATTTTCATCTTTTCAAACAAATTCTTTAATCAGCAAAATAATATATTAGACACATCACGATCCATCAAAACTTAACACAAAAAATATTAAAAAGGTCAAGCTTAAAAATTACGTTTTTAAAAATTCTTTCCGAATGCGAATTTTCTTTTGTGCGAAAATATAAGAAACAAAAACTTCCAGAATGAATATATTTTTCTCACGATTTTCTCATAAAGAGGAATCCGATCAAGGTAAACGTCAGATTAAATCTTTTTCATCCCATTTTTTTTTTCGGAATGCTCAATTAGCTTTTTTTTCCATACCATGGTAATGGTATTGCACATTTCAGAGGCGGTAACCATTCCCGAAAAGAATTTTCTCAAGCACTTGAGAAAATTTTTTCTTGATGACTTCTCAAAAACGCCTACAGAGAAGTCGCGGACAACCATCTCTTGTGGCAAAGTTCAAGGGAGTTAATCACTGATTTTCCTTGCTGCAAAAGTTAAGTCAGGACATGTTATTTGTCTTCTCATTAACCGCAGGTCAGGCTCCCTGACCATGGTTGCCTCATCTTTTGAATTATTGAAGAGAACCCAAAAGACGTAGCTCGGAAACGTTTTTAACTCCTAATGGCCGAAGCTATCATTTCCCGCCTCTGACAGGAAACAAATGGTTAAATTACTCTTTCACAGATTCGGCCAATTCAAAGAATGAATGACAGTTCAAATTTACCATCGTTTATCATTTTTAGTTTATACTTAAAAGTCACGATTTTTCTATTTCGCTAAATTGGTAAATTTGATTTTTAACCTTTTTCAGCAGTCATCATTTAGTTTGATTTGTTTCATTCTCAGAAAGTATTATAAATATTTGGAAACGTTTTTTATTCCCATATTAAGTAATATCGCATATTTTTGGGCTAATAGAAAAAGTCGGACCAATTTTAATGATTTAACACGCAACATTTCAGAAGCCGAATACCGAATAATGATCGCATTGCGGCAATTAAAAAATATTATAACAATAACGAGAATCTCAGGGTGATTGCCACATTCTCACATGCAGAAACCGTTATGTCCATTGTTACGATTTAATTGCAAAATTCAAGTGTTGGAAAATTAAAATAATAACACTTTTTCGTTACAATATACACCACTTCCTGAAATTCTTATATTAATTTACATTAATTAGATTTTGGGTGAGATATAGTATTATACTTTATGCATTGGCTTCTCTCATAGTGAATCATTAACGGTGTGAATTATGGCTATATGCAGGATTTTGATTACAATCACGGTAATAGACCTATGGTATCATATTTAATTAGTAGCAGATTATTTTTCCGGACTAGCCCAAATGTTAATATGTAACCATAACTTTTACTCTAGTGGTGCCTTGAATTTTCAACCTTCCCCTAAGTCAATGCAATGCGACTGAAACGCTGAACCTATATCGTGTTTGAACTATTTTAATCCTAGGACCACAATGACCAGAATGTTTTACAATAGAGGTATTCCATATCAAGTCGGCCTATGCCTAACCTTCACATCACCGATTTTGACGAAAATCGGTGTATGGGTAGTATTTATGATTCAAAGAAACTAATTTGAAGGATTTTTGCGAAAATCAATTTTTTCGGAAGTTAGCGGCATTTTTGTGTTTTAGCCAAAATCTGCATATTTAGTGGTTGCCTAAGTTTTTGATTTGTTGTGTCCATATTTTTTTGACGATTCTAATTTATCATATAGGGTTTTATAGAGGATGTCTTAGACTAGTAATCACCAAGTTTTCAAATTTTTTTCCCGACGCGTTTTTGGGGGGTGGGCCATTTTTCCGGGAGTTCGATTTTGGGCCACACCCCAAATACACCATCTTGGATTTCGACGAAAATTTTTTTTTATGTTCTCTATTAGGAGTACTATTACCCCCCAAAATTTTTTTTTGTATATTCAATATTTACGGTCAGGGCGATTTTTTAATCAATTTTGGCACCAGTATGGAATTCAAAAAAAATGATTTACTGTTATAATACGACTATGTAAGGGTCTGAAACAATAAAAAATTTATATTTTTGTAAAGGATACACATTAGGAATTTAGTTTTAGTGCCCAGGCCTATTCTTAACCCTTAAGCTACGGCCCTTACTAAGCTGGCCCTTAGCTATATATTGCCAAAATTTTTTTTTTTGAATCCTGAACGGGGCACCCTTGAATTTTCTTCTAATATATGAGGAAATAACCCCCAAAAAATTTCAGATCGATCGGTAAAGATTTAGGGGTATCCCCAGGACTTTGAAAATTTTACATGGGAAAACATAGGTGATTTTAGCTATTTTCTAAGAATGTTCTTTCAAATCGTTAGGAAGCTCAAAAATTTTTTTTTCATTACTTATTCTTATATTTTCGGGGTCGTAGAATCCGAATTTTATCATGAATTTGTTGTCCGACTTTGCCTAAATTGGGAAAAGAGGTTTATTAATAACGACCGTCACTTTATGGCCCAAAAAACGAAAAACTGACTTTTCCCAATTTAGGCAAAGTCGGACAACAAATTCATGATAAAATTCGGATTCTACGACCCCGAAAATATAAGAATAAGTAATGAAAAAAAAATTTTTGAGCTTCCTAACGATTTGAAAGAACATTCTTAGAAAATAGCTAAAATCACCTATGTTTTCCCATGTAAAATTTTCAAAGTCCTGGGGATACCCCTAAATCTTTACCGATCGATCTGAAATTTTTTGGGGGTTATTTCCTCATATATTAGAAGAAAATTCAAGGGTGCCCCGTTCAGGATTCAAAAAAAAAAATTTTGGCAATATATAGCTAAGGGCCAGCTTAGTAAGGGCCGTAGCTTAAGGGTTAAGAATAGGCCTGGGCACTAAAACTAAATTCCTAATGTGTATCCTTTACAAAAATATAAATTTTTTATTGTTTCAGACCCTTACATAGTCGTATTATAACAGTAAATCATTTTTTTTGAATTCCATACTGGTGCCAAAATTGATTAAAAAATCGCCCTGACCGTAAATATTGAATATACAAAAAAAAATTTTGGGGGGTAATAGTACTCCTAATAGAGAACATAAAAAAAAATTTTCGTCGAAATCCAAGATGGTGTATTTGGGGTGTGGCCCAAAATCGAACTCCCGGAAAAATGGCCCACCCCCCAAAAACGCGTCGGGAAAAAAATTTGAAAACTTGGTGATTACTAGTCTAAGACATCCTCTATAAAACCCTATATGATAAATTAGAATCGTCAAAAAAATATGGACACAACAAATCAAAAACTTAGGCAACCACTAAATATGCAGATTTTGGCTAAAACACAAAAATGCCGCTAACTTCCGAAAAAATTGATTTTCGCAAAAATCCTTCAAATTAGTTTCTTTGAATCATAAATACTACCCATACACCGATTTTCGTCAAAATCGGTGATGTGACTGACAATTTTCGAGCATTTTAGGCCGATTTCATGTGGAATACCTCAATACAGAACCCTTTATGGATGCATTCAAAGTTTAGTTTGTTGGAACTTCAATCATTATCGTACAAAATTTGCAGATACTCTAAGTCTACTTACAGAAATCCTCTTTTCCTCTTCTTTAAAAGTTCTTTAAATTCTACGGCTGCGATTTAATTAATCAGCGTTTTAAGTTTTATGGTCTCTTGAGAATTCTGAATATGAGAAAAGAAAATATGCAGAAGCCTATGAAGCACCATACTTAAGCAAGCATACTAGGATGACCAACAAGACCAAAGGATGACCAAGGCGTCATCTTAAACTTATCAAACTTATTTCTTGAGACTTGGAAATGTAAAATCTTGCCTCAGACCTGATAAAGAATAAAAATTTCACAAGTGGTCAGTTATTTCTTTTGCTTACAACTGGACTGTGAGCTTCAGGCGCATTATCCCTATCAGCCTTGGGGCTATCTGGGATGCGACATGTTCCCCTAGCTCTGGAGATTAAATACAAGGAATCGTGATATGGCATAAATGATTTTCCTTCGGCGGCAGCAGGACTTCAGATCTTGCTGAACCGCCTGTGTAAGGAAGAATAATTTTATCATCTAAATCTCACTTATTCCTCTCTCATCCTAAATCTCTTTTATAATAATAAAGTATGCGCTAAAATATTCATCGTATTATATTACTTTTTATACTTTCTGTACGTCAAACTGCTACAATATCATTTATTATGATACGTGCTTTCATTCGGGAGTATTTAAAACTCATTATCCTAAGTTTGTAATAGGAAATGTTATTCGCATTGTGTTATATTTGAATAGTAAAGAGGTGAAACAATAACAATTACAATATGGTGAAAGTGAGATTTTGAATCGACTGACAGAGCTAACGTGTACTATAAATTCACCCTATCAACAGTTTTCTTAAATATAAATCACATAAAAATGGAGTTGGAACTAGGGAACTTTGAAAAATTCTTTCGATTTCCCCAGGGAACGGTTTTTAATGGAACAAGCTGACAAATCTTTGTTCGATTCTTCAGGCTTTTTAAAATATAAAAGCGCTGATGCACGTACGTTATAATAAATGAATATTTAATAAGTAAATAATGTTTTGTTATAATCGACTCAAGTCATGCATTTAACATTTTCGTGTTCCATGAGTTAAAAACGATTTTTTCTTCCCGAAAGTGCAGCGCTGGCGTACAAAAAAAAAACAAATGGAATTCTCATTTTCGTTTTTAACCGTTGTTTGACCGCAGTGACAAATTCTTTAGGAGAAACGGGTCTGATATATTTATTAAAGTTTCGTCTCCTTTAATAATTATACCATATGAATGAGCAAACAGTTTGAAAAATTTTCTATTTGCTCAATTTGTATAAAAGGATCGTTTTGAAAAATGATTCTTCAGTTGACAGAAAATGGGGCTAGAATTTCAAGATGCTTTCTGCGGAGGACTAAGAGTGACCCTGGACCAAGGGAAACTTTGGTGGCAAAAGGGCTTTAGGTCCTTTAGGACCATAAATGTGAAGAAATGGTGCATTTCGGCGAAACGAGTATTACTTATCTCTGGGATGATCTATATTTTCTCACTTAAAATATTGCACTAGCTAAAGGAAATAGCGTAATGTAGCAATTAAAAAAATCGTGCAGTTTTTCTAGAGTAATTATGACAATTTTCTTAATAAGCTATTAGAACAATTTCACAAGTTAATTTCAATGAGGGGGTTTTTAAACGATATCTTGGCAGTTATGTAAATATTTTAAATCATTAACATCTTTAATTTAAAAATAATGTTTAGTTAGCTTTACCATACATTCGCCAGTAATTAATTACGTTCCTGATACATAATCATCAAGATAAGCTATTATTAGCTTTTTATATTTTTATCTGCAAAAAAGAAACAGTAGCGACGATAATTTGCATGCACGAAAGGAAAAAATTAAATTAAATTAAAATGCAATGGGTTGAAATGCATCACCTTGAAAAAACATTCAGAACTATAATCAATATATTTGCGAAAGAATTTTTCAGCCTGGCGGAAAATCGATGCGTATTTATTTAGGCTAAAAGAAATTATGAAAGAACATACGGATAGATAAAAAAAACCAAATATAATGCGTTGACCTATTGTTTCCGTAGGAACCGCTAGATATATTCGTCTTGATGCATATAATGTTAACCTTGATGTAAAAACCGTTGTGTTGGAAATGAATAATTTATCTTTGATTAATAATGCATTTCTTTTTTATCTAAAAAAAAATAGCCGAATAGATTTTTGACAGCCATACTTTCAAAATTAGGCCTATGGTTCTTTGTTTCGGTGTTGGAATGAATGTCCGTCCTTGCTCTATAATGCTTTTTGATTTTCTATTGCCTGGGCAATAATAAGAGCTAGAGAACAAAAAGTCAATCGGCGACAGATGAGCAAATAGGCCTTGCACGCAATTTTAATCGCTTCAAGGTAATATCTTGACAAGTGACTCTGCTCAGTTAATTTTAGCGCGAAAAATAATGACTTAATTGTGATAAAAAAAAGTTAGAAAAACCATCATCATTTCAGGTGACGGATTTAGATCTGGCAATATGGGTGATTTAAAATTAGCAATGATCAATGATCAACAAGCAAAAGCGCAGTGGATAGATCCATTTTGAGGTGAAGTCAGCATGATTGGATTAGAAATGAAGACAGTGGCATGGAGCTAGAGTGATAAAAGTTATAATTCGCGCTACAGAGTTGAAATGTCAAAAAGTCGCCATGTTCCCAGGTAAGATTTGGGGTGCTGGACGGTGAGAATAAGTCTGTATACAGTGTATATAAAGAGCAGGCAAGATGAAAAAAGTGGATGACGAAGAAGGTTGCCCGCTACACAGAGGGAATAGTTAAAGCGCAAATACTGATTATAATCTTTGCGACAATTTCAGCTAACTTGCAATAATCTTATTCGGGTTAAGCTCTTGCAAGACTTACACGGATTTTCTGTACAATCTACATCCCCCCGAATCAATTCTAGAGTACAACATAGCTGATTTTTTTCTAGAAAGCTTATTGAAAAAAGATTATGTCATATGTTTGTAAATCTCATATTACTCTCTTGAGAGCCACTTAACTATCTTAAACTTAAAGGTTCTTTAAAAATCTCCAGGCCTAACATCTCATCAGGACTCTTCACTCAATTTTTACATAATGTAAAAAGTACTTTGCGAATCTCTTTTAAACCGCTTGAGGGCCGCATGACTTGCTGACCGTGATCTTTCTTTATTTTCGGTCTCATCATTTGCAAAATTCAGGAAGAAACATTTAAAAACAAAATAATTTGATAAATATTTTCCTGTGTATCCATCCCAACTAATTACATTTTTAAAACATTATTTCAAGGGAAAAATGTGCTTGACGTTTTTCTTTTAAAAAAAAATACTTATGAACAACCGTAAAACAAGTTTAATTTTTTGCATATCGTGAATAATTAAACGTTAATTGTATTTAATTTCTCCAGTGTGTGAAAATTTATTTTAAAAAAAGACGAAAAAATATTTCCGAGCAGGTTCATGCTCCCGCAGAGGTTACTATATATAGTAATATCCCGTTATTTTTTCGGCTTTAATTTATTCGATAGACGGGTCTCTTATTCAAGTGCATGCAATAATTAAGTCGTTCGGAGTGATTGTCAACGCTTCGGACATTGCTGAAGATCGCTCATGCTCATCGGTGACTGATCAACTAAAACGAAAGGCTTTTTTACAAGACTGCATCTCTTTTGTACAACACCCTATTCTCCATTCAAAGTATTCATAAAAGTGTGTGCCTGAATTTTTTGTTTAAAAAGTTTCCTGTTAAACTGTCATTTTTATAATTTGGTTAAAAAAAATATCTTTTAAAAACAATCGAGAAAGTAAGTCAAATCCATATTCACGAAAAAAGGAAATGAGATGAAAAAAATAATGCTTGGAGCGGACGCGCCGGGTAGGTTAGAAAGGATTCATTCAACCGAAAACGAGATAAGTGCGAAGAGAAGGAAAAAAACATATCGTAAAAGTGTCACCTGATAAGTGTCATGGTCACGGCCACACATTTACTATTTAAAAAAAAAAAATGTTTAAGAGTTCCGAATGTGGAGCAAGCCTCAGTGAGAATGTAATATATGATGAGTCGACCACATGCACACGTCGGAAAGAGAAAGTGCTTTCGGCCGCCACCTGAGCAGAAAATATCTTATGGTACACATACTCAATAACCCGTGGATATGGATTTCGAAGAAGATATCCGTGGTAGTAATTAAATGAGGTACTAATTAGGCTGTAGAGAATGTTATTTTACCCATGGACATAAAACTTAATTGCAATTCGTGAACGTTTTGGATAAAGTGAGAAGACAATATTAAATTATTGTAGGAACCTGGGTTTTAATTAGAAAGGTAATATTTAACTACATGCAATACTGCACCACTAATCAAGGACTTTAAATTTTTTTAAACCGCAGGATAAAATTTTTTACAAAAGAAAATTAGAGCTGGATATTACACACAAAAAAAATTTTAAAAAGTCCACACTAGGAAAATTAACTTCTAAGCCGAAAAGATTGATTTTTCATTAATAAACAAACAAATGACAAAAAACAAAAGACGAGTCATCAATGAAACTAATCTAATTTGATTGAAAAAAACTAATCTTTTCAGGTGTGGACTCGAATTATTTTTTTGTGTGTAGATTTTTTCCTTGATCTTGTTGACATGAGTGAACGCATTAGAGGAAAGTGTTAGTTTCATAATGATAGCAGACAGGTCTCCATAGCAATTCGAAAAAACTAGCAAATAAAGTCAGAACAATGGGGACAAAATAAACATCAAGTAATTCTTCATATTTTATAAGCTGAAAAGTTTTTGGTGCAGACAGCAAACAGAAGAGAACTGCACAGATTGTAAACAAATTTTAAAATCCGTACGTCAAGTCAATTTCCAAGATGGCGGTGTCTTTTCATAAGTTAACAATAAGAAACAAGTATCAAATCAGAGATGGACTTGGTCGAGTTCTGCACTGACGTACAAAATTGTTGAAGAGGGCTGCAGGCGGAATTGCCAGAAAACCCCGGGTTGCAGCTGCCTAGCCAAGAAAGACTAGATAGAGAAAGAGCACTCGAGATACAGCAGAAAGTAATATGCTGCGCCATATTGAAATTCAGTCATGTTGCATGTCTGAACACCAAACAATATTTCGGGTAGTCTGACCTCAAGAGCAGAATGCTGAAGTTTTGTCTTACCAATCATTAATTCTTCAGCAAACAGTGGCTAAATGTTTCAGGCTTTCCGTATTATTAAGTTCAAAATGTAATCCGTCCGGTTTTTTACTTTGAAGAGTCTGAATGGGTACTTAATTCTTCAATGCAGGCTACCAACCTGCAGTCGGGTAAGACGGGTGATAGGGCTGTCATCTCAAGGTGGCCCGACCCACCTGATTTTCTGTCGGGGTGTTCTCCCTTAGCCTTTGGGATCCTCTCCCACACCACAAGGCAGTGCTGGCTGTTTGCAGTGGAATTCCACTAGGCGGTGGGGTAGCCACGTCCCGACGCCCTTAGTCCAAAATGTTGTGCGTCCAAATTTCAAACAGTTGAAGTAAATTTCATTGATGCAATTAACACAGAAGCAGTGGCTAGTTCCAGAAGAGAGGCCAATACGACTCTTGTAGGTAAATTCTTCAGCCTCCTCGAGCTCTTGAACCTAACTACTCCCTAACTAATCTTCTTAGCTCTCATACCGCTTCTATAGTCCTGAGGCTTCAATACTCACACCATAAATGCATATCTATTTTCCAAGATTTTAGTAGCGACAACACGAATTACTAAAACGTCCATTTAAAAAAAAAAAGATGCAAAGCGATTATAATTCGGGTTAACATACCTTAAAATGTCGAGGGTTATCTTTTGGGTTAAACAAAGAAACTACAATCAGATTCAACATTTTCAAATCCAATCTAAAATCTAAACTAAATATCTCACTTCGCTACTTTAACAAGGATGACATTGAGTTCGTATATTTTTGCTTTTGCCTTTCTTGGCGTTAAGGAAACAGATTGAACATGACTTGTTTGGAATTCGGATCAATATCGAAAAAATTATTTCATGAATTTGCATCGTCAATTGTCACAAATGGCACTGCTCTGATTCACACAAATAATGCCAGGTGATTTTTTATTAGGGATAAGAATGGAAAATGACTTGCGACATGTACCTCCACGAAATCATCAATGTCACGTTCGTTACATGATTAAAGGCAACACGGGCGAGAAAAACAGCGGTAGTTTAAAGTTCTATATGAGTAATAGATCACAAACACCACCTTCGAAAATCATGTATGCTGCATCTGAAATTCATTTTTTATTTTATTACGAAATCCTGCCACGTGCTCTTAAGGATACCATCAACTATGTGAAAATATTTTCTCGTAATGTCAAAAGATTAAGTCGTGTCAAAGGCGAGGAAACCCTATGACAGTTAAGAAACTGCCTTTTTTCTGGCATCATGTGGTACGCGGTGTCATTTTTACTCGGATTGCACCTTGCACGCAAACTGTTTTATAATTATTAAATTACCCTCGGTGTAAAAGGGTAGGAATCTTAAGATATTTACAATTTTATTACTTCCTGAAAATTCGACGAAGCTTGTCTAACCATGTAACTTCCGAGTTCGGTTCGTAACAACCGGTAGGCTCATCATTAACATAATTAATTAATTAGGCAGAATAATTGTAATGCCGAATTATTAAGTACAGCTTAAAATCCTTAAATTGAGATAGAATTGTTCTTGGTTAATCGAACAGAAATTTAGGCAATAAAATTTGGATTTTATTGGATTTTTACGAATCACGGTATTTAAATAACCAGTTATACATGTTTTAACCAAAATTTCTAGCATTAATGCAGATTTTGGAGGGTAATGGTGCACAGGTGTATCCGTTTACAGATGGATGATTGTTTACGGGGAGTCAGTCTCGTGGCTTAGCGAATAAAGTAGCCAAATCACACGATTTTACGACTTGGATTTTTCCTGAAGAGAATTTACATTATTGACCGGTGTCCAGTAGGTCATGTAACTTTCATTCGAAGGATCGCTGATTAGAATGTTTTATAAAAAAAGGTGTTTCATCGGATCAAACTTTAGATGAACTCAATATCTGCTAATTACAGAAAAATTGACCAGAACATTACTGCTGCGGTCATCTTTAAATCTACTGAGAAAACCACATTAAGGATTGCAGTGCCTCCAATTCCGGTAAATTCTGCTGGACGATTTAATCCTAGGAGCAAATTTAGCACATCCAACAACACACATAAAATATGATGTCTACATTCTACTAATGATACTCTTTGATGATTACCAAATTCACAGCAACCAATTTTCTAGATCGCATTAGCCCAAACCGAGTTTCTAAGACAGAAGATGTTTTAAGCGCTTGTATGAAGACTGATGGCAAATGGTATATTCAAAAGAAGATATAATTTACACTGCAAAGAGGCTGCCAAAGCTCGAAATCAAATTAAAGAAGAAATTTTTCTTAAACTTTTCTAATCAACTACTCTTTAAACTTATTTCATTTGACCCAATTACTGCATTTCTATAATTACCTTTAACCTTGCACGGCAAATAAGTCCATTTCCTCTAATCACTTCTTTACCCTTTCGACATAATGTCATCGTTTAATTGGAACATTATTTACTTTAAGATAAAAGGAAAAACCTACAGTCGTTCTTTTTCGCCTAAGCTACAGTTCCTCAAGCTCCTTCTCGATCTGTTTAATGATGAAGAACGAAACGAATTAAAAAACGAGCTTCCCCGAAATGATAAAAGGTGACATTTTAAAAAATTCAAAAAAGTTACCCTTGAAAAAACTGCATTTAGCATAAGAACAATATCGCAGAACCTTATGGGATCTGGAGTGCTTTTATGGCTGAAAGACAAACCAAAACTAAGCGTTTTATTTTACCTCATAAGTTAAACAGTAAATTTCGATTATATTCAGTGGTTTGCGGTAAGTGACCGTGTCTGATGGCCAACTGAAATCGCATTTAAAAACTTCAGAAGCAGTATCAATGACGGCAAGAGTGTTTTGTGGTCTGCCCTAGTGATGGATCTTTTATTTTTTCTTTGACGTCTGTCTGAGAATGGCGAATATCAGAGGATGTTTAAATTTCACAGTACGATATAGTAAAAATTAGGTAACACCTCTCACCGGAAATATCGAACAATTTTTTTTTCTTTTTTTAAGAAAAAAAAAGAATTGCAAAAGATGAGCTACATAAAGACGGCATGACGAGTTAAATTTTAGGAGAACATAGCATGACCATGATTCATTTTTTTGTCGTTAAAGGTCGTTTCTCAAAGTGCACTGATTAAATAAGATAAGACGGAAAGATTTTGTAGAGCTATTCATAGTGTGATTATCCTTTGTAAGTGGCTAGAATCAACAAATAGTGTGAAATTACCTCTTCTTTTTTGTTTTTCTTGATAGCGCCTTTACAAATCTTGTAAAAACTTTTTTGTCAAGATTGCACGTATCACTTCTATTCATTGTTAATCAAAGTGAAGTAGATTTAACTTGTTTTTTATAAATTTGCATTGAGGAAGAGCGTTTTTAATCGATAAAAATGCCAAGGAGCAATCCTTCATGTATATCTTTTAATTTAGCAAAACAAATTAAAACTTCCTTTAGATAAATAAAGTGAAAAGTAATAATAAAATCGAAAGGGGCCGCCCTTTTGTTATCAAAGATGGAAGTTTATATCATCAGCGCAAGATGTTATAAACAATATAAACCGCAGATCAGTTCATCATCGGTTAGCTGTTATACAAAAGTCACCGTGACCTTTTCCGCTTTATTTAACCCGGCGGTTTCAGGAATCGTGAGAGTCGCGGATTATGGATTTCATATTTTGCTTCGATAACTGTTATTCATCCGGAACTCAGGTTTGAACATTAAAGAAGCATCACTGTCCTCATCATCAACGGGAGAAGATTTCCCGTTAAACGGAAGCAGGATGAGGAAATCCAAGAATAAAGGCGCCAAAATTATTTGAATAATTTGAAGTCTCCAGCAGCCGGAACAACAGAAATACAATTAATGTTTTTTTTTCCTGGTGGAAACCCAAGAGAGAACATTCCAGAGAACTTGAACAGCCTAGGATCAGAATTATTAAAATGGAACATAATGGAATCACGCCCTCAGAAAAATTAGATATAGAAGTCATTAGTTTGAAAGTTCTACAATCTGCATTGGTTGCCAGGAGGATGCGGAGGGTTTCTTGACGTTGGACGATAGGACAGGAGGCACCACTAGCCAGTTTTAAATCTTTTAAGCAGTTTGATGACGCCTACACTCAGCACGATCTAGCACATCGATATTTCTTATGATGAAACCCAATTACTAGGGATGACACGAAGCTGCCTCCTACACGGGAATAGAATGTACATGCCAAATAATTAGCAATAGGATTCGATGTGCAGATTCTGCCATTGAAGAAGATTATAACTTGTAGCCTACACTCATCTAAAACCATTTATCTCTTTCTTACTTTCATCATATTTAAACTGCAGACGACTCGCCTTACTTTTATAAAATCAAGTGCAAAATTATTCATATGTTAAAATATAAATTTCATCGGAAACACTTTTACTTTTTTTTTTGTTTTTTAATTACAAGCGAAAGGGTTAGTAATACTTTTGTTCATACATTCATGCCTCTTTCTTTATGGCGAAGATGAATCTTGCAAAAAAAAATGAATTATAGAATTATACATGGCAATTACTACTAGATTTATTGACGCCGCTCCTATAAAATGATTGACGCTCCCCGTAAAGAACGGATCTCCTTGAGGCAACATCGCTGACTCAGCACATCGTGGGAAAAATCTCTTTTAGAAAAATTAAAAATAATAAAAAAAAACGCACACTCACCGAAATATTCCTTATAACTCCGATTCAAATACCTGCAAATAAAAAAAAATAAGACAAGCGATTAATATTTTTTTAAAAAAAAATAAACGGTGAAGAAAGTTTAGGCTTGTTTTTAAAAAATGATTGATATTTTTCAAAAAGAAAAATGAACAAGTTAAACAATTTCACTTATATCGAATATAAAAGTGGAAATACAAGTTGCCATCGCCATTATTTGGCTACCAATTTAATGGGCAATATAAAACACGGCTATTAACAAACTTGATGTATGGGTAAATGTATAATTAAACACATTTTTTTCGTTTATGCTAAATGACGGAATGTCGTTAATTCGTCAATAAAAGAAAAATCGATTCACTTTCTCAATTTCAACGGGGAGAGGATTCGCGTAGACAAAATTACATACTCGCGGATGTAAAAATCTGGTAATACTGGATTTAAAAAAATCAATTCCAAGGATTGCAGATTAAAAAAATGCCCAGATTGATTAAAATTCGCTTTCATTAATTCAAATGAAATTGCAAATACTAGTTCAATAAATATTTTCGCGAATTGATATATGAGAGAAAAGAAAATAGTAACCTCTCCTTAAATCGGCAACCTACGCCAGAATTTTTCAAGAAAGTTGACGAAGAAAATTATTCATGGAATGAAACTGAACAAAATTAAAACCTTATTAATTAAACTTCGTTAATTGGTAAAGGAAGAAAAAATAAAACGAGAAATGGCCGTGGCGTGAAGTTGTAAACTGTAAACTAATAAAAAAAAAGTTTTCCCATCTTGATTCGTAAATTCCAGAAAGTTCAAAGTCGTGCCCAATGAAACCATTTCAAATTCCGAGACTAACATTAAAACTGGTAAGCTGCTAATCAACTTACGAAAATTCTGCTAAATGTATCGAGGGAGATAGAAGCGCGATAAGGATGGTTTTAATGGTGATGTTAAATTACATCTTATGAAAAGATTTCGGCCAAGTAGTAATCATAACGAGTGACTTCGAAAAAAAGAGAAAACACTTGTTTTCAGTTTAATAACTTTTTTTTGTATAATCAAAACATTTCATTTTCATTTCAATGACATTCCTGCCTTCTCATACTGACCTAGTCAAAAAATAATGTAAAGGTTTTTAATTGACTCATACGGGGAATGAAAAAAATATTAAATAGCACCTACAATGCACTTTCCATAAATTAAAAACGTTAGGATTTCATTAAAAAACTTTTGTTTAAGTTACTCAAAGAGTTTTGAAGTAGATCTTAATTTCGAAGAATTTGCAGCAGACAAAACTTCAGACCCAACATTTTTCTTGAAGATTTTAGGAGCCAAAACACATTCGTATGGATTGCAAGAAAAGATCCCAATTGCATCTAAAAAGTTTTCATGAAAATTAAGTAATGGAAACTTTAGTAATTTGGTCATGTGCATTGAGAAATAGCCTAGTCTTGCGTTACAGGAAAAAGACTGAGGAACAACGGAGCAGGTCAAAAGGAAGGAAAACCTAAAGTGGCTTGACACAGAGAAAGGGAGCACTCAAGATGCAGCGGAAAAATAATTGCGAAGAAGATAACTTTAAGCCATGCAGTGTGGACCTAACTTAATTTTGCACAGATCTAAAGTCTGCATGTCAACTGTTATCAGAGGAAGAAAAGAAGGAATAAAATCCTTAACGAAAAAACGACACTATTCAGGCTTTGCTTTTTTTCTTTAATTTTTTCCTCAAACCTAATCGCCTTCCTTCCAAATTAAAATCCTAAACACATGAATCATATGCCACCATTTACTTTTTGCAAGAAACCATATTACATAACCATTAAAAAAACCAAAAAAACGCAAGGCCGAAAATAATTTTTTTTAATCTAAAACAGGATTTACTTTGGATCGCAATTAAGAATCCAACTGCTGCACTTAATTAACACGATTTTTTCCCACCCATAAAAAAAAACTGCTAATCCATATATCGAAACCCACAATAAAACCTTCACCTTCAATGATATAAAAGTGAATCTTACAAAAAAAAAATTTGTAACACGCAATTTTTTTGCAGACAAATATATCACAAACACGTTTTGGTATATCGTGTGACTTACTTTAAAAGAATTTATATTAACGACTTCTAAATGGTTTTAGCTAATCTCAAATAATTGCTTTTTGAACATTTTTTAATCACAGCTTTTTACGTAATCCGACTGGTTTTTTTTTCGGTAAAAACATTTCATTGCAATTAAGACCGACGAACGGATCAAAAAACAAAAAAAAATATAATACCAAAGCTTGAAGAGTCAAAGATCCATAGTACA
Source organism: Liposcelis brunnea (assembly GCA_023512825.1). Lineage (NCBI taxonomy): Eukaryota > Metazoa > Arthropoda > Insecta > Psocodea > Liposcelididae > Liposcelis > Liposcelis brunnea. The sequence goes on from CM042071.1 coordinate 17,646,430, forward strand.
AGGATGTTGCTAATAATATTCTAATAAGAGAAATAACATTTATTATGCAAAACTCATACTTCAGTTTATTTTTTCCCATAGTGGCTTTTAAGATTGACCTTCAAATGGCGAAGATTTTTTATTCTACTCTTTTTTTTGCCGATGCTAAACCTAAATAAAAGGCGAAACCCAATGAGGAGTGGAAAACCCGTAAGTAAAAATTACTTCTTTAATCAAATCATTATTTTTTTTTTATAAATTTCTCAAAATCGATGCGTGTGCTCTAGTTACCTAGACAAAACTACCCTTGAGCATTGTGACTGCTTTTCGATCTTACGAAATTATAACAACCTCATTTGAAGCAATCTTTATTTCAACTTTTACAAAAATTTAGCGAATGAAATCTTATTAAATTCACCCATTAGAGCCGATTAGCTAGTTACCCGCTTTCTGAACATATGATTTGCGGCATGCAAAAAACCCTGTCATTCAGGTTTCAAATGCAAGTACACTTACATACGCTGGTCATTAAATCACAATTAATGAAAGAAGAAGCGATGTACAAGTCTTCTTTTAACAAACATATCAAGAGAACACAATAACCATTTCTCCGATATGGCCTCATTTCTTTAATACATTGATCCATAAACTTTCATTCATATATTTTCTTTTCGAGCGTAAATGTCTGATTAAAAACATGAATTTAATTCGGCATCAACGCGACTCATCATTCTGCCTTTTTTAAATTTTTTGTTGTGTGTTCTCATGACGGTTAACAAGGACGCATTCCTAATAAAACTGGGTGCCGCCGACTTTCAAGTGCAAATACCTTGCAAATTTTAAATGTGTTGTTACCTATTTTTGCGTGATTATGTCCTTCAAAATTTTCCGCTAATAGCTAAAATATATCGTTTAGTTTTTATAGACATGATTTAATCTGAGGCGTCTACTTGATTATGGCCAATTTAGTTTTCGCAAATTTTTTTTGTTTTTGTTATAAAAAAAGTTTAAGTCGCAGTGCATCATTAAATATGCTGAATTGTAAAGTCTTATAGAGCAAATTTATGTTGTGCATTAAGTTTTTAAATTCCTTTTTAGTTGTGTCAGATCTATCCCACTACAACAACTAAATCCTACGTGCAGCCTTCTGACACGTGTACGCATTTACCATTTCTTCAAATTCAGAGAAGTTTAGCAGATTTTGACAAGCGTTTTCCATTTTTCAAATGAAAGCTCTCAGTGTCCATTAATCCTTCTGATCAATTTTGAAAGTCTTATCCTCACCACTGGTTGGCAATCCTTCAACGCTGGCCAATATTGCTACAGATATTTGAAATGAGCGATCTCGTGTCATCACGTGTTCTCACTGCAGTTATCAATCGGTGCTGTCAAAATGTTTTTATTGCTGCTACTATTTCTTTTACGTTATTTTACTGCTGATGCTTAACTGGAACTGCTACTGCTACTGCTAACATCGCTGATCTCAAATCTACCAAAAGCACAAGTCACCACATTCTTACATCGTTAAATGTAAGTGTAGCTTCTCTTCATCTCCTTAGATGTTTCCATCGATACTATTGGTTAGTTCAGCTAAATTATTCTTGGAGCTTTTGGTTTATGGAACAAAAGAATTAAATAAATTTTGGTTTAAGTCGACAGTTGTGAGCCTTTTACTTGTAACTTCATCAGGACTACAATACCAGAAAAGATATACAAAGAAGTTAGTTTACGAAGTTCAGCTAATCCACTTGTTCCTGCAGACCTACTGTTCCCTACTTAAGAGTTAAGTTCCCATTGTTGCTACACCTCGACTTTGATCCCATCCGTTATTATCTGGCACGCTTAGCCCATGTGACCATGGTAGGTTTATTGAAAGAAATTTTGTGTGAACCGCAAATCCATATTTTTATCATTTCTTCCTACTCCTAGTTATACTACACAACCTACAGATTTTATTTACTTGTCTACATGCATGGTCCTCAATATTTTTTTATTTTCTCTTTCTTGCCCAAAAAAGCAAGCTTCATTACAGCTGTCCTTAATGCATTTAAGATACGAATATATTCATTTTCTCTGCTAATGATCATTAATCGTTTCATTCATTATAAACTGCACATCCTTTAACTATGTTTTCATGTTTTCTGATAACCATATTAGTCTACTAAATAGTCCTATTTATATCCCATTTCTGCCTTTTCTCGGTCAGTTGTAACAATCCTTCTATCTTTGTGCTACATCATCAATGTTTTAATCTTGTCATCAACTTTTCATTTTAAAACAAACCATTTTCCATTTTAATTACTTCAAACCTCCCATTTACAAGAACATACCCAAACGAGGACCGTCTACTCTATTATCTCTTGTTAATAAAAAAAATTCTCAACTTTCTAGCATCTAATTCCGTCAATATAACCAAACAATAACTCGGTCGATTCTTTTATTAAAAAAAAAAAGAATCCGATCAATATTACCAATTATTTTTTCCAAAGAGACAATAATGACCGTGTCATAGAATTCCCCTTTCACCAAAACGCGTTTCCAAACATTAAAAAAAACGTATCTTCACATTTGGCTATAGGAGAATGTCTGTGTCGTACGCTACATACAAAAATCGGTGAAAGAATTGCCAGCTTCGGGCAGGTACATATACGAGAGTGAAAGCAGACTGTCTTTATGCATGCTGCGATATTTTTGCTATAAATTAACTCAAGCAAATGATCGGATCTGGCTCATCTACATGATTCCGTTCCCACGACACTCCAAGCAATTTGTGACTTGCAAACGCGTTTGCGTTTGCTTTCATATTAAAACTTGTTTCTTACATATGAGGAGATTTTACTTGTCACGAAATTTAGATCTTATTTCATTGGGTGTTTTGTTTACATAAAGCGCGAACAATTTTTGGGTGGAAATGTTCAGATTTAATCGATAACATTCTCATCTTTTGATGTATCTTTAGCGGAATTTTGGCAATCGTAAGAATTGGAACTTTCGACTTTGCAAATCTACACAATGGTCTATCACTTTCACGGATCACTCTCTCCAACGTGGAATTTGAGAATTTTCCTTCTAAGTTCATAATTCGCATTTTGCATTATATGGCTATCTCTGATTTTTCCACCAAATGAAGAATATGAATCCTTTCTCTTTGTCGTAACTTGTTTCCCAGCAAATATTTTCAGCTGCATAGTATTGTTGAAAAAATTACTCCAATTACACCAAACACACTTGTACGAATAAGTTCAAATCGTTTTCCCAAACTGCAAAAAATCCTTCCTCAAAACGATTTAACTGTGTAATTAACGCCTGATGGCTTGAAAACCAGATCGGATCTCACTGTTTAAACAAAATTATATAATTATTTAAAACAATACTTTGAAGGAGCCAATGAGTTCAAGGATAAATTGGAAAAACGGAATTTCAAGGTAGATGTACACGGATGGATCCACCCTTAGTAATGTGCCTTCAAGTGTCACGAATTTCAAAGAAGCAAAAAAAACAAGCACAGCCATTATTAATTTAAATCTTTGGCATCATTTGTGTTTGAAAAAAAATCATTTGCACTTTTATGAAAGACATAAATAATTTATTTCGTCAATGGTTTATAAGTTTCTTTGTCTTTTTTTTCCTCCTTTTATTTTTTAGCCAATTGAAGCTGAGTTATTAACACATGATATGTTTGTTTGTTTATTGCTTTGCATTCTTTCTTTTAAGGTGTCAATTTGCTTTATAAAAAAAATTTGAATGGGTTATAAGATGGTACATTCTATGAATAACTAAAACGTAAGTAATTAATATTTATAAAGCTTAGCCTTCGTGTTTTTTATTTCTTATATCTCTCTCTCAAGTTCAAGTACGTTACGAGATTGTTTTAGTCGAAAAAAAATTGTAATGATCCTTAAACGTAATTACGAAATTGTACAATCGTTTTCATTTAACACTGAGAATATTTTGTTATATAAAAATTACGCAGGCGAATCCGATTGCGATGAGAATTTTCAGAAGTTGGCTAATTAATATTAATGAAGGGTGATTTCATTGACGAAATTTTTAAGAAACTTGAGGTATGCCTTTTAGCGAGATTTTGAAGTGCTCTGTGGTGTATTTTTAAGTTTCACAGTAAAAAATTATTCAAGGGAAGAACTGGAATCAGCGTGATCGTTCGGAAAAGGCCAATAAGGTCGGATATTTTCGAAAAAACTTATCACTTATCAGTAATATTACTTAAGACTTCCGATGCTATTGTCACAGTCTGTTAAATAACTGCGGAGGAATAGCTTTGTTTTCATTTAATCTTCTTTTTCCAAAGATCAGCTTTCAAATTTTGAATATTTTTGTTTGTTGGTTCGTTCTTGTAAGTTACACTCGATTGTCAGATCATTGGCTACTCTTAAAACTATCAACTGTGGCCCTGAAGAGCAAAATCTTCAAATAAAGTTGATGCAAAATAGCTCTTCATTACGGTAAATCCTGTCAGCACTGCATGGGCAGATGATGTACGGTACAGTTTGTCCGAAATTCGAACGGAGTTCTTCCAAAAACCATTCTGTCTTTATTGCTCCTGTTCTGTTTCACCAACGCTTGCATACGAAAACTTATAACCTGCAACGCTCGCTGCCAGTCTTCTTCTTCAGCCTGTTTGCAAGTACTCCTGGATATAGACTTCTCCCAAATTACCGTAACTCGTACAACCATACGATATAGTGGGCGTCGTGGTGAGCTCGTGAGCTCTCAGAACCAACTCTTTCCTGCAGTTTGAGTGATATCGTCGAACCACTGTCTTTGAGGTCTTCCCCTATTTCTCTAGTTAGACGCGGCCTCCACTGGGTTAATGTTACTGCCCACCGCTCCTGGTCCTGCCTGGCCACATGCCCTACCCACTGCCACTTCAGCTCTGCAACACGCCTTACTACGTCCATCACCCGCGTCTGCCTGCTAATCGTTTCATTTATAATCTGATCTCACAGAATTAAGCTTAAATGGACCTCTCTTCCATCGCGCGCTGCGCCACGCGAAACTGATCGCTGCCAGTAGCATCACTCTAGTATGCAGCAACAAAAATACTGAACCAGACTTTGGTGGAGTTTTAATAAAAATATGGTTACCGTTGATGCTCCCTAAGCAGTTCGGCAATCAACAAAGTTCTCTCAAATTTCAATTTGATGAGAAGGAGAAATTGTACCTCAAAAACTTTGCCACCTTCTTTAAGATCAAACTCATCGTTACCAATGATATTTATCAATGTAGAAGCAGGGTTCAACCCCTATCCATCATTTTATCAGCCAGGTACCCAACTCACAGAGCCAAGAGACAATCGAAAGACTATACCTCAATAAGAATCTTTTTTTTAATCAAAAACACCTTCCGCATAACCGTTTATATTTTTTTTAAAAAAACAATAAAACAAACTAGAAAAAAATAGACAGATGTGAGGCAAATGATGTTCACAGCTCCATGAACGTCTCAGCCTTACAGTATCAGTAATTATGACTCGTGTCAATGTACTGTACGGTACGGTACCTTACATGTGACAATCAACTGTTTTGGTTGTACCTTAATCCGAACAATACGATGTCGCAATCCCAAACGCGCGAACCAAATTAACAATTTTACCTACACATAACTTCGCAATTTCTTCCTTAGAAAAAAAAAACTTGCGGAAGAAAAAATGTGATGATTCATCCCAAATAAAGCAATTAAATTGACATGATCATGCTTCAAGTTCACGATGGAGGACTCGATATCTCGAGATTAGGTCAGTGATCACAAACGATCAACCAGTCTCTCTGTTTCCGATATACCCACTCTCTCTCTGCCTCACGAATAATAATACCTAACAAGTCGATTGTTTTCAGCTGCATGAACCACAACTGTAAATCAACTTTGTGTTTTTTTTTTTACAATTGCACTCTTATTCACAGTCACATCGGGTACTTATTACGTATACTCACAACTACCACCCGTTACATGAAAGGTATTGCGAATTGACACGTTTCGTCGTGCCAAAAAGAAAGGATCAATAATATATTCATAGGACTGTTCGATCAAGGTGCGTATTGACTCAACAATATGCATATTAATAAGAAATATGTTTTGCCAGGAAGGCGAACGATCGGAGATAATGGTGTTTGAATAGTTAATGTTGGTGCTTTTTATTTCTTACTTTATTAAATTCTTCTGGTTTTGCAAAATATTTTAAAAGGAAATATTTGCAATGTAAATGTAAACTCCACGGGTAAAAAATGCTTTAGCTAACACTTTAAAGGAGAAATCCATAAAGCCACGGGTTGTAACACGACGATTATTTGGTAGTAAAATCTCTAATAGTTTTGCGGCTCGGATAAAACGTTACGGATTACATTGGTCATGGGATTTCTTATTCAATTTATTTCCTATGAATTAATAAGTTAAGACTTCAGTGGAAATCCTATCGTAGATTTAATACAGTCAACCGCAGTTGGAAGCTTGGTAGCTTGTGACAATTTCAGGTTAATTGTGGTCCTGTCAAATTTCTTCGTCTTTGCGATTTCTCGTAATGTCTTTCTTTTAATTTTTTTAAACAAATTTTTCAGTGAGGTAATAGTCACATAAGTTTGGCTGTTCTTGCTTTGTTCTATGTGTAGATTTGAAAGTTTTTACCACTTTTTCATCCGTCTTCTAGCCATTCTTTCGATAGTCAAAATGGATGTCGCACTATGGTCTGGTTTGCTGGAAGAGATTTGGGCTGCAGAAGAGTATACTTCTTAATGTGCCACACTCGTGACCGAGTATCGGCGACCTCTCTACACGTATCTGTGTAATGCGCTAATGTAATGCACACATACGTGGACTAATATTATAACGCCGAATCCGGACGATATTGATGGTCAGGTCAGAGGTGAATTTCAATCGGAAAAAATCCGGACCGAAAGGTGAATTCGACCAGTAGACTCCCCGATTGTGAGTGGGGTACGATATCCGCTGCGCCACGAGGCTGGTCGCAGAGGAGTGTAGAAATATGCAAAATCTTAAAGCCTCTTTTTTGTATTTTTTAAAAATCCTTGACAAGTTATCAGAAAGAAGATTAAAGACCACACAAGCGCGACAAGATTTTAACAACTGTTGTACATCAGTTTTCCTTGTTCTTTACAATGCGACAAGTTTAACTTGTTAAGGAATTTTTAAATAGTGGAAATTCAAAGCCAAATTTAGGAAAAAGTTGATTTAAATCTTATCAAAAAATCGGTTTAAGAAGAAAAATGATCTAGGAAAACAGCTCCGATTAGGTAATTTATTTGGCTATTCGTAGGCCTTTTAAGACCTAGCTGATCTGGGCTTGAGTTTACATCTGATTCTGAGCTCTATGTACCTACTATTGACCTGTACAAAATTGCTATGAGATCATGCTAGTAAAACAGACCATGCAGTTTTTGTTTGAAAAAAATGTTTTTTTAACATATGAATAAATTAATTATTGTGGGAGTTTTCCGGTTCGTTTCACTTTGAAATTGTTTTAGGTCAGTTTTCAGTTTGTAAATGTACAGGATTTCAATCTGCATAAACGCAAGGTCACATCCCAAATAATAAAAGAAGAGTGTGTGTAGGTGAAAATTAAAAATTTAACGGCAAAAAAACTAAAAAACGATCTTTCCAAAACTTATTTCTATCCAAATTTCTCATTAAAAGACGGTGGAGTATCATATAAACATTCTTGACCGAGGGTCATGAAAAATATGCGTATGCATTAATCAATAAGCTAATCGATTTGAACGAATCGATTTAATGAGCGGATATTTAAAGGACTACTTAAGAAGCTGGAAAAGAATCGTGATGTCTTTAATGTGTCTATTAGCTGGCAAAAAATTTCGAAATAACTCTCAACACTTAGCAGGTAAAAACGATTGAATATATAAAGATATCTTATTAAAATGGCATGGTTGTTGTCTTATTTGAATGATTACGTTTGAAATGTCATTCGTTTGCAGTATTGTCTCATCCTGGAGTAATAAAAGCAACAAACTTGCGCAGTGTTCTACTTCATTTACACAATTAAGTTTTTTAAAGAAAAACGGTTCTGTCCATATTTAGAAAGACATGATTTTTTTTTATAAACTCGATTCATTTTAACTCGGCTAGAATTAGTGGCGCCGGCAAATATGGCAGTTCTTTCGAAGGTAATTACAAGGTGGTTGCATTCATTCAAACACGTCGCAATTAGAACAATTTTTACTTTAAAGTTTTAATTCGATTTTCGTTTCCTGAAACCTATTTCGTTTAAGAAATGTATGTCAATGTCTTGATTCGTCAGTATCCCGAATGATGGGATGCAAGGACGTTCGTAAAGACGTCCACCCGATGAAGCAACGTTATTACAGACGTAGAAGTATTTTTTTAAAGAAACGGTTTCGGTAGAGTGAGGATAGATTCAACACTCCCATAAAGACCATCGTTTTGTTGGGCTATCGTTTAGCTCAGTGGCGACGGAAGCATGAATTCAGTGGGTGAAAAATTCTGAGAGTGCGGAGTATGAGGAAGATGTTCTGGGAGTGAAAGAAGAAGGCAGGGAATGGTAGTAAAGCAGAAACTACAAAACTTTCTCACATGTAGAAGGATTAAGGAAACTATGGTCTGTGCAAATCCTAAAGCAATCTTGAGATAGTTGTTATGGCCTTTTCATTCCAGGTTGCTTTAGATTCTGGACTTAGGGTTTTGGATATAGTTGATAACCTCAAAGCGTATTTCCAGACTATGGAAGTCTGCCGAACAGTCAGCCTGCAAGGAAGCTATGAAAAGCAGCCAAATTCAATCGAGCATCTGATCATTCTGATCATTGAGCATCAACTTCTTATGGTCCTCGCCAAATCGTACAAACGCCGATGCTTTGGCGATATAATTGGAAGAGATTAGAGGGGGAAAAATTATATTTCCGGTAACGTATTTGTATAATGCATTAATGATATATATACGATAGACAGTTTTCCTCAGAAAGAAAAAGTCTTCACCTTAAACACATAAAATTATAAAAACCTCACGTTTGATATAATTCGTTTGCAAAACCTCAAGATTTACACTAGAGTAATTTCTAAGTTATTATTACCGTCAATTTGTTTGCTAGTGCTTAAAAACCCGTAAGCAAGACTACTCGTCTTTAAAAAAGAATTATCAATTGCGGATTAATATCGCTTCGGGTAAAGATCGTGTGAGGTTTTTTTTAAAAAAAAAAACATTTTCCCCCTCATTTTAAAATACGATTATCGTATTTAATTTGATATTATTAACAAATAAGTGCGTTTTTTTAAAAACTTTCGAAATCCGGTATAAATATTTTCGCCTATTAATACCTTCTAAAAATAGTTTAAACATAATTGACCTTCCAGAGGTCATAAGGTAACTTTCTCAGCTGAATAAACCGAGACAAAAAATTTTTTTTATCTGTGGGCGATTTTATAAGTGCAAAAAGGAAAATGAAAGGAGTCGCATAAATCAAAACCACTTATACTGCACCAATGATTGATCATGTTGCCCCGACCCTAGCCAAATAACGTTATAATCAGACACACACACCAACGGGACGTAAAATTGTACTTAATGCTTTATGGTTAAATTGCGGATCATCCCAAGAGAATGTTAAAATGTCTGAAATGCCCCATACGCAAAAAAACAAAAACAAAAACGCTTTTAATTTTGCATAAAGAAAGAGTGGAAATGACGTAGGAAACGCGGTTCATTGTTATCTAATGAATCATCTGGTATAACTGGAACGTTAAAATAATGGCATCGTTCGGAAAGATAACAAACATGGCCAAATGATCGACGAATAGAAAGTAAAGTTGTCCAGGTATGCCCTGGCGACTGCTATGCTTTTACCTCTACGATACGTGTAATTATTCTCACGTGGCTTGCCATGGTTTCGTTAACTTATTTAAAAAATGAAAGTTAATTTTTATAGAATATTAATTTTAACATGAAGGTGTGAAGTTTTTTTTTGTAATTTTGTGAATCATCGTCTGGTCCGGGTGATTAAAATTAAGATAACATGATATTAACATGGGAATATAATTTTATTACCCTAAGAATATAAAAGCTCAAGCTTATTTTTTTAAAAAAAACGGTGTCGGAAAGGTTACTTTTATTAATATACCTTGTCCTAGTTGCTTTTTTTTTATAAGGTATGCAATTTTCTGAAATTCACGTCGACAAAGTAAAATAAAAAACGTGAAGTCTTTTGTTTCACATTTACGGTTTTTTTTAATACTAAAATGTATGTTATTTTGCTAGGAAACATGACTCAAAACTAATTTATCAACTTAGCATAAATTATGCGAAAGGATTACGTCTGTTAAAAATTATTTTCTTTGGGTATTTTATCTGCTGTAGCGCATGACCCAGTTGAAATGAATCGTTTTTTAAGAAATGGTTTTCCTTGAAAAACAAAAAAGCAATAAAATATTTTTAAATTAAAGCGCTAAAACGTGCTCTAATTTAAGAGGATCACATGTTGTTGTAAAATAATAAAATAATGAATGCGCTATAAAGATGAGGTGGGAAACAAAGTCTCAAGGAAAAAGTTACTGTTCGATTCTAACTGACTTAGCTCAGATCTTAAATGGATCTAGCTGGATGCAGCTGAGGCCTGAGATTTCAGACGTTCAAAATTTTGTAGCGGCTTTAATAAAATTAGCACATATCTGCTACAGAGCCATACACCTGGGTTGGTTGAGTTGCTTGATTGGCCTAATTTTCGGTGAAATTCAACGTTGCTTCTTTCCAGATCCAGTTGGATCTCAGCGAGCCAAAAAACTTTCCTTGAGCCTTAAACTTATATCTAGCATCGGATTAAACATGGAAGCAAACATTTCACTGGGGTGAAAACTACTCGAAACCCTTAACCCCGAAACCCTACCGAAACCCGAAACCCTTAACTAACTCAAAACACGCAATACTAAGAAAAAAGTAGCTATGAGAAAGACCGCCTCTTGTGCAAACACTCAGAAATAATCGCCTCTTAACATTTTAACAAAAAAAGTACTTTTTGTTGACATAAAACTTGTGCATCGTGTTTGTGTAAGCTCTATTTGAATTACCCATAGACATACTTATTCTGATTTGAGACCGATTTTCTGAAAAATATTAAGGCCATATTCAAATCGAATTCTTTCGAGATCAGGAAGAACTAATAAAAAAAATTTAAGCGCAATTCTACATTTAATCGATTACATAAACTGACCGTGAATTTAAAAAATTCGCAAACGAGAAATCGTTAAGATTAAATCCGTTTGATCAGGGCCGACTCTAGCCGAACTCTAACTTTTTCAAAAATATTTTTACATGACAGTGCAGGCTTGAGTTAGTCCTCTCGAAAGCCTAAGCCAAGTTCTGGCTAAATCTGGGGTGAATTTTTTGAGCCACTAAGCCGATTGAAGACCATAGCTTAGCTCTACACCCCAAACAAAATTTGGGTCAATAAAAGGTTCTCAGGATATTCAGAAACCAAAACCCCCTTATGCGCTGAGTTTACTGAAAGCCATGACAAAGGAAAATATCTTCTCCCAATTTCGGCGCCATTTCATTTCCTCGCGATAACTCATTTTCCGACCCTGCGAACTTTAATTTTAATCTTTCTTATTCTTTTATTTATTTTTTGCGCGCGCTCAATTGACTAATAAATTAAAAAAGATCAGGAATGATACATGAAATGTCGATTAGTATGCTAATTTGCTCTTACTTTCGGCGAACCGAGAACTGATCAACCGCCGGGAGCGAGAACAGCCCCTTCGTCACGAACTTGATTTTTCTTTCAAGTTCATGTGTACTCTAAGTTTGAAAGGAAAACTTGCTTTTTGATCTTTTTAATTTTTTTTTTGTTTATTTTCCCTTAATATTCACGATTTTCGTTGGAATTTCCTTTTTTCACAAGGTGCTTTATGATTGCGACCTTGAATATTTTTTTTTTACAAACTCGCAAATATATATCACGAAGACCCCTTGTAGGCGGAAGATAATATGCGCATTATAAACTATATATTCTTTTTTTTTAAACGTTTGGAAAATTAGTAATGCTAACTAGTTAGCAACGTAATTATTTTCCCTGCGAACGTAAAACACATGACCTGTGCGTTGCGTGAAGCAGAATTAACAATAAAATTGCATTATATGCATATTCTCACAGTACGAAATACAATGATGAAAGATGATATAACCAAGGATGGGATAACCGAGAGGGAAAATTGATTTGGGCACGGCTATTTTTTTTTTTTTTTAAAGAAACATTTAAAGATTTGAAAAAGTAATGACGTAAGATATTGGATTGGGCTTCCTGCCGGATTCGCATCATGATTTTGGGTTGTGTCGAAATATTTCGTGGAAGAATAAAATGATGAGTAAATAAAAAATTCCAGTAAAAGAGGTAACCGATCCGTCTTTTAATTTAGCATAAGTGGACGTGCCAGCGGTGTTTAAATATGAGATAATGATTCATGCAAGCTGTATAGCTCTTCCGTGTCGGCCATCAATGTGCTCCGGAAATCCTTTTGGTTTTAATCATGGCCAAGGCTACAAATCACAGGGCCGCTGAAGTTGTACGACTTCGTGTAAGATAATTGCGTAGTTTTGAATGAATCTTCGTTTGTTGTCAAAGACTATGTCGTAAGATGGTGTTTCATATAATGGGCCTTAAAGGGGAATGACATTTTCTTTTGGAGTAATGATGCGCATTTGACATTTCATTATTCAGCAGGCAATATGGATGACACTTAAAGTGCAGTGAGGCTAAGGAAGAAAAATGGAGCATAAGTAGGTTCTCTTGGATCAAGATATTAGAGAAATTCTCTTCTAGCTCTATTGGTACCGGTTTTCCGATAACATTTCACCCATTTTTTGAATCTCAACAAGAACCTTCTAGCTAGTAAATTTTAAAAATTTTTTAAAAATCTAGCTTGAATCCTCAAGAACTGAATTTTCATTCATTTTCTTTCTGCTTGCCTAAAAAATCAGGAATTCAGCTGAACGCCTATATTGGTTTCTTGCCTACGACAGACATATATTTGCAAAGCAACTGATTGTTCGTCTAAACAATTACATCAAAACGTTTTAAATCGTATGCGATAAAATGTTGACTTTCTGCTTAATTTTTTTTTCATTAAATACAGCTATTAACAATTTACAACTCCGCACAAGCCTAATGAAAGAAAAAGTGCACAAATTGTTTTCTTCTTCGAAAAAAAAAAGATGATTCAACTCCTTAGAAATTTTTCCATGTCTATTGTCACATTGTAAACATACACATATTATCCTCATGAATATGAATATTATATGATGATATTACAATACCTTTTTTTTCTCATTTTTTCTCTTTTATTTTCCATGTAGAGAGTCTTACATGATTAAATTTAAATATACTATCTCACGATTATTTCACACTCGTCTCGACACTCAAGAAATTAAAATATCAATTACATCTCATCTTCATAACTGCCTAGCAGACTTTCAGGAGCCAGCTACTATTAACAGTTGGAAGAATTTCAAGTATAGAAAAAAAAATACCATCATTTCTCCAGAATCAAAGCTAATAAATTTCATTTTATCCTAATAAAAACCTAATTATGTCCACATAAAAAAAAGCAATTTCTTATAATTAAAATTGCTTTTTTCACTCAAAATGGCTAATTTTATAAAAAGCCAAGCGTTACTGACGCACAGTGACTGTGATGGAATTCTGGAGTCCAAGGTCATTGGTCGTAATCTTCTACTACGAACCAACCGTCCATCTAAGGCAACTTGACTTTTTCAAAATAATCCGCTTTTTTTCGGATGCGTTGGATGAAAATGAGGCTTTTTTGGTGTAGGTGTTCACAACTATGATTAGCTTACTCGGGCTACATTTTCAGTACGAGTGGGAAAATTAAAGCAGAACATTCCTTAATGTTCCTAGTTTGCTCCATAAGATTGTTTTTCATATTGTCCTCAAGGGCGGAGGTTTTTTGAATTTTTTATAATATGGAGGTAGAACCGAATCGCCAAAAATGGGATATCCTGCTTTTGTCTGATTAAAACATTGCATTAACCTCAGAGGGTTAAACCAAAAATATCACATAGATTTACACCAACTGAATAAAAGCCTGGTTTAGGTCGAGAGCAGCAATATTAGCTTTGAAATAGTATTAGTCCTCGATCACACCAAGACATGGCTTTACTACCTAGCACATGTCAAGACATGCTTATTATTGACTAATAAGCCACATTCAAATTCACTTGCAAGAACACAGCTCCAGTTGAAAAAAAAGTTTAACATCTTGGAAGAATAAGACTTTGGCAACTAAATAGGGCTAAGCAAGCAGGACTTCCGTTGCATGATGCCAAATGGTTAGTAGCATCAAAAATTTCATATGCCTTCACGTACCTTCCCAAAAATTCAACAAAACTTTAAAGGTCTGTGGATCTAAAAAGACTCCAAGCCTTCAACAAAATATTTCAACAATTCACTTCACCACTTCAATAAGTGGACAAAATATAAATAATTGCTGATGTGTTTTCATCAAACATGATGCCTCTAATTCTCTATAAAAAATTTTTTGCCATCACATTTTAAAAAATAATCAACAAAAATCAAATAATCATATTCTCATCTTGACTTTTCCCAAAGCAACAATAAAAAAAAAAATTTGTAAATCGTTCTAACCACAACGCACCAACAAAAGTCAGATTCCGTAAATTTACCACATACACTGGCATATTTTTAGATTCACATTTCAATTAATAAAATATTAGCCTTCTCAACTAACATAAACAATCAACCCTGATTCTAAAAATTTATCTAAAAAAAATGATTTTCGAATCAGAGTGTCTAAGTTGTCATCACTCACTCTAATTCCACGAATCAAACTTCAAACTGTTTGAAATGATATGACAGCTAGAATTTCGCTTCAGTGCAACACAAACTCGAAATACCTTCATTGAATTCATATTATAACAAATCAAAAACTGTTCTATATGCTAGTCAGTATTTTGCTTCCACATTACAATTGTCAATCTCGTCTGTTGAAAAAAAAAATTTGCCTCATGGCAGTCATACCATCATCAATCTCACAAATGATTTAATGTCATTTTCATTCCCAAGCATTACTTCAAAACCAGTGATTAAATTTAACAGCCTATAACATTAAAATTTTGTTTTGAAGGTTAAAAAATTTTTGCACACTAAAACAAATCCCAGGATTTAAAATAATAAAAAAAATAAACCGTTAGATAAGCTTCACGGTATTATGAATGGCATTAAACGAGATAATAAACAATATTCCAGAGAATAATCGTAAAATTTAAATAAGAACCATTTTGATTTGCAAATTTCGACTTCAAAACGTAAACATTCGCAAAGCGAAATTCTAACCTCAGAAAAAATGCTTTCGTAGGGACTGCAGTTCAGGTTATTCTATCAAAATATAAACTGGACTTACCAATAAAAAGATAGTGAATCCAAAAATCCTTAAGGAAAAAAATAAATCCGAGAAAAACACGATAAAACAACGTCACATTAATTGTATATCACAAACGCGTTAACTAAACACTACACGCGCTCGTCACTGATTCCCTGCCAACTGTTAAAAAATCATCTCTCGCAGGTCAAACAGGTGTAATGGCGGAAAAGACATTGCACTGCGCATGCGTTACTTTTGACATTACTATGAAGGGTGATCCAAAATATCGCATTTTGCGGATTAATTTTTCATTTGGTTTTGGTTTTTTGATCCAAAGGAATCATTTTATTTAATTTTCGTATTAGGTTTGTGAATTATTCGTTTTTACCGGGAATGGAATACGAATTCATATCTTATGCACATGCAAATGGCTAACACTCTACGGATATCAAGTTATTTTATTTCTTTCGCGGGATGCGGTATATATGTTGACAATTTGAAAGGGTCTCCTTAGCAAATACTCTAGCAGACCGCGCGGCTATTTCTCGTGGATAATATCTGGAGTCTACATTTCATAATTGGAGATAGAGTTTTTTGGCATTTTTAATGAAAGTTTTCCAGAAATGTTTCATTTTCGTGAGAATGATAGATAGGCCCTTCTGCTTTTTTCGGAGTCTAACATTAACATTTCTGGAGAAGAATTGCGAACTTACAACACACCAAAAAAATTTAATTCGAGATCTTATGAGAAATAGTCAACAGCTTTTATGTTGGCAGCAGAAAAATCTTAATCACATTTTTTGCATTAAAAATTTTATTGTAATAATTTTTTAGAAGAAGTACAATTCAGAGTTTGAGTTACTGTGCATTTCGATGAACTCGTTCATTTCTTCCATAATTAAAAAAACGTCAAACCGTTTTTACCAACATGGCGGTGTGTTGAAGTCAAATATATTTATATTTTACATTTATTATTTTTTTCGAAATTTTTTTTTATTTTTGACTTTTTTCTCTGGTTTAAATCATTGTCATGGCCTCTCCCGAGCCATGCTTGGACTGGCCACCTCCTCTTCCTTCCCTTCCTCCATATCCACCTTGTCCACCGCCACCACATCCAAAAAAAGAAATTAAAGTAGTAAACAGTCAACATCAAGAATGGTGGGATAGTCATTTAAGTAAGCTTAATTCTTGCACCTATGCTTCAAGGAAAAAAACAAGCTTTAGTTTAATTCTTTATGATATTTTGTAGCTGATATTTTAAGAAATGTGAGTGGCCATAAGCCAAAACAAAAAAACCGTTTTTATGAGCTGACAAAGAAGCAAAGAAAGGAACTGCTGACAGTTAGAATTCCCACAAAGCAAGACAAATTAATATGGAGTATCCCGCTACCGAAAGGATCTTATCCACCGAATGGATTGCCAATTTGGGAAAGGCTGTATTTGGACCAACGTTTGCCGATGATGAAATCTCCATCAGATGCTCTTGTTTTTGCTAGACAACAAATTGGGAAAAAGGTAGACATGAAAATTATCCCCTGGTATTCATGCCCCTCAGCAGAAAAATATATTATCTTATTTATATTTTTACTTAGCTATGGAAAGACACGAAGGGCCAAGAATTTATTCTGTATGATCCTCACAATTACGAAGTTGCTTTTTCTTACGAGAATATTCATGACCCCCATCTCACGTCTTATTACCAAGGAGCTGCTATCAGAAATTTTCTTTTAAGCCTCGGTGATGCCAACGAAGAAGGTTGGGGGCTGTGTTCGTTAAGACGATTCAATTTATACCGAAGATATTTAAGACGGGTGCACTTGTCGAGAGTTCACCATGAAATGCAAAAGCAGGTAATTGATTATCAGGGTTAGCATATATCGTTTACTGATAATCACCTCTAGCTTGCCATAATAGGAAGCCATGCAAGAGGAACTTCATAATGTCTTAAAGTATATGCAGACAACACGAGATACTTTAGACGCGATCGAAAAAAGAGCGACTCAAGAAGAAGCAACGGCTGCTCTCAAAGAAGCACAGAGGCAGTATCGGCTGAAATGGATTGATAGGTAACTTTTTACTTCAACTAAAGCTCCATTACTATAAACTTGGTCAATGACACCAAATGCTAGAAAACCCAATTTTAAAAATTTAATATAGACTTTCAGAGGCGATGAAAGAAAAGGAAGAACGAGTTGAAAGACTTTATCAAAAAAGAGCAGAGGACCAGAAAGCAAGACAACAACGAGGGATCGAATTACTAGCTAAGCAAGAATTAAAAAACAAAATAGCGAACGAAATAGAAAGAAGAAAGAAAATAGCAACTTTAAGGAGATGGCATGACAATGATGAAAGAAGAATGAAATGGCTGAAGAAAAGAGCAGATGATAGAAAAGCGCAAAAAGCTGAAAAGGTTGAAACATTTAGAATTAATAATTTGAATATTTTATGTCTTTTTTGTGCTTTCAGGTTAGAATTCGATGGGAGAGTAAAGTTCTAAACCTTAAAAAAATGTATGAAAGAGATGACGAATTTTTGAAATTGCAAATGGAAATAAAAGAGCATAATATTGAAGAACGAAATAAGTGTGCGGATTATCTTAAAAGGAAAGAAGCAGGTATAGTTATAGTTGCTATCATTACATTAATGTTCTAGTAAATGAGACTAAATGGATAACAAAATTGTAGAACGATTGGCTGAACTGAAGAAACGAAGTTTGGAGAAGAAAGTGCAGCAGCAACGGACCAAAAATGATAAAAAAATGGAAGCTGCAATTACTAAATCTTGGTTTAAAACCATAAGCGATAAGGTGATAAAAATATAAACTGGCTATTCAAAAATATTTACCATCACGATATTTAATACATTTTTTCTTTCCCAGGAATTCGATACGGGCATAGAATTGTACAGGATTAAGAAGTCAATAAATTCAACGATGGCGATATTGCTAACTCAGCCGATGGAAGGTAAATTTTATAAAATAACAAGGAAATGGCCTAGGTTTTGTGTAATGGGGAGCTACCGGCTCTTTGAAATAATTGAATAAGGTTTTCTCCATGGTAAAACAAACTATGCCTTCAACGATTGTTTATAGCAAAGTTTCTTTCTTAGCCGAAATTGCTAAAATTTAAGATTATCAAACCAAACACAATAAACAATATTCATACATCATTAATTTCCAGGCCCTGATCCGCTTTCGATTATCATAATGGCAAGAAATAGGATTGAGCGTGAACAGACTGTTGTAAGTATTACGAAAATTTCGTAAAAAAACAAAAGTCGTCGGGACAACTACTAAAGCTCTTTGAGCAAGGCTCGGAATACCGCCTTAGCACGATCTTATTGGCATAAGATCATCTTCATAGCAAACGTGAACTCTACCCCTTCCTCAGGCTATTTTTTAATGCAGAAGTCATATCTTGATAAAGATCAACTGCAACGAAAATTAGACACACCTCTAAAACAAATATATTTCACAATTGCTGCCTAATTTTTTTTTTATCAAGCCTCTTCAAGTGTCCTACGCCATTGACGTGATACTGGAGACTACGATCGAAAAATGGGCGAAACTAAGAATCAGTTGCATGTTGGAAACGGTTATCACAAATGTTAAAAAGGTATACGCAAATACAGATAAAAGAATTCTCTAGATTTTAAAAAATTATCAATTTTTAGGAAGGTCATGAAAAATTGGCGGAAATTCGAGCTAGATGCAAGGATCTTGGAGTTGCAAGTCATGGAGAATTTAAATCTACACAGCCAGTCGGAACTGTTTATAAGCCAGATATAGAAGAAAAACAAGTAGAGAGAAAAGAGAAAAGAGGATCTGATTCCGAATCTGAGACTTCTCTGAGGGAAGATGAAAAAAAAGGAGAATCGTCTAAGAGGACTACGAACGAAGAAATAAGCATTAGCAGCAAAGAATTAGAATTAGCCCTTACTAAGGTTCGATCATACATTTCTTTTATTCTATGAAACAGATTTTAAAACTCTTGATTTTTTTAGGGAGCGATGACAGTAAATTATGTTCAGTAAGTCCCCTAAATTTTGATAAAAAAATCTTCAAGGGATAAATTTATGATTCAAATTATTATTGATTCACAGTATAGGCCCAGTTACAAAATACGATTCTCCATATGACCCCCTTCCTCCTGAAAATCTAAAGCCTGTGAAGGATCGACCGAAAACTCCAATGGTAAAATTTTATCCAAATTCCCATTTCTTTTTTTAGAAATTAAGACTACAGAGCACTCGCAGCCGAATTTAATATGTTAAAAATAAGCGCCTGCACACAGATTTCCAATGCAGTATTTAGGCTAATCTGATAATTTTAATTTAACCCCGAACCAGCTCAAGCTAAAGCTCGGCCAGAGCAGGAACGTAGTTTATAGCAGTCATAGACATTTTCCACGGGCTGATTAACATGACTAAATTTTGACTACTAATATTTTAGCCAACGCATAATCAACTATGCAAAGCCGTTTTCGAAGAAGAAGAGCTTCAAGAAATTCTTCCGACAATAACTGGAGACGTAATGGATTTAAAAGAAAAACGAAAATTTCGAAAAGTATTCAAAAACACAGCCGTGCAACTTTGTAAACGAATAAATGCAATGACTGAATATTCATATGAACCAGCTTCTAGACTTCGGGCAATAAATAAACTTGCACCTCTGGGAAGTAAGTGGAAATCACAACCAAATCAAATCAAGCAAACTCAACGCAAATCCTTTTTTTTTCAGGTCCTTCGAGAGAGACTTTAGTAGACAAACTTTGCAATCTTATTATGTCTAAACCAGAAAAGGCAATGTATGAAAGTGAAGAATTTGAATGGTTGGTGCAAGTATTGGCCAGGGAAACCGTAGATGAAGTTTTAAAACCTCAAATGTTTCAAAGGCTACAAGATGATAGTGTATCGAGAACGAAGATTATGTTTTACAAGCCAAAACCTAAAATAAAAAAAATTTGAATATTATGAAGAAGGTTCTTCTTCTTCGAGTAACATTTTCACTAGTGCCACTATCGCCAATATCTCCAGATAGATCATCTTTGTGGAAAAATAAAACTCTTGAAACTTTTTTACAACTGCTTTAGAAGTTTTCTTTTTCTCTGCAAAAAGAAAAAATAATTTTTTATGAAAAAGTGTAAGCAATATTGCAATTTCTGAAGTGTACTTACTTTCTCAAATAAATCGTCAACTTAAGCGCAAAATTCCTTTTTAATTAAAGTTAATTCTTCAATAAATATTTCTAGTTACTGAAGCAAAAACAAAATAAAAATGCTTTGATAAAATCAAAATGATTTTAGCTACCGATTTTTGTTCTGATTGAGTAATCTGTAGTGTTTAGTTACTAATAAAGCCCGTTCACTAATAGATAAACAGAGAGAGCCCCAGTTTAGCTGAACGCCCTTAGGGTGTTAAAATAAAGTAAAGAATCTTTCATTATTCACTTATTTTAACACCCAAATGCTGCCAAGTAATTAAATTTAATTATATAAATTAAACTTGGCTTGGCACGCAAATTTTTTTTTTATCCTTAACAAAATATTTTTTTTCTTTTGAATTACAAAAATATAATTCCTCATATTTCAATAACAAGGCAATTAATTAGTTTTGTACAAACCAATCAACTGCGTTTACCTTTTTCAAAATTAAATTAAATTTTACAAGTATAAACTAGCAGCAAAGACGATGTCTCTTTTTATTAGTCGGATAGCCTCATTAAATTTTTCTTCCAAACTAGAATCTCCAATATTTTTAGCAGCCTGAACAAACTGCCTTAATATTTCTTCTAATCGTCGCATCGCTCTTATAATACTACCTGGAAAAAAAATTTAAAATAAAAAATTGGAAAGAACATGAATTTATAATGAAGAACATACCTTCGTAGATGTCTGTCATTTGGCAAAGTTTACTAAAACTGGCACCGTTACACCAAGCATATACAACGTCCATTAAGAAAGGTTTAAAACCTTCGACGTAGCTATCTTCATCCATTTCTAATTTTGCTTCGACTGATATTCTGGCTATGTGCCTAGCTAAGTCTTGCATTTGCCTAAGTGGACCTGAAAATAAACGTTTTTATTAATTATTTATAAGTTATGAGAAATCGTAAAATTTCTTAATGAAAAATTCCACTTTTACCAGAAAGTTCTTCCGTCAATTTAGGCATTTCAGATGATTTTTCATCGCAGACAAAACAACTTAATAAAGCGCAACTTTGAGCTACTGAGAGTTTATTAAACACGCCGTTAAATATTAATTCCGTCATTAGAAGTTCTTCCCCACTAAAAAACAAAATTATAATTAATTTTAAAAATTAAAAAGAATTAATTAAAAAAATTAAATTTCTGTACCTGCTTAACTCACACGCCACTCGACCTTTCAGTTCAATAACGTCAGAAGCTGTACAATATCCCATTCTTCTTAAAACTCTCTTTCTACATTTTAAATCATTCATTTGAAGTAACGACTTCGCTGCTTTTAATTCTTGTTTTAAAACTTTCAACTTCGCCGCTACGGCTTCTTTCTCCGTATAAGCTTTATAAATTGGAAGTAGATCCGGATCATTATGAAGAGGATGAGCATATAACCTTTCTTCAAAAGAAGCTATTCTCCTTACAATATCCGTAAATGCATTATCCTTAATTTTCATGTCTGCGATAGGATCTAATAATGGTAAACCGTCAGAAAATCGATTTTTAACTTCCTAGAAAAGCAAAAAAAAAAAAAAACATACTTAAAAAAGGAATTCAAAATTTCATTATGACATTGCTTATAGTTTACCTGTATCGTTTTTAATATATTTTTTTTTGAATCCAATGATCGCAAGTCATTAGGAGATTTTAGCCTAACTGAACTTATATGTGTAACTAAAGTATGAAGAACAGGTACGACTTCTATTATTCCTTGCTCTCCAGGAGGACAAGGTCTAAGTTTGTTACCAGTTGAATCTTTAGCTAAATACAATAAAACGTCTACAACGATGGTGGTGGGTGTTTCTTTTAAAGGATTATTTCTTTGACTTCGATCTTCTTGCCGCTTGTAGTTTACAACCATTCCCCAATCAAATTCGTGAGATTCGTGTTTTACCTAAAAAAAAATCATCACAACTCGTTAGTTTTGAATTCGAAAAAACGTCCAGGTATCCGAAAAAGCAAATTATTAAAGGGAAAACGACATAGATGGATTTTACAGTTTATTAAAGCTTACCTTTATTAACCGTCCAGGCTGTAAAAACGGAACTAAATATGTCGGCTTAGTAATATAAGTTTGAAACTGTTTTCCCAACTGATCCAATTGTTCCCGAATAGCATAATAGGAAGCAACTTGCGATTCTTTTGGAATAACCATACTATCATATTCTTCTTGAGCTTTCTTAACGCCTAATAATTTAAAAAACAATTAAATAATAAAAATGACTTAATAAAAATGTGACCTATTAAACAAATTACTCACTCTCATATAATCCAGGAATAGCAGATTGATTTTGAAATTGAAAGAAACTCCTTTCCAACATATATTCAGGGTTAATTTCCTCAACACGTAACAAATTCAAGACCATGTTGTAAGTCAAATGAAATGCTGAATTTATAGCATCCGGAGCTCCGTTTACTATTTCTCTACCGACAGCAGGGCTGACTTGCTCGTCTATCATTAAAATAACTATCCCTTTGTCGTCCAAACCTCGTCGACCAGCTCTCCCTGACATCTGAATATATTCTCCTGAAGTTACCTTTACGAAATAAAGTTGATATCATTATAATTATAGAATCTACACAAAACAATTTACAACTTACAAATCTGTAATCTTTTCCATCAAATTTCCTACAACCGGTAAACAATACCGTTCTAGCTGGCATATTCAACCCCATAGCGAATGTTTCAGTAGCGAATAAAGCCTTTATCAAACCTTCTGCGAATAAAATTTCAATGGTCTCCTTTAAAATAGGTAACAATCCTCCGTGATGGATTCCAATGCCACGTCGAAGTAACGGCAAAACATTTTCTACTTGAGGTAATTTTCTGTCCTCTTCATTCAATACATCCATAGCGTTATTAAAAACCTCATCTACTAATTTTTTTTCCTCCACGGTATTAAAATCTAACTTCGACATTTGCAAAGCATATGATTCGCAATCTTTTTTACTGAAACTGAAACAAATCACTGGAGCGAAATTTCTTTCCATGATCATCTTTACGATTTTATATGCGTTCGTGCCACGTCCTGAAGCTGAACCTCCTTTCCTGCCAATTAACTCGCCTTTAGCAGCGTCTCCTGCGTTTTGTAGAACCGCCATTGCAGTATTAAAATTATCTTCTCTAAACTGACCCTTAAAATTTTAAAGAAAAAAATTAATATCAATTCTTGTTCTTTTTTTTTTCAAACAAATTTACTTACATTTTCATCGAGGACAAGATGTATTCCATCCCCACCAGCTGGAAAAATATAATGCTGAAGAGGAGTGGGGCGATAATCTGTATATACAACATGGCATGGCTGATGATGCAAATGTGCAACCCATTCAACAAACTGACGAGCATTTGGGATTGTAGCTGATAAGAATACATAATGAACATTGTCAGGAAGTAAAATAAGTGTTTCTTCCCAAACAACACCTCTTTCTTTATCACGCATGTAATGAATTTCATCAAAAACAACCCATCCGACTTCACGCATGACCTCAGAACCTCTATAAAGCATATTTCTCAAAATCTAAAAGAAAAAACTTTTTCCAATGAAATAACTAATTCAAACTAAATCAAATTTAATTTTAATTAAATGAAACTTACTTCAGTTGTCATAATTAGGACACTTGCAGCTGGATTGATGGTAACATCACCAGTTATTAAACCCACATCTTTAAACTCTTCCGTAAACTCCCTGTACTTTTGATTACTTAAAGCTTTGATAGGTGTTGTATAAATTACTCTTTGTTTATCTCTTAATGATTTAGCTATGCTATATCTGCATAAATTCAAAATATTTAGAATAAATTCATCAAGTTCTACATTGCATAACATCGTAAAACTTACTCTGCAACTACTGTTTTCCCTGCAGATGTATGAGCTGAGACCAACACAGATTGATTGTTTTCAATACATAAAATAGCCTCTTCTTGAAATGGATCCAACACAAACTTATACTCTTTTGCAGGTTTACCGGTTCGTTTTTGCAATGGTTGATATTCTTGATCAGGTGGAACTGCTACTTCATGAGTACATGCACTCTGTGTTTCTATCATGTGAATTTTAATTCGTGATGCAAGTTCATTAATGCTGAAAAGACCAATCTTAATTAAAATTTTAATCATAAAGCAAAATTTTAAATTGGATTTTACTTACTTGATATCGTCCAAGATTGATTCAGACTTCTGATGTTTATTTGACACATTTCCTTCATTATCATTTTCTAAAGGTCTTTTATTCGAAATATTATTTGATGGTGGATTGTCATTGCTAAAATAACAGAACATGTGAGTTAGTAACTTACTCAAATACATTAAAAACGATATTGTTAAAAACAACGTGACGAGATACATAACCTCTTGTTGTCAGATTTTACAGTATCATCTTCCTTTTCTTGTTTTATTTGAATATTAGCAGGAAGAGGAATAGTTGACTCTTCAGCTACTTCGTCAAAAGCATCAAAAATGTCATCTCCGAAATTAGCCATGATTTAAATAATAATACAGATAAATGTTATAATATTCACCGATCGAATTTTAACTAGTGTTTGAAACCATGGCGGCCATATTGAATTTGGAATTTTACCTTCTTGCGACAAGTTTCTCTAGAGTTGATGTCAGCGCTGCGTGTGGATAAAGCAAAAATTAAAGAAATCAAGCGTTTTTTGAATTTTTAAAAAAATACTAACAAAATTAAAACAAAAATTGTTTCTGTAATTTGAATATAGTTATTATTTAACAGTGCATTTTGTTTCATGCATTTGAAATCTGGGTTTAGAAAAGGATTCGCAAAAAAAGATCGAATACAGCCAAAAGCACTTAAAATGATCCAGAAAACAAAAAAAAATTGCCAAAATCTGGGGAAAATCGCTAAAAATTGTTGAAAAAAGCTGAAAACCAATCATAACTAGCCAGGAACCTTGAAAAGCAGTCAAAAATGGCCTCAGTAATATAGTAAGCCTCAGTAAAATAGTAGATCACAGCAAAAACGATTGAAAGCAGCCACAAAACAGCCAAAAATTGAAATAAGCAGTCGAAAAAAGCCAAAAAACAATCAAAAATAGCCAGAATTTTTGGGAAATACCTAAAATTTCTTTAAAACTTTTCTTTTACCTATACACTGAAATTCAATAAGCATTAGAGCAAGTCTGAATACGCTCATGAACATTTCAAATGCAAAAAATAATGAAAGTCAGTTAGTTTTTCTGTCGTGGAAAAAAAAACCAGTGAATTCCCTGTAGGCGAATAACTGCGAAAAACGATAGAAAACGGCAAGGGTTGAAACGATTCATGTACGGTTTATCTAAATAATTGGAAAATATTTTCAAGTCGAATTTTAGAGAAACCCAACTTTTGGTATTGATCATTATTTTCACCATTTGTAGCATGAATTTTTTTTAAAGAGCAAATCTTGATCACCCCTTATGAGAAAGTAACGAAAAAAGAAAAAAAAAATGTAAAGGTATTTTACACGAATTCTCTCTTCTGTATTTTCCTTCGATTTCGTTGATCGATTAAATGCGATTAATCTTATTTTTTCCCCTTTCTCTCAGGAGTACATGTGACGTTTAACGAAAAGGGAGACGCCGACAGGGCAAAAAATAAAGAAAAGAAGAGCCTGAAACGCAGTAGATGGAAGATGAAAATTGTTAAAGGTAGTAGACACGCAGTGAAAACTGTTGGAGGAAATGAAGCCCCTTATATTTTCTACTTCATTTTGCACTTTTAAAGAAACTGGAACAATTTTTATTCTTTAGAAGTGCATTTTTTTTCGGGAAAAACATTTTTTTTAAAAATTATGATAAAAAGTACTTTAGTAGAATTAAGCCAAAGGTTCGTTACATTAGACATTACATAGACATTAGATTGAAAGTTAAAGTTAACGAAGGCATGGTTCATATCAAATTTTAAAATACTTTTATCAGCATCATCATAAAATTTTAAAATAACATCATTATCTCATACTCCACAAATCTTCTTATAAGAGTTTCGGCGAAGGATTAAAGTAGTTACATATAAAAGTTAATTACGGCATGATAGTAAATGAGATCGTGCGATTTACCAGTAACTGATACACTACCGCCGTTTGGTAAATAAATTTCAACACTTTTCTCGTCAACATTTTCCCGAGCAAGCGCGCAGTGTCAATCTTTGATGCGCAGCATTTAAACTTTGGTCAATTTCTCATTTTACTTATTAAGTTTACATCTTTATCATAAATTCTATGGCCGGTAAGGATGTAACTTAGCTCCTTTAGCGCTATATCTTTTTACGATCAGTTTATAGAAAATGAATGATAACAAAAGATTAAATTCTGAGGGCTGGATTTTTTAAAAATAATTAAATATTTTTAAAAATTATTAATTAGCAAAATCTTGAAATGAAGGTTTTACGAAGGATTCCCCGCGCATAATTAGCCATCTCTTCAAAATAGGCGTCTGCAATTGATTTATTTGATGGTGTGAAATAAAAAAGAAAATAAGTTTTTAGGAGATGCGAGGGCCGCAAGAAGATTGAGCGCATAATGGCCGCATTTTCCCTCCCTCCCTAATTTTGTTGTTGAGGCTTTGCTGTCTTAAACTTGTGAATCCACATTCTCTAATAATGATTGTTTTAGCTTACCTTTATTATTAATCTTTTTTGCGGAAGACTTTTCACTCTGATCTTTACTGCCTTGTAATTATGAACTTTTATCTTCTCCTCTTCTGTCCACGAAATGCGCCACTTATACTTCGGCTCTTCTAAGGTGTCCTAAAATCGAATTTCGGGCTGGCCATCCCTTGGCATGCTTCTTCTCATAGTACTTTGCCTTATCTGAAAAGTAATATAGTATTTTGAGGACTACCAATTACAAGTCTTTACCACCCAAAAATCAGCGTCCCACATTAAACTATAATAGTTAAAATTTATGTTTATAGGGAAAAAATTTTAGGGAAGAAACCGCGCACAGTTGTTTTCAGGCACTTGCAGTAAGCTTACCTGACTAAAAGGGGATGTTTAAAACCTTGGTTCGGAAAGCAAGCCGAAGCACAAAACGTGCCAAAGGAGAGATGTTACTGTGTGAAAAAGAGTTAAGATACCAAAAACTACTATCTGGTTTTAAATGTTCCAGGGGTAAACTTTTGATTATGCCAGAAAGCAGTTCGCCCCTCTGATCTTTGGCCCTCTTCGCCACATAAGTACCTTCTAGTGGCTTAAAAATACCGACTAAAATTCGCATCAGGCCGCAATTGCAATATCGTTAAAGAAATTCTTTCGGATTACGATTGAAAAAAACAAAATTATTCCTAGGAGATAAAAAAAGCTAATAAAGATATCATTCAAAAAAGTGAATAAAAAAATAATTACAGACTTTAAAATCCTACAAACTGCCTACTTCACCTAGTTTTACGGTACAGAAAGAAATAAAAGTAGACATTTATTGTAGAATAGTATAATGCATAATAAATGAATGCGAAGTTGCGTGCCACAATTAGCGGCATCATTTTGGCGCCTTTAGTAATGGTTTACCGAGTCTCATGCCTACAAGTAGAAGACCTCCAAGTGTAAGTGTTTGCGGTGGGACATGAACGGTGTGAGACAGCGTCGCGCCCGCTCGATCCGACTCTGCTTTTTTGAAATCAATAATCCGCGGAGTCGGCGCATTCTCGCGGAAAGTGCCCGGGTACATCGACGAGGGGCGTGTGAGTGTGTAAACGACGTATTTTATTATCGGGCCTAAATTTCAACACGTTTTTTTTTCATTTTAAAAATCGTTGACTGTTCAATTATTTTTTTTTAAATAAAATAAAGGAACCATGATTATAAAAAACCGGAAATATAGTGAGACAAGAACCTAATATCATGTTAAATCGAGTGAGAATCCATTTTTGAGGGAATAAAATCGTGACGCGCAACTCCTCGACTCTAAAATCGTGATAAATTGATTCTGATACGAAAGAGCTTATACGTCCGAGAACATGGAAAAAGATGATCCATGAATAAGGGGAATGAGATCGAATTTCCCGATGCCTTTGACTATTCGTACCGGATCGCCACAGGATGGGTTTCGGAGGATAGAAACGGAAAGGACAACGCGTCCATGTGCATAGCGGTGGTTCTAAGTGCGTGAGACGCGGCGTGTGTATGTGTGAGTGTTCTGTATACATGGGTCGATCCGGAGTGCGTGTTTTTCGAACATTTCAGACGATGGCTTCTGCCTCAAATTCTACCTCGGCCGCTCGATGTCATTCCATCAAAAGCATATTTCTAATATTCGGGATGTTTATTATATTCCTGCCGTTTTCCATGGAACAGGACGAAGACATACCGCATAACGAGTGAGTAGATACTTTTTGACAAAAACCCCGTTTTGACCGCGCCCCCCCTGGAAAACTCGTGAAAGCCACGCTCCCTAATTAATATAAAAGGAGGGACAGGAAAGGACGAGCCTGATGTACGCGGCGCGTAGACCACGTGACCCGATGTCTTCTCCGCAGTGTGTAAAGACGCCGAGGGAGGCAAACTCTGATATGATTTAAAATGGGAAAAATGGGAAAATCACGATTGATGAAAATATTATTTTTACATCTTTTACTTTGCTTCCCTTCCAAAGTTTTCGTTATTAGCTAAAAGGAGCCGCGAATTTTATTAAAAGAAATTCCAAAGGGGTTACCGTTACTCTGAGAAGTTATATTAATTTAATATGACCCCATTATTGTAATGGAATAACTGGGGGATTAGAAAAGGGAATTAAAATGGAAGCTACTTAGGATCGTTTTCAAACATGATAGATCGTTTATAAAAAAAAATTCTTTTAGCAAGAAGAAAAAATAAAGAAATTTTAGGTTGTTTTTTTCGGGTTACTTGATTTTACAAATGGGGCTATTAGTTCGCTTCATTAAGATTATGACGATTTTGCCCGGTTATTTTCCTCGTTTTTGATAATATTTATGTGACCGATGTTGCAGGCATTTTGTCTTTACGAAAATCGTAAAGGATTCATTAGCGAAACAATAGCTTCTTTACTATATGTTATGAGTAGATTCATTACATATACAGAAAAGATTTTCTAATCGGCCATGCAATCAACTCGTCAATATTAAATTATATAAGTTTCAGATGGTTAACAATGTGTGCGAAATCACACTTAGCGATAACATCATCTAATATATTAAATTCTTTTACAGAAGTAACGTCCCGGGTGAAAATGATGAATATGTCATGTATGTGTCATGAATTTCTGAATAGTGTCATTTACTTTCGCATGTGAAATCAGCAATGTGGACAGAACAGAGTAGCCATTTCTAAATGTAAAGAGAATTATAGCCTAAACAAAAAAGGGGCGGCGAATACGCGTATTATCTAGATGAAGCAACTTTTATTTGGAAATAAATATTTTAAACCATCCGTTATTCAGTGGCGATAAACTCGATAAGACCACAGAATCATAGAAACTCCTGTGTAATAAAAACTTAAACTTTCCGCTTGATTTTGTTCTCAGCTAATTTTTTTTTGGAGCCGCCCTTACCGATTACTGTAATCTGTTATAATTTACTAAGGAGAAAATAACTTAGCGATAATGCTGCAGCTTTTGAAGCTATTCAGCAGCTTATATTCATATAGAACAGATAAAATTAAGGTGACAATTGTTGGAAGATGGCATGAGTAATATTTAAATACTTCTTTCGGTGATACCAGACAAAGGACCAGGCACACGGTATATACACGTGGCATATACTTTCATTAAAGTATCTCATTCGTAGTACATCAACTTCGACGTAATAGCTGAATCACAAGAAGCATCTAGATAAAATTAATTTCAATTAATGCGATTGACAATTAGATTGTAGTAGTAGAAGTAGTAATAGTAGTAAATCGATTATCGGTATTGGCACTTTAATCTAGACCTGAAATTCATCCTCATATCGCAATAATACAATTATCTATGCAATTTGATGAAGTGAAATTATCCCATGAATAATAATCCTAGCCTCCACTTCCATTATCTCCTTCTCCTTTAATGACCGTGCAGAGATTTAGCGAGTTTAGGTTTTGTTGCATTGATCGAATTTTTTCTAAAAAGAATCACATTTCACAATCTAGCAAATTCCATCGGCTTTTTTATTACTATTCTCTTTTGCTGGACATAAGCTTCTTTAACGTTAAGTTTCCAAGCTTTCTATGTCCTCAGTTTCACGGGTTCAAAAATTTCCTTGACAGTAACTGTATAATCACTTGAATGCACCTTCTTTTCCTTTTTTTAAAAAATTGTTTCCATGCTTCTTTCAGCTATTAGCCATCTTCGCTAAATCCCATTTTTATCAGAGCTTAATTTTTCGGAGTTTTCAGTGTAACACATTTAAAAATTTAATTTGAGAAACATTTAGTCGGTCACGCCATTTAAAAAAAATAAGAATTCAATGAGTGATTTTCGATATCTTACAAGCAAAATGATTTATGTATAGCACTCAAAATTTTCGAAATCCATCCCATTTTCTTTGGCATTTCATATATTAAATTTCAAGTTTGCCACGCGCAGAGAATATCTACAACCTCAAAAATTCTTACACGTTGATTTCTTTTCCCCTCAAATTGAAAACCAGTGGGAAATCAGCTTTGATGCTATTTTGACGAATATCGAAAAAGTCTTTTTCCACAGGAACAAAAAATTTCATCCTATTCTATTATTTTCTTTAGATGAAAAAAAATGTTTGATTGCTTCTTCGTATAATATTTTTTCCATTATTGTTCTCATCCCTTAAAAATGTGTATTAGTCGATCGCTTAAAAATCCTGTTAAAAAATTTACGTTGAAAAATATATAACTTAAATATTATATTTCTCATATTAAATAATCAGAAGCAGTCGTGTATAAACTTCGTTTTCCATGCCATTACTATAATTCAAAGAATTTTTGATAGCAGTCGAACGGTCCCGGCGGAAATAATCTTTTGGAAAAAGAAACCGTAAATCCCTCCGGTGGTGTTCAGACGTCGGGTAACCTTGGAAACGGATACAAATTTTCTAGTAAATTCATGTTCGAAAAATGAAGAAGGGGCATGACCGGTTCGTCACATTCGCATTTTGATGAAAAAATTTCTATTAAAAAGAGAAATGGGATTTTTATTTCATCTAAAAACGCCGGGGTTAAATTTTTAAGGTATGGATTAACTCGAGTGAAAAATGGGTTCGTTTTCTTTTTTCTTAATTCGCACAACTCCTTTGAAAAAATAAAAAGCGACATTTATTAAATTTTTTTTTGAATCTAATTTAATTTATCAGATTTCATGAAGTGCAGTTGACCGGTTTAAATGGGATTACTGGTTTTAAAGCTATGAAACTCTTCTTTGCCAAGTTTTTAAATCGATTTGTCGAATTTCCTAAACCTTTTTTTTGTATCTCCCTTTTCTTTTTTTTTAAGTTAAACGAACAAAGTTTTTAAAGTTGGAGGACTGTCATGCTCAACAATAGGGGAGGAAAAAAACCTTTTCTCTTACGTTGTAATTTCGGTCAGGGGTCGTTTGGCTGACCCCATACCAAAATGCTCCTCTTTCGTCGAAGGGCTAAATGAGAGTCCGTTGCCGTGGTTTATCTTCATTTGGTTAACTTTATTAAGGACTTCCCTTTTAATTAAAAGGATTTTTTTTCCTTTTGGCTATTAAAACTTAAAAACCAAAGTTTAAATGAACATTGATTTTAAAACGATTTTTAAATGGAGCTTGGGGTAATATTTCCTTACAAGGAAATAAAATCGGAAATATATTTCCTGGAATTATAAAAACGTTGAAATGTTTACTATCGCACTGTCAGAGGATGATCAATGTTGTAATCAATGATAAATTAAAAAACAATTAAGTGATGCAGTTTTCATGACCGCTACTGAATACTTTATACAGAGTCAACTGGCAATCAGTTTTCCAGTGAACATATCGTTTATTAAAAATGTGTGACATTTTCTTTCCAAAGTTATTTCGATATTTTCAATTTATACATTTATACTTTTTCAATTTTTATAATTATGTTTTTAATATTAAGTCTGGAGGGAGATTAATTTTTTTTTAAAGCTACGGGAAAATTATCATGGGACTTTCATGTATCTCAAGTTCTTGAAAAACTATCTTCTGCTTTGTTTCTCCTAAAGCGCATTTCTTCAATCTGTCATCTCCCAACGCGCTTAATCCCAGTGATGCAAGATGACGTTTTAAAGGCGTGTTTGTCTTAAAAAGATAACCTTATTTCGAACAGAGGACGTCTTTCTGCGCACTGGGATGGTCTATCATGCAGCTTTTCATTCAAATATTTCCTACTGCTTATTAGTCTGGGGTGGCAAGTCTTTGAAAAATCTTAATCCAGATCTCTTGTACCAAAAGAGGGCTTTAAGAATTATTCTTAGATTGAGAAGTCTATAGTGGTAATATTGGTTAGTGGAAAATATCGTTCATCTTAGGATAATGGATGGGAACTCCATATCTGGACAATCCCGTCTCAGGCTTAGCGCACCTGCCTTAGATGAGCTCCAGCAGTGTGGCACTAGTTAGTTGAGCTCATCGAGAAGGTATACATAGAATACAAGATATTTGTATTTCATCGATTATGGAAAGACACTTGATCGTGTTCAGCACCTGGAGGTGCTTGAGTTCCTTCAAAGAATCGGCATGAACAATAGTGGAGCTCCCATAATTGTCAATCTTTATTGGAACCAATGCGTTATAGGAGAACGTTAAAACAAGGCGTGGGGTACGTCAAAGATATGAACTGTCTCCGACGCTTTTCATTCTTAAGTGGCAAGCGGTAGTGTCGAAGATTCTTGATAGATTTGATCATCTCCAACTGCTAGATCGTCAGCGATTGCAAACGAGATGGCCTTGATTGGGGGTATTTTCAAAAATTGCTAATTGGTTAACGTTGAATTGCGTCCTTGCAGCGAGCAGCAAATATGGTCTTCATCTCCTTCTCTTCTTCTTCAGCCTGTTCGCATCCACTCCTGGATGCCTCTTTCAAATTTTTCCATGTCGGACGGTTCTCCGCTCTCCTGAACCAACCCCTTCCTGCCGTTTGAATGATATCATGATATCATTTGGTGGCTCGACGATATCATTCAAGCAATTATGGTCTGAACATGACTTTCCGTAAAATTAAATTCATATCGTTAGCAGGCAGGAGGCTGTTGCCTTACTGTTTACCGTTTTCTGTTTGTTGGCAAGAATCCCTGTTTTGTTGCAACTTATTCTTATTTATTCGAACGTGAGAAACGAACAGAAAAAAATTAAAGCCGTTAAACAAATCAAACATTCAGATTTCTAATCTTAAATCAAATGCACCATCGTTAATTTTCTAATGGCAAAAACCTGCTCATCTTACGCGTTCGTTTTGCGATTCACGAAACCCGTACGTCACATTTTTCGGGGGCTATTCAACTTAAAATTACGGCGACCTTTCCTTTCGCCGAAAACACTTAAGGGGGAAACAGTTTCATTTAATCATTTTGAAAATAGAAATTTCATCAGAAATTTTCCCCACCTGCCCTGCGGACCAATAAGCTTTAAGCGATAACTTCAAAACCCGACAACAAAAGCCCTCGACGGGGTCTTCATTTCTTATTAATATAGCATACAAGCTTTTAATGTCGATCCATGAGGGTAAAGTAAACCAAGTAACTTTTAAATCAAGCGTAGGAAGTATAAGGTCAATGTTATTCATTACCTATTATTTTAATCAACCCACACAATGAAATATGCCTTGAATATCGAGCGGAAGGGGCAAAAGTCAGCGAAATCGATCATGTATCCTTATCGGTAATTTAAAAATCTGTACATTTAAAAAAAAAACTTACTTCGTGTGGCCTCCCCTGCAGAAAGAAAGATCGTCAGACCCCTCAGCTTCTTGGCCTTTTCACCTCGATCGATTACCAAGTTGAATTGTGAACAAAAGTCCGCGTTTTAACTTAAGGAATTATCATTGAAAAGGTTTTCACTGAAGCTTTTGAAAATAAACGGTGTGTCATTGAATTGAATGGAAGGCACAAAAGATTTTCGTCTTACCACATTCTAAAATAGTTGCTCTTCGATTTCATTCCCTTATGTGAAGCGAAAGAAGAAACTTTACGCATTCCTTTCGAAATTCCAATACCTATAAAAAAAATAAAAAAAAATTTCTTAGACGGTTTTTTTAAAGCTTTATTAATAACGTATATTAGTCATAGTTTAATAGAATCAAAAGAAATTTGAGGAGTAACGATATCACGTAGCCAAATTACCTGAGGGAGAAAAAATCGACTTTAGCTCCAATAAATTTTCATAAATTAGCGAGATCAATTTATGATCACTTTCATAAAATTTCAAAATTTTCCTTAATTTCTAAAGCGTTATAATTTGCAATCGCCTGTTTCTTTTAATACTTTTAAGTCCATTCTAATATTTTGAACAAGTGCCAAGAAGCCAAGCACAACCACGAGCATGTTGCTAGCCTAGTTTCGGTCAAATTAGCCTAGCTAGCAGTCTTAACAATCTTACAGCCTAAAAAAGACATTGCTTATGGCTTTTTAGATGGCTTAAAGCATGAAAGCAAATACTAATAATAAGAATAT
Source organism: Liposcelis brunnea (assembly GCA_023512825.1). Classification (NCBI taxonomy): domain Eukaryota; kingdom Metazoa; phylum Arthropoda; class Insecta; order Psocodea; family Liposcelididae; genus Liposcelis; species Liposcelis brunnea. Next base: position 17,681,552 of record CM042071.1, read on the forward strand.
CACGTAGCCAGCAATTACCCCGCGGAAATTTTGAAAAAAATCGACTTTAACAAAAATGAATCTCCATAAATTAATGCAACCCATTTATGATCATTTTCATAAAATTATAACATTTTTCTCCGAGTTTTTTTTTCTCTCGAGTGAAAAATGATTTAAATTCTCAAGAAAATAAATCTCTAACAAGGAAAAGATCTAACTTATTCTTCCTCATTAAAAATTTGACTGTATATATTTTCTTTCCTTTTTCTTATTTTTTCTTTACTTTTAAAAACTTACTAACGGAAAAGTGCGAATTTTATTTTTGAAAAAACTAACAACGATTATCAGTTTCGTTGCAATGTGAATTCGAATATTATTCAATCTTTCTTCTAAATATTTTTACGGTTAGCCCCACGTATCAAGCAAAAAGAGAAGAAAACTTAAAACGAGAGTCTAACGACTTGGAGATAACAAAACAAGGAGAAAGTAAATAGAACTGAATGACATTGAATAACCGCACAGTAAATCATCTGCCAAAAGGAATTCAAGAAAGAAGGATAAAATGACTTAACCAAGTGATGGGAAAACAACGGCCCGCAAGGGAAATGCGGCCCGCGAATTCTCTTTTATCCGGCCCCCCTTAAGATTTTCCAGGGAAATAACTTTCGGGATATCATCTCGACTCCCGCTTTTAAAACATTCCCTGATAATTAGGTGGAATATTCGAGATGTGTTTAACTGGGAAATGCCTTATTTAAATAAGAAGCACATATATATTTTTTCCAGCTAAACACCTTCGGGATGTAAATGAATGTATTTTCATTTCTTATTATTAAGCTGTTATGAATTGTTTTGTAATTTTCTTTCTGTTTAACTTATTTTTATAATGCGGCTTTAGAAAACTTGAAACGTTTTTCCGGTTTAATAGGTCACCATGAAAAAAGAAAAGAATTTCGGAGGGAGACGAAAACACAAAGCAATGAGAATAATCGCTTTAATTATACTGTAGATTCATTCATAGTAAGGAACATTTTTTTAAAAAAAAACAGCAAATTAGAGATTTTTGAGCTAAAAATGGTTTGCATACTTGACCTGAATTAAAATGTTTTTTAAATGGAAACTAGAAACGGACTGAGAACCGGGAGATCCTCATCCTAAGTAATCGCGATCCAAGCAAAATTCTCCACCAGAATCAATTCGGAAGGATTTAGCCCTATCTGAAAAAAGCAACGAGCTTTTTCAGGACTTAATGAATTCCCAAGGCTGCAACCGTCCGGTAGTCACATGCAGAATATAAAAACAACAAACATTTATTTGTCAAAAAGCAGCAAGAAATCCGCGTCATTCTCGGGTGGCAGCCAAGCGACTCTCCGTTCGGTTGTCTTTAATAAGTTCCTTTCTTCTTACTGAAACATCACACGGCTTTAGACAAGGACCTTCGCTTGATTCTATTTTTCAAGCTTCAAACATTTTGAATCCAGTCTTGGGTCTTTTTCCATTTTCAAGTTCATATTTTTAGATCTTAGCAGTCAAATTTCTACTTCTAGCTCCAACGAACATCAACAAGCCCAATTCATCTATAAGCATTAGCTAGAATTGATATAAGCTTGCTTAACAGCAAAAACTTTTAAAGTTTCATGCGATTCCACCTCAGAAAATTTTCCTTGTTTTTTGCAACGCTCAATGAAAGTTTTCAAAAAGAAATATTCGGGGAAAATTTTATAGCCGAGGAAAATCGGTTTGTGCAATCAAAAAACAAAAGTTAATTTGAGGATGATGAAAAGAGAGTGTGATATGTCGACAGGACAATAAAACAAAGGTGGTGGTATCTTCTATATACAACCAGGCACAGAGCCAACAAAGTCGAGAGGATCGATATGAGGTCATATCTATAGTCGTGCTCTCAAAAGATGACCTGAATTTTCTAACAGGAAAGAGCGGTGTTCTTACGTAACCGCATCTATAGCAAACGAGATAAAAACAAGAGGAAATCTCAAAAGACAAAATTATGAAAGACGAACTTTCAAAGGATATTTACGAAAACAATTTTCTTTTTTCGTTTGAAAATTATATGAGAAAAATTAAATAATAAGAAAAGTCTTTTTAAAAAAAACTTTAGCAACGTCTCGAAAGCTTCCAGGCTTTTAGACGCGAATTAAAATTTATGAAAACGGAGGCATCATAATTTGTGTTTCCTTCAACTAGGAGGACGATGGGACCACATTTTTATGTTTATGCATCACCTCACGTACTCCAGTTATATACTAATCTTTTTCCCTTTATATTTTAGATCTTATTATCCCTTTTTCCCTTGATGTTTCCCTTTTTTTTTTTTTTACTGGAAAAATTTTATTTCTTTATTTAAACATTTGTAAAATTACGTAAAAGTCAACAAAAAAATTTAACGTCCACAAAATTTATGTCCTGATATTAAACTCTGGTGGAAAAAACCCTGAGTGGAAAAGGGAAGGAAAAAAGTTTGAAAAGTGAGAAGAAAGTCGTTATCGAATGAATTCGGTCAGCGATTTAAACGACTTTAATCGAGGGGAGGGATCCAACAATCGTTTCTCGGGAAAGAAAAGTTTCCGGGAAAATAATATGGCAAAGAATCAAACAAACAAACAAACTAACTAACGAATCTCGCGAGCTTTTCATTTTATTAAAATGAAGATGTCTAAAAATATAAGATTCTCTTCTACAATTTTCAGTCGGATTCAAATGTTCCGGTTCAAACGCATTACAACAAAAATAGACATAAATTTGTGTTTCTGACGTTTTGTAAGAACGGGAGTAGAAATAGAGTAAAATATTAAGTAAAGTTCAGGGGTCTTGATTTGATCATTGAACTATTATCTTTTAAAACCCCCACGAGTATTTTTTTCGAGATTTTATCGGCCATCTCTTTAAAGATTTATTATGGAGGTAGGTCCGAAAACTAACGTTATTACAAGGGAAAGTGCTTTTCCACTTTTTGTTTAAGTAGGATCCTATAACTGATTTCAGCCAGGAAACCAAATTGCCCCGCAATTATAAAAATTCAGCAATTTTTTTGGAAATAGAAAATATTTTTGAATCTGTTCTTCCAGCCTTGCCTGCTTTTTGGTTGTATTTATGGAAAAAGGGCCATGTATTCGATCATGAGGGCTAAGGTAACTTTTTCTGTCGTTGATTGCTTAATCAAATTCTCCGAACTAAGAAAATTCATTGCCTTTATACTTTTAAAAAGGCTGTTGAAGAAAACGTTAGGATGAGTAATTGAAAAGAATAAATGGGCTAGCTCTTCTTTCAAATCAAATATTAATGCAAATTGCTTTACAAAATGGGAAAGATTGTAAGATAAGTTGATGTTCGTTTCTCGATAAATTTTAATAAAGAACTATAAAAGCATTGAATTATTTAAAAAAATTTGTCTGGATGAAAGACTACATGGTGAAGATGTTTGGGCAATATTTACTAGACTTGCTCTATTCTCCATTTTACCATTCGCCTTTTTTTCTAATACTTGGTTGATGCGATAATTGCACTGCATTTTTGGCTTATTGAACAGAAAGAAGTTCATTTTCAACATCTAACTCTCATACTTTTCATAAAGGAGCTCTGACCATTTGGACTTCAGGTTCCCTGGTAGCAATTCTTTCTTAGGTAGAGGTGCCTCTGTAGTCAGATGTTTTGGCTAGTTTGCATCTTGTGGCAGTCTCGCATAGCTTCAGCTACTCCGGGATACTTAAAACCAGTACATCAGTTAATGTATGGTATCTTCAATGCCAACCGGTCTAGTCATAAAAAAAACATCCAGCCTTTCGTCCTTGTTTTCGGATGTGCCAGAAAAGTGTTAACAACATTGTGTTTGCGTCATCATGACCAACATTTTCTTTAGCAAAAAGCGGCAACAGCCCCTTAAAGGTTCTCACACAAGTTTTAACAATAACCAGTAAAAGGCTTCCAGTCCGTTATTGCCAGAAAACCATAAAACAAAAGGCTTGGCTCCCCCTATGATTAATATTTTTCCATATCAAATGTTCAACTTTAAAATTTCAGCTTTCGGATAAATTAAAAATTCTATTCACGTAAAATATTGTTTTGTAAAATTTATTTATAGTCTGGACGAAATGATAAATTAATTGAAGTTGGCCTAACGTTGCCACGAACATAACAACTAAGGGATCATTTTTAAATATTAGTACTTAAAAAGGATTATTTATAAATTTTAAGATAATCTTTCATAGAGAGACATTTAAAGACAAATATCCTTAAGAGGGAAGGGAATAAAAGGGGTTTGAGGGAACCAGGAACAATCCGAGCAATGCTATTAGAAACCAACCTCTCAACATACATTTCATCGAAATCTAATTTCAAAGTAATCCCACCCCTTATTGAGGGATTACGGCTTACCAGTCATCCTAACTTCCGTCGGATATGTCGCCCGATTGAAAGATCCTCAACTCACCTCAAACAAAAGTTCGTAGAGAATGATTGGTCAGACGAAAACCGCTTATGATTTTCCTTCTTAAATCCGCCAGGATGCCCTCTGAGTAATTTATTTCCTGAAACAAAACAAAAAAATTTTTTAAAAGATTGTTCAGTGATAAAGAAATGATGAACGTTATAAGAAACGCTGTTGAGAGCCGTTTATTATGAAGAAAGTTCCTCGAGAATATTGAAAAAGAGTATTATTAACTTTTTAGAAAAAAATGTAAAGAAGAGACAAGAAAATAGGAATTAAATTTGTAACATAAATGATATACAGCAGTTATATTCAAAATGACATTAGATGAAAGGCTGTGGAAAAAATGCGGAGAAAAAGGGAAAATTTTCCTCCGAGGCGGGTGATATATTTTCAGGGAAGGAAGTTTTTTCAGCTTCGAGTTCTGTTTTTATTTAAAAACAAAAGGATAAAAGCACTGTTTTTAAGATTCATATTAATGCACGTACAATTTTCAAAGAATCTTTTGTGCCTATTTTGATATTCTACCAGATGAAAGGTAAAAGATGAAAAAGAATGAGAATGAAGCATGGAGGAGGACCGAAATTTCTGATTAAATTCTTGAATGAAAATAGTGGTAATAAAAATGGCGGTAGCCGTCATGGAAAAGAACGAGTTGAAGGGTATCTCCCAATTATAGTATTTCAAGTCAGCAATAATTAGTTTTCAAAAGTTTCGTTCAAAACGATAGAGAACGCTTAAAGTTGGGAGGGTAAAAATATTGGAAATCGCTTTCTGAATGGAAAACTTTTTGGCTTTAAGTTGACTTTGTTTTAAAAATTTGAATTCGAAACCATGACTTTTGGTTTTTCTCAAAACATAATTTTGTTTTTTGAATTATAAACTATTTCCCATATGTTTCCTTTGGTGTTTTATTAATTTTCCTAAATGAAATCGGGAACTAGAAGTCGAAAAGGAAAAATCGAAGGAAAAAATCTCAAACGTAAAATCGAAGGAAAAAATCTCAAACGTAAAAAGCTTTGGTGAAAAGATGAAATGAAAAAAAAAAAAACGCAATGACTAAAATCCACCAACTAAACACGACATTCGAAACACGAAGAGTGGATGAAACGAAGAGGTGTAAAATAACTCAATAAAAATGAAAACGAGCCGAGAAAAGATGATACACGCTACGGGTTTTTCTTATCAGTTTAGAAATTCATACCAAGGAAAAAATTGCCTACGAATGAATTCAGAGGTGAGATTTTTGAAATTTTATCAGAGAAAAAAATCGTATGAATTTTTTTCCCCAAATATTTTTAAAAAGGAGAGGCACTAACTATTCATGACAAACAACTTTTTAGTGAAATTACAATCACGAAGAAACTGACTTTTAGAAAATAACTGAAGGTTTCTCGCTGCTCTTAAATATTTAACAGCACGCATTGCCCACAGTTTTTAAATAATTAAGACTATGTTTTAGTTAATGGTCAGTTATTGGCTGGATATGTCATAAAACATGCAAAAGCGACAGAAGGAGGCACTTTTCAGGATGCTCAAGTTATTGGGTACAAAAATAGTACTATTAGTACTCTTTCTCTGAAAGAAAATTTTAAAACTTTTAAGAAATATTTTTGGTGTAACTAAATCTGAATGTTTCCAAGTTTTTCGATCATCTCGGCCGTTTGAAGGGTTAAGCTGCTATTAGCGCCTCATCGGCAACAAGATAAATCCTTTTAGCTAATTTCAAAACTAGCCGTTTACGAGAAAAAATTTTGTTTCGTTAAAAATGCTGCCCATTGCTGCAAAATACATTCACCGTAAAAGAATGTGTTTGCAAAGAGAGTAAGCGCTATGTGTCTAATCATATATCTTAAGAGTGAAAATCACGATGCCGCAAAGCAGTCAGCCACGTGCTTTACCAAGCCCCCAACTTAAATAAAAACTTGCTTTTCAAATTTTCTCTTCTTATTTCTACCAGAACTTGAGCATAGAAATTCCTTACAAAAAAACCACCATAAATCTTAAAAATTTAAACGACGGAAAAACACGAATCGTCAATAAATTAGGATCATGAATAAGTTAAGAGCCACATAATTTTCGTAAGCCCTTATTAATTTTTTAAACCGAACCTTGTAATCAGCGTGTAAAATAAATTTCGCCATCGATCCGTTATACTAAAATAAAAAATTTTTATGCTTTGATTTTAATTTTCTTCCATAAATCCCGTCGGAAAATTATGATTTTTTTTTACCTAACTAAAACTAGCTAATTTTATCATCTGAAACAGCATAATGATGTCGTGCCGAACGTATTGACTTCAAGCGTGATTTCATTTATTTAAATCACCGTGCACGCTACTGCAAATATCCCCGTTTTGACCCCAATTTTTTTTTTACGATTTTTCTCCTCTTATTTCCCAATTAAGGAACCGAATAAAGAAAGCAGCTAAAAAAATATACCCGCATAAAAGAAAATAAAAAAGCATTCGTAGGGGGGGAAACCAAAGTATGAGAATGTAGAGACCTCAGGGACCTTGACACCGCAAAACGTGCCCCCTAATCGTGAGAAATATTTACACGAAACGCCCATAGTATCAGAAATGTGAAAAGAGATTCTGGAAAGGGGCTCACACGCTGTAGGATCAATACGGTAGTGTCCCAGACAGCACGCCGATGCTTTAACCCTTCCCCCTTCTCCATTTTCTTCTCTTTCTGCGATCTACCCAGAGCGAAAAACCCCTTAAAACATTCAGCCATTCCTTCCTTTACTATCGCTGACACAGATTTTTACATGTCATCGGTCTACTCGTATTATCGTAACTCCAGACCTCTTCATCCTCGGCATCGAGTTTCACTTTCTATTTCGCGAATTACGTCGTCACGTGTGAGAGGATAATTACGTCATTTTCAAATATAAGCGGCTTTTACCGCTTTGTTTACTCAGCTTTCTTGTACTTTCTTTCTTAACTAGATTCATCTTCAAATTTCTCAATTTACTTTTGTTTCTTTTTCTCCGAGATATGCAAATGTTTTAAAGGAAAACGGGGTGAGGTGCTGAGATGCTTTTTCTTTTTCCGAATGAGTTTTCATTCCCTAGCCGACATTTCCGGATATTTTTAAACATTAAAAAGGTTTGCCCAAAGGATCGTAAATAGGCGTTGTCTACGTGGAATAAAATTGCAACACGTTTGGCGAAGACAAGAGAACGCCTGTAAAACCGGGCCAATTGAAAATTAATGACGTCTATTTGTCTTTAAAAGATAATATATCTTTAATATATATATATATATATCTTTTTAAGAGATGTGTGCTTTCACCGCAATAGTTTGATATTGTTGTAGTGGAACTATGTCAACCAAAAAGATACAAACAAAGTAAGATCATAGACACTTCGTATTCACTTTCATGTTTTGTCTAAAAGGGCCTCCGGCTTAGAAATGCTATTTAAATGTGTTGTAAGGTTTGTTCATAAGGAAAATGTTTGGTCATCGGAAAAGATTATGGGATTCCAGTCTTAATTTAATCACTGATGGTTTTACAATTCAAACCCGATAAAAAATTTGAAACTTTTCGAAAATGGCTAAATTACACGAACACTAAAGAAACAAGCTGTATACTTTACGATTACCAAATACTTTGTTTTCAAAGCAGCACAAGAGAAAATATTTTACTTTCATTTTGCGTAAGCATAATTTGAGTAATTATTCACGATGAGACATGTTTATGACATCATATGGGTTTTATGTATTGCAATATTAAGGTTTCTCCTTCGTAAAGTCTTTTAGCACCAAAATCTATCCTCCAAAAATTGATTTGAAGGATTCCCCAAGGTTTTAATAATTGAGAGTTCTATCCGCCAATGGCTAAGTCATTTACGGCTTTATTTGACAGCTGACTTCTTCTTTTGGCCTTAAAAAAGTACACTAGTTAAATGGAGAGACCGTGCAAAAATTGCTGTAGTGATACTTCTGCTTTAACGTCAACAACTAAAGGAAGGACAATTTAACAAAGAATAGGAATTAAAATAGGATATTAATAATCCTTTTAGGGCTGACTTAAGAAAGTGTAAATATGTTTACCAGAATTCCAAGCTACCCTAATAAGGTTGTTGCTTTATTTTCATTTACTGGAAATTCTCATTTAAAGTGTTACGGTAGCATCCGTGCAGGGATCTCCTATCATAATTATACAATAAAAAGCTCGTCCTTTCTACTTAAATTCAAACTCGGGTGACTATTTCAATTAAATCCTGGCATTAACCTTTAGTGCACAAAAATTTATAAGAATTTATTTTGTGAGGTTTACAAAAGATTTAAAATTTCTTTTTCTTTTTTCAGGGTGAAAAACTGGGCGTTAAAATTTGGAGTAGATCTTTGGGAATTCGGCCGACAATTCACAAAAATGAACGAAGTTCAAAGGGTAAGTAAAATGTTAATAATACAATCTAATTTATTTTAAAAGGCGGGAGAGGGTAACATCGATTTTTTGCGAGTGGAAGGTTTTAGCCGGGGAAAAAGAGTAAGGGAGTAAATTTTCTTAATTTTTATCTGCCTGAGAATTAATGAGTCTTTTTATATGCTTGTGACATAATACTTTGCCAAGGAGAGCGGGAGAATCAAAAAATTCTTTCTTGACGATGAACAACGGAGGCAGAGATGGTGCGAAAAACAATACTGGAACGATGCCAAAGTGAATCCCCCCTAACCAGCAGACATCTACCCCACAGGAAAATCATAACTCCAAGGCAACCGTCTCACTGCTTTTGTCAGTATACCCAACCCGGCACTATTTCACAAGTAATAACCATATAAATTCTAAAAGGCTATTCCCGCTTTTGATTTTGGTTCGTCAACTCACATTTTCAAGAAATCAAAACCGACGTATCCTTTTGTGATTGAGAACGTGACAAACTCAAATCTCTCCAATTTTGATGTAACAAAGGATGGAGACTGTAATAACAAAGTTTTTTTTTTTTTTTTTTTTTTTTTTTTTTTATTCATTTTTACCCTTGGGCACAACAGCTTAATGCCAGTTATAGTGCTACAAGCAACAACACACATAAACAAACAAAAAATTGAAAATAGTGTAACAAAAACAAGAGACGAAAAAATATAAGACAAAAAATTAAGTAAAACAAGGTAAAATAAAACAAATCACTCTGACAAATTGTCCAGGAGAGCCCGGAAAGAAGTATATGAAGATGCCAATTCAAGAGATGGAAAGAAGTTAAACAACACAGAGATTCGGCCGATACAAGACCCCGACGGGTGCAAACCCTGCGCAAAGAAAAGGTTATCACGCCGACGGAGACCAGCTATAGGTACGCGTAAAAGGAAAGACGAAAGTAAATTACTGTCCGAACACAGATTATTAAAAAGTTTGAAGACAAGCAGAAAATCGATTTTAAGACGCCTGACCTCTAAAGAGTCAATGCATAAATACTCAATTAAAGAGGGATAAGAAATTTGGTTTGGAAAAGAAGGATAAAATCCATTTAGCCGATAAAACAAGACTCGAACAAATCGTTCTTGCACCTGTTCAATCCTACGCTTAGACTTTTTACTTGTAGGAGTCCACAAAGGAGAACAATACTCCAAGTGCGAGCGAACGAGTGCATTGAAGATAATTAAATAAGTATCGATACACGATAAAGAAGGAGTATACCGTAACAAGAATCCCATGGAACGAGAGCTCTTGTTGATTATAGTACTAATGTGATCAGCAAAAGTTAACCGCCTATCAAAAAGAACACCAAGGTCAGTAACAGAAGAGACATCCTTAAGAGAGTTGTTAGAAAGCAAATAAGAGGAAGGAAAGGGGGTCCGACCACGATAGTAGGACATGCAGACCGACTTCTCAACATTTACCCGAAATAGATTATCGGCCGACCACTGAGAAATTCTATTTATATCATCCTGCAAATCAGCGCAGTCCTGCTCAGTGCCAACCGTGCGAAATAGCTTTACATCATCTGCAAATAATAGAAGTTGGGAGTCCTCAACGCACTCCACTATGTCATTAACAGCAAGTAGGAAGAGAAGGGGGCCAAGGCGACTACCTTGAGGCACACCGGAAAGGACCGAGAAGACAGGCGATTCACAACGCTTGTACCAAACGAATTGCTTCCGCCCGCACAAATAGGAAGAAAGAAACGATAGGGAAGCACCATAAAAACCGAAAGAAGAGAGTTTTCGAAGCAGCACATCATGGTTAATCTTATCAAAAGCCTTTTCAAAATCAAGATATATAACGTCCACCTGGAGATTGGCATCAAATGCCCGATGTATATACTCACAGAGTGTAAGAAGATTTGTTAAGGTGGACTTCTGCTTCATGAAGCCATGCTGAGAAGGAGTAATATAGTTAGAGACATGAATAAAGATACGATTAAAAAGGATCTGTTCGAAAATTTTTGCAAAGACGCCAGATATACTAATAGGACGGAAATTAGAAAGATCCTTATTGCTGCCCTTTTTGGGTACCGGGCGAACTCGAGAGAGCTTAAATAAATCAGGGTAAACACATGTACGAAGCGATAGATTAAAAATATAAACTAAAGGATCGATAAAGAATTCAGAACAAGCCTTAACAACGTAAGACGGTACCAAATCAGGACCAAGAGCTTTCTTTACCGGGAGAGAAAGAATCGCTTGACGAACATCATAAGGCTCGACAACACCAAAAGAGAAGGAAGGTATTAAAGAAAACACGTCAAAGGAGGTATCATAAGTCGAAGGCGTAGAATCATAAACTGAAGCAAAATATTTTGCAAACTCACAACTGATATCGCTAGGATCAGTAAGGAATACATCATTATGCTGTAGTCCCTGACCAGCCAAAGACTGTTTCTTAGAGTTGAAATAAGACCAAAAAAGGGACGGGTTTGACTTAATACTAGCGAAGACAGCAGCTATATGTTCACGTCTTAAAGCTAGCTCCATTTTCTTACACATTGCGCGGTATCTACTGTACTCAACAAAGTGAAAATCAGACTTAAAGCGTTTTTTCCTATGTTGCTCTTTGCGCTTGAACATAAGGATTAACTCCTTAGAAAAATACTTAGGAAACCTTGAAATCTTACCACGAATGGGGGTTTTAGGAACATTAAGATCAAAAGCCACATTAATCGTAGAATAAAAGCTATCGACCGCCTGATTGACATCATGAGAAAGGAGTACAGCACGCCAATCAGAAGCCTTTAAAGAGGAATAAAGACCTAAGGAGTCCATTTTCCTAAAATTAAATACAGATTGGTTAGATTTAGAAATACCACGAACATTGTCTTTACGAAAGGCCTTATTAGTGCAAAAAGAAATGTTAAGCGGAGGATGATAAAGATCCTCCTTAACCAACCCGACCTCTTTATTAACAGAAAGAGAAAAAGAAGATACATTAGTAAGAATAAGATCCAAGGTTCGGCCGTTACGATTAGTAACATGATTTAAACTTTCTAAGCAAAAAGAAGATATAAAATGATGTAAGCTCCGACATTTTTTTGAGGCAGCACTAAGATCAAATTGGTTATCAACAATTTCAGGAATATTGAAATCCCCAACAATAAGCAAATCAGAAGTAGTAAAAACCGGCTGACTAAAGAAAATGTCATAGAATGCTTCATATACTTCTATAGACAATCCAGGAGGAAAATAAACCACTACCAAATAAAAACTAAAGGAAGGTGTAAGTGACACTCGAGAGATGAGCAAGTCGACGGCAGGAAAATTCAAACAGAAATCACTTGTATTTAAAGGTTGAAGCGCAAAACCACACTTAGCCGCCATCAACACACCACCCCCACGAGTCTTAAAATTTAAACGATCATAACGTAACACCTCATACCGAGCATCACACAATTCAGAATCAAAGATATGAGGCGCTAGCCATGTTTCAGATAATACTATCATATCATATTCATGCACTAGAACATTACCATAAAAGTTTACAATTTTCGAATTAAGTCCGCGTACATTTTGGTAAAAAACAGAAAAACGCGCAACACCAGTTACTGATGTCGTATGGACACTGCACCCACGGTTAAAAAAGATGGATCGGGGAGAGACGGCGGTGAGACCAATGTCGGAGGTAACAAATTAGAGCTAGGAGTTGAAGTGTTTAGGAAGGTAGAAGGAACATGAAGATGGACAGACGATTGTGAGATAGCACGCATAATAGAAGAACCAAGTGTGCGTTTACCTCTAAAATTGAGGTGCAAGCCATGAAAGGTGTAGAAGGAACGAGGTACAGAGAAATGAACTAATTTAATTGACCATCCCCTCGCCACTACGAGACGGGAAATAAACAGATTTGTTGAAAAGATTTCTTTAAGCGCAGATAAAGAGTCATATCTGTCTAATAGCATGTAAAAAATTACTTTAGTTCTTTGAGCAATTGCTCCCAAACGTTCAAAACACTTTGAAAAAGTTTCTTCACATAGGGAAGAGAAACCCGTAGAGGTCAAATTATTAGTTCCACCGATCACAACTACAGAGTCATTAAAACCGAAATCAGAAGTTTGCTTTTCAATATTTTCAATTACGACTTCAAGCGTAGCCCCGGGCTTAAAAATACTTGTTGCGTTTCGAAGGTGCCTCGAGAGCCCACGGCCATGGCTGTCAGCCAAAAGAAGTAGCCGGGGTGTGGTGACACTGGAAGTAGATGCAGAAGTAGGTGGTATAGTCACCGAAACCGGAGAAGGAGCTGCAGATGCTACGGGAGGTGACGGTGTTTCAACTATAGTCGATACTACTGATTCAGAAGTGTGACAAGACAGTATTTGATGACGGACATGTTGCCGATTCCGTAAATTGGCCCGAACTACAACGGATGAAAGGTTGGAAATTTGACTCAATTGCAGCTGCTCACAAATAGTGCGAGCATTTAAAATAACTTCGACCCCACAATCAAACCCGTTGTAAGTTAGTTCCTGATTCTCATTTTTTTTTCAAACGATCGATCACTTCATCGATGGCCGCACGAGATCGCCCACAAAATAATGTAGCAACGAGATCGAGTTTGAATTTTTTATAAATTCCCCCATATGAATCTGTATTGGAACCATTACTGGCAACGACATAACATACAATTATGGGGAGCGACAGGACGCTGAATAAGTAAATGAATAGTGGACAAAAGACACGCAATCCCGTGATTTCCATCGTGTTCCTACGTGAGCCAGTGACTTAATACTCTCATTTCTTCTTTTTTTTTATTTTTTTTATTATTATTTTTATTCAAGAACGTTTTATTCACCTAGCGGCAGCTCCTTTCTCAAAATGTTTAATTTAATTTTTTTCAATTATTTTCGAGAAAAAAAAACGGTGCACGTTCGTATCAGTGTCAAATATCGATTCCAGTCATTAAGCAGTGATTGAAATGATTAAGTGTGAACTGTATATGAATGTGACATCCAAACATTAATTTTCCTCTTTTTTCCTCAAAGATTCCCTTTCGAATTAATACATTTATAATGTTCGAAGAAACGTCAGCTTTTTTTAAATTTCCGGGATTGTTTTTCAATGCTTGCTTTGGTCGTCACTAAATTTCATTACTTTAACATCCGGATTTGAAAAAGTAGTATTTTCCCTCGTCAGCTGCTATCAAGTTTGAGCAGCATAATACTTTCTGTGCAAATGGTTGGTGAGTGTTTTCGCGTTGACACATCAATGCAAAACAGCTAGGCTGATGATTTCCACGAAAGCCTTTACTAAGTTCCTTGAAATATATCTTCTAAATGTAATCAAAATTTTTAAATACGCCAGTTGTCAAAAGTTACTTTTATGCAATCAGATATTTTGCAAGGGCAATCATTTTAGATTTGGAAAAAAGAGTAATACCGTAGTTAAAACAGCGACACTTTAAAACGATTCCTTGATTAAATTAGTCGTAGAACAGCCCAAGTGGCTCGCGGGTCAAAGAGCCTAATTTCTACATAATGAGTGACCGACCGACCAACTTTGCCTTCCCAAGCTCTTGCCTCTGATGTTCTTCTCACTTTTCCTTTTCACCTTAAATCCTCTTTTGTTCTCACCTTTTCCATCTCCAGCTCAAGTTTGCCTCAACTTTCATTTAACTTCGTTTTCCTTTTATCTTTCACTGTCTAGCCTTGCTTTTACTGACAAACTTTTTAAATCTGATAGCCTCGCATTTGAAAAGATTCATCGTTCAGATGGTTTAGACATACTTAGTGCGTGCGCGTGGTTAAATTGAAAGACGTCGGTGGCAAACACAAAATGTTTACCATTGTAACCAAAGCCCCTCTTTCCAGAGCGCTTTTAACAAAGCCATAATCCACCTTAAAAGTTTTGTTCCATTAAAGCCATAGACAGAAAGTGGAAAATCATTCTGTCAGTTCTGAAACCAACACGCATGAGAAAAATTCGCCTTACGTCTATGAAAATCGATGCCAAAAATTAATTTTAAAAAAACACGTTAGAGTGCACAGTTTAATACCTGATTAATCTGGTAAACTTGGAGCCTCCTAAAATTAGAAAAAAAAACAGTCAAATTAAAAAATGTCTCTAAAAATGACCTTCAATCGAAATAGCAGAAAAATAACTTAAGTCAATTTGCTAGCCCACTTTGCTCTAGTTTCGACGACAAACTTCTCCCTTCGAAAAATCAGAAAAAAGATTTTCAGGGAGAAAAAAAGAAAGGCGAAGACAAACTTTCTTCGAAGAAATCGATAAAGCTGAGGCTGTATAACTTGTCTTGCATATGTCCGACCATGAAAGCTGACTAATGACGTCATAAGTTATTGACATCCACCACAGCATTTGCCACTTTGCACCAGATGTACTCTTTTCTTCTATTTCACTACTTACGATTCGTCCTCGTAAAAATTTTGTCTCGTCTTTAGCTAAACCGGTTTATGGTGTACACAGTCCCTTTTCGCTTTGATTTTCCTCTTCTTTATTAGTTTAAAAAAATTTCTTCCACGTGTGTATCTTATAAAAATTACGAATCGATCCCCTTCGTTGTATCTTTAGTGCTTTTAAACGCAACGCACGTATAAAGTTTTTTTTCCTATGGTAAAAAAGCCGATAAAGGAAGATTAAACTTTTCCAACTTCAAAAACAGTTTATTTAAATTAATTTATTTAGATAAAGCTCGTGACGATTTTTTTCCTTCTTTTTTTTCGAATTTAGGGTATTGAACCCTTCTTTCCGTTCTTCGGTGTAACGTTCTATTGCACAGGAAAGGACAGCGGGTGTCACATTGTCTCGCTTTCAATTTCCTTCTTTTTCTTTTTGTCTTTGGTCCCTCTTAATCTGCAGTAGAAACATCTGTTACCCACATCAGTGTCTTTCAAAATCCTGCTGCGTTCCTCTCTTCGATTTTTATCTCTTTTTTAAATCTTTTTTTCTTATCCTGCCGATTGCGTCCCATCATATTTAACCGGTTAAAAACATTTTATATACGGGCGAGGAAAGAATATTGATCATGGAGCGGAAAGTTTTGCAAAACGCATGGAAATGTATGTAAAAAATATTCCTCGAGTAAACTTTGTGCTTTTTTAAATATATATTACATAAAAAAGGGGATGTAAAGGAAATGTAACATTTAGCCGAGGTCTCATAGGAAGTTTCTAAGTTGAGCCTTCCGCCACATAGCTCATTATTATTCAATTATCCTTCCTTGTCTTCTCGCTAACAGTGAACACTATGAGTTATAACCTATGATATGAAAATTTAAAATCTGGTTGCTCAATATTCAGTGGTTTTTATCTTTTCCTACAGCATTTATTTTTGTCGTCGGAAGGGAACCTGTGATACAGGAGAAGAATAGAATCCGGTGAGAAGAAAAAATCCTACGAGTCGGATTAATTGAAAAACCGGCGGATGAAAAGTGATGTCATCTCAAATATTCGTGATACAGCTGACAAAAAAGCCACATCCGCCAATACTTTTAGTGTCAAGTGATCGATGGATGGTAATATTGTTTGTGACAGGTCGCCTTGTTCCAGTTTTTAAATTAACGCTGCTTCGTTCCAGTTTTACTTTTAGAAACGAGATTTCTTTTTTTTCTTTTAATATAATGGCGAAGCAACGAAAGGACCTTATTTGAGAAATTAAGTTCGAGAAAGAAACAAAAAATTTGAAAAAAATAAGGATTTTATTTTAGTGTAAATCTTAAAAATTGTCTTGAACTTTTTGAAAAGTTGGGTGGAACTTGTGAAGACGCATTTTCCGTTTAGTTTAAGGCTTTTCGTTTTAGTTTTATCAGAAAATTTCTTTTAAAAAGGCAGTTTGTTTAACAGACTTAAATATGGGTTCTAGTCGTGAAGTCAGAGAAATCATCTGATTTTTAGGTTATTATTTTGAAAGCCCTAAGCCTTAAAAATCGGTACAGGAATAACAGCGAGCGAGCTTGGTATAAAAAACTTGATGCGCATTCTGTGAGAAAATTTTGGGTCACTCAAAACGCAAACAATAATAATCTTGGCGGCCATCTGTATTTTCTTAGTGCAAAAGCGAAATTTAAGAAAAAAAATATAAATGCAATGGCTTTGCCTAGTTCCATAACTTCATGAAAGTGGCAAAAACGACACAATACCGAATTTAAAATTTTGTAAACAATTTGCCGTCACGCCCATTTCAATCTTCCTGTAGCTAAAGTTTATGTTCTACTTTATCTTCCAAATCTAATAACGGCAACCCAAAGAATGGGATAGTTATTCGAATTCCAGATTTTTATTCTTAACTGACCCCACTTAACATTGTTTCCTCTAAGCCCGCTCCATTAATCCCGCACTAAAAAAATCTTTTTTTCTTTTTTTCAGAAATATCATGATTTAGATGTGGAAGTAGTTAGAAAAGATGGATTAATCTTAATTAGGGAAATGGCAGCAGAAGTGAAAAATATGATGGACATTAAAATGAACGCAGTTTTGGTAAGTAAAATATTTTCCATTTTTCCTCCTCGGACAATCGACGCCCATTCTGACCCGTTAAATCAGAAAAACAAACTTATTAACTTGCGGGAAGCTGGTTTTTAAAAGCACGAACATTCGCTAGTTAATGGACATTTTTAAGGTTACAATGTAATTTGTAAAGCACTTTTCCCAGATCTCCTATCGTTTGTCACGCACACTTGTCCTAAAACTTCCCCTTTTTCTTTTCTTCAAAAGAATTGTCACGTTAAGAGTACATGTAAAGAAAAATGGTCCCTCAAAATGTTAAAAGACGACAATTAATAACGAAAAAACATTCTCGTGAATTTTTGCATGTTTGCCTAAAAACTGAATATTAATTTTTCTTTATTAAAAAAAACCTCAAAGGCTGCATTGCCACGATAAAAAATCTGCATAGGGCTTTCCTCAACTCTGAACCTCATAATAACTTTCAGGCAGGGGAGGGATTTTATAAAACTTAAGGCAAGATTTTTCATCTGCGACTAAAATTATCTCACGAATCGTAAACTTCCAATGATGATTTAAAGGAAATGGGAACCGGGGAAAAGGAGCCCGTGCAAAACCTTAACCGTCCTCAGTTAAAAACGTTATCGCTTGAAAATCTCTCCTTTCCTCCTCTCTCTCATTTTAAATTATTTTAATCACACAATTAATATTCGAAAGACGATCCTCGATTCATTCAATATTAAATCCGACATTTTTATGATCAAATTTTCCGATATACTCGTTACATCATATTACGAACGCTTTTTATTTTTTCGGTTAACGCCCAAAAAAAATAAAACAACAAATCAATAACATAGTTTTGAGAATGAAGATAAAAATTTTCCCCTCTACTGAAAATTATCTTAATCATCAAAGATAATTACCGCGCTAATATTGATTGATAAAATAATCACTAATTGCTAATAAAATATTAACGTTGGCAACCGATCGGAAAATGGAAGGTTTTCCGAATTAGTTGTTAATTTTAATTTATGCATCGGAATATCAACTCTCGCGATTTCAGCTCTCATCTTCCCCCTTCGCGTTGTCGAACATTAAACAATTTTATAAAATAATATCAAAAACGGTCAAAAACATAAAAATGTGTTAGTTGCGCATAATTATCTTCTTGTTTATTCCCATAGTGATGTTGCCACTGCGAACAATTACACTCTGGTACATTATTATTATTAACTTACTGCATACGGAGTAATTATGATTACTGCTAACTAACCCTGCTTCATGGTTATTATAATTATCATGAAACCGTTGGGAATGGTAGTTTATGACGTTGAATTATGTAAATATAAACTGGGGTGGGATTTCTTGTAAGTGGACGGAACTGGGGAGTTTAATTGTTAAAAAAGGGGAGGGAGGCTCGTCTAATTTTTTGCTTTAGCAACTATTTAGTCTTGGATGCTCTTAGTTTTACTGTATGTGTTGAGGAGAGAAACCCCGCTTATGATTGGCATTGGCTAACTGGTTGACAGAACCAGCATAGCCAGGTTTGTTTATCCTCTACGCCAGAGCTTCAGTTAAGCTAGGCTTCTGCTTTTCCTTCTTTTGGGTCCAAAAGATTACCCGTTCCTTTGCAATGCAAGGAAATTTCACAGCCGATGACCTTGAATGCGTCAAGTGGCTAGCTTGATGACAGGTTCACTCATGCCGCACAATCACTGTACGAACAAGAGCGGGATTTACTATATTTAGACACGGAATTCGAAACGTGTGAGAACTTCAGTTTAATAATCACATGTACACAAGATACTTACAGCGGTGAACGGTAGTGGAAAAAATCCTAGTATCGAACTTCGACTCCCTCGACCATTCGTTTCGAAGTCAAAGACTTTACCACTGCGCCGCGAACGCCTCAGATTATGCTTAACATGCTAAAACGAAGAGCATGGCTATAGATCCAAAGTCTATGCGCTATAGAAGCCTCCAATAACTCATTAAATCTGATCGGCTGGTAAAGCCTTTTAATAAAACTTGATTCAAGGCCACGATATTCCAAACAAAAACATAGCTGGGTTGAAAGAGCGTCCGATAGAAGCTCATGATGGAACTTTATAGATTTAAATGAAAAGTCGCCGGACTAACAAACTGATCCGGTCTGGGAAGAGCTAGAGTCTCATAACTTATACTCTATTACACTTTAGGTGAACTCTAACTTAATTTTGTCCATCATCGTTTTTAATCTCCTCATGTGTAAAGTAATCTCCAAAAAAATTTAACACCCCACCTCTCCATTAAACCTTTTTAACACTTAACACGCTTTTCTCCGCATAAAAGAAAATAAAAAGTCAAAAGGATGTGAAAACAATTTGCAAATAAAAGTTTTTTTTGATGGGTCACATTAAGTTTCTCCACAGAATTGAGCATTGTCAAGGAGATGATATAACGAGATGAGATCAGCTATTGATGTCTTTCTTAAAGAATGACACCCGAGTTATATATTTTTATGGGAGTATGCGTAGAAACTAGGGCAATCGGTTTTCAATAAAAATACATAATAACGATAAAATCGTGTCAAAATAACGTACAGAATCGACACAACCAGCACTCGATTAGAATAAAATTATTATTCTCCCTTGTTCCTGCATTTGGGTTTCATATACAGTAGTAGTTAACGAGAATTCGACTGCACGACTATTTGCGTAACGTTTCCCAACTAAAGCGGAATGAATCCCCGGATTTTTAGTTTAAAACTGCAACAAGTCGACCGACTTACGGTACCCGAGGGATGAAAGCTCACTTTAGGTATTGCTTTGCTATTGAGAAACCTTATTAAGGGTTAAGTTGATTAGTTCGCGATGAAGATCGTTTTGAATAGCTTGATTATTATCTTAAGTGTGATAGACCTTCTGAGAAGGATTAACTTTCAATAAAATAAAGGTTGGGGGAGAAAAAAAAACTGGAGTCGATCGTTAGGGATAATATTCTGCGATGGTTTTAAATATTAGAATCAGGAAGCGGGAACGCATAGAGTTTTAATAATTTGCTGGAAAACTTTGGAGTCATAAATTTAAATTTTCAGTGTCGAGGATCGAAGGGCTGCATGCAAATAGGTGATTTCTCCTCAAAGAAATAGATAAAAAGTTTGCATGGTTTTTCTTTCTCGTTTCTCATGTGATGTCGTTTTCGATTTAAATCCATGAATGATTCGTTTATGATAGTTTGTTTTAAGAGGTAAAAAGAAAATCTGAAAAAGATTTTTTATTTTGCTCTTTTATTTTACCAGTGGAGTGACTATACTTCCTGACTCCCTTTGCAAGAGTACACTGCAACCCCCTTTTCCGATGTAACATTAAAAAAAATACTCTGCTTACGCGATTTCATAAAAGAACTTTCCTTTATGCACCATGTGCAAAAGGTTTCTAAAAACTTCTCACTTTAGAAAAAGATTCACTAATTAAAAAACAACCATCCACAGCGACCGCGTCAACAGATCTGATTTCATTCTAGAAAATAAAGGACTCTTGCCTAAGAAGGAAAAAAAGGCGAAAGTTTTTTTAAATAAAATTCAGGTACCGTACAAAGAGTTTGAATGAAAAAAAGGCGTTTCTTTTTCAATACTAAGAGTCAACCTAATTATTTAAAAACAAATTTTCGAAGGTCAAAAAAATATGCAAAGAATAGTTAGCCTGATCCGACTGGAGCCTACGTTTCCCTTTTTTATTAAAAAAACTTTAAATCTCAAAAAGAACCACCCAGATACATGATGGAAGATGGAACCATTATTTTCCGACTCCGAGATTTAGAAAATGAAACATGATTAACTCATCGCCACGAAAAGTTCTCTCACTGCAAGAAATATCGTGTTTACAAAATAAATAGAAAAATCTTGGCAGACGATCCCCATTCGCTTTTTTTCAAAGGTAATAAAATCCCATCACTTTAATAATCAATCGAAACATAAAAACGTTACCTTAAATACATGACACAACCTTTTAAAGACGTAACGCCGTAAATAAACTCTCGGGGTTTTCTATCAAATTTATTGCGTCACTTAACTTGTTTTCTTAATTAAAATAAAACCAAGATGGCAACACAATTTGTAACCAAACATTAAGACGTTAAAGACTTAACCCTCTTTCCCCGGGTACTAATAAGTACCGTGATTACAGGTTTACAAACGAATTTAAGAAAAAAACAATTTAAATAACAATAAATATAAAATTTCGATCGGTAAATCCATTTTGAGAATCAGCCAAGTAGTTTCAAAACCGTTTAGCATCCCAAGGACGAAAGTCTCTAAGGATCAACCTTCGGATTAAGCGATATTCACAGAGGAGATTATCTTGCATAAATTAAATAAGAAGAAGCGAACCCATTTAAAATTTTCCAATATTCAAGAATCTATGTATAAGGGATCATTAACAAATACAAGAATCCAATATTGACTTTTGTTCCAAGTTTATCTTCCAGAAATGAAAACGTTACACTTGAATGACAATCAATTCTTCTTTTCCCTTAGGCTTCCAAGGGATTCCTGCCTTAACTAGGTCTATATATAGACAGCCTTCCTTTACTTTTCAAAAATTCTTCCCTCTCAGTTCAAATGGCTTTACTTTCTCTCCGACGACGCGTTTTAAATTTTTCAAATTCTCTTAGATCGCTACAAGTGTCTTTCGGTGGGAAATCCGGTTTTAGGATATTTAGCGAGATTCAATCTGAGCTCGGTATTTCTTTAAAATTAGAATGTAGTTCGAGAACTAATCGTAAGCTGCACCAATTAGTTCTATTAATGGTAGCCCAGAGTCAGTAACTATTCTATGATAAAGTTTCGAGAGTTATCAGCTAATTTCAGACTCGTGCTAAGTTGGCATTACTAAATATTCATGGAACTAAACCCGCTGATACTAATCAAAGCCAAGATCATTTAAGCCGTTTGAAACTTAAGGCAAGCTTTTAAAGAGCTAAAGACCGTTGCACGGTCGATTTCGAGAAGTTAAGATTTCTCAAAAGGAGTCAAATTCTTTCAGACCCATTGAAAGTATCAGCTAAGCCTGTTAAATTTATCAAATTTAATACAACACTTCGGCTGATTACAGTTTAGTCCTACTTCGAGCGCATGTCAATTCTATCAAAAGAAAATCTCTCGTCAGCCTAATCAACTTTTTCCTCGCGATCATTAGGTCTTGACGGAATCGGCTCTATTCCCAATGAGCATCCGCAAATACCTGTGACACCCCCCATGGACCTAACTACAAACGCAAATAAAGATTTTTTTTATTTTATTACAGAGAATCATGGATTCCGCCGAACAAGCTGCTTTATCGCATAAATTTGAACCCGGCCTCGCTACAAAATACCTAAATTCACGTCACCTAAGCCAAAATGGGAAATCCAATAATGGCAGAGACATCCAATTAACGCCGAACAGGCATTTTGACCATTTACCGGTCAACACAAATTTTAGTTCAGTTTTACTCCCGCCAAATACAGAAGAATCAGGTAAGCTATCTCTTTACACCTTTCCCTCATTATTTACCCAAACTAGGAAAAAGATCACATGCTAAACATTTATCTTCCATTATGTCGTACATCTTACCGCAAGGATCTTAAACGGTTTAATCGACTAATAGAGATGAAAGGATTAAAATAACCGATCAAAGGAATCGAGATGCATGAGATATTATAACGGGGATAAAGCCACAATAACTCAAACTAGCGCTATTTAATATAAAGACCCTTTTTCCCCTTCTAAAACAGTAAATTATCTCGAGATGAACGAACGTAACCTTTTTTTTTATTGTTCCAGACCCAGAAGTTCAAAATGGGATAAAATGGTCCGAATATTTAGATCCACTTTTTGTAAATAATTATGAAATGGATCCATCGCTTTCGTGGCAATATTTTGGTAGTTCAGCAGGTTTCCTTCGTAGATATCCAGGTAAGAACAAATATTTTTAGTAGTCTTCCAGATAAATTTCTACTGGAACTAAACTTATCAGCTGAAACTATTCACAATCGAATTCTCTCAGTTTAACGACTAATACAACTCCTTAATTAATCTGATTTTTATTTTTTTGCAGCTATTAAATGGCCTCCAGTGGATGGCATGCCTGAAAAATCAAGTTTCTACGATTTCAGAACAAGTTCTTGGTACATTGATGCAGCCACTAGTAGTAAAGACGTTGTAATATTATTAGATTCGTCGAGCTCAATGAGCGGTTCGAGGCGAGACATCGCCCGAGCTATTGCCAATTCAATATTAGATACATTAGGAAATAATGATTTTGTTAACATATTTAGATTCTCAGAGGCAACAGAAGAAATTGTCCCTTGTTTTAAAGAACTTCTAGTTCAGGTAAGAAGAGTTCGCCAAGTTTATAAAAAGTTTTAATGAGCTTATTCTCTTTATATTTCTCATGATTAACATTTATTAAGCTTTTAGGGAAATTTTGTTTTTTTAAAGTTATTTTATTTTTGAATAAAGAATTTTTCCTAAGTTTTATCATTGGATAATTTAAAAAATAATGCGGGAGGAAGAAAAATTTTGGTTTTAAATATTTTTATTCCTTTTTTTAGGACAAGTCTTCCGTTAGAAAAACTAAATTTCTAAGAATTAAAAAAAAAATGCAAAAAAGTTCACACGCAGCTTTAGATTTGAACGGGATTTAGGGTCTTTTCAGAATCTCATAAGGTTCTATTCGCTTGGCGAAAGCACTTAAGGGCTGCAGCATCTAATGCTTTTATGCTGATAGGGTATCCGGTCCAAAACCCTACAAGAATTTTCCCTTACACTCCAGTAAAGCTCTCAAACAGTAAATATGGAGAAATCCCATTTTGTTTAAGAACCCACGATCCCGAGTAATTAATACCGGGAGAAAAAAAAATTAGAAAACAAAGAAAGAAAAGAAAAGAGACGATTGCTTTAAGAAAGATTGCAATAAATTTTTTGCTTTATTTTTTAAAAATCGTAATAATCGCAAAAGCCAATTAGAATTCTAACGTTTTCTTTGCATCAACCAAAACTTAAATTTTCCCTTTCCCTAATTAGCAATCCTGACACGAGACGGAAAAGTTGTGCTTAAACTACTCTTCCAAGTTTTCCAAATGCGACAGTTTAAAGGAAAGCTTTATATCAACACAAGATGGTGGTCATTTTGTAGGTTCGATTTTTCTTCATCCTTTTAAGGCTTTCCTTTAATTAAAAAAGATAAAA
Source organism: Liposcelis brunnea (assembly GCA_023512825.1). Classification (NCBI taxonomy): domain Eukaryota; kingdom Metazoa; phylum Arthropoda; class Insecta; order Psocodea; family Liposcelididae; genus Liposcelis; species Liposcelis brunnea. The sequence continues at coordinate 17,706,022 of CM042071.1, forward strand.
GGGAGGGGGGGATTTACTCAATTGAAATCTTGATTTTATACACTTTTAATAATCTTAATAATTTATGTACTCAGTAATTAAATTCAAAGATTAAACGTCATCCATCCCCTGGTTTTTTTTCTTAATTGACATTTCTCATTAGAAGTGTCAATCATTTTTTATAAAATCTAATTAAAGTATTATTTTAAAAATACAGGATGAGCCAGTAGTCGTATAATAATTAGATTACGGTTCCCGCCACAAAAAATTTATCCTTTTAGCCGAGAGTAATTACATCAGACTAATTTCAAGAAGAATTTGGGATTGTTTCAAATAATTTTTTTCTCCTCAAGAAAAAATCTTTTGGGGATCAGTGGCGTGCCGAAGGAAAGGGACTTAAAGCAGAATTAGATCCCTGTTTCCTAATGTCACCAACCCGAAAACATTCTCGTGCGCCAAAGACAGACACGTCACTGCTTACGAAAAACTCTCAGTTTCAATTTCGAAAAAAAAAAGGAAAACAGAAGCGAAAAGCAGTGGAAGGAGCAATAACAAGAAGAGAGGTCGTGCAAAAGTAACGGAAAAGAACATATATCCGTCAGCTAGATGATCGGGGTGGGGAGTCTGCCGAGTTTGTGAGATGGATTGAAATCTTTCAGTCAGAAGTTTTAACTATTATAAAATAAAATGTCAAAGTTATCATTCGATTTCTCGCCGGAGTTTTCAAATTTTCTATCTGGAAAACGTGTTCCGCGGGATGTTGCTTCTCCTGAAAACCCCTTCTTTTCCCTCCTCCATTATCAACCTAAAAAGGATTTCGAATTTAATACTTTTAGGTTTTGATAATAGACGATAATTTTTTTTTAATTTTAGGCAACCGCAGAAAATATAAGAGAATTAAGGATAGCGCTAGATTCTGTAAAATCCGAAGGCACTGCCAATTTTACTTCGGCCTTGGTGACGGGATTTGAGATCCTTCACCGATACAACAGAACCAGTCAGGGTTGCCAATGTAATCAAGCTATTATGCTTATAACAGACGGGCCTCCATCTAGTTACAAAGAAATTTTTAAGCAATATAACTGGCCTCATATGCCTGTTAGAATGTTTACTTATTTAACGGGTAAAGATGGCAGTAATGCAGATGATATGAACTGGATGGCGTGTAATAATAAAGGTATTTGAACATTTCGAAAAGTGCCAGAAATGAAAACGCAAGACATTGATTAATATTAAATTTTTTTAGGATATTACGCAAGGGTTCTAAACCCTGGGGATGCAAGGAATAAAGTACTTCAGTATATCGCAGTTTTAGCTAGGCCTATGGTTATGTATCAGCATGATCATCCCGTTCAATGGACCCCCGTTTATGCGGGAGGGAAGGCAAACAGTATGCAGGGTAGCGCGTTAGGAGATGATCAACTTATGACTTCGGTCTCGACGCCGATTTTTGATCGTCGTAACTACTCCGTAAGTATTTTTGATTTATAATTATTGTACTTCAAGGATTTATTTTAGGCCCCACACTTTTACTCAAATATCAATGCGCGATACAAAAGCATTGTCAATAAAATTTCTACCACAGACTAATACAGCTTTTTCTTTACAATAAATTCTTTTAACCTCTTACTATATTTTTATCTCAAATCCTATTCTTCTGGCTAGTGATAGGGTGGCCGTTGGGGTGCTTAGGGTTCCAGCCCGGTGGGTAACTAAAAAAGAAAATAAAGTTAGGAATAAGGAAAAATTACCATTTAATTAGTTCAATAGTTCTAATTAAACTGGCTAAGGAGTTTTGACGAGCTCTTGAAATAAGCCAAACGGGAGCAGCAAGAAAATTAGTTACAATGCTGGCTTAATGATATAGGAAAGTATTTGGTGACGACCTAACGGGCTGCCACTGCCCTTGGCAATTTTCAAACGACGTGCACTCATCTTGCATTCGCGCAAACGCCGTCAGTACTAATTGAGTTAGATAGGGCACATCTTGGCAATCTTGTTCTATATAGCATACAGTATGTTTCATTTCTACTCTTCTAATTTTACGTATCTATCAAACATAGGAGGGCTTATCTAGACAGATTTTTGCGATCTTATTTCTCGAAAAAATCAAGATCTAAGCTTTATTTAAAAAACTAACGATCAAGTTTATTTATTTCCAGGAAAGAACTGCAAAGCTTCTCGGAGTAGTTGGAACTGATGTTCCAATTCATCAAATTAAAAAATTAGTACCCCCATATAAGGTAAGTTTACTTTAATTTGAACTAATCACATCCTTCAAACAATTTCTAAAATTCGCTTCTTCTTGTTTTTAGGTGGGGGTGAATGGTTACTCATTCATAGTAGACAATAATGGTCACATTCTTTACCACCCTGATCTCCGTCCACTGGTAAGTACTACCCCATGCTATATTTCGTATCTTATGATGTTACCGACTGTCAATATATGGTCAGATGGAGATAATTAAATGTTCTATTTCCCCACAACCGGTGCCTAAGAATTGTCAAAAAAATGTACCACCGACCATATAACCAATTCTTCAACCATTATGACATGTAGCGCACACTAAAAAATAGTTTCAGCACCGTACACAATGATATTAGAAGGCATTATTTAGAACAAGGTTAACAGCCCTGTTTTAAAGCACTTAAAAAATTAGCAAATCCACCAATAAATAGAGCATATACTTAAATGTTTAAATCCTTAAGCACTAAATCACAAAACCAGCACAAAACCTTGATTTGTTTTCCGTTTTTCATGCACACGCAGCTTCGAAAGGGTGAGGTGAGTTCACAATGCTTTTCAATCTGAATTTCAATTTTTTCTTTAAAAATTGATTCAATTTTACACTTAACTCCAATGAGCATGTAAATAAGCGAAACATTTACGGGGATATATTTTAATTTTGTTTACAAATTCAGTTTCAGGAAACCCTGAAGCCATATTATAATAGCGTAGATCTAACTGAAGTAGAATTGGTGGACGGCGAGTCTGGCCCAATGCAAAATAACAGCCTCCTTTTAGATGTAAGTATTTCATTATTGCAAAAAATCGGTAATTAAAATATTAACGATGATGTCTTCTTTTAGCTGAGACATGAAATGATTGATCAAAAGGAGGGTGAAACAGAGCTCGGTGTCATCATTCATTATGATGATTTGGTAGGTGATAATTTAATTCTTTGAGATTAAAACTGGATTTTAAAAATGTTAATATTTCGTTGTTGCTTTACAGAAGCGAGTTATGAGCCGCCGCCATAGATACTTTTACAATGCCATTGACGGGACGCCGTTTTCTCTGGGGATTGCTATACCAGAGGGTTATGGCATGTATGAAGTTCTTGGCGAGCAGGAGATCAAACACAGCCCGATAAATGGTTAGTTTGTTAGTTTTAGGCAAATAGTTGTAGTTTTTTTCTAGAATAAAACATGTGATGTGATTTTGTTTTTCATGCATCAGTTTTAACATATTTTGAGGGAACCAACTGGAAAATACATCCAGATTGGTAAGTAAGAATGAAAAGTTTGATTTCAATCAATAGTGACTTTGGGAAATTTTCGTTAAGGGCTGATTTTATAGAAAGGTGGGGGAACTTGAGTGAGGGTATTAATTCAATCTAAGCCTAACTTACTGGATTCGAATTGCTTTTAAGGTTAACAATAATACAAATTTAAGTTGCCTGTAATGTGCAGTAGTACCTTCAACTTTTTTGTGCATCAAACATGTACAATCACCTAAAAAGATTTGTTCTTTTTCTTCTAGGGTCTATTGTGAGTATAACTATGCTTCAGAGCGATACTTTGAATCTGCTGAAGAGCAGTTGATCCATTTTTTGGAAAGAACTCACAAACCGGGCTGGAAGTGGATGTCACTTCGTCCAAGGTCTCCAGTAAAAGAGACAGGTAAATATCTAAGTTCCCAATTTACAGTTTAGACCTAGACGATCTAGTCTACTGTTGAACCAACTAACCGCTATAAATCAAAACATGCATTTACCTTTTTATGAACAATATCCTTTCCTGGAAACGCCTTTCCTGGAACTGGAAACGCAAGCAACTTTTGTATTTTCTTTCTCCATAACTGCCTATTTTCTTTCTCTGCTGTTTCTAACGTTTTCCATCTGCAAAAAAAAATCATTTTTTCAGGTCACACAATGAAAAAAATGGAAAGAGATTCCTATTACTGTGACAAAACACTAATGCAGTCTCTAGTATACGATGCCATTGTAACGAACGGCTTGGAAGATGTAACTCCATTAAAAGAAGAGAAACAGTGAGTAATTTTTCTTTGATTTATTATACGGCAGCACAAGATTTTAAGCACTTTTCAACAAATGCAAGCTTGAAGCACTCTTTTTTAAAGAAAAATTCAAACAGAGGAAGCTTCTTCAATTTTTACACGGAACAGTAAAAGAATTAAATCTTCAGTTTTATGAAAAGAAAATGATAAATCGGTCAAAAATTAAGGCTCGTCAAATTGCATGTTCTAGATTTAAGATTTCTATTATAAGTTTTTATTATTTTTTTAAAATGATTTTAATATTTGATGGCGAAAAAATTATTTATTTACCGGTATTGCTCCTAAGGGACATTTACAAATTCTTTTCTTCGGTGGAGGTCTATTCTTATCCGGTGCACATTTCGGGCAGGGTGGTGGTTCGTTAGCTAGTACACATAAGCAAGTCGCACTGTCCACTGGAGGCTCTCCACGCTAGTGGAACGAATAATTTTAAAAATTATGTCTGGGGGAAATAATTATTGATATTTATGAATACCTGTTCAAAAATATCTGTCAGTTTAAGCTGAGCAGTCTGAGTAGCAAAATTAATATTCGTCTTGGTCTCATAAGACGATTTTCTAGGTTCTTCAAGTGATGAATAATACCCGGGTGGTTTGCAAAAATGGCAATGCACCGATTTATGGGGTCCTTTTCGTACAACTTCAACTCTTTGCATTTTTTTTAAAATTTTCTTCTTTTTTAAAATAATAAAGTACACTTAAAATTTTAATTTCATTTATCAAAAATATTTTTTTTTATTTTTCTGAATTTTTACTTTTGATGTTTTGTTTACTTATTTCAAAGCAGTCGATATGACAGAATTCGAGAAAGATCGCCTATACAAAGTAGCCATCAAATATTAAAAAGTTTTGATTATTTTTTGTTTCAACACTGTTTTCATAATAATGCTAATAATGAACACATAATTCACTAACTCTGTTATCTCATTGTTACCACGTAGTCCGATAGCCACGTTGATGGCACTTTTACACAGGTAAAGTACATAAAACAAAATTTTTAAGTATAATCTTTGCTTATGCGCAAATTAGTGTAGAGTTTGGGTTAATTTGGAAGAACGGCGATTCAAAACGAAAATCTGCGGCTGGGGAAAATGATGAAAAATCTGCAGCTTAAATATAATGTCAATGGTGTAGAGTTTGTAATATTAAACAGTTTGTAAAAGAAGCATGAAAATGAAAATTCTATAAAGAGAGGCAGCAAATTGTTAATCAAAACTAAGAAAATTCACACGAAAAACTCTTTACAAGGAGTTACGAACAATCGACAGGTACAAACTCGCAACAAATTATAACTCTTGGCAAAATATGAAATAAGATTTTGAAAGTTACATTATAAGTATCAACTGTCTCATCTTGTCAGTGTTATTTTTAAAACCTAATCGTAGTCACACATTTTTATGAGATTTTAATGCTTTGTAGCCTCTTTCTTACGACAATATTTCTTTTAATTTTTGAACTTTCGATTGTGTGATGAAATGGCTTTAGGACTGCTTTAATTAAATAGTGAAATACAATTGACTACCATTTCAGTAGCCCCGAATATAGGTAAATGACTAAAGCCATTTCAAAAATTCTTGATTTGTCAAATTGATAATTTTAAGCAAATTTGATGGTAAGTAAAAAGGAAGGTTTGTTTCTTAAGGCACTACTATTTAAATACCTACAAAATAAAATAAAGACCGTGGCAGAATTAGATGCATCCACCGCCACTACAGGTTGTAAATTTTTCACACATTTTAAAAGTAATTAAGTAAGAAGTTGAGTGAAAATAATTTGGCCAGAAGACCGAATTTGGCCCTCGTCAACTAAGATTAACTGCATTAAAAATTTTAACTGTGTGCGTGGGTGCATTTGATGTCCATTAAACTTATTTTGTTTCAGATTAGACGAAACTGCAATCTCAGTGAGTGGCCTCATGGAAAGCACAGTCATCTATTCGATCGTTCTTTTTTTGAAGAAATCATGCTCACGATTGAGGAATAATCAATGCACCAAAGTTTGCGAATGAACATCATTATCTGATTTCTAATTTTTTTAAAAATTATTTGCATGCAGACAAGGATACCAAATGTTTGGTGTGACGACGTCATTTATAGCAACGAGAAGTGGTTTATTGCGATGGCAGGACCATAGCAATACTCCTCCAGATCCTTCCATTCCGTAAGTGTCTTTCACTACTTTACAAATTAAATTCTAACCATTACTTTTATCAACATTTTTCTCTTTTAATTTTAGTCACTTTAGCGAGTCAAATCGCAGAGCGATTGACGAGACTTGGTATAAAAGAGCAGTACATCAACACACAATAGAACCGGAAAGTTTTGTATTTTCGGTTCCATTCGACGCCGTCGATCAAAAAAGACCTTTGGTAACTGCCACTCATGCAGTTTTTGTGGAGCATAAGGGTCATAGAGCTCCTGCTGCCGTTGTAGGGCTTCAATTTCAACACGCCACTTTGGCTTCACATTTTATTAACATAACTTCCGGAGTAAGTTATTTGACTTTCGAGTCTTTGGTTTAATACTTTCAACAAGTTATAATAAATTTCATTCGTAAATTTTAGTGCACTGCCTCGCCAGATTGTAGAAGAAACTGCGCTTCGCCTGAACTTGACTGTTACGTACTAGACAATAATGGGTTTATAATATTATCAGAGTCTTCCGAACATACTGGTAAATTTTTTGGTCAAATCGATGGCACAATAATGGATTCTTTAGTTCAAGATAGGATATACAAGAAAGTAGCCGTTATCGATTATCAGGGTGCTTGTGTCGACGATAAATCACATTACAGCGCTTCAGCGGCGTTTGTTTCGGTAAGTTCAAACAAAATTAGAAATCTAGCTAAGAAAATAATGCCTAGGTAAGCTTCAGCATAGCTCAGCTGCTCACAAAGCTATTCAAATGGCTTTTTAGTCATTAACCACTGCCACAACTAATGAGAAAAAAAAGCAATAAACTAAAACTGATTTAATTTTAATTACAGCCTTTACGTCCTACAAAATTGTTCCTCGAATGGATTTTCAATAAAGTTATGTGGATCGTCGCTCAAACTCATATACATTATTTATGGTTGCCTTCTTGGGCTGAAGGCATGGCTTATATGTCTGACGACGAAGACGATTCCTATACAGATGACTACGAAACAGATAATAACCCTTTTTATTCTTACGGAGGTACTGACGAATTAACTCCCGATACGAAAGAGGAAACCACGGGACAAGAAAGTCAAGAGCCGATCGATGTTGGTGCACCTGAACCAGAACCTCAACCGGAAGTAAATTTCCCAACGAATATGAATACTCCACCACCAGTTAAATATGTACCTTCAAACGGAACAGTACCAAGACCGTGCGAGAAGAAAGTTTATCTTTACAATTTGCAACCGGAACGACTGAACACAAGCGGGATGTCAAATCCGCTAAAAGGAAAATTAACGAATTGCCATGCCAGCGGTTGTGAAAGGTACGATTATACTTTTTTAGAAGAAAAATTCGAGGGCTAGTCTTGACGAAATGTTTTTTGAATGTTTCAGGCCTTTTAGTGTTCAAAAAATTCCACATAGTAATTTAATATTACTTGTGGTAGATACATTGTGCCCATGTGGAAGTAAACAACTAAGTATAACACCTCAGGAAGTGATCCCAGAGGGATTATCATGCAGACGAAAACCTCAAGAATCCATGTATAGAAGAAGACCACCAAAATGTATAAACTATCACCCAGAGGTATGAAAAATATTAATTAAATGATGAAGTAGTATGTATAAATAGTCAAAAAAAAGCTCTGAGTTGAGACCATGACTTCTCAAGTTGCGAAGCCTCGAGAGTTACAATCAAAGAGATGAGCCTTTGAGCCGCGAGCTGCAAACTTAAAATGAAATGTCTTAAAGCTGAGATTGCGAAAAATTTGGAAGTAATTCGAAAGACATACGGAGTTTTATAAAATTAAATAATTATCAAGTGGCTAGAAAATATCGATTCTACGATCATAAGACACTCAATTAATAAAAATTAAAGGCTGGGCGTCTTTTACTTATAGTGGCTGCTCACGTATGCAGAGTTTTATATAAAATCGAACCAGTAGAAGGTGAAAACGTAATTCTCTATATTGGATTTTACATTTTAAGAAAACTCTCCAAGCATGAGTTGCGATTATAAGCAGAAGACACTTCGGAAGTTTCTTTTAAACACCTTCAGTCATGTCCTAAAACTTGTAAGAACAATCATTAAATATAAATCTTCCTATAAAAAAGGTGTTAAAGACCTAACTCACCTCAATGCAATCCTTTCTGATGTTCAAAAACAAATCCAACTTCTTTTTCTTCGAATATAATCCATGCAATAAATAAATGCTACTTCTATTTTGCAGGAAATTGAAATTCGCGTCTGTGGGAAAGCCTACGATGTATCAGTATCAGCAATGCTACTAGGCACATGTATAACGATGGCACTAACGAGAATCCTCGGTGATCTTCGATGGACGTCATAACCTAAAAACAAAAAAAGATAAACTAAATTAAAAGTGTAATAATAAAGGATGCTTTTTATATCATTTAAAAAATAATAATTTACAAAAAAATTTAAAAAAAGGAATGTTTAATTATGTTAGATAAAAAGATGAATGAGAATTGTGATGTTGTTTATATCATGAGTCGACATTCTTTACTTTTGTTTTGAAAATTTTTTTGTCAACCTTTTTTTGGGTGCGGAATTCGATTCCCTTTTTTCGTTGTTTCAAGACTTCAAAAGTCGATTCGTCATAAAATTAATAAAGAATACATAATACTTTTCAGTGTAGGATGTTGTTACTAAAGTATAGAGACGTATAATTTTTAAACAAAAATAATAATGATAAATACCAGACTGTGCTTATATTTCCGTTGGAAAAATAATTAACGAATAATAAAAATAAACACAAAAGTTTTGCTTTTCACGAGAAAGAAATAATAAAATTAAGAAATATTGTATTTTCAATGTATGGATGTGATCGTTTCAAAAATGTTCGAAATTCGGCGACCCTACAATTCCCTACTGTATCATATCAAAAATTTTAAAATTCATATCTCAAAAAAATAATTTTCGTGTCCATATCATAATCAAGTCGAATAAAAGCAAATCGATAGTAAATATTTCTAATCTCGATTTTTGATCCCTCGAAAATTCATTTTATACTCATTTTAAAAAATGGTAAATTATCAATTTCAAAAATTTATAATTGAAATGCTTTTAAATGACTCTCAAAACTGATCATGATCTTCCTCATAAGAAAAATACATATTTTCAAAAAAATATCGACAATAAAGGTAAAAACTTATTCGAGACTGACTATAATATTTAAATGACCTGTTTTGAAAAAATGTCTCAGTTTAAAGCACCAGGGCCACTAAAACTAATGAATATATAGTGTGTGAATATTTATGTTTAATTTGCCAATAATCAAACAGGCCTATTTTTTATTTCAGTGAAAATATATATTTACAGGGGATAATTTATCCCTCTATTTTTGACTTATCCGCTCCTACCATTAAGCAATACATATTTTTTTTGCATTTTGATTAATTGAAACAATGAGAAAGATGCCAATCTTAAACATCGACTACTTTGTGTATACTTCACATGCCGCCAATATTCTTTAAAAATTTCCTGGATCGCCTTTGACAGAATACATCCCGAAGAATTAAAAGTAACTATAACAGTGCAATGAATATAAATTTTAAAATAATAGTTCTATTTACAAACTTAGAAAATAATTTGTTGATTTTAATAAGTCACGGCTGTAATTTATTTTTTACTTTTATGTAGCATTTGATAATTCAGAGAAGGTTAAAATTATAAACAGGGTGGCCAAATTCTTTCTTTAAATAAGAAAATAAATTTGTAAATAAAAGAAAGAAAAAATCAAAAAAGTAGGTTTCAAAATGAATGTAGATGTTACTTTTTTCTGTTTTTCACATGTTTATTAAATTCTTTAAAATCCTAGTTTTTACTCTCTCATATACTTAGCTTAACCTATAACCAGCTTTTTCGATTTCAATAACAAAAACAAACACCTCGACCGAATGCAACCTCTAAAAAATTAAATATAAAATAGAATAACATTAAGGGTAAGTTTGGTTTGTGCAGTAATTTAATGATAAGATAACTTTTTCCTGCCTTGATTAAACTTTATACGTAAAATACATAAAAAATCCAAAACCTCGCTTTTTAAACAGTCATTAGTAGTCCTGAAAAAGTCTGAATTCAGAGATTTTTTATTTAATTATGTATAAACAATCATTTGTTTTAATTTTCTTTTTTAAACGGCCATAACTGATCGCACCTACTAAAAGCGACACTAAACACCAAAAACCATGATATTTACACGTGAACATAACTCTGTATTTAACAAAAGAAAAGCGTTGTACACGACAGTGAACTTAAAAGTATATGAGAAAGTTGTTTTTATGTGTGCTGGACCAATTCCTTTTAATTCTTGTATTGAGTTTGGAATAAAAAGCACCATTTAGAATATTTAATGAAACGAAAATTAGTTAATTTTTGATGATGATATAATAATAATAAAAAATAACCGAGTAATAGTGCGCTTGCAGGGGGTAAGCATGTCACTAAAATGGAAAAAAAAATAAAAAATTTCTTTTTCAAAAAAAAAAAGCCATTTTAATAGTATTTTTTAATAAATTGAAATGGCGGCAGAAATGCCTTATTAACATATGAGAAATGTTTTAAAAAAATTTTAAAAAAACAAAAAAAATCGTCACATTTTATTTGCGTTATTGCAAATGTCAAAAGTCTTCCATGATTGCAAAATATTTATAAATAATTAAGGAAAATATTTTAGTCTTGAAACTGTAGTTATCAGCAATAGTTGGAATCAAAATTCTTATGCGATGCACTATTATGAATAATTTGATTTTTAAGAAAATAAAATTAATTTTTGTAATATAAGGATAAAAATAAAATTGTAATACCATTGGAAAAATAATTTATTTTGAATCATAGTCACTTTCATTTTTAAAATAAAAAGAAAGTCTGGAATTTGATTCCAAGTCCTTTTTAAAAATCATAAAATGAACTAACTGATGATCAGTTTCATACATATAATATTGTTCCATTTTTTAATGTACTATGATCAATAAGTTATTGTTTCAAATTCCCATTTATAGAAAAATTCATGTCGTTTAATTTTAATTTTTAATTTTGAGATATGTCTATATGTTTACATACGATTCATCATACTTGAATAAAAAAAAATGAATTTTTGTCATTGATTTTTTAATTTTATTAAAGTTATTATTAATTATTCACATTTACGATTATTATTTTTAATTATTAGCTAGCTAATATTATGTTGTAGACCTTTATACCAGTTTTGGATTGTAGTTAAAAACTGTTGTAATGTTTAGCTTTGTCAAGTTTCTTAAAAAAAAGAGTTTATTTCAATGATTCCTACCTCCTTTGTACAAAACCATTACATATGTTTTCTTATTTACAATAAAGTGCATACAAAACTGAAAAAAAGCTTTATTGATACGGTTCTGATCATTTTCTCAAGGTTTTAAATAGTTACCAATCTTTCCTTTAAATCAAGTACTATAACAATTTTTTTCAACATTCTAAGAGTGTTAATGCCTTTTTCAATTATCTAAAAAGCAGAGGTGGAACTAAGTCTGAATAAGATTGCCGGTGTTTCTACTTTGTTTTACTCTACTGATAAAAAGCAAAACATGATAAAAAGGAATTTAAATTACTGAAGCCAAAACTTATTTCAGTTTATAAAAATCCATTAACAATTCAAAAAGTTACACAGCCACTTAATCACTCACAGTTCAATTTGATAAAAATTAACATGAAGTACAACAATTCAGTTTTTAGGGCCTGGGTGAGAAATGTACTAGTTACAAAAATAAATACATCAATTGGGCATACCAAGCCATTCATCTTAATCCCTTTCTAGTTGCCTTTTCTAAAATCATTCCACCCGATGGTTGCCACGGAAATGAATGGATATGAAACAGCCCAAAAATTGGTCATAAACGGATATAAAAAAATTGGCGCTATAACCTAATAATGCACTAACACAAATGACATAAATTTAAAAAACTGCAGTTGTCAACAATATTGAATAGATGTTAAATAATTAGCCCTAAAATTTTATCGGAAAAACGAAAGACAAACATACCTGGTTAAACTAAAAAAAAATCTAAAAATATTTCCTCTGAATTTTTGCTTTCCGAAATCCGTGAGGAAAGAAATAGAATGATAATAATATCTTATGTGAACTTACAATGAACGTAGAATTGTAATAAATCCGTTCATCCTTTCCTCTTCCAATGCATTTTCTTTTCTCTGGCATTTAACGTGAAATCACAACTTTTACAAGCACTACCAGACAAACTAAACATAATAATTCCAATATACACATTTTGATTTACAAAAACTTCCAACACGAGTTTTTGTAAAGGTTATTTAATAAAAAAAATAAATGAGAACACGAATAAGCGTACACATTTGCATCTGGCTCTGGCTCTGGCATAATATGGTGGCATTTTAGTGGAACACTGCGAGCGACAAAAATATAAAATGAAGGGGACGAGGGAAACGTGTCGCTACTCGCTAACAAGGCCTCAATCAAAACGATACTAGGGTCCATAAGTTAAGCATAGGCGCTCATTGAGTTCGGTGAGAGTCGTTTTGGTTGTTTCCTGTTTGTTCATGCTTATGTTGATTGTTGTTTCAAAGCACTTTATTTTTTACTCGTCATTTAAGTATTTTATCTGCGAGTGTTTTACTCAAGATCAAGATGAAGATTGAAAAGTTTGAAAGGAGTGTTGAAGTAGGTGAAGTTATCAATTTTGAACCTGGTCCTTCTTGCCAGATAAAAGTAGAAAGGGAAGACGACGATGGAAATAATACTGAGACGATGAGGTTAGGATTACATTGGCACATTAACAAGCAGATTTTGTATTATTCAAAAATTACTAATAATATTTAATAATATTGCAGGCAAGAGTTGGATGACATTTCAAATTTGAGGGCATTAGAAAATACTGTCAATGAAAGTACTTTAAGTGAACCTGGCCCTTCTCATCAGATACAAACAGAAAGGGAAGAAGATAAAAATGAAATTGAAGCAATGAGGTTAAGTACATTCTATTTTCTAACAAGTAAATTTTGTATTATTTCAAAATGATTAATATTATTTCATAATATTGCAGGCAAGAGTTAGATTACATTTCAAATAAAAGGGCAGTTGAAAATACTGCCAATGAAAGTATTTCAAATGAACCTGGTCCTTCTATAGAAGGACCAGGTTCATTTTTATCTGGCTATAGCCAGATAAAAATAGAAAGGGAAGATGATGGAAATGAAACCGGAACAATGAGGTTAGGTTTACATTACCACATGTTTTGAACAAGTCCATTTTATATTATTCGAATATGATTCTTATTATTTTATAATATTTCAGGCCAGCGTCAGATGACATTTTAAACAAAAGGCCACTAGAAAATACATCAACTAAATGCATAAAGTTAGATACATCTGACAATTTAATAACCTTTAAAGTGTACCTACTACAACATGATGCTAAAAAAGAACAAGGAAGCAAAATCAAACCTGATGAGGTGCATAAATTTCATCTCGACAAAAATATTGTTAATTTCACTTCCTTAAGAGAAAAAATTGTAACTATTTGCCCAGTACTTCAAGAAAAATTATTCACTTTAACTTGGAATGGTAAGATTTTTTTTCTATTGTTGACCTAACATGAAAGGACAGTACCCATACACTTAATGTTTATGATTCTTTATTGCAGATGATGAAGGGGATAGTATTGTCATTTCTTCTGATGAAGCCTTGGATATTGCCATTGAAGAGCAATCAAATGTGAAAAAGATTAATATAAAACTTGATAATGCTGAAGAAGATAATATAAAAGCAGATGATTGTTCAGATAAAGCAAAATTAGTAGTTCACAAAGACGTTATTTGTGATTTTTGCAATGAAGAAGATTTTCAGGGTTTGCGATACACATGTACAGTTTGCCGAAATTTCGATTTATGCTCAAAGTGTGAAAGTAAAGGTTTGCATTTACAACACATAATGTTTCGTTTACCAAAGAGTATTAGCTGTCATTCTAAAATGGATAAATTGTTGCAAAAGGCTAAAAGTGCAACTGTTAAGGCCTTTGAAACTCAGGCTGAAAAGAAAACAGGTAATTCCAAAAAAGGTTTAACACAAGGTCGAAAGACCAATATTGGCAAAAAATAGGAGGATTTATTAGAGGAAAGAGTAAATAGAAAATTATTGTAAGAAATAAGTCGTTGATAAAATTTTGTTAAAAATTAATAGCATGGCAGCCTAGCGAGTTGCTATTCTAAAAAATCATCAAGATTTAATTTGTTTAGCTTTTATTTTTGTTTTTAACAAGTAACCGATTAACAAATTGTTAATCGGTTTTAGCCCTACTAACTTCACAAGCGGAAAATGCAGGAAAATGCTAATACGATCCGGATTTTAACTTTTCTAAATAATTCTTGTTGGTATATTATTAACATGGGTCAAGCAGGCCTACGATGTTTAAGTTTAGTATTTGTTATTTAATTTGCCAGCATTAAGAATATTTAAAAATATATATATTTATATTAATAAAAATTAGATTCACAATTTATTTTTTTTGACGTAAATTTTTCATCCCGTAATCCACAAAGTTAGAGACAACTAAAGTGCAAGTATAAGATTTGGGTTTAAGAAAACATGTAAGTTAAATTGGTTTTTTTTTCATATAACTAGGTAAGCTTATACCAAGAATAACGGCACTGTAACCACAGTAAAAAGGCTTCAGAACTTTTTCTTAGCTTTTATCAAGTTACTGAATGATGTTTGAAAATATTTCCTACCTGACAAAGCTAAGAATAAGAAGAAAATTTTAACAAGGTTGCCATTGCTAGTTTAAAGACAGATCAATTAAAATAAAGAAACGTGTAAATTTTTTTTTGGATCCTGATAAAAAGTTCCTGATTCGGGGGTAATGAGGGGAAATAAAAAATCCTTTAAATGTGCTACTGAGTGCGAACTAAAAATTTTCTTAAGACCCTTAAATAATAAATATATTTTTGGCACCTTTAAAAAAGAAAAAAATAAACCTGAAAGGGAATTATTTCCCTTCGGCCGGTCAATAAAATTCAACTGTTCATAGCTGAAGTATAAGTGAAGTGTAGTTCTCCTTGTACTTTTTATCTACTAAATGTCTATAGATGAAAAAATATATTCAAAGGAAAAATAAAAAATCATAACATTAAACCTCCTAGATCACACAAAAAAGAATTATGAAAACATTTCATTAAAATTAGAAGACAAACTTGCGGCAAATTTAAAATAGAGCCAGTACAGACGTGCAGACATTCACAATGTTGCCATTTAACTCGACTATTTGGTTGAAATTTGGGAAAAAAAAGTTGTCTTGTTGGCCGGAAATGTAGTTATTAGGTTATGTTTAATTAGGTTTGGTCTTTTGGTTTAAAATCTAGCTTTTTTTTAAATTTCTATTCATTAAATCAAAATATTTAATTTACTTTCAGAAAGTTGGAAACATTTCAACGTAAAAACGTTAATTTTTGGTCATTTTCTTTTGAAAAAAACGGCAACACTGCAAGAAGTGTAGCAGAAAGCAGAAGCATAGCATAAGTATAGTGATTGAATTTAGGTATTTTATTCGAGTATTCTACAAACGATCAATATGGAAGTTTTTAAGTTTGAAAGAGATGTTGAAGCAGGTGAAGTTATCAATTTTGAACCTGGCCCTTCTTGCCAGATAAAAGTAGAAAGGGAAGACGACGATGGAAATAATACTGAGACGATGAGGTTAGGTTTACATTGCCTTATATTTTTTATGAATAGTTTTCATATTAATCTAAAATAATAAATATCATTCAATAATATTGTAGGCAAGAGTCAAATGGTATTTCAAACGAAAGGTCATTAGAAAATACTGACAGTAAAAGTTCATCAAGTGAACCTGGCCCCTCTTGGCAGATAAAAATAGAAAGGGAAGATGATGGAGATGAAACTGAAACTATGAGGTTAGGATTTCATTGGCACATTTTTTTAACTATCAAGCAGATTTTGTATTATTCAAAAATAATTAATATTATTTAATAATATTGCAGGCAAGAGTCGGATGACATTTCAAATTTGAGGCCATTAGAAACTGTCAATGAAAATACTTTAAGTGAACCTGGCCCTTCTCACCAGATAAAAATAGAAAGGGAAGAAGATAAAAATGAAACTCAAGCAATGAGGTTAGGTACATTCTATTTCCTAACAAGTAAATTTCGTTATTATTTCAAAATGATTAATATTAGTTCATAATATTGCAGGCAAGAGTCAGATCATATTTCAAATAAAAGGCCAGTAGAAAATACTGCCAATGAAAGTATTTCAAATGAACCTGGTCCTTCTAGCCAGATAAAAATAGAAAGGGAAGATGATGGAAATGAAACCGGAACAATGAGGTTAGGTTTACATTACCACATGTTTTGAACAAGTCCATTTTATATTATTCGAATACGATTCATATTATTTTATAATATTTCAGGCAAGCGACAGATGACATTTTAAACAAAAGGCCACTAGAAAATACAGACAATGAAAGTACATCAACTAAACGCATAAAGTTAGAACCATCTGACAATTTAATAACCTTTAAAGTGTACCTACTGCAACATGATGCTAAAAAAGAACAAGGAAGCGAAATCAAACCTGATGAGGTGCATAAATTTCATCTCGACAAAGATACCATTAATTTTACATCCTTGAATGAAAAAATTACAACTGTTTGCCCAGTACTTCAAGAAAAATCATTCACTTTAACTTGGAAAGGTAAGATTTTTCTACATACATTGTTGTGATATTAGGAAAAAACAGGGCACACACATAACAATAATTGTTTTTTTTATCACAGATGAAGATGGGGATGATATTGTCATTTCATCAGATGAAGCTTTGGATATTGCCATTGCAGAGCAGTCACTTATAAAAAAGATCAATATAAAACTTGATAATGCTGAAGAAGATAAAACGAAAACAGATGATTGTTCAGCTGCACCTAAAGATGAAATGAAAATAGTTCACAAAAACATTATTTGCGACCATTGTAATAAGCTACATTTTCAGGGTTTGCGATACACATGTATAGCTTGCCCAGATTTTGATTTATGCTCAAAGTGTGAAGCTAAAGGTGTACATTTACAACATATGATGGTTCGGTTAACAAAACCATTCAGACCTTTTTTTAAAAAGGAAAAGTTGTTAGAATTGGCTAAAACGATGACTTTTTCAACTTCGTTTGAGTCTGAGGTTAAGAAAAAAAGAAGAAATCCCAAAAAAGGTTTAAAACGAGGTCGAAAGCCCAAAGCTGTGAAGCAACCCGGACCAATTTAATGGAACAAAGTACAATTAAATTGGAAATCGTAAGAAATGATTTTCTTCTGCGTAGTCGGTAAAAATGGAGTGTGTCAGAATAGTGGGATGCTACTATAATAAATCATCAAATTTTGTAACGGATCAGCTTTTTATTTTTTGGTTTAAGACTTACTTATGAAACTAAGAATATGCTGGTGACTCTAAGCGGAATTTTTATGCATTTTTAAATCTTGACGATAGCTAGCTGAAAATGAAGCCCTACATTGTTTTTATGTTCCAACATAAAACTATAATCTTTTTGAATATTTTTTATTGGCCTAATGCAAGTTTAAGTTATTAACTTTAACTTTGTAAGCTTAGCTAATATGTTTAGAATTATTTAGTTATTGGACCTAAGGTAATGAAAGAGTACTTTATTTAATATAATTTAAATTTCCTGATATCTAAAATCTCTCTTCCAAAAGAAAGCGACCTGAAGTAGCTACCAAGTGGCATTACTCAATCTATATAATTTACTGCTAAGATTAATGGGAAAATTGTGAGATAGTCTTTGATGTTGTTGGTAAATATTATTGCGATGTACTTTGCCAACTGGATGCTAACTCTGAAACATTCCAACATTAACTGCTTTTAATTTCTTTGCTTTATTCACTTGAAAATCTAAAAAATGTGTTCAAATGAAGAACAACTTAAATTTTAAAAAACAAGTTTACAAATATTTATTCAATATATACCTCTAATTATTTAAGATCAATCATTAAGCCACTGAAAACTAAGATTTATTTTTAAATTTGAAGTTGGGATTCAATTTTTTTCGATTTTTTCTTCGGCTAAGGTAAATTATTAGGTATAATGTAGGACTTGTTTAATATGCTGAGTTATAGCTGTTAAGTGTGGTCTTATAGCAATTAAGAGTAATTTAAAACATATAATGAATGTTTTTTCTTCATAATTTAGTTTTTTCAATTGATATTCTCCGGTTCGAAGTTTAGTACTTTAAATAAACTCAAATACTATAATATAATTCTTGGATTCAATAATATGTGTTTCAGTTAAAAAGTTCTCTATTTCAGAAAAGGGCTAAGAGGTCACGGGCAACAACGCAAAGCGGAAAAAAAGAAACATGGTTTATTTACTACGAAGGGAATTGGGAAACAGTAAAAAGGTTCTGATATTTGACATCATATTTTTCTTGTTAAATGTGTTTTTGTGCTACAAAAATCATTAAGCTATCTATTTAATTTTTTATGATATATGGTCAAGTTACATAAGCTAAAAATTAAGACATATACAGGTCTTCGGATCTATCAGAAAATAAGCATAGGCCTAATGATATTTTTATAGCTTGTATGTCATTGGTAGTTTTGTTTTGTTTAGCTTTTAAATATAGAAATAAAGTACCAAGTATTTACTTTATGATTTAATCTCATTATCATTACCTTAAAACTATGACCTATAAGCATAGTAGTAAAGGATGGAGTTTGATGAGCTCATAGTATCACTAACCACCTCTTATGGGCTACATCTCAAAAAGGAAAAATTTTCTCTTTAATGTTACTACGAGATTAATCTATAAACACAGTAAAATTGAAAAGATGTGTGTCCTTCTTCCCTAAGCCTGGTCCAAAACTTTTTATAATGATTGTAAACAAAAGAAACACCCCTTAAAGATGCAAATTCAAAACAGTGCTACAATGATATTTTACCATAAAAAAAAGCACTTATGTTTTCAACATTTTCCTTGAATTAAAAACGCTATAGTGTATCACATAACCTATTATATACAAAAAAAAAGTCCCTAGGGAGCATTTAAAATACAAGAAAAATACATAGAAGTCACATCACAGGTTGCAAACTGTAGATAAGAAAGTTGTTTCAAAAAGTTCACCCCTTTGCACTTTACAGCTTTCCTAAAAAAATAAACAGTAATAGGAAGTCCTTCTTTTTGGGTCGGTTTTCTGATTAAATTATTGAGAGCTGGTATGCAAGTAAATTAGTAGATCCTTGTACCTCTTATCTACTGTAAACTGCTGCAGATAGAAAAATGTACACAGAGGAAAGTCAACATGAATATTTTAAGAATGCCTGCACATGAGGGTCAATTCATCATACCAGGTAAATATTTTTGAAGGATGAGCTTCATTGTAGCGAACTGATCAAATCCAGCCATTAACTAAATCAAAAAAAACTTATTTTTTTCCTTCACTTAAGTTGAATCCGACATTCAATTACTACGGTTCACTACCTGCCCCGACTAAATGACCAATCTACAATTGCAATATATGAGGCAATAAAACTACAGATAACCTAAGAGATTTGATAGTAGGGAACAAAACTATTAAAACCGTAATATGAAGCAATGGAACCTGATGGATTCTCCATGTTTATAAATTCAAACAATTTCAAGTGGTAAAACGACCAAAACTTGTATCTTTCTCACGTTTTTAAGTGTTACATTTACCTTGATATAAAAGCAAATCCTCCATCACGCTATTATTAACAGACCAGCACAGAAATAACCAAAATTTTCTCTTAAATGCTGCACTACATTTAATTTATAATATTACAAAAACGTCACGAATTAAAATCTAAGTGATAACACAGGAATCATTTGAGAAAACACGCGTGCGACAAAAATCTAATGGAGGGAACGCTGGGGAAACATGTCGCACACAGCGAAAAGCAGAAACCGTTAAAAAGTTAAATCGGTAAGAGTGGCACTCCTGATTATACTATAATGGAAGATAAAGTGTCTGATGTTGAGTGTTTTGTGTTCAAATTTCAGATAACTTGTACATATTAGCGGAAAAGTATTAATGAATTAGTGAAAATAATAACGTAGTTTATCATTCTGGACGATGTATGAATTTCACGGATTACTGGATAATCGATACAAGAGGAATTTTGTCATCGATCTTTGGTATGTGATCGTCGGCCATGTCAGCGGTCTAGAGGGATTGCAGAATTGTCCCCTCCTCTTCAACTACGGTCACTAGAATATGGTTCATTTTCTGGCGGTGTTTTTAACGTTTATATAGATACAAAACGTGATTCATATCGATATTTTTATTAGTTATCCCATAACCTGTGAAACTGCTCGAATGACCGAGTAAAATTTTATGCTACAGGCTATGTGATGCCCTTTGGGTCGCACTTTTCAAAGACGGATTTATGATAATGACCTGAGTTGAAGAATAAGAATAAATACCTTTTTTTTTGTGTTCAACCATTTTTACATAAAATAAAAATTGAGGTTTCAGTGACAGGGGTTAGAATACCAATAACGGTTGTGATGGGTATGGCATTTTTTTTGTAACAAGGTGTTTTTTATTCAAAAAACCACACCAGTTTCTAAATGCAGCTAATTGTTTTGTTTTAAAAGTTTTAATTATGTCATATTATGAATGATGTTATGAGGACCCTGCAAAAAAAAAAAGTTAAATAAGTCAATTTTTCGCCAAATCTGAGTCAAAAAGAGTCAACTCGAGTTTTTTTGACTCTTTTCAATAA
Organism: Liposcelis brunnea; assembly: GCA_023512825.1. NCBI lineage: Eukaryota > Metazoa > Arthropoda > Insecta > Psocodea > Liposcelididae > Liposcelis > Liposcelis brunnea. The sequence continues at coordinate 17,727,233 of CM042071.1, forward strand.
CTTATAACTCATTTTTTTTGCAGGGGAAATGCTTGCTGAAGTGAAAAAAAATGATCAGTGTGGCTATCAAGCACTATGCAATCATATGTTCGATTCATTCAGAAAAAGCTTAGCATTAGTCATCCTCTCGTTAATGTCTTTCTAAGCCTTTAAATGTATTACATGTTTTTGGAGTATTACATTTCATTAATATGAGATCCTGAGGGTGATTTTTGAATTTTAATTATTACTGATGAGTTCATTTGATTGAAAAAAAAGTGAGTCGTTTTTTTTTTAAAACTTTGTTTTGGTGATTCACTTGAATGAGTAATTTGTTTTGGTTTTAGGTAAATCAATAATAAAAATGTAAAAATGGTTGATACAGCTTCCAATTATTTAAAGTCGTGTTAAAAAAGAGGTTGTGCAAAGCGCAGGGGAGATCATTTTTTTTCCAGTGCCATGTAAAAAAAAGGGAAGTAGAAAATGAGTGATGATCAGGCAAATAAGTGTTTTCAAGTTTTAATGTGTTAGTGAGTGTAGATGGATGTGTAGTAGAATCGAAATTTCAATAAGTTCATCTATGAGAACTGCTATATAAAAAATGTGATATTGCTGAAAGTAGCAGATGATTCAAATTTGCTTTTAAAAGTGACCGTGAGCAGTAGAATTATATTGAGGGACTTAAATATAGGAGAGTTGGTTTTGAGTAGAGGGGAGTAGTGAATTTAAAATGAGGACTCCACACTTGGGAATTTTTGTTGTGATCTATGCTATTTTTGCCAATCTGGATATTGTCATGTCAGGCACAGGATTATAATACTGAGCCGTAATTTTAATTATTCAATTAAGTTTTCATGATCAATACATCTTATTGTTGCTTAACAAAACATAAAAAACATCTTCGAATGAAAATAGTTAAACATCTCATCCCCTTTAAGAGTTAGCCTTGTTATCTTGAATGAAGATGGATGACAGAGTTTCCCCCACGTTAATCCACATAAAGAAAAGAAAATAACGTTCAATGATCTTGAAAGTTTCCGTGCGTGTTTGAACACAGAAGACGATAATCACTTTCTTTAATAGTACATCAAATTTTCCCAACGTTAAGGTATTCGATATTAGAAATTGATCCACGTCAAATCGAACATGAATCACGTGGAACCTTATTACTCTGATAGCTTTTACTGTCGGAAGGGAAAAAAGAAAAACAACATTTTAAATAGAATGCTTTTCAAAGCCCTTTTTTTTATCTTTTTATACTATGCCATAAGTTCTTCATGATGCTTGTTTTATATCCTTAAAACTACCTACAACCTCGGCAAACATGATAAATCAAACGTGGAACAAGCGGATTAGTGTTTCTCTTATCGTTAACAGCTGACCGCTGATTAATACTTATCTTTGTTTAGAAGAATCATACACTTAAGGAAAAGGGAATATTTCATCCAAACTTTCTTTGTGAAAAAAAAAGTTACAAAGAAAGTGTTGTAAGCTGCGGTCATGTAACAGATGCTGAAATGGCTACATTCTAGATAAATGCGATTTTCTTTATATTTAAGCTTTAAAAGGAATTTTAGTGGATTTTCCTTGAGTTTGAAAAGAGTTTTCCGAGGAACAAAGTTTGGTTTACACAAATTGAATTAAAATTCTTGGAAGAATAATTAAAAAGAATGAGAGAAAAATTTTGTTAGAATAATGGAACGCTTGTTAATAAGGAGTAGGCAGACAGAAAAAAAAAATCGATATCGAGTCGTAAGAAAAATTCTTGTTGGGAGTTTTGATGGGATTGATTTTTTTTTAGCGTGATGTCTTAGCTTCAGCCTTGGTTAAATTTGTCCTTTCTCACGGTCTTTGTTTTTAGTATGACATGAAGTCAGGTTACATTTATGTAGGAATTATTTTAACGAGACTTTAAATGACATTCCGTACCTTTTTTATTAGAAAGGATTTTTTTCATTTTGTTGTAAGGTTATCGATTAAGGAGTAAGGTATCAAACATGAGTCGATTTACTTTGGCCTAAGCTTGCAAAAGGGATGCCATTTGATAGTTTTGCTCTAATCAGGTCGGAGCTCGAATTTTTTGAAATCCGAGTTTTTTTTTTTCGTTGAGTTAACTATTATAGAATTTCAGCAAAGCTAATGGTCGTAGTAAAGCGATAGAATCGCGGTGAAAAATCGCTTGAGGACACCAGTATCATCTCATTTTGTAAAATGAGATTGTCAAATTAATCTAGAGGGGTAGGGAGGGTTAAATTTCTGAAGCATTTTCGGTTTTTTGCCCGTGACTTATAATAAGGTCAAAATAATTAGACCTTACGCCACACAGCCAGTAGTTTAACACTAAAACCAATCTAGGCTGAATTCGTTTAAAAAATGGCTTTTAAAAAACGCTTTATTATTTCAACGTTCGGCTGTTACGTTGAAGTATGAGTTTTTCCTGGTAGCTTTAAACTGAAAGAATCTTTCGAGAACTTGAAACGTGCAAGGATTTTATCTTAGATCTCCTTTTTTTCGGCTTTCTTTTGATATGCCCTTCCCTTCTTTAACTTAATTTTAAGCCAAGAATGTAAATCGATGAAATGTAACATTCTCGGAGATCGATCCGTTTTGCGGGGAAATGGAAACGACAACTGAAAATAATATTTCCGGTTTCGGCTTCCATCCTATTTTCTTATCGCTGACAGCTAAACGGTAAAAGACCTACCCTTTTACCTTTTTTGCTTTAGCGTATAATTATTCCGCGAGCAAAATAACTTTTTTTGAAAAATCACGGACGCGAGGGAGAGAAATGTTTGTTTTTTTTTCTTCTTCCTTCACTCGGCGCCGGTGGGTTTTTGGGGAAGACTTTCTTTCAAGAATGTTTTCATTCTTCTTTTTCTGGCTTTTCCTTTTCTTTTCATTTGATAATGCTTGGGCTCTTTTAAAGGTTTCCGCTTTTTTAAACATCCACAGGGTTTTTTTTTTTAATAAAAAAAGAATGAAAGTAGAGAAAAAATGAAACGTGAGAAGTGGATATCGGATATTTTTGCAAAAAAAAAAAAGAAGGACGTCTCGTGTAGGTGTAAAAATACTGTCATTAACGACATTAATTAATGCAATTGTTTCACATTTCGATAGGCTTGTTAGTGGTGCTATGCTCCTCGTCAACTTTTTTTTGCGGATGATGGGTTTTTAAAATTATGAGGGAATAATTCAGGTCACGGAATTAAAACCAAGCGCTTCCAGCGAACTGGAATTCGACTGGAGTTTAATCATAAACTGCTCTAATGTTTAAAAAATGATAACCTCAAATTGTAACAATTTATGGACGAAGGGGTTAATCGCTTAGTTAGAAATAGGTTAATGGGGGAAAAAAATACCGGCTTAAAAGGTTTGGGCTTTTGATCTCGCAAACTTTGAGCCTAGTCGAATTTACCCGATAACTGAAAAGATTTTTAATCGTATCACTTTGTAAATTTAAATCTAATTTGCCTAAAGGCAGTTCATGGCGCCGCTATGTTCGAGGCTGAGATCCGTTACTGAAACTCGTCAGCACATTCATTAGTTTAATGAAATGCTGACAAACGTATGTCAATGTCTAATGTCCAGATGTGCCTCTGCTACTCTAGTAAAATTAATCAACGATTTCCTATTCTCCTGCCAACTTCTGGCACAATATTATCCTCATTTTTTCAAAAAAAAAATATTTATCATTCAACTATAATAAATCTCTCGATTCACAAACCGGGACAATGACTCAATTACCCGTCTCCTTAGTCATAAATTGCTCAAGCTCTAACAGCTTAATTTTCATGGTAATCTATTTCACAGCTTATTCATTGCCTCAGACATCACAATTATTTAATTATCGATACAATAGCTCACACCTACATGGAAAGAATCGGGATCGTTAGAGAACCCTTTTACACCGACAACGATCATTTCCTGAGCAAATCACTCAAGCGCGACTATTAAAACAAAAAAACATGCAAAAAAAAAAACTGGAGCCCTTCCATTTTTATTTTATCCACTAAACACTCCCAATATTAACATATACATTCGTGGTCGGAATGAGAAATTGAGACAACATCGGGGAGGCCGGGTAATTAATTGCGAATATACCGTTCCGATCGAGTACACACGATCATATGTCATAGTTCCCCGGATCACCCATTTTTAACTCTAAAACAATAAAAATAAAATCGAGATCGCGTTTTATGAAATAAAAACAAGGTGTAAAAAAAAAGGAAACGGGGAAACCTTGAAAAAGGATATCAAACTCAAGGACTTTATGGGAAGGTTGTTTTTTTTTCGTTTCTAATTTTGTTTATCCTGCCATTACTGTCTTTATATCTCCCATTTGCAAAAAAGTAACATATGGCACATTTTTGAGGCAGATTTAACTGAGAAGTTATACTTAAAATGTAATAGAATAATGAGTCAAAGGATACGGCTTAATTAATTAAATGACATTATAATAAATGGAACGCGAAGATTCATTCACCTAACAGAATAAATAGATTGACCTTTGGGAATAACAACGCCTATATTTGGTTTCAGCACGTTAACTTTTTTTTTCGTTTTTATTTCCCTCCCTGTTATAATGATAAGTAAATTTGAAAATATTTTTTTTTTCACTTAGCGGCGGATTTTTTGAAATATTACAGTTAAATTGTTATTCCATGGTTTTATTTATTATGATGTTTGAAAAGTAATTAGAGGTCAAAATGATAGTATACTCGTATAAACCGTATCATTAAACTCGAGTTATATCCCTACTAGATTCATGATGGAATTCATTTTTTGTGCTTTATCCTATTGAACTTTAATGGAGGACTATGGCAGGTTTTATTCGGGTTATAAGGATTGGGGGTTGATCGAGAACGCTGAGAGCTTCAAGACCAGTAGATGTTTGAAGTGAACAAAAGCTCAGATCTGAGCTAGGGAAGTGGACGCTTCAATAAGTTTTCTGCTACAGGCGGGCCATTTGCAATTCTGAAAGCTACCATATTTTTGAACTGTGGGTCCGCCATGATGGCGAATACTTAGCACTAGGGAGCCTAGTAGGGAGAGGACACTTCGATGAGTCGTCGGCTGCACACGAGGCTACCATGTTCTCCAAGTGGCATCCGCCGAAGTAGACGTAGCCAGCCACAGTAGCCAACACGGCCTTCCAGGCCTTAAAACTTTTGTTGATTACCATGGCAACGCTGACTCCGAAATTGTATCAGCTTTTAGTTCATGTAGACTGTACTAGTGCATCAGCGACCGGCCAATGAAATTGATCCGCTCTATAGCCCCTTACGATTCATTGAAGTGTCTACTCCGTATGATTGCTCTATTAATAGACTTTATAAGCTTAGGGCTCGGGCTCTGAACGGCCTTGATTGGACCCAGCTCTCGGCCTCCTATCCACCACCAATTCTTGAGCAAATAATTCGCACAGTATTCTTTATAATCCGCTTCATCAAGCCTAAGAAAAAATATTCTTATTATCTCGAAATCTTGAAAATTTGAAACTTTCATAATTAAGTTTCGTGTCCAATAATACCAGGAATATGGATCACTTGAGGAAAAACTTCCGTGACTCATTTTAAATTTTTAATGAACTCAATGCAATAATTCGGATGATTCTCTTACGAGGGAAAAAAAGGGAAAATTTTAAAAGGATTAAAAGGTTAAAATTTTCCCTTTCAAGTACGTTTTCGTTATCGTTGAAAGGAAATATGTCAATTTTGCAAAATTTTTAACAAGCGATTATCGTGGCTTTTGTTTTCTAAGAACATCATGCCTCCATTTATTCCCTTGCTTCTCCTATAACTTTTAATCAAAATTAGTAAATTATTCAGCTTTTTCGCCGACATAACTTGCCGTGATGAGAACATTAATTTTCTGCATTCCTTATTTATTATGATTCGCTTTAATGTTATCTCTTGTGCGGAGGAAATAATATTATCGCAATAAAAAAAAAAGATTCGACATCCGGAATCATGAAAAAATGATGGTAAAAAAAAGGATATGACTACATGAAATTATTTAAAGAAAAACCCTTTTGCTTTAAAAACCGATTGGTCGATATAAATTTTAACGGCAAACTTTTTCGGAAAAGTTTTTCTACCTTTTGAATGGAAACAAAAAAGGGAAGATATAAATTGTTAGAGTTTTTTTCCTCTATTTTGAAATCTCTTAATTATTATTCCGCTAGCCTTCTGTCTCATAAGCTTTTTTATTTTAGTAAAAAAAATTCATGTTAAATCCGTACGGGAAACAAATTTTATCCACGATTTTTTCAGCTAGCCTTGATGCCTCCCCCTTAATGTTTTTTTGGAAAAGGCTAAAGAGCTTGAATTTTACAATTTAATAAAAGCTTGTACGGACAGGAAATTTTCATTCCCAACCTGAAAAGAATTTTAGCGCCAAATTGAAGCTAGTTCTCAGTTGAATGCGATTTTGCAAGCTAGATTTTAATCCAGCTCCACGTCTTTTTGCAAGAGCTCGCTCAAGTATGAAATACTTTCGGCAACTTGATCTGGCTAAACTGCACTAGCGCCCACTGAATTTGGCTTCCATGCGTAGCCAAAATTTGCTTTCAGCGCTTTGGGCAAGCCCTTAGAGTCTTCAGGCTAAATCCCAGTGATAAAAATAATTTTTTTAGGAGAATCTCTTTTATTTCTACAATCTCTCCCAATTTTTTCATGTGCTTTCAACCCAAAGGTTTTAGGACTCATATGGCCAATCCGTTCCTGATTTTGATGTATTAACCGTTGAAAGATTATCATAAAGGAAACTAGAAGATGAGAAACCGTAAATTTAGTAGCTCGTGCCCCAGCATTAATAGCTTTTGACGTCAAATGACATTTCCGAGACATTTCTAATTTATTTTAATACAAATATTGTTAAATTAAAGAATCGTAAATCGAGCAATGAAGTCGTTACTCATTTTATAAAGGAAAAAAAAAATTATCTTGAAAGAAAAAAATTTATAACGATAACACATGCTATTAATTCGCACTAGGGCGTAGATCCCTCGCAGGGTGGAAAATTTTTTATTATTTCCTTTTTCTTTTTCATTGTGTTAATAATTTTTCTTCTTTTTTTCTTTTCAGTTAGTATTTTCCGAAGAAAATGGGGAAGCTCCTGTCAAAAATTTTCGGCAACAAGGAGATGAGGATATTGATGCTGGGACTTGATGCCGCCGGAAAAACGAGTATCCTTTTATTAAAGTTTAAAAAAAAAAAAAATGGTTTAGTTTTTACTTTTGATAATGAAAGTTCCCTCCCGCTCTTTAATATTAATTTTGACGTTTGCAAGTGACAGAGGAAACAGGAGTTGATATAAATGACAACGTGATATAAATGATTAAAATATCAATCCTCTTTGGGCATCTGTTTTAGTTCGAGGGTTAAACCAAATAGAACGAAATGGAGAATATTTTAAATAATAATGAGTTGGGGGGGGGGGGGGGGGGGAAATTAAGTTTTAAGATTTGAAATGAATTAATATTAGCAGGGTCAAATTAAAACAGAAATAATGTATTTATTTTTTTTTTGGAAAATTAATTAGGGCTGATTCGACTTCAAAGCAAACGTTTTAGTAAATGTGTAATTCAGGAAAATGAAAAGGGTTTCATCAATGTTTTTGTTCGTATGTTATCACAATATTTTAAAGCGTTATTGAATTAAATATTTGATATCCGGATAATTTTGAATACTGAAGCAAATAGCAAATTTGATATATTTTTGATTGAAACAAAAAGTTTAGAAACAGGCATTTATGTATTTCTAATGGGAGATCTAGTGCGATTCTAATCCACCTAATGATTGCTATAGCAGACCAAAGTCGATAGCTACCCTGGTGGATTAGTTCTCCACCAGACTTTCCCATTGAATCTAAAGTTTTCTTACGAGTAGACTGAGCACAAGTGAAACTTTTCCAATTTTTCCCATGTTCCTTGATATATTTTTTTAATGTAATTACAAATTTCGTACCATTATTATTCTTAACCAAAAAATTTAGCTATACTGTATAAACTTAAACTAGGACAGTCGGTGACAACTATACCCACCGTAGGCTTTAACGTAGAAACTGTTACATATAAAAACGTCAAATTCAATGTTTGGGTAAGTATAAAAAATTCGTTTCGGGAGATTGCTTTTTCGAAATTCCCCTAATCTCTGCATATTCATCCAATTTCTGCTGTAGTTTATCAAATCAAAACTTTAATTTTTTTTTTAACTTTCCAGGACGTCGGAGGACAAGATAAAATTCGGCCTCTGTGGCGACATTACTACACAGGAACACAAGGTCTCATATTTGTAGTAGACTGCGCCGACAGAGATCGTATCGACGAAGCTCGACAAGAACTACATAGGATAATTAATGATAGAGAAATGAGAGATGCTATAATTCTTATATTTGCCAATAAACAGGATCTTCCTGACGGTAAGGAAATGAATTTGATTTTGTGAATGGTGTAGGCTGCGGCCTTGACTCGTTAAATATGACACGACTGACTGAGATGCTTTTGCTTCCACCTAATAATTACGACCGATAGCGTAGTCTTTTAGTGATAATTATGTAATGTTATTTACCGTACTTTCGTCGTGCATTCATGATAAAAATTAATTCTTAAAAGTTTCTCTCTTTGTTACGGATTTTTTTTAATATACTTCAGATTTTTTCAAGCTTATCGGCTATTCCCTTTTTTTATATTTACTCTGGCAATGTAGTCGGATCACGAGCTACATTAGACTGATAAATGTTTATCTCAGTTAAGCTATAAACAAACTGATTCGCTATCGATAAAAATCTTCATTACAAAGGATTTGACCCCCCTTAGGCTAAAACTATTTTTTTCTTTTCAATTTATGCAGGGATAATTTTTTTTCGACCTTGCAAGTTAATATGTCTATTCGATTAAATGTTTTAGGTCGGATACGTGATGTATCGTTTTAGCAAGATGAGGAAGTAACATTGAAATATTTTTAAACGTTGATAAGTTTTGATTTTTCATTTACAGCGATGAAGCCTCACGAAATTCAAGAGAAATTAGGCCTAACACGAATAAGGGACAGAAACTGGTACGTCCAGCCGTCCTGTGCCACAACAGGCGACGGACTATACGAAGGTTTAACTTGGCTCACATCAAATCATAAATTATAACGGTCGGCCAGCTCGGAAACTCATCGTCCATTTCACAAGTGAGTAGAACCGTGAAGACTTGGAAGTCATTGTAAAAATTAAAACGACAGCTATTCAAAGTCTTGGCGCGTTTCTTGATCCTGGATCCAGGATCCTAATGTCAAAATCAGAGACTCTGAAACTGTGCTTCGGCCCAATTCTAAAGACTTAACCAAGAGTTTTCTTAAAAACCTTTGGAAAATAGCAAATTACTAATCCGTTTTTTCTTTTTTAGGTAATTAGCTTTTCAGTGTGAAAGAATCTAGTACGGTTGAGCTCAGTTACGAAGAGCAACGTAGATCTACGTCTAGTTTTCTTTGAAAAAAATTTTAAAAAAATAAATTTGAATTGTGGAATTATTTTATTAAAACGAAAAAGCTGTGCCCAGGGTGGTAAGAAGACAAAATCAAAAAAAAAATGCTTTTTACTTAGACTTAAAAAAATTTTATCATTCAGTATCTCGTAGCTTTAAAATGAAAAAAATTTCGACGACGGATGAATTTTTTAAAAAACTCAAAAACGATACATCGATTTACAGTCATTAAAATTTTTACTTTCGTAATTTACAAATAACTTTTTTATAAATCTCTCGACTTTTAATATTCATTTAAAAGCTACCTCTAATTCTCCAAGTAACGAATTTAAAGATATATAGGGAAAAATATAATAAGCACAATTTAAATATTATAAATAGGAAAATATTTTAACTGGTAGATTTTTAATTAGAGCAGTAGGTTTAGTGGAGAAGCATTTGAATAAATAAAAAAATTGTTAGACTCAGTAATCAAAAAGTTCATTACGTGGAGATAATTTTAGGGAAATTTTTTTAAAATAAAAAGCAAAGAAAAAAGGTTTTTGATATCGAATTTTTTTTTACTACCCTGTAAATAGATGAAAAATTATTTTCAGAGGCCTAGCTTATTAAAAAATTCATGTAAATAGTGAAATGAAAATAGGTTTTTAAATCCATTGATTAAAAATATTTGATTGCATTGATTGATCGTGCGGACCTGTTTCTAATTATGAAATGGTTATATTTAATTCTTTATTTTGTACGTCTCCTATTAAGCGAAAGAAAAAAAATGAAATTGGAAAAATCATGGTTAAGGAATTTTTGCCTGGTTTTTTCGATCAATTTAGTAATGTGTAAATTATTGTACAAAGTCCTTAAACAAAAATTATTTAGTTTTTATTATTTATAGCGTTCAAAATGAATTTTTTTTATAAGCACAGATTTTTTTTTTTAAACTGAATGAATTGAACGGGAGTTTATTTTTTTAATTTATATTAAAATGATGGCGCGATCGCATGGTGCGGAATTTGTTCGTGTTTTTTAGAGTCGTTTGCTTTTTAAAAAAAATTGATAAATATTTTGGTTTTTAAAGGTTTTTAAAATAATTATTGAGAATGATGAATGAAAAAATGAATCTCTTATGAAAAAAATTTAATGCGAGTGACAAGTAATGTTTTGGCAATAAAAACAGCCCTTTAGCTAAAATAAATTTTAAAAAAAGTTAAAGGAGCCATTTTAGCATTTCATCTGGTACTTCAGACAGTTAATGAAGTATGAGGATGATTGCTCTTGAGCAAGAATTAATTTGTGTTAAGCCAGGATTGTTGAAAGGGTGAGAGTGCCTCGAAAAATTTGAAATCACTGAAATAAGATTATTTTCTCTGTAAAAGGCTTGCCTAGCCAAAATGTACTGAAGGGAATGTGTCTTTAAGCGTAAAAGCGAAACAGGAAATATTGGTTCACTGACCACTCTTTCTTCGTCATTATTGTTCCCTATTTAAGCAAATCTTTGCCCCAGAAATAAATTTTTTTTTGGATTGAATTCTAACCAAATTTTTGTAGAGGGATCACACTAAAAACCTCTAACAACCATAATTCATTTCAATTTTTCTTTAAACGACTCTTTGTACTTTACTAAAAATTGTTACGATTCTCATTTCAACATTCGTTCATTATTTTTTTTAAATTATTTGTTGGTGGAGACTTTTTTTTAAAAAATTTAAACAAAGTGAACGCGGAAATGTCTTATCATTCCATTTTTTTATCTTGATTCATTATCAATTTATATTGACTTGCGATTGTATTAATTGAATAAAAAGTTGTTTATAAGTGCCCGTTAAAATTTTTGTAATTTAGTAAAACATTAATGTTGATACACACCAAATAATAACGTAAGTTAGTTATTTTAATTCTTTCCAAATTTCCTAAAATTTTTAATTAGTAGCTTAAAATCGAACATTGTTCTCCTCGACACATTCCAAATTATTTTTTCGAGTAGAATTTCCAGTCTTTAACGGCCACTTTTGCACTTTTTTAGATTCCTACTTTTTTTTTTAGGAAAACTCAGTAGGTTTAAGAAAAACGCCATATGTAGGAAATATTGCCGCTAGTAATAATTAGTATAACCGTGATATGCGCATTAAAACTGCCAAAATGTAGTGAGTAGCTAAATGATGTAATAGTCCCTTCCGAAATTTAATAATTGATCAAACACTTTCTAGTGATTATTTTTTCTTTTTGTATTTTTTTTTGTTCGGTAGCGGCGCGATTTTAGGTGCAATAACTGATTATGAATCAAGATAAATTTTGAATAATGTATTATACAATTCATTGAATATTAAAATTAATGGACTTACCTTTATAGCATAAGTATAGAAAAAAAGGAGAAAAGAAAACTTGTTTTGAGAAATGTACAGTCAATAAAAATAAATGAAAATGAAAACTGTTAAAAGGTTTATCTCGTCTCGTTTCCTTTACCATAACCTTATTTCCAAATTGGAGGCCTTAGACATACAGATAAGAATTTCGATGCCTCAATGAGTCTTAAAAATGAGTAGTGCACAAGTTTTGGAAAATAATTTGAGATGCATACAGAATAATGGATTTCAAAAAAATTTTCAGTAAGGTCGGTCATCAGTCTATTACGAAGGCAACAGAAGTCTAGCTATAGGTTTTAATGGCTTTAGCGAGAGACTAGCTAGTAAGATTGCTCGGTTATAATCTAGCTCGGCTTTGACGTGATTGCAGGAAGAACCTTTAGTCGGTGCAAAAGTTAGATTTTTAAAATTTAATAGGCTTTAATGCTTGAAATACCGGTAGTAATTTTTCGAGGGAAATGTAGGCTTTGTTCGACTTAAAGGAAAGCAATGGCATCAACATTCAACAAGCCCATAAAATAACACCTGTACCTTTTAATCTCCAAAATTCACTAATCTTTTTAAGAAAACTTCAGCGTCAGTCGTAAAAATGTTTCAATAAATAAATACCTTTTGAATTAAAAAAATTTTTTTTTGAAAACTCAGTCTTTATAGAGCAATTGTTTTTCCAAAATTTTTTGAATCATTAATACAGTATTAGCAGCTTTTCTTGATAAGCCCGTTCTTATGGGAAGTTTTCGATCATCAGTCTACGTACTTTATGCAAAATGTTGTCAACCCTAACCTAACCTGGCATTTTCGACCATTTGACTGAACGGTGATTTACCTCGTAAAAATCGTTAGTAAAATTGGCATAGGTATGTTTATCAATCGAATTAACTCTAACCAAAAAAAAACGATGATACCGTCCAACACCCAACCAATAACGAATTCCCTTTCATATACCATCTAAAGTAAATTAAAATTTACTTACAAAACTGGATGATCTGACTCCTGATTTGGCCAAGGTTCCGATATTCATCTGCTTTAGTTAACTACGAACCCCTCTTCTCAAGGTTGACATTCGTAAACAGAAACATTTTTCACATAAATGATGACATAACCTCACTCACATCGTCACTAGCTTTCAAATGATCACTTAAACGAACCTTATTTAACGATTAAGAACACTGATTTTTCACTTTTTCGAATCATCAATAATCGACTTAATGAATGTAAAAGGATTTCATGTCAATCCTGTTTCACATCGACGCGAATCATCTCCTATGACCGAGCAGAAAAAAATGACAATTAAACCGAATCAGGTTAGGGGGCAAGCTTTGCCCGCATTTTGCACTAATAATTGAGCCAATTGGTGGGAAAAAAATGATTACACGAAAACATCGCGATAAAAAGTAACCACGTATTATACTTGAACACATTAAATATCATTCTAAACGAGGAACTTTAATTTACACGAGAAAATTTTACGAAACGATGAAATCCGTTAAAGCCCGGTATCAAAATGGCGTCTTGTTTGAGTTTGAGTTGCGCAACACTAACGCCGCTGAACGGATTTTTCTAGAAGCAGTAAATGGAACCATTTTTTATTTTTCTAATCAAAAAGGATTGGGATAAATAAATTAACTATTTGTTTAATTACAATCATAATAAATGTATATTTAAATTAAAATTTAAAATACTTAAATTAATTAGTCTTTATATAAAAAAAAATTAAATTACATTTATAAAATCCGAGTTTTTGAAACCGTTCTTATTGTACATAAAATGATTTCAGACTAATAATCTACAGGAGACTGGAAGACCGGAAATGATGTTTTTTGAAATACAGGGTGTCGGTGCGTTACAACCAAATTTAAAAACAGAAAACTGGTTGATAGGATTAAAAAGAACACATCGACTATGTACCATGTATTGTACTATTTTTTTTTAAACCTTCGAGCCTTAAGAAAAAGTTTCATAATTCGGAAATATATTATTTACAAGAACTCCGAAAAGAATAATAAAAAAAAATCTTGTTACCCTTTTGATACGAGAACACAGCCAACTAAGGACGCACCAACTTTTTGAAATACTGATCAGTGATTCATAAATAGAGTATGATTAATATGGCAGATGGTTTTGTTGTTAGGAAATAAATGATATTCATAAAAAAAAGAGTATTGCAGTTGTAAACAAAAAATAGGTAACAAGAAAAATTGGCTGAATAGCCAAACATATCTACCAATAGGCCTACTTCGACAAGATAAATGACAGCTTGGAAATTTTTGTCGGTCTTCAAAATTTTTTTTATAAAAAATGGACCATACTTTTTTGTATAGAAAGTCCTGCGCTATACAAAATATTCATAAAATGCTGTATTATGGCAGTGCAAGACTTTTAAAATTATAAAATTCATCAAAAAACAGTATGAGAGATTAAAGATATGAATTTCAAAAGTTAAATTCATTTTTTTTCGAATCATACAAAAATCATTCTATATAACAAAGAAAAGCAAAAATTTTCACTCAACCGTCACTCATCTCTTTACTATTTTCGCCTAATTACAATAACAGTATTAATAAACATTTTTTTAAAGATTCTGGCAAGCTACTGATTTGGCCGATTTGAGCACTGATTTTTTTAAAACGTGTCAAGTCTTTTATATTAACAAGGAAGATTTGCAACTATTAAAAAAATTATATCGAAACTGTTTTAAGTAACAAAAATGAAAGCCAGGTAAATAAACATAAAAAAATCAGTAATTAGTTTAGGCCTATGTTAATAGCCCGTACAGTAAACGAATCTCGAAAGAATCAAGCACCTACGTTATAAAGTCTATTAAAAACATTTATGAATCTTTTAAAGGAGAGTCCAGGCAAGTTTTTTTCGAATTGTGATATAATAATTTTTTAGGGAAAAAAATATAATTTACGTTTGCTTAGGTAGGAAAATTTTGACGAAGTTAAGCAGATTAAACCTCGACAAATTCGAACTCTAGCTAGACTTTTCAAGTTTCACTTTGAAAAAAGTTTTAATTAATTTAAAAAATGACGATTAATCAGCTTAAGCATTGGCTTATTAGTTACTTAGTTCAATAAAACTTTTTTTCCAATATTTCTTTCTAAAATATATAAAAATTTTGAATTTCAAACACTTACTCTATACAATAATTATTAAATAAAAACAGAAAATATTTACAAAATAGTTTTTCCCTAAAAAATCACATTTACAATTTTGTAAAGCTCAAAAAATTAATTCCTGGACAACTTCGATTTTTCTATTAATAAGCAATCAGTGCAAATAACATTTTCTTATATTCGAATTTTTTCTAGCAACTTTTAGACGGAAAAATTAATGAATTTCTAGTGATTCATTTTGTGATTAAATATTACTGGTTTTGACAAAAAGCAAAAAATTAATGATTTTAGTAAAAAAAAACTGACGGCGCCCCAGTCGATAATTAAAGAAATCAATCCTACAATTTTTAAAGCAAATTTCAGTGTGTACATTCGAAAGCACAACATTTAAAAATTTTTTAAACAATACGAGTAGTAAGAGTATGAGGTCGCAAAAAAGATCATTTTATTTAATTCATACATTTCAACTATTTTTTTTTAACTCCGATTCATTTATAAATTCGTATAACAATATATTTAAAACATTCCAGTACTTTTCTTATTTTTTTTACAATAATTTCGATTCGAATAATACAACCCAGAAGCCAGGAAGGGGCCAGGTCAGGGATTTTTATAAGGAAATGTTAGTTTTTCAAAAATCTTCCAGAGAATTTTACTCACAGTGAGAAAAAATCTTAGAAGATGGCGCTAAATTTGTTTTAGTTTATGAAAAGACCGTTGAAGAGCTCGTTTTTCGGTTTTTTGAAGCAACAGGTTTATTCTAATAACTCAAACCGGAAAGAGAGCTCTACAAAAACATTTCGCTAATAAAAAGAAAATGGTTTTCCAGTTTACAATCGTGTCCACCATATTAGTTCGACACTGGAGCTATCTTTTGATTATTAATTGAACTATTTGACCAGTGTTCGACTTCGATTTTTTCTTTCAAAGCAGATAAAAAATTTTATACTATTTCATTTTGAAATAGACAAGAAAATCTATCTCGCGTTGGTAATCGAACCCTTAAGCTTCCACAGTTTCTGTTCTTTTCTCCGAAGAGAACTTCAAGATCAATAAACCACATGATACCTCAACAGCGAGAAAATCTAACGTTAAAGGAGATTCAGTTTAGCTAATTGATAAACTTTCTAAGGACGTCTTCACATTATCCTAATAAGTTTTCATCCCTTTTAAATTCCCAACCTGGCTGCGGGGTTGAAGTATAATATCTCGTAAAAAAGCGCATCCTCTTAAATTTTACTAATTACAAAAAGATTACCCACCTTCCCTTCGCACTCTCTTCCTGCCCAAAGTCCTCGAATTCCAAAAAAAGAAAAATTACAAAAATGAGGCGAAAACATGAAAAGAAATCGGTGGAAGGGGAAGAAATTAATGATTTTTTCCGAGTAAATCGCCGTACACGCACATTTACCACAGTTGATAATGATGATGCTGATGATGAAACAAATGACTGTGTCGTTGCGTGGGGCGGTTGAGCGAATGTCACTGATGATGCCTAAACGAAAGAGGATACTCCGGAAGGTGGGCTTGGTCTCAGTAAGCGGACGCTTCCTTATATTCGGAACCCTCCATCGTGAAGAAATCTTCCAATTTCCATTGAAGCGTCTCGAACGTCGGACGTTTCATCGGATCCTTGTGCCAACATTCGAGCATTATCTCGTATAAAGCGTTAGGGCATCCGGGCGGACTCGGCATTCTGTATCCGTGTTCGACTTGATGAAGAACTTCAGCGTTCGTCATGCCTAAACAAAAAATCATGATAAAAAATTTGGTCCGTAGCAAGAAAAAAATTTTAAAAATTAAAAATTAACAAACCTGGATACGGGATGCGCCCGTACGTCACTAATTCAGTAAGAAGTATACCAAACGACCAAACATCTGACTTAATGGAGAATTTACTGTAATTAGCAGCTTCGGGTGCTGTCCATTTAATCGGGAACCTCGCACCGACTCTAGCCTCGTATTCGTCTTCTTTGATGAGCCTTGCAAGGCCGAAATCTGCTATTTTAACGATGTTACTGTCACCGACCAGAACATTCCTTGCTGCTAAATCTCTGTGTATGTAATTTTGAGACTCTAGATAAGCCATACCAGCTGCTATTTGGGCAGACATGTCGATTAATTGCGCAAGTTTCAATTGCCTTCCTTTTCCTGTTTAAAAAAAACAACAAAATTTTAATAAATTTATAAAAAAAAAAATTTGTTGAAGCTGGTGAAAAATAAATTACCTTGTAAAAATTCCAGCAAGCTGCCGTTCTTCATAAGTTCTGTGATGATATAAATGGGTTCTTCCATAGTGCAAACAGCGTATAATTGAATTAATTTGGGATGTCTTAGCTTTTTCATTATTTGAGCCTCCGCAAGGAAGTCTTTCGGATCCATAGTTCCTGAAAATTAGACAAAAAACCGTTTAGAATTGATTAAAATGTCGAAATTGAGAAAAGAGAATTCTTTGCATCATTTTTTGCAAAAGTAAGGGAATTTTTAAGATTTCTCGCTTGAGGTTAGATGTTGGTGAAGCTCTGATGATTCCATCAAACAAGAGCAAGGCTGACATCTGAGTTTTTCATACTTAAGTCACTAACTCTTTTAAAGAAGATTTTATCGGATTTTTTTACTTTTATTTAGCGGCACTCTTGGCCTCCATACGACCAATCCCTATCTTCAAATCCTCTTAATCTATACTCACCAGGTTTGAGCGTTTTGATAGCGACAGGCGTCGTGTTGTTCCATAATCCTTCCCATACTTCGCCAAATTGTCCGTGTCCCAATTTCCTAACGAATTTAAGAGATGATCTGTCGATTTCCCACTGGTCCCTTGTGCTATGAGACAATCCTCCTGTCACCGGTTTCTCAATCTAGATTAAAATTAAAAAATAAAATTATCAATATTGCATCTAAGGTCACAAACAAACATCACAAATCGGCAATAATTCTTCAAGGCGATTTTCATAAAAATTTCCCTATTTCGTTTATTTACCTTTTTAAATTCTTCCTGTTTGAACAAAGATTCAAACAAAAAAAACAGAATTATATTTTTAATCGAAAGAAATCATTTGTTCCAGAAAATTACGGTGACAATTTTGTATAATTAAAATAAGCAAGCAAGTGATTTCAATTTTTTTTTAAAAAAAATTTTATTATTTAGTATTTTGGTATAAAATTTGTTTTACTAAATATGATATTTACAAAGTATTCAGCCATTTTTAAACCGCGTGCCGATTTTACCATGCACCATTTTTTTTAAAAAGTATAATAAGCGTTTTACCACCTAAATTCTTTCTCATTTAGCTAATGTGAGGTGATAATGGGAGCAATTAATTAAATATGAGTCAGATTCTAAAACTACAATGAAATATCTTTCGGCTATTGTGACTAAGATCCTAATATTGGCTTTACAATGAAAAAATCAAAAAGATACGCAATGAAATTAGGTTATTTCTAAAGAAAAAAGATTATGAGGTGATTTGTAAAATTTAAAAGAAATATTTGGAGATTAATAAAAGAAATTTTGTTCAAACAGTTTAAAAATCTTAAGAGATTGGTGTATATTTAAATATCGATGTTAGTATTTTGCTTATTTTCAAAAAAAAGGCCAGTTCACAGGCAAGATAACCTCAAACGTTTTTTTGATATTCGAAGTTGACACTCAAGTTGAGTTATATTTCAAATATTTGAAAACGATCTCATGTTTAAATTTCAAACATATTTCTTTTTGAAATACAAACCCTCCATCATTTTCATTTTTATTTAAATCAATCCGTTACACTAATTTATTTTCACTTATTTCACATTCGACAAGCTTATTGAATAAAAACTGAATCCATCATGTACAATTAGTACTTTATTTACACACCTGGAAACCGGCCTAAATTTTGATTTACACGTGTGAGACATTTATAAATTTACGAGTAACAAGATTTACAACGCTGGATGACATTCGTGATATACTCTTCAATTTCATACGGTCAGTCATAAATCGTCAACCCTTATAAGGTATCATTCATCATCATCAATAACGCCGCGATTCAGATTCCCTCTCATCAATTTAAAAAAAAGCGTTTATAAATTTAGATGAGGTTGAAAAATGCTTTTTATGTTTTAAAATCGGATTTGATCAAACAAAATTGTGCAAATCAAAAAGCTGAACCCAAAATAGTGATGAATGAACCCGTAAAACGTCATAAAGGAAATAAATTTACTATATCGGGGGCAAAGTAGAGAAACGTGTTATTTAATTATTAACACTGAGGCGTTTTCGACGGATCTATTTTCGATGATGCTTTTAACGGATCGAATCAATTTTCATCTCTCCGTTTTTCCTCTTAGGGGACGAAACTAAAGGGAACTATAGTGCGAAATCGGCGTTTTTGAATTGTTGTGGTACAGGCAGTAACAGTTCATGCTGGCCGCACATGCAAGCGTTTTCCGGTAAAAAGGTGGAAAAACGACCACGCGGATTGCAAGGGGGGCAAGGAAGGGGAGGCAGAGTATATGACTAAACAAGACATCCACCATACCCAACCATGTCCCGCCAGAAGCAGTGAAAAGACATAAATAACGAACGGTCTATGAGGAATTAGATCATTGACACCGGACACTTTTTTTTCCATTAAAATAAAAAATTTCTTCTGAAAAAAGTATCGAAACTTAAAAAAGTAATTGATTTCGCCGAAACGGTCCTAATGTTATTTTAAGAATGAAGTTTAATTTGGATTTTAATTGCAGTTGGACTACTTCGTTTGAAAATTAAATTTCTTATAATTTTTCAAGTTTTTTTTTATAAATGGAGGATATCGTGAAAGCTGTTGACACATGCCTGTCAATCGAAAAGAAAAAAAAACAGCAAAACAAGACAATATCAGGCTTTTTAAATTTATTTTTTTGAACTTTTGATTTGATTTTTTGATTTTTGAAAAATGCAGTAGAGAATCTTCCTACTTACAGAGGAAGACTGTTTTATAAAAATGAATTTATTCGTAGGAAAATAACATACCTGAACACAAGGTTTCCTAAGATTAACGCAAAGACCGTCAGGATCTTTGCTGTAGTGCTCGACAAGCTCTTGTAATGTTCGGAAGGTTGTCCGCCTGGCAATGAAAAAGCCACCCTCGTCTAATTGTCGAATACGGTAATGCTTTACCGTATCGCCGTCTCTGACTGAAAAAATTAAAAAAAACATAAATCAGTTTGGATTGTGGATTTATTTTTGAAGATGCGCTAACAAAGAATTAAAATTATACAATTTTATTCCAGCTGGTGCTCAAGGCAGCAATCACCCGGTTCATTCACGTTAGCCATTATTAAACTTAACCGAAATTAAAAGTGACTAGAATTGCTAGAAAAATTCATCCGCCACTGTAGAAAAATTTACAAACATCCATATTTCGAATATTTTCGCGTTTGAGCACATTATTATCCATTGCGTGCATCTCTCAAAAACCTAGCTTGGTTACCCCTCAAACTGTCACTCATCTTCAACAATTCATCCCAGCATTTTTTATCAATTTATCCCACAACAACAAAAAAACTCTCAAAAAATTTTCTTTGAAAAAAATAAATAATTTACCCTCATTAATCCGCACGCTACTGTCCCATCAACATGTAACAATATTAATCCATTCATCTGACATTTATTACGCTACTCTTACATAATTTCACATTTCATACCTTTAAGCAAATTTTGGGTTTTTTTTGGGAATCTGATTTACCGTGGCGACCTTATTATTCCCGTCGCCGGTTCGGAATTTTTTTTTTTACCGCCCAGAATATTCCGCAAATAAAAAAAGAAACCGCTTAAGGGTTCAATGAATTACTCGAAACCTTCAATTACATCAAACGATTCATTCACAAGAAGAATAGAATCCGGAAGAGGTTTTTTCTTAAGTATAAAAAAGGCAATTACCTGGCGACGCCAAATTTTTCAAAAAACATTTTTTCCTTTAAAAAAAAAAAACGCCCTCCATAAATTTTTTCACGAGAAATGAATGTGATGGAACGTGGTCTTGGTTATCATACATTGTAATCTAATTCCCATACTTAACAACATAATTCCGAATCTCGTTTAAATTAAGCAATATCGAAATCAATAAAATTTTATAACTTCACGTAATTTGTTTGAATGATTAATATTGAATGCAAATTTTATTGCCTTAAAAAATAAATAAATAAATAAAAAATAAATCTCACCTGATAATGAATAATCGTTACGTCTACTTTCAGAATCTCTAATGAGGAATGCTCCATGTTCGTTTTCAGGTAGAAGAAGCTTCTTTTCCGCTTCTATCCGTTTTATTTTCCCGAAGTACCATCTGGAAAGAATAAAATAAAAAATTAATAAAATTTAATTTAATGCAAAAAAATTGCCGATGCATTTTTTTTTTTTAGAAAAATAAAAAAATTGTTGATTGTTGAATAGAAAATAATAACGAGATTAATGATCTCATGTATCAATTCAAGGTCATCTTCTTTGAATAATTACCTACAGCTGACAAATTGCTATACATCGCCTTGATCAACAAAAGAAATATTGAAGAATGGAATCGTTTTTTTAAATTTTTTTCAGGGTTGGAGTTTTCCTAAGGGGGTTTAGAAAGAATGCCCGAGGGGGTTTGAAACCTTGCCGTACCTAGTAAAAAATATAAGCAATGCAGAGTTTCTTCAGTTAGTTTTATTATTTACTCTTTTTTTATGTGAAATAATATCTTCGCAATTTGATGAATGGAACGATCACTATTATTCACAATAAAATAAGGTTGGATGGAGAGTATTTTACACATCAACTGTCAACAGGCTCCAGAAGCGATGGCACGAAGATCTCAAAAAGTGGCAAAACTCCGATGGATGTAGAGAGTAGAGGGCCTAAGATGTTAAAAATCAGCAAAGACTGCAAGCGACCTATGACTTGGAAAGGACAGAGGTAGATTAAGAAGTTGGCTCTCCCCTGATACTGCGGCTACGCTTGATTTTATCACACTTGACATAAAGGGTCACCACCATTTAAACGCGGGGTACAAAGACACCGCATTTCCCTCGACGCTGGAACTGCTATAGCATCACTTTCGTTGCCATGATGCAAAATCAAAATATTGTAGCAATAATGCTTACGATGATTCTAGATCCAATCAATAAAAAATCAATTTGCATCTAATCACCTTAATTCGACCGTAATGATCACACAGTTAACGGAAATATTCAAAAAATTCACATCCTATCACAAAACATAAAATTATTCCGTACGGGCAAGATCCGGGGACGACGATTAATGACAAGTCAGATTATTATAACAAGATTAATATCAATCCGGATTATTTAGACCAAAGTGAACCGATTACGTGATTGTTGATATATTTGATTCCGTCAATGTATTTAACACACACACGAGTCAACGAACTGCTAAACCATTATTAACACTTACAGGTAATTTCCACGTATGAAAAATGCACGAGCATTGTCATCATAATCTAAATAACATAATCCCTAGATAAGAATGAGAGAAAAAGATGATGCAAAAATTTGCAATAGACACACAGTCCGAATTCCATTAAAAAAATGAATAATTATGTTATTATAAATTGCATGAGGGTTTTTAAAAAATCCGAGAAAAAAAGTTAATGAAATTGTTTTAATTTAGCTGAAGACAAATAGGAGGAATTCGCCGTCGCATTGCGCGACCACATGTCGCCGATACCTGTTTCTTCCTGAACAATAAATACATATCATTTTCATCAATTATTGATGGATACCATACACCACGTTACTGATTCTTAGAATTCAAAATAAAGGTTCCTACATATTAATTATTATAATTACTTCTGTCTTTGCTCATTTCGCATTATGGCTTCTTATGTAAGAAATTTTTTAAGTGAAATGTTATAAAAATAGATACTGTTTTGCGGCGTTTATTTATGCAACGTTTTTTTTTTCCTAACCAGTTACAAAACAACACTTACTCGAATCATCATTTGATAAATCAACTTGTTAGAGTTCTCGGTTATTTGCAGCTGAATATAATGCATTGCATGTAGGGCATTGTGTTAATGAGCTCAGCTGTTATTCGATGTATCATTCTTTTTTTTTTTTGAAGGCGAAGGCGAATTGAAAAAAACGGTAAAGTCCAGAATGGTACGATAACTGACGTTTCAAGGAGAAGAGGCGTCTAAGCCGTTATTTTAAAAAGGACTTCGAGTACTTTCTCCATCGAGTGTTTCAATGACCCATAACCGAAATTGTTTTTTAATCGTTCGGATTATGTTAATTGATTAATATATTTTGAAGTGGTAATCGATGAACATGAAATCAATATCAATGTCGTTGAATGCCGGTTTGTTCGACTGAATGGATTTAAGGTCTAGGTTGGGTGTATAAGCTTTCTAAAAAAAATGATGGTTGATGTACCTCGAATTGAAGGAGAATACTCAAGAGTGAACGAGGTCCACAAGTACAGAAAACTGAACAGTGTTGAACTACAGAAACCTGAACGAACATCAACTGAAGTGATCCCACTGTGCAAGATGATGTCTAGAACTCGTAGTGGTCGTTAATTGTCCTAAAAAGGACGTCTTCGAGATGTCTTTTTGACGTCTTATTTGGGACAAATGAGGTGTGTGCGTCTTTCAGACGTCATCTTGCACACTGGGATGTACAGAAACCTGAACAATGATGCTCAGAAAACTGAACAGTGACACACAGAAGACTGAACCAAAGGCGACAGTGATGATTTCGCGTGGATAGGTTATCGTTCTGACGTGTATTATTATCTTCCGGTAGGGTCGGATTTTTCCCCAAAAAAATCCCGAAACGAGGTAGTTCGACTGTCAACCCATTGACAAGTGACTTCCTCTTGGTCAGTGCAGGTGATTTTTAGTTTGAAATCTCAGGCATAATCCAAGTTTATCATTTCCCATACTTTTAAAGTGGTCGTTCCAACCTTTTCGTCTCAATAACAATATTGTTTCATTTCACCTAATCATATTTGCCATTTTTTAAAAAGCAGCAACCAGCCGAACCCCGAAGGTATCATATACCGCCTCTGGTACTCTTCTAGTGGCTAGTGGCTTTCGGTTACCCAGACTAAAGATACTTCTTACTTCGTGAAGTTTATAGGAAAAAATGATAGGACACCTTTCAAAAAATTAAAATCCATGCCAAGTTACCGCTGGATTTAAAATTTTGATACCATTCAAAATAAGAGGGTAGCATTAAAACTAGTAGAATCTTCTCACATTAAAATTAATATCTTAGTTAAAGAAAAAAAATTACCGAAAACGAAATTCATCTATCATCCTGCTTTGTGTTTCAATTAGTCACGATCTTTTTTCTTAGGAGTAGCATTTATTCTTTGTCATATTACATTTAGGGTTCAAATTATTGCATGACTTCTTTTTCCAGGGTTATGCTTTTAGATGACCGCATTCAAAATTTCTTCGTGGGTGGCGAGCCAAAAAGGTTTCTCCGAATCCTAATCCAATCTCCGCAAACTTTCCGTAAAATCATCCGCAAAAAATCTCACAAAACCTAGAATTTTTAAGAACGCCTCTGTAATTGAATTTCAAACTACCGGCCGACATCGAGACAAATCACCTGAATTGATTGCATTGATTGATATCTACAATCTTCACAAACAACCTCCAAATATACAAGCAAGTTCAATGCCGTACCAATTTATCATTCTCCGGTTTTTTAAAATATGACCTACCTTCTAATTTCGGGTCGAAATTCCTTATATCGCCCGCGTCTTAAAAGCGTGAAAGTACATTCAAGTTTCCTTTGAGTCTGGGCAGATTATAATTTATCAAATGTGAAACGTGGCATAAGAAGCCGGTAGCAAAATGCAAACGCATGCTCGAAATCTTCCTTGTAATAGTAGACTATCAGCCTGCCTCAAGTAAAATCAATATATATTATACTGAATAATTTGTTTCTACGGGATGCCTTCCAGGTTCGTTCCCAGAGATGAGACCATCACGTTGACTAGTGCTGAAGTGGTTATTGCACTCTTAACATGCATGCATTCATGCATGTTATATTTTAATTAATTTTTTTTTTTTAATTTTCGCAATCGGATTTTGAACTGTCCTCGAACTTAACACTGATGACATGTTTCAAAGATGTTTTACCCACGCAAAACTCGATAAATCTGCATAATACTATCCGGTTTGCATATCTTTTCCGGACTATATAATTGAAGATGGCTGTAGTTAATCTTGACCGGAAGTGGTTATTATTTTTATTACGGTTGACTCGAGTAATTTTACTCTTTATGACATACACCGAAGTTTTAATTATGTCTATTTCTGTCTAGAAACGACTCCGACATTTCCAGCTTCTTTGTCATTATAATTAGACATTTTAGTGATTACTTAACTCCGAGTATTTTTTATTACATAATTTCAGTTTCAATGTCCAGCAAACCGGGCAGTCTTAAGTGTTTTAGGCCATTTTGTTTGTTGTGAACGTGGAAAATTTATGAATCATTTATTTATCAGAAACAGAGAATTTTCATCGCATACTCCCTCTTCTGAGGACGAAAAAGTCGGCTCCAGGGATCTGATAAAGGAACATCCGCGTTCCCTTCATTCAATCTCTATAACCTTGACTTATGGCAGATTCCGTCATTCCGTCAAAAATGATTTTGTTTTCCAAGAATGCGCAATCCTGAAGTTTGTGCCTAAGAAGTATATTTCAACGAAATGAAGAGGACGTAATATAGTTGGAGTTATAATTTACGGGAAGTAATGCAGTCTTTTATTAAGCTTCATGTTTTGTGGGCAGGCGTTGTCTTCGAAAAAATGTAGCTAAACGCGTAAAAGATGTATATCATCAATATGGGCAGTTCTAATCGGTTATCACGCGAATGTCTGATATTCAGGTGTTTTCAAAACATGAATGCGTTGGAGTCAACTTAGATGTAAATGCATAAACGTAAAGTAACTTTGATGGCCTGTCCCATTCGAGACCTGCAGGTCTCGAATGGGACAGGCCATCAAAGTCCTCATGAGGATTAAACTGTACTATCTCTGGTTAGCAAAAAAACTCCAGTGTCGCATGTTTATCGAGTGCAGCTCCTAATCAATTCCACACCTGAGATAGAACAGCTTAATCCTCAGGTTTCGATATGTCTAAGATTTTAAAAAAAGAAGATTAGTTTTCGTTTCAGCTTTGCATTAAGTTCAATAGAAACCAAAAATCATCTCATTTTAGACTTTTTATGCCTTCAAATTTTGGTTGTGATTTCCTAGGATACAAAAAACGACGAAATAGACGCCGAAATCGCGCCCGAAATCGAAATTAGGTCGGGACAGCCGGACCATAGCCAAGTGGAGGCTTGAAAGAGGGAAAGAGAGAAAGCACTTTCACACCACCTTCGCTAGGGTGAATTTTGAATAATAGTAGAAGCAAAATGCCGCGACTGAAAGGGAAGGTAGACGGCAGTAGCCAATGAACCTTTACAGTTTGGCAGTCATCTATATTTCAGATGTTTCCACGAAATAGGAGAGATTCATCACACGGCAGTAGTGCTGAACGAGAAGGATGTATACATAAAAAATTTGCTATTGTTCCATCATAGTGCATATGTAAAATTAGTCAGGCTATGGACTATTCGGACCTAGGGAGCCTAGTAGGGAATGGACAATGGGTCCTCTGCTAAACAGGGGTACGCCATTTTGAAAACTGGAAGCTGCCATGATTTAGAATTGAAAAGCAAACATCGCGATTGGCAGATTTTTCAATTCGAGATCATGGTAGCTTTTAGTTTTCAAAATGGTGTACCCCTATGTAGCAGACGATTCATCGAAGTGTCCACTCCCTTCTAGGCAACCAATTAAAACCCGATTCCAACAAGACGATGGCTCGGTGTGATTTCGCTTTGCTATCATCTAAAGCAAGTTTTGCCATGGTTTCGCGACTCGTTTGTGAAACTTTTGCAACCAATGAAAGATTGTTTTTTTTTTTTATTATATCTATAATTGTGCAATGGTTGTGTTTAAAATGTAAGGAAACCGGAAATTGTAGAAATAGGGAGCATGGATTCACCGAAACTGGAAGATTCGCCCGTGTTCAGTGGACGGCACCGAAAGAAGTGGAGGGCATTCTGGCAGAGGAAGAGCCGGAAGTCGTAGAGCAAATAGAGACAAGATTCCATGCAGCCATAGTAAATGCATGTGGCTAATCTTTGCACCAACAGCAGATAAAAAACACGTAAGCATAATTTTTTTAGTAAACATTTTTTTTCATAGAGTTTTGGCACATTTAAAAAAAACTTTTCACAAAACCCGGATAAGTTTTTAAAATATTCGTGACTTGACTTTTCAGAATGATTTATTCATACATGAACATTAGTCCGATGGGACAATATACTATTTATTTTCATCCGAAGCTTTCCCCCATGGACCCGTGCTAATTTAACAGACACATCCACGTAAACATTCAAACGCTGCATTTGCTCAAACATAAATGACAAGGATTCCGTTTTGCTTTTTAGATTCGTGAGCGCGGAAGTAAGCTTTTACTGCACAAGGAAAGCACATTTTTTTACGGGGGGAAAGACCTCATGATTTACAATCCAGAAAATAAAAAGTAGTCGTCCTACTTGATTCCGATATATTCATGCTGTTAGTTGAATTATTTCAAACGCAAGGTGAAGGTCTCCAATGTCATCAACTTCTTTTGTTCGTCCATCTCTTACGAAAGTATTATGCGTGTTCGATTTTTATTATCGATGGCCTAGATATCAGACATAGTTTGGCTGGAGATGACAATGCATTATCATAATAACACATTCGGCCTAAATAATTATGAATCGTTATTGAATGAAATGGTTTGGACCTCGGAAGTTATTATTTTTTTATATTTCCTATTGTTTAAGTTGATAATGGATCCGGCTGCGAAAATTAATCCCTTGAAAATTCTTGTTTGCATTAAGATTTCTCGCAGGCGGTATAAGAAGAAATGGAAAAATGCAGCCATTGTTTTCTTTTTTTTCTCTCTTCGATTATTTGGTGTAACGTGCGCGTTTCGGTCGCCCTCACGAATGCGAGATTTCATTTTCAAGGTTAAGACAAATTCGTGATTATAACAATTATTCAATCATTATGTCATGTATTTTCGTTTCACATGATTATTATCACAGCCCGGATTTTTATCCGAATTCTTAATAGTATGCTATCCGTTTTCTATTTTTACTTTTTTTTTTTATCAAAAGCCTGTTTTCTTTAGGACAGGATATCGTGTCTTCATTTGTTTCCAGGATTTAATGAATTCCAGAGGCGGTCTAGCCATATGATAGCTTAGGGCTTTAGCCTTTTGAAGAGGAGGAGGAATCATGCTACTATAGAGATGAGTCTATGCAGTGTAAGAGACTGAGACAATTGTGGCAAACACGTTTATAAAAAAGATATTCGTGGCATTCGATCAGTTTGGGGGTCGCTATCTAACTCTTTTCGAAGTCCATGCACATCAAGCTGCCATTCTGAAAAGTTTCTAGCGGCTTGCGTAAAACGTAATTAATACGTTATATTGTATGATTCTCCAACTCTAAACTAAGAACATCTAACTTGGAAGCAAAAATTCAGAGCCTCAATATGTAATCGGGTTAAACAGAACTTCAAATCGTCTGGGACTCAAGCCAACATAGTTCCTTTTTATTAGCTCGGCCTCCAGCCTTTACCTTGCTGGAATGTCAACCGGATAAGCCTTTAACTCAAGCCTGAAACTTTTACTCCGCCATAGATAATTTCATGTTAAATAAACCAGATTTTTCAGTCTTAAAAAAACATTAAAAAATGTATTCAGTTCACACTTTTCGAATTTTCACAAGCTGCAAAATAACACGTGTATGCTTAATCATTCCGGATTAATCTTTTATCATTTTTTTAATTGGTGGATCTAAATTTAAGACGTCTGATTTACTTAATTCAGGATGCTGAATTATGAATTAAGATCCTTGTATAGATCTGGTTTATAGAAAGAAAAAAAAATTACCGCCTTTAAGTTTCTTCTTTCATTCATATTTAATATTTTCTCGTGAACCGGCCTAAGCTGCATAACTCCCGTGCAATTCGGTTATAATTATACCGAGCGAACCCTTTTTTTTATTATTGCACTACGCAAAATATTAAACCTATAATCAAGATGGGAATCCATCGGGTGGAAAATTGCTTATATTCGTTGGGAATGTTTACGATTATAATGCCACATGGAAAACATAATGCTTTTGTCTCGTTTTCAAGGGGATAATAAAAATTCTTGTGACATTGCTTACTTTAGAATATTTGCACAAATGTTTGTTAAAAATATTATAGACGAAGTTAATTTTTCTTTTTAGCTAGTACAGCAAAAATATTCTCATTTGAACCTTCCATAACCCGCAAACTTGATTAGTTTAATTATTCAAATGCGAAGGCTGCTGTTATTAAAGTATTAGTACGATGTACTACCTAATCATTAAATAATAGAATGCATGTTGCAATTAGAATATATTTCGCTTTTTCCATACAAGTTCATTTACCAGAATTTATTCATTTTTTCCTCGAGTCTTTGGTACTAAATTCTCTGTTTACACGGTCTTTGTTGATGCTTTTATTGATGTAAACAAACAAACGGGTTATCACTTGCGGGTAATTTAATTTTTGAAGAGAAAAAAAATGTCTCTTTCTTCGATCTCTAAATTTTTACGAGCAAATTAAAAGTGAATATTATAATTTTATGGCTTGGATATATCCGTTTAAGTTACATAAACCGCAGATTTTATCCTCAAATTATGCAACAAAGTATGTTATAGGTCTGGTTTATTTTTAAAATACAATTATAACGTTTAAGTATGAAAGAATATTTCGCGGAAAGTTGATGAACTTGTAATTATATTACTTTTTTTTACATTTCTTTTAATGATGTCTAAATATTGATGCTGGATTTCAGGTTGTAAAAAGTTTGAATCGATGATTGTTGAAATTATTTCAAGAGATGAAATCAGATAATGACAGATCGTCGGTAAAGTAACTCTTGGGCCTGAGAAAGGATGCTAATAGACTGATTAATATCTTCTTTTTAGCTCAAGAATCGAGCGGCAACGTTGCAACAGCGATGTCGATGCCCTTTCTTCCCGCAGTTGAAAATTTGGGTTTGTTGTGCCCTTAAAAACATGTCCAGCCTAATATCTTTTATGGCCCAGAACTTAGTCCCTAAGAAATAATACTATCGGGGAAATAGGACAGGAGGTCGCTGTGATTGCTTCGAAGTTTCCCACGATCGCTTCATTATTGCTTGACTGATTCTGAAGGTCTCATCTAGCGGCCAACAGTGTCGCCATGTTCAAGTTTAAGTGCAAAAAGAAGGGAGTTTTTAGGTCAAATCAGCACCCCGCCTACTAACACTTACAGTTTTTATAAGTACAGTACAATTCACATCAAATCAACATTTTACTACCAAAACCTAAACTGGTACCTTCTGCATTAACAGCCTCAGTGACATTTCCCCTCCAAAATTAATACTCGGGGCGTCACCTTGCTCCGAATTTAATTCTTTTATATAGTAAGGAAAGAAGTTTAAGAAACCGTAATGCCATCCCTGCCTACAATAATTCACTGTAGAATAAGACAAATCTACACAAAAGGTCACTAAAGTAGGTAATGAATTAAAAAAATTATGTGAACTTTGCGGTTAAAATTCTGATGCAGGATAATGATAAAAAACCAATCTTGGGTACTCGTAAAAACCCTATCTTCATTATGTTAAAAGGAAAGATGTATTTAAAACCTATACCTTTACTGATTTACGATAAAGTTATGTGTAAAATTTTGACATCTTGCGGCCCATTTTAACTGCAAAAAAATCTGACAGTTATTTAAACGCAAGAAAGGTCATTTTCATATCTCGTAAAACGCATCGAATCACCCTTTAACTCAGGAAATTTATGAATATTAGAGAGAAGCAATTTGCCAGGACTAGAAAATTTAAAAATTTAAATGTCCTCTCAAAATCGGGAATGTCATGAGAAAAGAATTTAGATCTAGCTTGAGAGCCAGAGATCAGAGAGTGCAAAACTTTGCCTCGTCAGCAAATAGTACATCTCACAAAGTACTAATACTGTTCCCTTAATGTGGATAGTTCTTTTACGCAAAAGTGAACAAGAACTAAACTACACAACTTGTTCGGTCGTCGTTTTTTAAAAAATTGCAAAATACTAAATTAATTTTTCTATATTCTTTTCAGCCTTATTATCATGTTTATAAATTCCAGATTCCAGGCACTCCTCCTTAAAATAAAACATTATTTCTTTGCAAAACCCCCAACAATTTTTAATTACTAACAGCTAAAAATACAAATTACCAAAACCTGATGCCTTTCAGGCTTATTTCTCAAATCTTTTTGATGAGCCTAATCATCATCACAAAAAACTCTCTGTTTAAACGAACACCCGAAATTCACACGACATTATTATACTTTTAATAATTCATAAAACGTTCATTATAACAAAAAACCGTCTGGTTCCTTGAGGCAAATTTCCCAAAAGAGGGCTAGTTGTTTTCCTACCCTAGAAACAAGAATACCAGTTGCGACATAGAATTAAATCGGTTATAAGCCAATGTTATATTATAATTACGTACGCAAATTTTTTTTCGCCTTTTTTAATACGTTACATTTTGACGTAATTTCGCTTCATTATTTTTAGCGCATGCCAGGTGTGCATCTTATTCAACATTTAAAAAAAAAAAAAAAAAGAATTCCTTTCTTATTTTTTTAGGCAAGAACTGATAATTTTCCGCGATGGGAGTAAGTATCGGAATGCAGTTTCAACGCCTTTAAAAAAACTCGATCACAATCTTGAAATCTTTTTCTGTAAGAAATTTTAAGAAGACGGATTTAAAGTAAAAATTAAATCATCTCTAATTAATGGGGGGCAGTTATGGAAATTATCTACTTCTTTGTATCTTACGATGCGGACCTAATTATGTAAATGATGAAAATCATTAAAATTACTTTCCTGCGATCTTTTTTTTTTGTCACCACATGATAATTTCCCGTTATGGATCAAAACATTAATATTCATAATCCTATAGGTTTACAGCATGGGATCTGGCCAAAGCAGTAGTTTTGCCTAGGTAGTATAATAAATCCCATCGAGGACCTCCCGACGAGACTACTGCATTCGATACATCGGGCCAAAAACCTGTCTTAAATCAAATTTCGCACAACAATGCGATGGCCTAAAAATCAAAACGTGCTTTTAATTTAAAAGATAAGAAATGGATATTAATAGTAATGAATTGCAGATGTTTTGATTAGTAAAAAAATCGATACATTTTTTCACTGGATTATCACGTGCAATACCGGGTTAGTGTCATCATGAACAAGCCTATTGGACCTTCACATTAGAACTAATCGAAGGTCGGATATCTTCGAGGTTATCTTGAGACGCTTTAGCTCTGTTTATTTGGTTCAACCGAGCAATTATGGTGTTAAATACTCTTCCGCGTAGTGTCCATCATTCAGACCACGTAAATGAATTGTCAATCATTTCCGCGATGACAAAGGACTTCGGCATCTCACCGGGATCGGTCATGGCTCGTCTCATTATTTTTTTAAAAAAACGATTAGCCATAAAAAATAAAAGGAAAACTTGAGTTCCAGTCTACATATTCTGATACGGCGATTATGTGTCAATAGGTCTATTGCGGAGTGGTTAGTGAACCAAGAAGCACTTAGGACGCAAATTAGGCGATTAATAGATCCCAACCAAAATCAATCACCTCAACCTCAACCAAAATGATGAAGTTTTACCCTAAATAGCAACCAAAGACAATTATCAAGCATTTTATATGGTAAAAGGTTTAGGTGAGAAAAAGATGTTCTATTCCATGATCTAAAATGTCTGATTCTCTTAGATCTGTGTGTATTCATCGCCATTTTTTGACCAATATGCTTCCGTTGCCAAAATCTAGTTCGATTTTTCCCATAAACTGTATCTAGTTTAAATGTATCCACAGCTGTTATTAATATCTGGCTTAAATGTTCCCGCTGCCACCATTTTTCTCAACATACATTCACGACTGATAACTGGCTCCGGTATCCTAGTCCCAATCTATATAAGAGACAATTTGACGCCTGAACAGGAACCAAAATTGCCCCTGATTAGAATTCATATTCGTCATCGAGCGTGAGAATCATTTTTTATTCTACCAGAAATTGTTTTCCGTCCTGGGGTCCGATTCTGTACAAACGAAATTTCGTTTTGTTTACGTGTTCGAAAAATTGACGGTTTTGTTGCTGTGTTCGATTCACGGTTTTATAATTTTTTTCTGCCTTATTTTTGAGCAATTATACCGAAGTCAAATTGTAGTGAAAACTTTGTTCTCTACTTAGGGTGATTGCCTATGAATTCTTTTAAGATTCTGCTAAAATATTAATAAAATGATTATCTGTTGATATGCAATGTTGATGGTTGATGTGCATTTGTTTTCGTAATGCAAAGTGGTTTTGAACGAAAGGGAAAAGCTCTCGTTGTGTTACGAAAATGACTTGTCAATTAAATTTAAAAATCGAACACATGCTTTTCATTGCAAGTAGCTAGAAAATATTTTTTCATTAACTTTAGCTAAAATTAACTAAAGTTAGCTAAAATTAACTAAAATTAACTAAAGTTAGCTAAAATTAACTAAAGTTAGCTAAAATTAACTAAAATTAGCTAAAATTAGCTACAATTAATTAAATTTAGCTAAAATTAGCTAAAATTCGCTAAAATTAGCAAAAGTTGGCGATAGGAAAAAAATATAAAACCGACTTTCGAACACAGCAACAAAACCGACAATTTTTCGAACACGTAAACGAAACGAAATTTCGTTTGTACAGAATCGGACCCCTGGCTAGACCATTTTATATTTGTTACTGATACGCTTGAAGCTTCTTAGGGTCTTTCAAAATCTAGAAGCCACTTCCCAGAGCAGTTTTAAATAACATAAAAAAGGCGATCAAGAAAAATCGATCATTCATGCAACATATTTTTTATGAAATTACAAATTCTATGCAAATTTAATAAACGTTTACTTAAAGATGAAAAATGTGAAATTTATTTTCATCCTACGTTGGATGGTTGTTGATTGCAGTTGAGGCTGCATTAAGTCATTATGCACTTCAAGTTTTGTCAGGTCTATCCGTCTTTGAACGATATAAAAACAATTATACATAGATGAATACTACACAGAGTAATAATTACTTTATGAAGTTTGAATAATTCCCTAGCGAATTAATAACAGTAATTAACCGTGAATTTTTTTCTGATGGCCATGCCAAAATCATAAATCAAAAACGACAAAAATTCGTTTTCTGCTACTCTTCTCATTCCATTCGAATATAATCCCGTTAAACTAATTATTTTTTTAAGCTCATAGAGAAAACATTACACCTTGCACTTAAATCATCGATCAATTTTTTTTTTTTTTCATTTCAGGAAAAAAATTGTTGGTTTAAGGTCTCGATTAAAAAAGCATTTCTATTTATATCGCGCATGGTAAGTTTAACGGGCGATCATTATAATTTTGATTTCATTAAATCAAGTTTTGCTAAATTTCACAATTTGCAAAGTGTTTCGCAATATCCTTTTGAGCAATATATAACGCTTGACGATAAAAAGTGGATTGCGTCGAGATGGGTAATGAAATCTTTTTCAGGCTTGACACGTGCCAATCGAAAATCAATAAGAGAAGCGAAGAAGACAAATGGATGGAGTAAAAGCTATTTTCAAGGTTTTAAAATGTAAGTTTTGAGAGCGATTTCGTGAGTTGCCGAGCTAGTGATTTGGTCTATAGCTCGTAAGCACCAGGTTGTTGATCGGATGGGGCTTTGACCATCATGACACTGGAAATAGTCGTGTGCAATCTGCGAAATCTTCGGTCCAAAGATTCAAAACTCTGAATGATTCAAGGATTAATGCAAAATCGATCAGTTGAAGAGGCAGCTAAAAACTAAGGATGCAGATTATATCGAATTGATAATGGGCACAAAATCATTGCGATCGCTTGACGTGTTTTGTTCCCAAACTCTCAAGAGAGAAACTCGAATCAGTGAATTTAATGAAGATGGCACCCTGAAAACTTTACCGCTAGTTTCAATATTATAAATAGCAGTTGCTTGCTGTTGGCAAAATCTGACTGTAAAAGAAACAATGGTGATTGCTATTTGCACCAGTGACAGTAGTAACAGTGCTTTCCGTTTGGACATTAGTTGGTATCTCGTGCCATATGTACAACTTTCCGACACCAGCTAATTTTGATAACAAATAAAAACAAATATATGGGTTTTTCATTCTCAGCCCTGCATGATTTATTTACGAGTCGGTTTACAGGTAGATTTTAGGCGAGTCTTACAGTCATTATTAATGCGTTCAGCACTATATAATTCGGCGAAAACGGGGGAACCCTGAAATATTATGATAGCACAGGGACCGTGCAAGACTTTAAAATGACTCTTCATGTCTCTTATCTATAATCGCTAAGACTGATCCTGTTTCAGATTTAAATTTCTGCAACAATTTCTCTGGACCAAACCAATTCCGTCCTAAAAAAAATTGTACACACACGAAATATCGATTTTTTATCGCTATCTATTGAAATGTTTTTTTTTTTTTTTTTTTTTTTTGAAATGGAACACTTAAAAAAACTCGTCTTGCTTAATTTAACATTCCTTCTATTTTTTCCCCGATATATTTGTAATCTTTTAACAACTCATTTTTTATAGCCCTATTCGATTTAAATCGTGAACTACTCAGATTATTCCATTAAAAAATATTTCTAGCATAAAATTTAATGATGGCTATGAATTTTCACGGAGACAAAAAAATTTTTTCCTATAAATGGAAAAAATCGTGCTTTTTCTGAATCATCGAACAATCTAAAAATGAAAAATGTTTACGAATATAGCTACCATTCGCCGATACTGAGAAACTTATCAATTACCTTTTTTGCATATGTTCTTACGCAATAACTTTAGGGTAACTTAATGTTTTAATGAATAGATTTCACACTCGATTTGATGAATATTTTTCCACATTTACGTCATTTCCCACGTCAGGATTCTTATGTGAATGATGAAATAATGCCAGAGTACGTTCATTTTAAAAAAAAGCTTTCTCTGTGCTGCGACCTTCATTATTAACTTAATTCCGGTTATGCTTTCTCAAAAATGGTTCCAAGTCTCCTCACGAGCGCCCGTATAAATACACGGTAAATTTCTTGAAAATGCATTATCGTGATCACTACCGTGATTCGGCATTAAATGAAAAATCAGGTCAAAGTACGCCGTCCAAATAATACCAGACTTGGGGATGACTTGCGTTTTTTGTGACTACAATAAGCCTCAACTCATTTTCGATGTTACATTCACATAATGCTGATCGGTATGAGAAATAAATCGGGTAACATACATCGTCACACTAATATGCTACATTAGA
This sequence comes from Liposcelis brunnea, assembly GCA_023512825.1. Classification (NCBI taxonomy): domain Eukaryota; kingdom Metazoa; phylum Arthropoda; class Insecta; order Psocodea; family Liposcelididae; genus Liposcelis; species Liposcelis brunnea. Next base: position 17,763,605 of record CM042071.1, read on the forward strand.
AAACAATTGCTTTCATAAAAAATTAAGGGTTTCAACCTGTCAGTCAAAATATTTTCCCCCTTTACAAAGTTTTTTGTTTTAGATTTTGTGGATTAAATAAATCCCACGGGTATCTGGCGCCAAGATCTGGGCTCTGGCACAACCAAAAAGAAATTTGGGCTATCAAATATTTAATAGTTGTTACTAACTTTGCCTGAGCACCTAAAAACTGAACGAGGTAATAGTCGAATTGAATCGTCCTACAGACAATCTTTATCCAGTTTTCAGATTCATTATATTAAAAATAAAATATATATTTAATAATTGAATGACGAGTTGACAAGTAGGCTTAATAAAACGAGTTAGGCTATGTCATCAAATGGTGACAACGATGTTACTATGTCATTAAATAAATGGCTCAGGGTTAACTGATTAAGAACCGTTTCAATTATTCATTTTTTCAAACACAATCTTGAAATGACAGACTTTTCAGAAAGATGAGCTGAAGAATTTTAGTCATCGAGAAATCCAGTTTTGTAATTTTTCAACGATTTAATTCGGTTTCGATTCTGTTTTAGATAAGGGTCTTTCAACCGACTGATTTTAATCTGCGAATAGAAAAACGTCCACGATTTTGTTATCTCATATTCCTTCGAGTGTGCCTTGAGGATGAGCTTATTTCTCCATGGCATCATGGCAACAAATCTAAACTAAAAATTGAAGGATTCTTCTCTAGGTCACGCTGACTCCAGTTCATTTTGCAGAGCCACTAAACAAAATTCATTAATCATTGAGCGATGGTCATAAATGCTCTTAATCCATTGTTAGCAAAAGCAATTCGTTTCATTCAATTTTTTGATCTTTAAAGATCGAAAGTATTATTTCGTCAATGAAAACATCTCAAACGTGAAACACACCCTCGAGGCAACACCTCGAATTCAATAATTCACCGAAATTAGTAAAATTCGCAAGCCGCCTCGGGTTCCTTTTCATACCTAATTATTCAAGCATTTACTTTAAGAAAACACACTACTCGAGAGAAAATAAATTAAACGCACACTTCCATTATAATTAATGAAAAAAAGCAACTTGTTTAAATGGCAATATACGCTTCGCTTTATGCGATCATCTTTCATTTCCTACATCCGAATTCTTACCCCGTTCCGGCACGGGTCATATGAGCCCGTTATAGGAGGGGAATTTCGAAATTCGATACTTCAAGATCAACGACTTGAAGGCAAATACGGGTCACAAGTCGCGACCCTGCACGCATTTGTCAGTGGAACCTCCGCATCTTCCAGTTCCCACACGAACGGCCCTATCTACTTGCAGATGGATGGATGTCTTAAATTTTAACTCACAGCACCCACAGTACACGTTTATTCCATTTACCATCACTTTCAACCTTAATCAGATTTTGTATTTGGTTTACAACATTATCCATCTTCATGTACTGGTAATATCTACTGATGTATCTCTTTTTCAGGATCAGGATCCTTTATATGGTTTGGGCGCTTGTTTGAAGAGGACAGCTCGAGCAAGAAAGCACTGGCAGTAGACCGACCAATAACGAGTTCCATCGCTTGACTGACTCAAGGTATAGTACTGACCAGTGGTAAGCCCCTCCAGTCACTCCTGCAGCTGGTGATTGAGGGGAAGATTAAGGGCAGACACAGACCTGGTAGGAGGAAAACATCCTGGCTCAACAATCTGAGAGTCTGGTACGAACAAGATTGGTATTCTTTTTTCGTTCGGCAGCATCAAAAGTTAGGATTGTCATGATGATCGCCAATCTTCGACCAGAAAGCATTTAAAGAAGAAGAAGTGGTAAGTTAGTATGTCGAAACTTTAATACCTAAATTCAGTAGTCAAATCAAGTCAAGCTTTGCATGATAATTATCAAAATTGGCCACAATCGGTTTAACACTAGAACATCGGTACTGATTCTGATGGTGATGAATAACTACGCGACAATCCATGCCTGTTCCGGAGGTCAGAAATGTTGGGCTGCTGTACAAAAAAGTTGTCATCCGAACATTGGTTTAATATTAGAGTAGCAGTCAGCCGCAGACAAGGCCAAGCATACCGGTAGTTAACATAAGACTTATAAAAATTTTTGATTTGCAAAAAAAAGGGAGAGAGTGACCGTGGCTCGTGCCCTATGAAGGACTTTTCGTGAAGGTGGAGATAGTGCTCAAACCCTGCAGAGTAAGCATAAACCGTATATATTTTTTACGATCCATTTGCCCATGATTTTTTTTATTACCTTAACCCGGATGTAGAAAATTTAAAAAAAAAGAAAATCGCAGGTCATCTTAATTGTGTCAATGCATTCTTTTTTTTTTCGAAAAAAAAATTCCGCGTGGTAAAGGCTGATCCCAAGAGCTTAATAAAAAGTCGCGATTTTATTACCGGAACTACGAAAGGAAATTAAAATTAATCTTATTCGAAGACATGCTCTTTACAATGTGTTTAACACGATAACAAATATGATATAGATTGTAGAAAGTATGCATTTCCTGTAATAAAGACAAAAGAAATATTGTCTTGCAAAAAAAAGAAAAAAAAGAATCGTAGAAAGTGCAATTCTGCGAAATTAACATAGCCCATTTTAGAACAATGCGGTATTTTCATAAAGGAATTAGCAAAGATTATAAAAGTGAGATATAACTTTAAAAAAAAAGAAATATTGCATAAATGTGAAGATCGAATATTCTTTGTTTACAATTATCTTTGGTATTTGACAAATGTTTAAACAATCCTTATGTTGACAACGCAATAAAGTATAATGAAACATAGCGGTAAATAAGTTAACCGCGCCGCTTGAGCTCTTTGGAGATAAATCAGGGAGTCGAAAAAAAATTTATAAACTTCCCAAAATGTTGGAAAAAAGAAAGCATTGAAAGAAAATTGAACCCGATCATTAATAAAATTAATAAAAATTTAATTACACTCCGCATTCTTAAAAACTAGCTGTTTCACACAGACAATTAGCATAAATTATACAAGAAAAAGAGGGGAAAAAAACTGCCAATCAAGGTACATACTACAAAAATGTGTGAATCGTTTCCATGCGTGAACTTGAACCAAAATCAACTCCTCCGCCTACCTTAAAGCGACCTCAGGCAAGGCAAAGACTGAAAAACTTTGACCAGTTTTTTTTCCATCAAACTCTATTTAATTGTTTCCATAAAATCATTTTTTGTTCGGCCTAAAATTTTACGACTTGGGTGGAAATCATAACGAATCGACATTTATGAAGAGCAAGGATGTTAAAAAAAATCGTAATCCAGAAAAATTCCTGGTGGCTAGATAATAAAAGCCAAATATTAAAATTGAGGTCAGTGGCAGATTGAAAGCCAGGTAAAGTCGATATCTAGGGATCAATTCAAGCTTGTCATACGCCAATTTTACAGATAATTTAGCCCCTCACACTAGTTACGAGTGCAACAAAAGCCCTAAACTAAGCTGGTCCTGTCGGTTTCAGTTCAAATTAAGACCTAAAGCAGCTTCCAATAAGCTGTCTACATCTCCTGGGCAAAGTCTGCAACACTGGGACATAAGGGACATAAGAAAACAGATCAAGGGCTCAAGCAATAGTTAGAAAGATTCGAGGCTTTAACAAGTCAGGCCATTGCTGAACCATTTACGGTCAGTACATGTATGGCTGTGACAGGGCTTTAGAGGCCTAATTTGACCCGCCACTAAATAGGATCCATAACATCTTAAACAAACCGATTTTTATCCCCCACGGCACTCTTACGTCTACTTTAAATAACTCTAAATAAAACGAAGCCAAACACTGTAATGCAGTTACTTAAACTTATTTACATTTTTAAAGAATTGCAAGGTCAACGATATTGACACCAGAATATTGAAGGCTTGTTCTGTCTCGACCGTCTCATATGACTTCATAATGTCAAATACCTTCCTTTGAAAATAATAATAAAAAAAAGACTCGTGAATGATACAATTAAGGTAATGGAATTCCAGCTATAAATCCTAAGATCAGGCATCGATATAAGATTTATTATGTTTTCGTTGAATTAATATCCATTAAAAAATGCCACCGCAATGGAAGATGTGAATGCTAGAATTTAAAAAGCACGCCCCCACCGTTAATGGCACTAATTAAAAAAAAAAAAAAGATCATGCTTGATCATTAAGTCAAGTTGAAAAAAGAAAATCAGGATTAATTTATTTTCAATTAATGTCTTGATGTTTAAATTTATATATCAGGAAAAAGATCGATTCCGTTAAATGCAGCTTTTCGCAAACGTTTTTTTTTCCCCCTATGCACATTGATCTTTATTAATTGTAATCAATGCACCGTTTTATATTCAAATTTACGATGTTTAAATCAGCAGTTGATAAAAGAGGTTGTTTAATAATTTTAAAAATATTATTCAAGTGACAGGGAATATTTTTTCTTTTTGTGAGCACGTGGGTTTTTTTTTATTGAAAAAAAAAAGATAGATGCAACCGGTAATGAAACGGAACGGGTCGGTCAGATAATAACAAACTCAAACAAGACCTCAGAAGTCGAAAAATAAAAAAAAAGGAGACGTTAATTATAGACAACCTTTTCGTGGTATTAGGTACAAGGTAAGGGATCCTTTCTAATAAACGTTTTATGCTTGGTAAATAGTGTTTTTTTTTTAAAAAAACTGTCTCATTCGACGTCTTGAATTTATTAAAAAAATTTTTAAAAATTTTATATGTAAATAACCGCGAAGATAAATATACTTTCGAGGGTATGCTTTTTAATGATGGCAGTTAACAGCAATGTAGGAGCAAATATATTTATGCGATGGACTTGCGGTTGAGCAAAGAAAGGAAAGCAAACAAGTAAAAAAATAACGGAAAGAAATAATGAGCTCAGCCAGGCCTTCGGCTTCGCAAGCCAATGCTTTTAAGATTCAGTTAACAATCATGGGTTCATCTTTACCTGGTCAAAAGTTGACTTTAGGAATCTCAATGCTTAACTTTAGAAGAAAACTAGGCGGTGCAGCAACAGAAATAGCTCCGCAGTTTAGGGAAAATCTAAAGGGAAAGGCAGAAGAGCTCGAAGAATGATTACCAAGCATTCGTCAATGATAATACCAAGCTGTGGGACCTCATAGGACAAAGGTCACATAACTCTTTCCCCCCACCCCGTACGGGCTAACCGTACGCACCTGAATTTTGTCATACGATCAAAAATGTACGACTCTAAAAATTTAAAACAATTAATTCACAACAACAATTAAAAAATCTCATGACCAATTAAGATATCAGGAACTTAAAAATATTCAAAACGCATTTTCTTAAAGCTTTTCCACAACCTTCTCATCACTTCATATTTTTCAAAAAAAAAAAAACAAAAAAAAAACGATTTTACTTCTTCTAGATTCGCAAGAACATCCAACACGACTAAAAGAATAAGCTCTAATTCCGATTAACAAACTATTCCCACACTCGAATATTAGCGTCATACACTTCTCGAACCATTCGGCTCAATTTACCAATAACCAATAACCCATTAACTTGCTATTAATAAAAAAAGCAATCGCTGATATTACTTCTTTAGTAATCATTAAAAAAATTTAAACAAAAAACCCACCTTAAATATTATAGGTTACATTGTGTGGCTCCTCTCCTTTTTTCATCCAACCCCATAATCAAATTCAATGAATAATTTTTTTTAATATCTTTAACTCTCCCAAAACAAACGATAAAAGGATTAAAAGAACCGGAGTCCAGCTACTACTCTGCCGTGACAGATCATCTAATTCTACTTTATCTTTGAATCACGACAGTTTATGAAACGAAAGAAAACAAAGTAGGACAAGAATATTTTTTAAGTGAAACACATCCTCACATATCCGCTTTGTTGATGGATTATGTTTCATTAAACCAGAAGCATTCAATTTTCCATTTATCTTATTTCCCCTTATAACATCACCAGAGATATTTATCTTTCATATACGACGGCGACAAAAATATGAAAGAATTCCAATATTCCGCAGGTATGTGCAAGGCGAGCTAAATCATTTATTTTTTGCCACAAAGTAATCAACTGTCAAGAATTCTCGCGGATAGAGCAATCAATTTTAAAGTTTTTAAGTTCTGCCCAAAAGTTTTTTTATAATAAAACCCCGTAAAAGGGATATGGAACACAAACTCTTGCGATGACGAGCGCAGATCAGTGACCCGTCCGGCTTCAAAGATTCATCAATATTCAATATTAATAGCCACATTATTTTTTATGTTTTATGGTACACAGTTTTAAAATTTCCATCTCAAGTTGCTCTCAACCGTAGAGGCAAAAAAAGTTTTTATTCTCTTACGCATTACGGAAGGACGCCTAAAGAATACAAACTTCTTCAAATAAAATAATACCCCCAGCCTAAAAAAAACCATCATCAAAAAATATTTTTTAAACGATTTAGGCGGCCACAAAAAAATATGAGTTTATCTTAACACGATATAGTTGTCGTAGGGATTTTTCAATAAAGTTGGTTGTGGAACACTCTCTTTACTCACGTAATTGCACTAAAATTTGGGGTTACGAATGTTTAAGCCATAAAGAACAACAAAAACTGGCTTCGATCTCTCAATAGAAGAATGTCGCCTACAAGTCCCGGATTCGCTTGAGGTCCAAACGGACAAAAAATTCCAGACATCCAACTACCCCGCTAGGTTAACTAAGCTTGTGATTTTCCAAAAGTTATCAGCTCAGGGCAGTAACACACTGCATAGGCTCGGGTCAAAGTAACAATCGTACCTAATCGGGGCAGTTCATGCCACTGGACTAGGATGGCCTATTGAACACCTCGAGTTTGCAAATAGTTGATAAGACCGTTGGTACCTACAAAAGTTTAGCCCAAGCCCATAATATCCAAATGAGCCTATAATTGTTTCAAATAGAGTCCAAACGGATTTAGCAAGACGACACTGGGCAGAGTTGTGTTAATACCCTGCTCAAACAACTACAGTGTAGACTCGTAATTTTGACCGACTGAAACTCCAAGCGACTTTGAATCTGCCAGTTTGGTTTATTTCCATTGGCAACACTTCTATCCGATCCTCATCTTCCCGTACTTTATTCCTGACAACAATCTGGGACAATGACTTTGAATATGAATACACTTCCGGTATATGCAAATTATATTTTCAGCAACGGCCGCACGATTTTACAGGAGAATTAAAACCAACATGCAAACGTCACGGGGCAAAGTACATTGGCACGATACGAAACCCAAAATAAACTAGGTTGTCACTACTTCCGCGACAAAACTTTGTTTTCCAAACGCAAACACTTTTAACATAAACCCTAACGTACCGTGAATCGGTAAACAAAAAAAAAATCACTTGAGATTAAAACAGCTAATATGCTAAAATAAATACAAACTCAACCGTATTTTTAAAATCCTGAAAGAACCAATCTGTTTAATAATAAAATGGACTTCCGCCTAAAATTAAAAATATTTCCAACAAGGTTTTCAAAACAATCCCAATCAAAACAATTTTACTATCTCCGGTGATTAATTAAAGCTAGACTTTAAAAAAAATACTTACTCTTGGGAGACAAAAGGCCTGTGTCCTTCGCTCAGCTTCCTAGTATTCCTAGCCCAAGCCTCCCGCTGCCTTCTTAATTTCTTTTCGGCGACTTGGGTACCATGCTGTTTTAATATGGCTTGTTGCCATTGAGATGGCTCATCCGAATACCGCTCTTGTTCATCATTAACACCACTTAACTTATCCGGCAAAGCTCTACATTTTTGTAACCAGTTCGAAAAACTCGGACCTAATTCGTTTTCCTTATGGGGCTCGTCAGAATATCTCTCCTGTTCGTCGATCCTAATCCCTTTTTTGTTAGAAGTCGGCCCTTCAGAATATCTAGCGATATCCTCGATCCCTTTCCTTTCCCTATGTCTCTGCACGAGCCTCTGCCACTGAAGTGCACTGTTGATTTTATCCTTTGGTACATCAGCATAATTATCAATACTATCGTTTAATACACTTTTCCTATTTCGTAAACTTCTAAACCCTCCTTCATTTTTAACGTCTTTTTTATTTTCCGAACTACTGTCGCTACGTTTCAACGTTTTAGATTTTTGAGATCCTTTTTTCGACTTGTTTTTCTTATCGTCTCCTAAACCGTTGTTATCACAGTTGTTTTTCCGTTGTCTAACTAACCTCGAAAATCTTTGCAAATTTAAAACACTTATGCTAACTTTAGAAAATGAAGTCTTGTTATTCGTTTTAGTTTCCTCTTTAGTCGTCTCCTTGTCATCTTGAATCAGCTGATGCCATTCGAGACGGGTTTGAGATAAACTATTGACTCGTGGTATCTGTTCAATTTCGAACTCGGAATATTCTTTCTTGAACAAATTATCCAAAGGGTGAGTATTATTCCTATTAAGAGGGTACTTCCTTCCGTGAAAATGTCTGTCTTCACATTTATGAGGATGCCTACACGGTTGTTTATGTTTGATCGGCCGACATAAATGCCTTTGCAATGGGCTGATCGGGATATCGCCTTCATCGTCTTTCTCGGCCGGTTTCTCAGCCGGGAAAGGATTTTCTAACGGTTTGAGAATTAAACTCGTCATTTCGTTCTTCTCTGCATTATGGCAATCGTCATCCAAATTGTATTTATTGTTCTGTTTAGTGCTAACTACGAGTTTTTGCCATCTTAAACTCGAATCGTCATCATCTACAGATTTTTTATCTCCGTTTTGCTCGATCAATTGTAAATAATTTAAAATATTTATCCGGGGCAATATTTGACTGTCATTACTATCATCACTAACCTTATCATCGATCGACAGGGAACGGACTAAAGGATTTAAATTATTATCACTTAACACGAGTAATTTTTTAGTATCATTATCATCTTTCAAACACCTTATAACACTTAATCCTATAAATGGCGAGCTGTCGGGGAAAATTAATCTAGAAGAAGAATCCTCGTTCACCGTATCCACTTTATTATCATCGTCGACTAGTAAAAAATCTTTAAGAACCACTGATTGATTTTGATTTTGATTTTGATATTGGGGTTCGACCGTCATCGAATTAACCGGCACGATATCCGTTGATTTCCATTCCTCCGGATCCAAATTCAATCGATTATTTTCAAGCCAAGTAAGGACATCAAAATTAGCGACTCGATCCGTTTTTTCACTGTTAAATTCACTGCACGTTTTTAAACTTTCATCGTTATTGTTATCGACAACAACATCACTTTCGTTAACGAAATTTAATTTTTTTTGTAATTCATTTAAACGCTTTTGTTGACTTATTAAATCGCGTTTTTGCTCGAGGGATAACGAACCCTCTTGCAATACGAGACGTTGAGAAGCTGCGAGGCTCAAGAACTCGTTGACGGCATCCCAATGTGCCTTGGTCACCGCGCCCGAGAGCTTGATCGAGGACAGCCGAAGAGGTACCCAGCGGCCGTCTCGCCAGCACCAAACCAACGAACCTGACGCAACCATCTCACTCTGTGTCGCCTGACTTCAGTCAATCATCTCTAGTTCAAGAACCGACCACTACATACTCCAGTTCATTATACCATTCCCTTTGTTTACGATTTCTTCTTCGTTCTTTCCATATTTAACACTTTTTCGTCCGATTGTCTTTGTTAATAACCGTTGCTATTTTAAAACTTTTTTTTTTCTTAATCTTTTTAATAGACGTGTCTATATCACCGGCAGCCTAATAACAAAATGAACTAGAGTTCGATACTCTGGTATCACTTCAGGTTCTAAATCCAATGTGGAAGATAGTCGATCAAACCTGTTTTTTAGAACATATCGGCGCCATTACATCAATTAGCAATATTTAATTCTTTTTATTACTGATAATCAAAGAAAGTTGTTTCAACATGAACGGATTCTATATTGGATTATGGTATAACTCAAATCCCTTACAAAGCAATCTAATGCTATAAATATTTTTATTACTCTATTAATATTGAGGGTTGTCCCAAAGAATTAAGAGCAGAGAAATTTATTCAATAATTATTAATTCAAAGAAGTAAAAACAATGGTAGAAGTATGGCTTAGCCATAAGGAGAAATTAAAATACATCTGGTTATGAGTCTTATAAAACATTCTACAATGAAAAAGACAAAAGAAGAAAAAATTTTGATGACTATCTGAATTTCAAAACTAATGCAAAAATTAAGCCTCAGGATGAAGATAAAAAAAATTTCAGCGGCAGTTTTGAGCTAATTTTTGGCAAGAAGAACAAGATTATACAAAGCTGAATCATGCCATGTCTCAAAATTTAAATGCAATAATTTTAGTCTTTCAAGGCCCACTTACTTTTGGTCTTTCCATCCCTTCTCAAAACTTAAGAAAGATTAATCCCTTCTTCTATACTTCTGAGAAATCTAATTTATACTTTAATGCTGCCGTATTCAGGGTCCAAAATTTAGCAGACAATCTAACTTTAGTCAAGAATAAACTCTTGAATTTAAACAGGCTGTATTAGCTAAAATGTTTTCAAAGCGATTTTAGCCAGAGCTAGAAAGATTTGACAGAGCAACTTATTTTAAAAGACTGGCAACAGAATAAGAGGCAGTCGGAACTAAATTTAAGAACTGAATCTTACTAAAACACTTGAGCTAGACTAATATTTTTCTTACTAGTGTCTGCAGCGGCACCGAAACGGCCTTGGATTCGGACTGATTCCACCTTTCATAATTGAAATAATTCTGAGATAATTACCATTTTCCTCTCTATGGCCCTCACTGTCGGGCACCTTCAAACAAGTCAGTGAACTGCGAAATTGATCGTTCCAGACAAAAAATAAGACAGAGATGTAAAAGATCTAAAATAAGCTTCCCTTCAGATTGGCCCTGCTTTTGCTTCTTTAGCAACCTATCATCTGCTACATTTATTTTCCAAATGACCAGTCCCGCTCTTAAGTCACTTTCTGACACTTTTACAAATCCTCTCTTAATCGTCACTGAACATGAATCATATTTAAGCCCAAATCCACCTAATGATCAAACTTTTCTATTCAGTTTATGGCATCAAAAATGAAGAAACAACCTTAATAATTAAATTATGCGAATATGTTTCACAAAAAGAACTAATCCACTTATGATTAGGAAACATTACACAAAATGAGAACGCTACACCAATTTGGAAATTAGAATTCAAAGAACTTTGCATTTGAACTCGGAAAAATTTTCAGAAAAAACCTCCATCAATCATGGCTAAAACTCCTAAAACTTTTCTTTTCCGACTCCTCCTTTTCATTAGCATACAAAAAATTACAAACAAGCAGTTAAACAACTAACCGAAAAGAATTGTTTTCTAGCTGCTTTTGAACTTACATAATATATTTTGTCAAAACACGTTAAGTTCACATACAGGTAATTCAAGTTTTTCTATATATTCTTCCATCTTCATTTTTTTTTATAAAAATAAATTTAGTTGAAAGATGAGAAAAATAATAATTCCCGTTAGATATGCTTTCTTGTTAAAAAAAAACTTCCAAAAAATAAGATACGAATCAAAAGCCTTCACATCGAACATACACAAACTAGACTAACAGAAAATAGCATAATCATTTCTCTCTGCAACATCCTACAAAATAATTACAAGCCCAATTAATAGACGGAACAAATAAATTTTATTAATGTTGGATGAATAAATTTATAATCAGTTAACAATGAGCCTAAAAAGCGCCTCGAGACAAAAATGCAAGATTATTAGCTTTTTCCATCCGGATGTTGGTCTCAATTTTTCTCATCAATCGATCCACTGTTTTACTTTAGCCAGTTAATCACAGTTGAAATTTGTGCTTGAAGAATTGTTTAAAAAAGGGTGTTGATACGGCATTTGGGTGAAATAATTAAAAACAGAGCGAGAAAGGACAAGGTGAAATAAGATTAGACCAAGGCTTATGACTATTGTGTTACGTTAAATAGTACCTACACTGTCAACGATAATTATTACACGTCAATTTTTTACGCTATGACGATGCAATCCAGTTTAAACTAACACTAGCCATTTTTTTTTGATATCATTACTGCCTGCAATTATTGTGGAATGGGCGAGAGGGTTCTTTTTTTTACCATTTTCCTGCGGGTGGGTTGGTTTTAAATTAAGTATTTAGTAAATGGTACTTTATATTCTCTTAAGAGTTTTTGCGGATTTGCCAGAGATCACAAAAAAGAAGAAAATTGTGTTTTTCACTGAAGAAGTTTCGTCTCGACAGCGAATTTTAAATCTTAGGTGTCTTTAGGAAAAATTCGAAAAACGCACACGAGAGCAGAATAATTTCATGGTGCTTCATTCAAAGCCGAAAATTGCCTGCAATTATCATCTCATGGATTTTTTCCCTTATTTTCGAGGGTAAAATTTATTTAATTCAAATTCATACGTAGTAAGGAACTGCGATCCATTACAAACTTTTTCGCTTAAGTAAAAGAACACCAAAATGAGCTCAGGACACAAAACTGATTTTCTAATCGCTTTCAAAGGTCAAAAACTTAAATAATTATTTTAAAAAATTCACAAAAAATAACGTCTCAAGTTCAAGTACTTCTTCAAATCTTAACAATTTCTTGAAATATTCCCAAAACTCAGCCCCGGAAGGCACTAATCTTAACTTTTATAATAATTAGGAAAAATTCCAAAAAAAACTGCTCTACGGAAAAATCCGAGAAACCATTAATCCAATATTAGTAATCCAATAAAAATCCGAAAAAACTATCTTCACAGCATCATTTAAAACCTGATCAATTAACAATCATAAAAATCGATAATCACCAATTTTAACAAAACATCCGTTTTTAAAATTCTTTTTCAAAAGAAAAACACAATTAACCGTATAAATAGTTTTTTTTTCCAAAAATAATTACTAAAAAATTCGATTTAAATGGAATCGTTAATGAATTATTTACAACAACACGCGAACCGCGGACTTGATTGCACACTGGTATCAAACCTGAGATATGGAAAGCATGCCGTGCAGCTCGATTACCCTCACTACACTACGAAACCTGATGCCTTGATGATACGACTTATAAGTTAGCTTATAGTTTGCATTTAAAAGTAATGAATAGAACGTTCTTTCTTGTTTTAAATCTTGTTCTTTACCGATATGAGACAATCGGCTTTTTTTCTTGAAAATGTCAATTTTTCAACATTCGCTTGAATTCGTATCAAGTTCAACTTCGTCCTTAACCTTTTCCTCATGTGGGTTTTTTAGGAATTTGCGATTCATAAAAGTGACAGCTAGTACGATGTCTTCTTTAATTTTAGAACATTAGGCATGATTGTTTATATGAAAAAAATTTTACGGTTAAATTTTTATGGTAGTTTAGAGAATCTAAATGATTATTAAGTGGACGATGACAAGAATTCGTAGCCATTTAAAGACACTTTTGAACTATTATGTTTTAGCGGTTTTTTAAAAATATATTTTTGGAATAATGACGCATAAGGTTTCAGGTGTGGGGTTAACCTTTCAAGGGCGGTAACGTTAAATTTCAACGCAAAAAAATCTTGTGTTTCTCAGGTTAGTAATTTAAAACAATTGGCACCCCTTCAAATCAAAATTCAAAAAAAAAACATTTAAAATAAAAATAGAAAGTGAAAGAAAAATGAATAATAGTAGTGAAGACGAAAATTGATTGCTTGATAGCGTTAATTTCGCCGCAGTATAAGTCATTGCTCACAGATGGCGAGTTGTGAAAAATGTCAAACTCTCGAAGTGACAGATTAGCATGGGTGCCAAAGGAAAATTAAATTTTTTTAGCAAAACTTTAGTGGATCACGGTTAAAGTTTCCAGCACTGAAGAGACCGTTTCTTTTGGTAGACAATAGGCAAAATATCAAATTGTAATTTCTTCTCTATCTTTAATTTAGTCGCAGAAATTCTCACGCAAAAGTCGCGAATTCTAAAAAAAATAATCCTTCCTCAAATTAAATTTTCTTTTTTTAGACTGATGAACAATCTAGTAGGAAACCAACCTAATTATAAAGCAATTATTAATGTAATTACTTTTCACTATCATAAGCTATTCACACAAGCAGGAAAAATATAGCATGTTATAGTTTTAGTGCTCATCCTGTTAACAGAATGTAACATCCACCTTAACACTTGTTTCACGTGTTCGCATCTGCTTAGCTTTAATCTTGTCCTTAACACGATTAAAAGTTTGATAGATGACGTTTTTCCTTAAAGCAGTAAGTGACACAATTCCCTCTAGCTCCGATCTCCCAAAAAAGCCAATATTGACTTCAAAACCAAAAATCGTCGGTGTCAATTAGTTTGATGTAGCGTCCATTTTATTTGCTTTAGCGTCCATTTCATTGACTTTTGCTTAAGAGCCAAAAAAGAGTCAAAACAATTTTTTAACTCTCTTACCTATTAACAGTTCTCGCTCTAAAAATATATGTGTCATTACTTACATAACAAATCATTTTTCATTTTTTAATTTCTTGAATCCGACATAAACTTGAAAATTCCAGGAAATCCTAGAGAAAGTAAAAACCAACTTGGTATCGGTTTTTTCGCAAACCTGGGCCAAACTAGGTCAACTAAACGGATTCCCCCAAACCGTGCCTTTTCTTTAGAATAATTCTTTCATTCTCCCAAACGACCGCCAAATCGAATAAAGAAAAGAACAAATTCGGAGTCAAGGGCGTGATGCGGTGCTTATCAGACGATTTCACCTGGAATGTCTAACAAGATATTTGTTAAGGCCGACTGGCACAAAACATTGCTCAACTTTAAAAAAAAATATCTCGACGAGAGAGAATTCAATCGGTCTTTGGCCTGGGGTACAATTAAAAACATTCGTACGTCCGCACACTTTCAACTCTAAATTGGAGAGTTCATTATTTTAACGTGATATACTGAATCCATCGTTAGAAAAGAGTTCGTTCAACTTTTTCATCACGCCTAAAGGCAAAATAAACATATCGCGAATTGACAAAAAAAATATCTGCTTTGTGTCAAACGGGGGAAAATTTTTTTGCATTAATTCCGTAGGAATAATTACTCTCGCAGCCAATATCATATCAATATTAGTTAAAACATTTTCTTTCGGTTAATGACATATCTTTATCTTTGATATGGCGCCCACGAATGTCAAGTGGAAAGTAAAGCGTCGCCATCAAACACGGATCAACAAGAAAAATCATTCGAGGTAAAGAGAGCAGACGTTTTTACGAAAAGAAAGTTGGAGTTTTTTTTTTAGATTTTAATTATACAAAAATTAAACAAAAAACATACAACCTGCAATTTTAATATCTAAAAATCAATTAATGATGATTACTTTGGAATTTTAAGTAAGAGCCATCGATTTTAGATTAAAGCAAGGAAGGAATTCAACACCGGTCAGGTTCCTAATGTTAAACACATGAGGCAGGCTCATGCACATGTGTTTGCCCTTGTTTGTATCATTTAATAAATATTAATCGACTCCTGATCGCCATTTTTTAGGCGCGATATTTTAATCGAGATTTTATTAAAGGGTTTTTTTTAAAAAAATCAAGCTCCATGTTTGTAACGGATGGGAACTTTTTTTATGAAAACGAAAACGTTGAGCAACATCTGGTCGATTCAAAAAACAGCATCCGTGACAAACAAAAAAAAAATTTAATTGATTTAGCTATGACCTCATGCATATTCTACGATCGTAGGAAGTTTTATTTTTATAAAAAAAAGGATTTTATAAACAATTCGTATCTTTGATTGATCAGTATTTTGAAGCGGTATATGATTATTTTCAATTGAATATAATTTTTTACAGATCTTAGTCACTTTTACAGAGAAAATGATGCGAAAGAGCGATGCGGTTATTAATAATGATAATTATTATTGCGCAATCCTTTTTTTTTGTACAAAATCCGCAAATATTTTAAGGAATCGCCGGCCTAAAATGATAGCTGCTGCATTAACAAAAACTCAATGGAGTAGAAAATTTTGCGTTCAATCGTGCAATTAAGCGTCCATTTCTTTGCTTGAGCGTCCATTTCTTTGCTTGAGCGTCCATTTCTTTGCTTGAGCGTCCATTTCATTGGTTTTAGCGTCAATTCAATTTATTTGAGCGTTTTTTGGTCGCTACAGCCAAAACTCTAGAAAAGTTAATCTTTAAATACTTAGCCATTTTTTCCAGAAGCATTTTCAATTGCATTATGAAAATATTAACTGTGTTCAATTAAAAATACTAAACATTTTATTATTGGCATGAATATAACTTACACTTACACGTCATATTTTATCAATTACATGACGAAAATTACATCATAAATCTATTAACTATGCCAATAAAAAAATATAAATTCGATTGAACATTTTGTAATAATTCATTGTTTTTTTTTTCTCTTTCAAACCACGGTCATATTTGCCTTCTTGATTCTTTCGACCCATTCACAGTTGATCAATAACGGCAACGATGAAAAACCAGGCATGTGCGACGAGTAAGCCAACACCTGAATATGACATAGTATCTCTATCGCAGATTCAAAGTGACATCCGACTCAAAAAAAAATTCAAAGCTCCGATTCCTCTATATAATTTTAACATCTTTATAAATCAAGTTTACGAACTACAAAAACCGGTAAGTTAACGGCCCAACGCTTGTTCTTTTCACGTGGAGGAAGAGATTTCAAGTGCGACATAACTATCGGGGGAAAAAAAAAATCATAGGAAGACAGGTTCTTCTCTCTTTTTTTTTAAAGACGTAGGTTAATTTAAACTGCTAAGCACCCCACTTTTCCTGGTAATAAAAAATTCTAGAGAACTCGTAGATCGATTCCATTTAAGGCGGTTTAAAGTGTGATGTCATAAATATAGCAAATCGAAAGCGTTAGGTGACGATGTAAATGTACGAAAATTAAAATATCTAAAGGTTGTGGAGTTAGAAAAAAAATGTGTAATTAAAATATAGCCCGAAGTGTTTGCTTTTCCCCTAGGGGAATCCTAAATTCTTATGTAAAGTGAATCTGGCGACCAACTTATGCACGCGCATTTTCATTGCATAAAGATTGGTTCCGGTGACTTGCAAAACTGGAATATTTTTTAAAAAAAAATTTAGGGGACGCAAAGAAAAATGTAAAAATTAGTAATACTAAATGCAAATTTTTTTTTTTTGAAAATTAAATTCAGTAAGCCAGAAGTCGAATGGAGGACACCGTAGAATCGTTAACAATTTTTCTTGTCGCGTCTCTCGTTTCCAACTGTAAAGTTTCCAGTCGTAAAAAATCATGTGTACGGACTGCTTGATTCAGAATTATTCTAAGCCTAAATTTGCATAATTTGAAGAGAATGAAGCTCAACAGAACAGAACTTTTGGGCGAGTATGGACTTCATCAGGGGCTACCACCAGTAAAAGCGAAACCTGAAAGGTGAGACTTTACTCACTGGAGCGCATCCTTACATGAGTGACTGACCATTGGTCCCGAAATTTCGAGAGACATCTTGTTTTCAAAAACCAATAAACTCGCCTGCAAGCAAATGTCAATTCGAATGCTCATCTGGCAGCCTTCGATCAATAGAGTGGTCGAGGCATCTCTTGTATCTAGGGATGCAGACCGGTTAAAAGTCCGCCAGGACCACCAGCTAGGATAGAGTTGTCCGGAGTGCGTCAGTTTCTTTCAGCTTAGATTTAACTTTATAGACAATTTTCCTCTCAAAGCTCATCGAAAAAATCGGAGCTTTTACTTAAATTACTACAGTAGAGTTAGCCCTTAGACAGGTAGGTGGTATTTTCTATGTAAAAACTTCCATCAACTACATTAAATTTTTTCATACATGTCCTTGCAACCAATTAAGATTCGGTCAAATCTTCACGAGGACTCCTTTTACATTAAAATAAGGATGATGACTCTGGTCTTTGTTAAATTATTTAAGAAGAGCCAATTCAAAGTTGACAATGAGGTTTCGAGTGGTTTTCAAGTTAACTTTTAAACAAGGGCTTCCTCAAATTAATGCAAGCTCTTTGTTATATCCCAACGCAGACATGTCTCTCAATCGTTCATTCAATTTTTTATTGAAAATTTAAATTTTTTTCCTTGAAAAAATACGACACAGAAAATTCCCCCTTATCTCAAAATTAAATAACATAAAATGACAGTTCAATTTTCAGTTACATACAATCCGAGATACTGTCACATGAATCATGACAATCAAACAACGCATCAGAGGATCTCATTTTCCTTAACGTTATTTTCCTTTTAGTTTCATCTTCTTAAATTATACGTCGACTCAAGGAAATATTTCGTTTCATATATCATGAGGACAAGTCACATTTAATTTTTTCGGGGAGACAAAAAAAACTTTGTCGCGAAATGGTTGTAGTCAAAAAAACATTTCAAGTTATGAAAGGATCAAAATCTTATTTCAAGAAAAAACCCGAGCCGTTTCCTAACAATAAATATTCCAAGAAAAAAAATATAGGCCCGAAACCGCCTCACCCTGTGCATTAAAAAAAAAAAAGATCGATTAACGATATCGAACTAGTTTAAAGATTGGGCAAGAGCAGGAGCAAATTGTTACAAAACGCCACGCCTAAGAAAATTTTTTTTCTTCCCATCCGTTAAAAAACTTAGATTATGCCCGCGTAAATTATGAAAAGACGGAAAAGTCTGAAAATAATAAATAATAGCGAAACTATAAACTCCTTGTAATTTTTTTCAACACATTCGCTTCTTTTCCTCTTTGACAAATCGCAAAGGGAAGGTCGATGGACAAAAAAAATACAAAACTGGATGCACGATAGAAAATCAATCAGGAAATGAAAAAAGGGTAAAAACTGTCATCGAATGCACAGTTAGGGCAAATTTATTGTTGATTAAGAAAAACAAATACAAATGAACGAAGAAGAAAAAAAAAAGTTCGACGACTGGAATTACTTGTCTGAAGAAAATTTTTAAGTCCGCTTAACACATGAGTTTGAACTTGTTTATCCAGGAAACGTAACAAAACATACGGAGAAAAACAAATAAATGGAAAAACGTTAAATCTTTAAAAAAATATCCCCGGGTAAAAAAACTTGCAACAAAATATAATCATTTCCCCGTACTTGGTATCAAGGACGACATGCACATAATTTTTGCGAATTTATGCAAATACATCTTCTCAATAAACGGAGACTTGAGACATTTTTTCAGTTGAGGCAGAAGGTGTGAACTCATTTTCTTATTATTAAATGAGAACAACATTTGCATTTGCTTCTTCAAGATGAGCAACAAAAAAAAATCATTCATTTCTCTTCCTGCATCATATTAGCAAATCTCTTCCACCAAGACAAGAAGAGCGTCATCGATCATCATCATCATCAACACAGTACATGCAAGTAATTACCTGATATAATTCGTAAGGTCATTGAAAATCTTGCGAATTTTCCACTAATTACATTTGCGAAATAACCACGTGACACTTCTTTTTTTTGCAACGGTGTATAAGGTTAAATGATATTTTTGTAGGTCGTTTAAGATTCTACTAAGCCAAAATTTTGACTTTCAAATGACATTTTGACTTGTTCTTTAAGCAGCAAGTACCACAATCAATTTTAGCTCTGATCCCCCCAAAAAAATCAATATTCACAAAAGAACAAAACATTGTTAGCATCAATTTGTTAATGCTTTAACTTCTATTACATTTGCTTAAGCGTCCATTTCATTTACTTCAGCGTCCATTTTATTGCTTGAGCGTCCAATTCATTTGTTTGAGCGTCCAATTTATTTGCTTTAGGGTTAATTTTTATTGCTTAAGCGTCCATTTTTATTGCTTGTGAGTCCATTTTACTTGCTTGAGCTTCCACTTCATTTGCTTAAGCGTCCATTTTATTGCTTGAGCGTCCATTTTATTGCTTGAGCGTCCATTTTTATTGCTTTAGAGTCAATTTTTATTGCTTAAGCGTCCATTTCATTTGCTTGAGCGTCCATTTCATTAAGTTTTTCTTTTAAGAAATACATATTAAGTGTCAATAACTTCTCAGCATTTACTCCGAATTTTTAAAAAAAACCTGCTACTTCAAGAACAGGCTAAAACTCTCTAATCTCATATAATAAATTCTGCGTTTTTCCAAGCTCAACAAAATCCAACATGATTATTTTACTTTGCGCTAAAAAAATCGACTTATTGAAAATAACTAATGAAGGGACGGAATAACAGCCTCACCTGCTTTTCCTTAAAGGCAAAACGAAACTGGTTATTACAAGTTTATAGTAAGCCATCTTTAATTATTTTTTTACATCTCTTGCGACGGGTGAACCGAGCGCAGAGCCCCGGGGGGAAGTACCGACTTCCTTGCTTAATTATTGGGGACAACTTACGTGTGGGAGAAGAAGTATCGAGTGCATTGACAAGGAAAATACACGTTAAAAGGAACTATTCCATCCTCAAAAATTGAAAAAGCTTTTTGTGTAAGGCATACAACTTTTAGTTGAAGTTTTAATAGCATTATGCTCACACGGAATCATAATTTTCGTGCCAGCAGCATTATTCAAACTTTAAATAACTCATATAAACTGTTGATAGTTAAATCCACAAATTTAAATTAAAATCTTAATCAAACTTGATTCTAAAGTAAATAAGTTTTGTTAAATATTAATATTCATTAAACCTGAGGTGGTTAACCAGTAGTTTTTATAAAGTAGCGGAGACATGCAAATGTATGAAATTTGCAATAATGATCATTAGGCGTTGAGGGTCAAAGGTGTTTCATAATAATTTTGATGGCTCACTTTAATCATTTTTTCAAATAAATATGCAAGTAGTTTGTATTTGAAAAAAAAATTGATTGGATAATATCCGCAAAAATGATCAGTGGCAGATGTCAGAATCGGTTTCGAGGGAAGGAAGAGAGACGAATTTGGTAAATAAGTTTTTTAGGTCGAAGAAATAAGAGGTTGGGGAAAACGCTTGGAATCATCTCAGGGTAAGTTCCGAGGCACCAGCTATTAAAATTAGCCACCACAAAGTCCGGAAATAATCTAGAAAGATGACATTCGTGTAAGCTTTAGATCTCTAGTGCGGATTCACCAGATACTGCTTCTGAACAGTAGAAAGGCTCAAACGACATTTTCAGCCTCAGAGTATTTTGAACAACTAACAAGTCGCTACTAGCAAGTATAATCTTGATTTGATAACTCTAATCCTTATCAGCTAACAGCCATTTTTCATGCTCCCAAATATTTAAATAAATTCCCTCTAGTTTAGCCCCATCTTGGATATTTTTAGCGGTGACTCGTAACTTAATCTTGACCAGTTATTGACTTTTAATCAACCACTGCTACTTCCAAATTAAAATAAAATAACCTGGCACCGCCTATGAAGAAAGTATAGTAAGCATCCGCCTTTTACATAATATTGGCGAAGATTTAGCTATTCGTTAGGCATCCATCTCAGTTCAATGATCCAATGCTAAAACTGAATACTTTACATAATTAGCCTCTTCCTTTTTTTCGATAAAATTCTTTAATTAGACTTGTGATCTGCCTATATTCAAGAGCCTGTATTAATTATATTGTCGTTTTCACCTTGCGCCCTCTGTTTGTAATCCTGGGAAAAAAATCTCGCTAGTTTATTTAATTACGATTAAATTTTACAAATATCAACAATGCACCTATTGCGTAAACGTGCCAATATTTGCAAAATGGCTTGTAAAATATTTAAAAGTTTTAACTATCCCCGTTCAGGCCGGTGTAATAAAATGTTAAAATAATTGCCATAACAATAATTTTGTAACTTCCTAAATTGATACTACGACCAAAAGGTCTCAAATTCTTTGTTTGATTTGTTTGCCATTGTCTCGCCGTAAACTAATTATAAAATACTTTCTCGCGTATTAAATGTGAATGTCAAAAAATCTATCGGTTTCATTCACCGATGACGGGAAACTATTAAAGATTTATTGCCCATCAAGGTGGACGTTTAAATGAAAATGGGCAATCATCTAGAAAATAAACTTGGGAATTATTCGGGAGGCTTCTTTTTATTAGTTGTAGTCACCCTTCAAAAGCTTATTTCACCCTCAAGGATTTGTAAAAAAAATATGTAAATTTTTTTTAAAATACTAAAATACCTGTAATGACCTCATTTGCGATTTAATTTATATAATTTTATGGTTTTAATTGATTTTGATTAAAGGGTAACGGTAAATGTTTTTCCCTTAATCAAGGCTTTGACACACATTATTTTTTGTTGGAAGGCAAACATCTGACATGGATGTTCGGAAGAGGTTCCTTTGATGGTTTTTAGAAAAAAAATTTAAAGAGGGGCAAAGTCAGGGTAAATTAGTTTCTTCTCAAGCTTCTAAAAGCTTAGATGCAAGTCTCAGAAGCTAGATAAGCTTTTAGTGCTATAGCTGCTAAGCCTACAGTTCCTAACTAAAATCGATCTGAGTTTTTCGAAAACTTGGTTCAAATTCAGGTTTTGACTCATACAGTGGCTTCGACGATAAGAGCACTAAGAATGAATTTCAAACAAATCTGCTAAATTAAGCCAAATTCTTGTTAAATTTGTTAAAACACCAGCATCAAGCAAAGCCATCAAGCTGGCCGTGTTTTTATTTAAAAATCCTATTTTTGCGAAAAAAAATTGCTTGACTTTCTTTTTTTTCAAAAACATATCATCAACTACTTTTAAAATAAACTGCAAAAAAATATTAAGCTTCATTATGCAAATTATAATTTCCCCAATTACTGAAAAAAAATGAATACTACTTGAATACCTTGAACGTTTCCCAAAGAAAAAAAATCCCTCAATTCGGATGTTGGGATCGGCAAAACGGAAGGAAGGAAAGAAGCAGCAGGACCAATTTTCTAAAAGCCATATTTAAAAGATGTTAATTACAACAGGAACAAGTCAACCTTGAATTTAATAGTCTTTAATTTTTTAATTTTGCAAACTATTAAAAAATTTTTATATTCATCTAAGAAAAATAAATCAAAAATTTTTTACGAGAATGATCTACGCCGGAAAAAAACTTTTTATAACCGTCAAAGCTGTGTAAATATTCAAAAGGCAAACAAACCTTGATCAAAAACAACACAGGGAAATTTTTTTCTCCTGTTTTTCCACGCCAACGAATGATATTGTTTGATTTTCCTTTCAAAGGCTTTTTTTGGTGTCGGGAAAGCCATCGCAAAAATAAAACCTATACGGTCAAAGAATTAAATTCGAATATCGTGATTTGGGTGAAGGACTGATTTCGAAAAATAAACAATGGTTAGCAAGCATAATTACAAGGATATCATTTTAACGGTTAAGCGATATTACAAGCTGGGAAAATACAGTTTCTCTTTTTCCTGTCACGTAATTTTCATTAACATTGTTAAAAACGAAGGTTATGACTAAATGCATTTTCTAACCAGAAATGAAATATAAATCGAATGTCTATTTAATATTGACGAGATGTAACTACAGGAGTCGCCGATTTAAATTTTGCACTTCCAATGCACAATTCTTATTTTTTTTCAGTTCTCAGCAGGATCTTTCAAAAATTCTACAAATAAACTTTCCAGAAAAATTTCTTGTTTGTTTCTGGCAGCCATTTTGACTTTTTAAGCCACTTAATTAGAAAAAGCTTTAGCGACACTTCATCAGGTCTGATTTAAATTGTAGAAGACCAATAATGATTAAATAAGCAGAGAACTCCTTTCACACTACGATTATGCAAAACGATATCACCATTTCCAAGTCACATGGATCGCGAGAATGAACAAAATGTTTATATCAGCTTAATCATTTACATCTCGTTTACCTTCAATCTTTTTTTTTCTTATTCGTTTTTACTCAAAGTACAGTTATCATTAGGTTTTTAATTGATGAAAACAGTTAAGTATCAATAATCGCGACCAGTATTTCCTAACGTTAGTGCCAAAATGAGAGCCTAATATTGTGCATTGAGCATGAAAATGAACTTGACTTCCGCAGTAAAACTTTGCCCGATGATGATTCGTGATTTGGCCTTGTCTTCTCATATTTCTGGGGGTATCTTCCATTATTATTGTTTTTAAAATAAGAAAAATCGTATATTAAAATATAGGTATGAAGTATAAATACATAAATTTTCGTTGGGGTTCCTGAGAATACTTACAAGCCGTCTAAACGAAGGATTTAAACAGGGGGACAAACAGGGCTTTGATTCATAAAACGAAATCCGGAATTTAGAAATTCGTGGCTGGAAAAAAGAAAAAGGAAAAATTATAAAAAGGATTTCAGGTGACCTAAAAATTTAGTTGGCTGGATAAAATTGTTGCGAATTTTTAAAATTCTGAATGAATAAAAAATTTTGTAAAAAATAACTAAATCAAAAATTTTTATGAGAAGAACCCTGAGGATTAAAACTAGACTAACTAAAGGAAGAAAAAAATGTAATCGATTTTTCAATTTGAAGGCGAATTTCATTCGCCCAACCAGAGCCAAAATATAATGGGGAAATATGCCTTCTGCAAGTCAAGTATATCGCATGTTATCATCAACCATCATTTAAAAGTCACACACAAGCCAAACAGAAGCCTCACATTTTAGTAAAAAGTTTTATAATTCAGTAAAAATCTAAAGAACTAACAATTTTGCTCGAAATTCTTAAACTAAGCTTAAGCCTAATTCACAGGCTAAATCTCGAACTGGCTGGGTTCAAATAGTCTCAAGCTAAACTAAGCCGGACACCGAGTTTTTTTTCTCCACATTCTCAAACTAAGCTGAGCTTGCGCCTCAAGGCCCATGTTTACTCATCGCTTTCATTAATTTTTCTGAGAAAAAACTAACAAACAAAATAACACGATACTCTTTGAATTCCTCATGGTCAAAACTCATCCTTCCCTTAATTACCCTTAATACAGTAATTTTATTAGATCACGATAAGAAAAACTCATGGCATGGCAACTCGTTAATGATGTCATTTTCATTATCGACTAACTTGCTAATGACCAAAGTATAAAATTCATTCTACGAATGACATTCCTTCAAAAAAAAAAAAAAAAATTAAAACCAACAGCACGAATCCGCACTTTACATTTTGCAATCACATCCGTGACAATTAATTCATCTCACGTCCACCAAAAAAAAATTATACAAATTCAGATAATGTATCTCGTTGCACGGTTCATCCTTCAAAAATTTAAAATACTCCATTTCCTCGTCATGTACCATCTCAGTAAAGAATCAATCAAAACAAGACATGAATAATCTAAAATCGATATTGAAATCACGGCGAACTGACATCTCCTACAAGTGACAGATTATGCAAAACCCACAGCCAAAGTGTGTTTCTACTCACACGACCACAAATCTCTCTGTATCATTCCTCCACTAATGAGTTATTAATTATACACTAGTTTTTCATTTCCTAGAAAGATTTTTGAATTGCTTTTTGTGGTCAATAAACTATCGATTCCATCATTTTTGTTCCAATAAACTCTTGAGGTCGATGTTGAGTGCATCTTCTTTTTCCCAACCGATATTATCCATCTATTGATTCGAATTATATGAATGATAATTTTTATTTTTATTTTTTTACGACTCGGGGATTCAATTAAGTTAGCTGCTTCGTAACATTAACGAAGGCATTAAAAGTTTAAAATTCCGAAAGACAGAGGAGCAGACACGAATAGGGTTCGTGCATTCAAAAAAATAAAATTTTTTAGACACGACACTAATCGACGTTTAAAACTCAAGCAACCAGTCGCATACCTTTCGGGCTAACGAAACTTCCTATAATTTTATTAATTTCCCTTCTGAAATTCTTGTAAGATACACATTTCTCACGGCACAACGCCAAAGCTGCATAGTATGGCCCCAAACAAAACTACTTTTTCCATCATTTTATTTTTTTTTCCTATCCGCATTCGATGGTCAGTACCTTTAAATAATTTTGAATCATGAAAAAGCCACAAATTTTTTTCAACAACCGGGCCAAAAGTTCGAACATCTTTATCAATTTCGTAAGACATTGTCAGTTATAGATGCTATTAACCTGTCATCTCTTAAAAAATATTTTAACACGATATATCAGGAAGTTGATTAAGTTATCAACAGCCTATCAAATTATTCATCTAACGCTTCCGATGGAAATCATTTTTTTTTTTTGGGGGGGGGAAATGCAAATGCAAACTGCCATTCAACTAAATGTCAACTCTGAGAACCTACATTTTAGTGAAATAAAACCTACTGATAAGCTAATTCCTATTCATCGTTTTTCCAAGGGCTTTTGCAATACAAAAGCCATTTATATGTAACATGGACTACACCCTAGCAATTCACACATACGAATCAAAAAAAAAAAAAATAAAGCTGAACCCTTGAATTAAATCCACACATTATTTACCTACACTGGATCATTCTCATTAATTTTACATACAAACAATTGCTATGCATTAAGGTGGGCTGAAAAAATTTATCCTTAGAATTCCAAGAATATTAGTTTTAAAAGGAAAAGAGATAACATGAGATAGGCGTTTACTTGAGCAAGGCCTGTTAGCAAGAATATTTTCAGACAGACAGGAAATTACCCAAAAAATAATTCTCCATTAGAATTAATCCTTTCAAGCCATCACCAGGACTCACTTGGTGAATGACATCCACCTTCAAATTTCTAATTATCAATATTACTTCCTTGCTGTGAGCCTTTGAAGCATAGGTTTTTGTTTTTTAGCTATAAATATAATTAACCAGTCATTTAGTCCAAAAACAAAGGCCTAAAAATAAAGCAGTAGCTAATAATAACTTCTGACGACTATTCTACATCAAAACAATCCAGCTGATATCACTAATAACTTAAACGACTCTCTTGATCATTAACTCATTAATCCTAAATTTACAATATTCATATATCCTTATTTGCAAATTTCTTCACAATTTTAATTATAACCAATAAACCCTTACAGCTCCCAAACCATACCATGTCAACAATCAACATGTCATTGAACAAGTGTCAACTTATTCACCCAAAAAGACAAAAAAAAAGGTACTTACGGTTCTGCTTCGATGGATTTAACTTTAGCTACATAATTCGATGGAATGTATCCTTCTTGTTTGGTTGCCTTACTTCTTGCCAACCACCAGTCTCCTTGAGTATCGTTTAATATTTCCAGATGTTCACCTTTTCTAAAACTTAAGTCTTCATCAGTTCGAGCATCATAATCATATAGAGCCACAAACATTTTAGCATTAGAGCTTGTTGAGCCATCTGGCTCTGGAATAGGTGGCATAGGGCCATTTCTAACTTCTGGAACTACAGTTGGCCGATCGTGGGGTGTGGCTGAACTCGGTGCTTGAACGGGGGTTGATAACTGCCTTTCCGGATTTGTCACAACCGGTGTTCCGACTTCCTTTTTAGAAGGGTTTCGATGTCGAGTGAAACAATTCCCCATTATCGTAATAATTACAAGCTACCGCCCAACCTTGGCAAACTAAAGAACGGAACAACACAGGCGGATTTAAACAAATGATAATCACTTCATCGATACATTCCAATTCAGCTACGAACGTATTTCGTTTTTAAACATTACAAACGCGAATTTTATACACTACTAACACACACAAACAGCGAGATAAGCTTAAGAAAACACAGACAATCGCGACATACTACAGCCAGCTTTAGACAAACATACAGCAGCCATGACACTTCGCCATTTTACAGATTTCTGGAGTCTGCAGGGAAATTTGACGTCGTAACGTTGCACAATCTGTTAAGTACATGCTCATGTTTATGATTGTCATTACTCCGGGTTGTAAATATTATTTTTAAAGTGTTTTTGTGAAATTTATACCGCTAACTTTTAAATAAATATATAATCATGCCACTTTATAAAGGTAATTATTAATATGTAAACAATCGACCGGGCAACGCCTTTTTTTTGATGAAAATCCTATGCCCGCCTAACCTCAACTTGTTAAAGAACTCCCCAAAAATATTAACTCATGGTCTTGAGCAATCAAGCTGCTGTTTCTCCAATTTTTTTAAAAATTATATCATTTTTATTTTACAAATGACAGGTTGATTTATTGCAAGACCACAATAAAAATTTTGGATGTACAAATGAATCCTATCAATTATTACATTTGATTTTATTTATGAAAAATTATGCTTGTGTAATGATTGTTGCAGTTAGAAACTAGCTAAAATGTCAATTCTGAGAATTACAAAAAATTTTCTTGCAGTTAAAGTCAAATGGGGAAAAGAAACATATAGTGAGGTTGAAGCTAATACGGATGATGACCCATTAGTTTTTAAAGCTCAGTTATTTGCGTTAACTGGTGTACACCCTGATCGGCAAAAAATTGTGATAAAAGGAAGCACCTTGAAAGACTGGTCAGGAGTGAAACTTAAAGATGTAAGTAAGAAATTTAATTCATTAAAATTGATTAAAAATATATTCAATAAAATTTTAAATCAGGGTGCGACATTATTGCTCATGGGTAGTAAAGAGGAAGATGTGCCCCAAGAACCAGCAGTGAAACCTGTTTTTATGGAGGATATGACAGAAAATGAATTGGCAACTGCTGTAAGTTTAAATAAAAAATACTTTCTAACCTTTCTGATTTACAAAATTAACAAAATTTTTTTTACAGATGGATTTACCAGCAGGGTTGACAAATTTAGGAAACACATGTTACATGAATGCAGTAGTGCAGTGTCTAAAAACAGTTCCAGAATTACGAGATGCATTAAAAAAATTTACAGGGAGTGTCACTCTAGGAGGACCAGAAGGTTTAGTTCCAGCTCAGTCTATAACAGCAGCTCTGAGAGATCTTTACACTTCTATGGATAAAGGGAATTCTGTACATCCTATAATTTTACTGCAAGTACTTCATATGGCTTTTCCTAGATTCGCTGAAAAGAGTGAGCATGGTGGTTTTCAGCAGCAAGATGCCAACGAATGTTGGACTGAGTTGGTAAGAATGCTGCAGCAAAAATTGGCATCAGAAGAAAATGATGGAAAACCAAGCGCATTTAAGTAAGTTAAAAAAAAATTAATGTGGAAAAACAATTTTTCAATATTAAACTATTTTTTTGATTTTAGGTCATTTATAGAACAATTTTTTGGAGGATCTTTTGTTTATGAAATGAAATGCACTGAATCAGAGGATGAACCCGTTACTCAAGGGAAAGAAGATTTTTTACAGCTTAGCTGTTTTATATCGCAGGATGTTAAATTTATGTTATCTGGTCTTAAGAACGTAAGTAATCACCTTTTTTTATTTTTCAAGATTACTTGTGACAGACTAATGTGGACATTATTTTACGGTTTTAGAAACTGCAAGAACAAATAACGAAACATTCTCCAACTTTAGGAAGAGATGCTGTTTATTCGAAATCAAGTAAAATTAATCGTTTGCCCGCTTATTTAACAATACAATTTGTAAGATTTTTTTACAAAGAAAAAGGGTCTATTAATGCAAAAATATTAAAAGACATTAAATTCCCTTTGGAATTCGATGCATTTGAATTGTGCACGTCTGAGCTTCAAGAAAAATTAACCCCCATGAGATCAAGATTCAAAGAATTGGAGGATGCTCAGTTGGAGGAAACGCTGAAGCATAAGAATGATGATAAATCGAAAAAAGAGGAAAAGGAAAAACCGAAAACGAAAAGCGAACCTTATTGGTTTCCTAATGGTAAATCTAATAAAAAAAATTTCTAATTAAAATTTGGAAAAGTAGAACTTACAAACTGTAATCTTTTTCAGATTTAGGATCAAACAATTCTGGCTATTACACCCTTCAAGCAGTTCTTACTCATAAAGGCAGATCTTCATCAAGCGGTCATTATGTTGCTTGGATTAAACAAAAAGCAGGCGTTTGGATTAAATGCGATGACGATGTAGTTTCACCGGTATCAGAAGAAGATGTTTTAAAATTGTCGGGAGGTGGTGACTGGCATTGTGCATATGTTTTACTCTATGGCCCTAAGCTTTTGGAAATCCCGATTACTTCTGATGAACCCATGGAAACTTCAACAGTATCTCAATCAGTGGAGAAACAATAACTTTTTTTCATTATTATTGATAAAAAAAAGTTTTGTTACTGTACATTTGTTTTATTTATTCATAAAATCCTTACTTGAATTATTAAAACATTTTTGAAGTTGCAATTGATCAAAAAAAAAAATTATTATTCTTCCCATAAATTGAAAAGAGGCTCTTCAATCCATTGGTCAGAGCATTTTTATTTCCTGCGAAAAACTTTACCTCTCTCCGGGATTTTCTTTGCTTGTTAATCAAAAAATCTGAAGTTTAGTTTGAAACCAATGAATTGCTCATACGCTCAATAAAACAATGCGAGGAAACATTAAAAAAGACACTTATGATTTTCAATAATATTCAGTAAATATATTTTTAACACTCAGACATATACAGAGGGATTAGAAAAGTCTACTTTGCTCATTTACATAGTAAATAATTAAAAATATTCCACAAATTAAGTGAATTTAATAATATAAATATTTCACAGCCTCATGCTTTTAAAAAAAAATTTAAATTTGTAAAGAAACATTTACATACTGATTTTACTATTCACCAATCATCTTGAGGCAATCTATAGGTATTATTATCACTGTGAATAATTTGTATCCCAGCACCATAATAAGGAATGACATAATGTGACCCATCAGCAGGTCCCACAATTTGAGTTGCTATTAAAATTATATCAACTAGTTGCCCCATAAACATGAAACCTAATGTGCACAGTTTCAACAAACCAATTCCTGGATAACCAAGATAAAACCGATCTAGACCAAACATTCCAAAAAAGATTGACAGAAGTAATGCTGTTTCAAATGAGTACCCATTCCTTGAAAAATAAGACTATGGTGAATTGTGAAATACTTAAACGAGAATAATTTCATTATAGGATTTACGTACGTCCATCTGCAAGGCATTTCCTTGTAGAATGTTGAGTTTTTAGTATCTGTACATGTGATTCCATCTGCTGCTTTGCATTTTACTGAAAAAATTGAGATCATTAATTGGAAAAGTATTTCGAAAAAAAGTTAGAAAAACAATTCTTGCTTTATTTGTTTACCTTTTGCTCTATTTTCCTTCGTACATCCATGTAACTGTTGGGTTTTCGGATCAACATGATCCCCTGCAGGATCGGGGCATATAAACTGCCCTAACCTTAAAGTTGAACAGTCCATTTCATAATTTAAAACTTCAGAAAAACTAAGACAAGTTAAAATAACTGAAAGTAGAAAAACATAATTCATATTTCCTAAAAATTTCTGGTAAACATTTTCAAGAACTCTGTCGACGTTTGGAAACCACGACTAAAGTGTAGTTAGACAACCTTTCATTCTTGTTGCACGTCAAAACTAACCACTTGGCGGTTGGTAAAGTGTTTATGATAAACTTGGCGCTTTCCCAACACTCAGCATATAATTTTTTGGTTGAAGGATTTCAGCGATTATTTTTCACGGTAAGATGTGTCTTTAGTTATATTAAGCTTGTATGACGTTGAGGTATTATTATAAAAAGATTTTCCTGTCAGGGTTTTCTTGAATTCGGGAGAAATGTAAATTTGCTTAACCTAACCTTATTAGGTTTTGTTTGCATCTGTCAGATGGTTCCCTCTAATAGGCCTTAGGGTAGCTTACGTTACGTATGGTATCTAATATTTTACGAGGTAATTATATAGGCCATTTATGGGTTTAGTACTACTCGGTATTTGTAAGGTGGTTTTTTGTTTTTTTCCTTTCTCTTACTGAATGGGCGAAATCGAAAGAAGTAAGGAAATGCCGCTCTTTAATGGAATGTACATGGTTCCTTGACCCCCTAGAGCTTGTATTGAAATATCTGGTTGTTTCATGAAAAAGCATTTCTTGAAAATACTTGATCATTATGGTCTTGCAATGATGAGACCTGAATTTATTTAATTATTTAAGTGAAAAAAAGGTACAGTGAGAAAATGTGCCAACTTGCCAGGTTTTCTGATCTTTTGGGCATTTTGCAATTGTGAATTCATCAAAGACCTTAATGCTTTTCAGAAATGCAGTAAATAATCTCTGAGTGTATTTACCTGAAATCATAAAATATTGGGATAGTTCGATTTTGTAGGATGAAAGTTTGCTTTAAAAATTTTTAAAAAAAACAAGCAAATAAAACACTTTTTCAAAATCTGGTTTCTAAAATTTTTTCATCAAATGCAATTGGTCTCAAAAAGCCAATGATTTTAAAGTAGATCTTGTGTTTAAGCATTGACAATTTGGGCTTTAGGGTGTACCATTTTCTTTATTTGAGCCAGTCGCAATGTCTAGTAACCTTTTTTTTTTTTTTTTTTGCACTAATCAATTAAATATTTATTATTTAAAAATGTTTAATGAAGTACTAATTCCCGCACTTCCTTTTTCATAATAGGTAAAAGATTTTAGCTCCAAATCTCCAAAACTTTATGATTAGGATGGGACGCTTTTTTTGTGTAAATAGATGAGCCACGTCGACAATCGTTTGTAAAAAGTATTATTACGTCTAGCAGTTTAAGTATCAATCTACTATGTCTAGAAGAAGACGCTCGCATTTGGATATAGGACAGTTAAATATAACAACTGATATGAAGGAACCTTCCTCACCGATACCTTCGCCACTGACACCTAGGGACGTTTACACGGATCATTCGTTAAACAGGTAAGAATTTATTATGCCCTTCCTAGTTTTTCCAATTTATTTTTTTTTTAATTAACTGACTCATTTTTTGATTGTTTCAGGAGAGTTAGGATACTTGGAGACAATCGTAGCCGATTTAGGAAAATAGAGAGGAAAGTTCCTCTTCCTGCTCTAACATGGGCAAAATCGAATCACCTTTGGAGTCTAATGTGTTTAAAAGATAAAGAAATCACAACACAAAGGAGTTTAAAAATGTTTGAACAAAATCCTGGCATTAAACCTCGTATGAGGTCAATCCTTTTAGACTGGATTATTGAAGTTTGTGAAGTGTACAAAATGCACAGAGAAACATTTTATCTAGCTGTGGATTATTTAGACCGATATTTGTCTTCGCAAAGGGGTATAGTAAAAAATCAACTGCAATTAATAGGTCAGTAACTTTTTTTTTGATTTCGCGAATAAATACGGTCGAAAGATTTCATTTTGTTTTTGTATTACTTTCAGGTATAACATGTTTATTCATAGCATCTAAAGTAGAAGAAATTTATCCTCCGAAATTAACTGAATTCGCTTACGTAACGGATGGAGCATGCCAAACCGAGCAGATATTAGATAAAGAATTAGTTATTTTAAAAGCATTAAATTGGAATTTATCGTCGGTTACTGTGCAAGCTTGGCTAAATTTATTCGCGCAACTTTGCAATAATAGTACGAATGATGAAAATTCCATATCAAATCATTCGTTCGTTTTTCCGAATCATTCTGTCAGGGATTATTTGCAATGTGCTCAACTAGTAGATTTAAGCGTTTTAGATGAAGGATCGTTAAGATTTTCGTACAGCGTTTTAGCTGCTTCGAGTATTTATTTAACATCGTACAAGGATCAGATTTTAGCAGCCTCGGGTAAGTTTGTGTAAAGTAGCCTTACATTTTACCTTTTTAATTACAACAACCTTAAAGCATTTTTATAATTTTTTTTTCGGATTGCAGGTATGCAATGGTCCGATATCTCTGAATGCGTCGAATGGATGAGTGCTTTCGCGGAAACGATTAAAGACGAAAAATCGCCTCACTCTCCTATTAGGGTAGCTACAGTTTCATCTGCGGGGAACGCTGAAGATGCTTATTTAATTCAAACGCACACAATTGATCTGAAATTATTAGTAAGTCAACCCCCAATTTTTTTAAGAAACATTTTTCAAATTAAGCTAATTTTTTTTCTCTTTTTAGGATATAGCTCAGTCTAAACTTCAAACGAGAATCACGGATATTCCGACACCCGCCCGTAATTCATCTGTTATTTTACTAACACCACCCTCGAGTAATAAAAAGCAGAAATGTTGAAAAAAACAGCATTCCGAATGACGAAAGTCCCTATGGAAAGACGTATCGGATATTAATTTAATTTTTAAAGTATTAATAATCTTTAAATAATTTCTATTTCAATAATTTAGCAATTCAATAAGGCGGAAATAGTCGTTTAATATTCGCATGTAATGTGAATTTCGAAAAAGTGCCTTAAAGATGCAAAAGCTTATTTCGTTGTGATAAGCTCTGCCTGACGCAATTTTTTCGCCTTAAAAAATTATGATCGCTCTGGCACTTGATCCGACTTACAAAAACCTAGTCAGTATGTTGTAAACAAAACTTTTTTAATTTATTAAATTAATAGGAGGATTCGATTTTTAAATTATTCGAATGATTTTTTATAATCTAATTTCGGAAAAAGCTTTAAGATATCGAAAAAGAAGAAGTAGTGTATTAATTTTTGTAAATAATATTGGGTTTTTTGAATTGTATATAGTAAATTAATTTTTGAGTGCCTCCCAGGAATGAACAGTAAAATCTTAACGAGCGCTGGTATTTAAATGGCGTGTAGGATTAGAATCAAAAAAAATTTTATCAAATAAAAATAGGTCTTTTAAATTATTTTTCTAAATTTTGAAATAATGAGTGTGATTTTTTTGTATAGGATTGGATTTTTTTTTACCTGTGGGGTTTTGTGCTTTGTATGTTTAAGGGTAAATTAGGAGAAAAATTTCTGCGTGGCAATATTAAAGTCATTTGAAATACTGTAATTATTAATTTGGCATGTTTTTGAAAAAGTGACGTAGGTTATGAGCCGCAAACCGAATTAATAAGAAAAATGATTTTAAGAAATTACAAAGTTCTGAGTTCAAATAAACAAAAGCCAGAATAAGATTTAATTTCAAGCATAACCAGCTCAAAATTACCTACTTAAAAAATTCAAGACTGATCTTGTCCTTTCTCCTTTGTAATTTTTTAAGAATAAATTAAAATTGTAAACATTTAAAAGGCTAGTTTGTATTTTTTTTATTACACCAGTTTTAAATTTTTCTACATATTTTAAGAACAGTTTGCATTGTAACATTTTAGCTAATATATAAAATAAATCTGAATTTTGAGAAATATACTTTTTTTTACCTCAATGATGAATGTCTATCCTGGCAAATGATTTTATTCACAAAAAGTAAAAGAACTTATTTACTGTAAAAGAAATTTTCATTGGCAAAATACAGGCTTTTGCTTGAAGGTCTCAACTTTCTGTGAACAGTTAATTACAAATATCCATCTCCACTGATCTTTGATTTTTCATGTGTATTCTCTTCTATTTTTTAAATGAACAATCCCAAAAACGTCGAATTTTTATTCCTACGGATTACTTCTGCTATTTATAGTTAATAGTTATATCTGTAAGTATTGCCACTACAGTAGTTGCATTTGTATGTAACTATAATCTCATTTTCAAGATTCTAGACCAAAGCAAATGACCTGAAATAAAAAATTTGAAATATTAAGGACTATTTTTTTTACCAGATTTACTTATCATTAGATGTCATAATTATTATTGATCCAGAATTTTACTTACAAATTTTCCTAAAACATCGTTTAGTTTTTTGCACCACAGTAAGCACACTGTCTTCAATATTCTGAAAAAAACACAATTGTCAAAACTTTTTTGATCTAAAGGAACAAATGATTGCAGTAGGTAAAAATAATGAATTCCTATATCTAATTTATAATGTGTTGTTTTACCTCAGCTTGCAATTGCTGTAGTTGATTGACTGCATTATTATACCTTCTAATTTCTATTAATCTTAATGTTTGTATTTTTCTTAACAATTTTTTATATTCCATTGCTAATTTTTCATATTCCATTTTTAAAGAAGTAAATTTTGCTAACAATCTCTCCCATTCCTTCAATAATATACTATAATCCTCTTTAAGTAATATTATTTTTTCTGACTTTAAAGTTATTGTTTCTTCTGATTCCAATTTATTTATTTTTGCTTTTAATTTATCTTGTTCTGCTTCTATTTCTAGAACCAATTTTTCATATTCTGCTTTCATTTTAGTAACTTTTGCTTTTATTCTTTCACATTCCTGATCCATTAAAATCCAATCAGGTTCAGATATCATTGCTATAATTTTATAAAACAACAACATTTCCCTTACATAAATATTCAAAAACAATTGTAAGAAAATCTTGTTAAAAATGTTTTCTACCCAATACGGTTTTAAAATTCACCTAAAACAGAATAATTTATAGATTAGATGAAAATATTTATCAACTCTGTATTTGGCCATTAAATGTCAAAGCATTTAAATCCTTTTATTTTCCAAATCTAATTAAATTTTTCTAGAACACTAATTTTATGTAAAGCAGAACAGAAAATATCACTTACATATTTTTTCTTGTACAGATCATGTTGTTACTTTGCAACAGAGGACCTCTCTTCTTTTAAGTATAATTCCCAATAATTTTTTTCTTAAACATTGACTTTAGACTTGCTTCATCACAATTAAATCGCTATCCTCATAATTACTCAAAAATCCTTTACCCATAAGATTATTGCGGGTAGTTAAGAGGCAGATACGAAAACGAAATTAACAGTATCAGTTACCTGCCGACTTATAAACGAATTAAAGTGACCACCTTGCGAACTTTTGCTATTTTTGTTTACAAACTGAAACTACTGTCAGTTGAATTTTGGGAAATAAATAATCGTCTGCTTGTTACCTGCCGACTTATAAACGAATTAAAGTGACCACCTTGCGAACTTTTGCTATTTTTGTTTACAAACTGAAACTACTGTCAGTTGAATTTTGGGAAATAAATAATCGTCTGCTTGTTTGGATACAAAGAAGAAAAAATCAAAATATTAAATTTTTAAGAGAAAAATTAGGGGGGAAAATTCTTTCTCAGAAAATATTCAAATTGATTTAATAAATTCAACAGTCAAACTCAATTTTATTTAAACTAAAGTGTGTTTTTCAATGAAAAAATTAACGGAACAATGGCATTTTTCGTATATTTATGTATTAAAAATAAATATACGTATATAAACCCACTGCATAAGCTAAAGCTGGATAATTATTTTGAAGTTTCTCGAACGGACTAGAAAACGAGCTACGTCATCGTGAGCCGACCAATCGTAACTTCAGCCCAGGGAAAACTGTCGCTGTCGCACTTTGAGTATTTTAAGTTATCATACAACATAAACTTGTGTATTTTTTTTTCCTAAAATCATTCATTTTTTAAAATAAAGGTAAATACTTTATTAATTTATGTTCCTTTACTTTTAATATCGAAAATGCATTGTGCTTAAAAAAATTTCAATTGCTTTTTCAGTTCATTGTAAGACATTCTCGTTCCTTCCAAAAATTTACAAGGTGCAGAGGTTAGACTTTAAAGGATAAAAAAAATGAGTGAAGGAAACTCGCCGATTCCATTAATTTACGAAAGCTTAGGACCTTCTCGATTGCCGAAAGATAGCATCATCGATTACCTTGATAGCATCGAAAAGCATGTAGAAAGGCTGAGACGGGAAGCCGTTCAAATTGAAGAAGAGAGAGATACCATATTTATAACATTGGACACCCTTAAGCATTCCCAAGTACTAGAAGACCTATCAGAGAGTAAGTATAACAATTTAATAAAATAAAATAATAAAAAAAATGAAGAGTTCTTACAAGCCTTGTATGATTTTTTTTTAGATGATCGAGATGATATAGAAAGATATGCTGATAGAATTTTTGCAAGATGTTCAACAATTGATGTGGCAGTGAAAACTGTTAGGGACAAAATTCAAGAGGATTCCTTATACCAAATCAACAAACTTATAGATAATCTTGTGAAAGACTTGCAGGGTGATCCAGATGCTACAAGAATGAAATGTATAGCTTTCATGAATTCATGTTCTTCATACTGTGAGAATGGTGAGGAGGATAAACATTTCGAACAAGTTTTACTAGGTTGCACCATAGATGATCAAAAAAGAGTTAAAAGACGATTGCAAGGGTTAATGAATTACATTGAAAAATTGAGTTTGCTCTCTTAATTCTTTTTAGTCCCTTATGCAGTGTTTTTATTTTGATTTCTTAAAACAGTGTTGGAATTTTGCCAAATCTTAAATAGATTTTGTGTTGCCACAGAGTTATACAATGAATCCTTTTCCATTCCAAGTATTTAAAATGAAAGGTGATTCATAACTTTGTGATATACTTATCATTATTTTCTTTTGCCATTTTTTTAACTTAAACCAATCTTTATTATGTGATGATAAAATGTTAATCATTTTGGCATTTTTTATAAAGTTTGGGTGATATAATAAATTAATTTCATTTTTTATTTTGTACAAGAACATAATATTTACTATCTGCAGAATTTGTTTTAATAACAAAAGAGCATTGTACATTAAAACTGATAAAATGATTTCATTAAGCAGGGGCGGACTGCGAAGCTCGGATAGGGAAATTCTTAAGTACATTAACCCCATTGTAAAGCTTTAGCCAAATGTAAGAGGCTTACAGGCTCTGTGAAAATTTTTGATAATAGTGGTCAACAAGAAATTCCCTGTCTCACAGTGGCTCATTCCGTCCTTTTTATTAGGGTTAATTATACTTATCTAATAATAAATAACTGATCTAATCTCTTGTAAATGATGCATTTTTAAAATTTTTTTGCTAAAAATTTTTAAGGGATTCCAAATGTTACAGTAACAAAATTGAAAGGCGACATTTGGTAAAAAGCCTTTGAAAAATTTTGAAAATTAATCGGATTTTAATTTTTACGGTTGTAAAATTCTTTTTAACTACAATACTAAAAGCTGGCATTAAAAAGACATTAATTTTTTTAGAATAATATTGTAAGCTTTAAAGGTGGAAAAGCCTTATGTGATTCGACCATTTAACTGGATATTAATAGTCTGAATATAAGACGGTAAGAATTACTATTAATTTCTTTTCGATGTTAAAGTTTTAAAAAGAAATTAATCAGCAGTTTTACCGTGTAAATAATTTCAAGTTTACCAATTAATTATAGTGTTATTCCTTTCCCAATAATTGAAGGTATCTGTAAAAAGGTGCAGATAAGAGTATTTTTTATTTGTACAAAAAAGGGCTGAAAATACTAGTAGAAGACTTTTTCTTCTTTAAGTGCAGGATTGTTTTTGCTTATAGATTTATGAGTTGTTGCAGCTTTTTAGGACCCGCTTCAACGCCAGGACGGCTAAGTAGAGAGGCTGTATTTAAAAAATTACTATTTGCTGGTTTGCTTGGTAAAACGCTGCAGAGCTAAGCAAGAGGTAACACGACATAACCGGTCTAATCCAAAATAAACCAGCTACGTACTAAGGAATCCATTCAACTGAAAATTTTCAGTCATCTAGGATTAGTTTGTCGGTAATTCTTAAAAATCTTTGATGGAGTTCACCTGAAAAAATTTCATCTATACATGAAATAATGTCAGGTGGCCTTCAGGTGAAATTTTGAAAAATTTTGATGGCCCAAAATATTTTATAGAGCTTCAAGTAGACACCCATTCCGGGCGTCTTAACATAATCCCGAATGTCAAGCTGCAACTCCCAGATAGGCAATAATTTTGGGTCGGTCAATAGTCAAACATATAGCAATTTGAAAGAAAAGTTAAGCCCCGCATTCGCATTAGTTGTGAGGAAAATTTAATCAAACAAAACGATTAATCTTATGAAAATTCTATTTACATAATTTTTATATAATTTTTTCCAAGGTAAAATTCTGAACTCAGTACATAAATTCTAATCACTTTTCTTATTTCTAGAATACTTTTCAAATAAATGTTAGTTTTTCCGAATTTACGAACTGATTTCATTTTTTACCTATATACCTTACAAAAAGATCTTCTGACTTAACATATCCGGCGTCAAATATCATGTTGAACATACAAAATCTTAATAATCCATATTTGCGCGCATAATGAAACATTTGTCGTTCGAGTCAATATCGTCTCTTTATCTCAAATAAATGTGCGACGTATCGATTTTGTTGAAAACATTCGTGTTAAAATATTATTTTTTAAATTAACTAAACGGCCTTATAAACTGTACGACCCTTGATTCTTCAGCTTTTTAATGGGTTTAAACTCATAATTACTCCGCAATTTTTATGTACACTTTCGTGCTCACGATTTTTTAAATATCCATTATTTCAACTGTCGCACAAATACTTTTTCCTTATTTATAAATCCGAATCCAACGATTTACCTAAAATTTAAAAAGTTCAGTACAAAATAGAGTTCTTTCAACTTTAAAAATTTTCCTTTTTTTTAAAATCACTTAACATTACAACAATATGTACAAATATTCCCATGGAAGATCTGTATATCAATTTTAATTTTTTTTTCAATCCGTGCTATATCATAAAATCCTACAAGCATTTTTTAACACATTTTTTTTCTTCCGATGTCCTTTTTTCCCTCCTGATAAAATGATCGTACCGTTACCATTGCTATAATTTTTTCCATTTATAGTTGGCGTTCCAAAGGCATCTGCAATGAAACATTAATTCATTTTAATTAAAAAACAAAAATATTTTATAGTTAGACTTACTTATCGTAAAAGGATGTAGCCCGTTGCCTATGTTATATTCTTCTTCTTGCTCGTGTAATTCGGCGAGACATCTAGCCGCGAGGTACCTGAAGACTGAATTAACGTTAATATCGTCTTTGACTGATGTCCTCATAAGGCGACAACCCAATGCTCTAGATAACAAATCTACTTCTTCTCTGTAAAAAGGAAAAGGATTTATACGTTGAGCAAGTTTCACGAGCTGGAGATTTGTCAGGAAAAAAATACTTACGGATCAACAACGCTTTGATCCATTAGATCAATTTTATTCTGAACTAAAACGGTAGGTATTTCTCCACATTCATCTTCGACCTGAAAAAATAAAAAAAAGATAGGACAAATGGATTAAGCGGTGGACTTAATATAAATTATAAAATATTCGCTTTTAGAGCGCTGGCATCGCTTTAGTATGTAAAATGGTCACTGGAGGATGGCACTGCTGTGTTGGTTAATGGCAACAGTAGACTTAACTCCAAAGTTAACCTAGTAGATGGCCGTACTGTCGCTCTTAGTTCAAGGGTCGTCCTTTTGATGACGATTAAGTGGCTGTTAAATCCAGTCAAGGGTTATTGTCACAATATTTCGACCACAGGCTGCATTAACAGCGACACTAGCGCCATTTACTGGACGACCTCAAAACTAATGGGCTTACCCCTCGCAAAACTACAGCTATGCGACACATAAATCTGTAACTCGCCCTGGATAAGTCTCTAATAAGGACTGATATTGAGCATTGTCTGAAAAAGTCTGTGCCTTGGGCAGCAACCATTAGATTGTACGGTAGAAACCTTTCCCATGTGTCTTTATAACGTCCACCAGAATTTTAGAAATAATCTTGCCATTTTCCCTTGAGAACTTAACCTCTTGTCATATTAAAATTATGCATGAGATATTACACTCAATCGATTTTTTTATGGTCGAGAATTCAGTCCAGCAACGCTATCATTATATTTATTGAGATCATCTGCTATCGATCTAGAAAACCTGTCCCATTCTCGACCACCCTACAACTTGTTAAAAAGGAAGCGAATTGAATCTTTGCAACTCCCTCACAAAAAAAATTAATCAATCATTTCATTGGAGAACTTCCTTGCACTAATTAAATCAATTACTGGCTTTCACGATCTTATACCATCTGTAACACTAATATCAGAACGTGATATTTATATTGTTAGCCGATTAAATCGATAACAACATGAGCATATACAGTAAATCAATCGAAAACGGGTAAGTCAACTCGTCCTACGCAAAAGAGAATCTTCAACAACTTAATCTGGTTTGAGGTGTCACATTTTAATTTACTTTCTCAATTTATTATTTTAGTACCAAACTTATTGAAGACTTCGATCTAGAAATATTTTCTGACTGCAAAGGGAGCTTTTAGATTACTTGCTCCAAACTAATGCCAGGACGTACAGTAATACTAACTTTTAGCAAGACTTTTTTTGTTCAGCAATATCATTTGTATATTTCAAATGAATGATCACTGAATACCATGTATAAGGCTGCGAAAATAGAGATCTTTTCTGGAGGGCGCGCATAAACTCCTCGCGAATTACAGGTAGGTAAACTCGGCCGGAGTTAATCCGGTAAATTTTTATGCAAAAAGAGGGTAAATTCGGGACTTTGCAGAAAACTAAAGCTAAGGGCTTTAAGGACACTCCATTACACTTGCACTTTTATCTTCTACAGTTGTTTCTTCAATCAGCTGAGAAATTTCACCGACGGAATAGGTATCTGGATGTTTAAATCTTTCCCTTGTCTCCAGAGACGTCCTCAAACACTGGAACTGAATTTGATCTGCTAAGATATTCACCTTCATTTTCCAGGAATGTATAGCTTCGAAGGAATCCCTATCCGTCGTTGAAAAAGCTAAAACACAAGCTTGAGCTCCTCTATAATAAGCTTTGGTTATGGCATCGAACTCTTCTTGTCCAGCGGTATCCCAGAGCATTAGTCGAACATCTTCCCCGTCCATTCTGAAAAGAAAAAAAATTTAAATTGTTAGAGAAGAATAGGGAAAAAATAAGAAGGCCTTTGTGAACGAAAACATTTGCTTTTAGCTAATAAAAATGGACAACATTTGCATTCGGTCGTGAGAGGTTGAAGTCATAATGGTACTTTATTGCAAGTTCAACGGACCCGCAACATGGTAATGATGACTATGGGTGTCAATTTAATATTTACATTGTTCTCCTATTATCTCCGCCATTTTTAATAAAACCGCCTTAGAAATTGTGATTTGCTTATTTTTCATGGTCCCGAAAAAATTCCTTTTCAAAAAATGAAAAAATGCGTTTGAATCTAAAGGAAAAATCTTGATATAATAAATGGCAAACCACTCCTGGATTAAGTATTTGCTTTCCAAATTATAGGTGATGTTAATTGGTCATCTTGTGCCTCAAGGTGGGGCAAATCGTTTCTTTATTAACTTTAATAAAACAGGCTAAACATTTTTTTAATTATTATATTTGAAAATCGAGCTGATTTATAAAGTTGCAAGGATTTAAGTTTTTGCAAAGGAGGGAGATAAGTAAGGCAGATCGTTTACAAATCCTTGTTCATTCGAACGAACTGTCAAAATTATAACGGAATACTTTTTGAAGAAGTAATAAGTATTTGTCGCTTAATAATTAAATAAAAAGTTTTCCAATAAATTTAGGTCTCAGTTAAAATCTTGCCAATGCGTTATCACCATTAAAAATCTAAAGATAAATGCAATTTAATTACAGTAGCCAAAGATTAATTGTATTGAGTGATAAAAAAATTATTGAAAGAAAAATTGAACAGTAAAGTTGCTGATATACAATTAAAAGTTAAGTATCCGAGCACATTTTTGGTAATATTTAAGACTTCCCCATCTGCAAGCGGGGGCATATTATACCACAATGTTTATGCGTATGTTATGCGTCTAGATTAAGACTTTTTATACCTAATTTATACTAGCTTCATCTTTCCTTTCTATAATCTTATGACAATTTACAACCTTTACATTCATAGTCATGCTTCTCTAAACTCTTATTCTTAGATATTTGTGAGAACTGTATCTTTGAGTGCTGATGCTTTCAAATTAGGGTACCCTTGATCTCGCCTAGTTCCATTATTCGTCTAAGCTTTCCAGTGCTAACAAGCACGAAAAACCTCTTTAGATTCTCTCATGAAAGATAAAACCAAGAACTACCTCTG
Source organism: Liposcelis brunnea (assembly GCA_023512825.1). NCBI lineage: Eukaryota > Metazoa > Arthropoda > Insecta > Psocodea > Liposcelididae > Liposcelis > Liposcelis brunnea. The sequence goes on from CM042071.1 coordinate 17,807,247, forward strand.
GGCCTCGCACTTCATGTCATTAATCCCTGAGTCAATAAGATAAATATTACCTCAATCGAACCAGAATTTCGTATTTCGCCTCCATGTAAAAACAAAAACTATTAATTTCTTTTTTTGAACGTTTTTAATTCTTTTCCGTAAGCTAATCTCAACTCCTTAAGCCATATATCGGAAAAATCTGGTCGGTGCACTTTTTAAAATATTTCGTATTTGCATTTGATTATTTATTTGTATAATTCGCCCAAAGCATCATGAATCGCTAATTTATAAGTAAAAAGAATAATCTTTTTTAAACGTTTTGAAACGTCTCCAATAATTCTCTCAAACACAAAATAATCCAGAGTAAGATTCAACCTTCCATAAATGTATCGATGTTTAATGTAACAAAAGCATTGATGCATGAAAAAATACCGATAATTTTTCAATGAAGAGATCGATGAATGAGAATATCAACATTTTCCCGTCATTCAACTGACAAATAGAATTACACAATCAACATTTAGCTACTAAAATCAAAGTTATTGAATATTTATTGTCTAATCGCAGAAAACAAGTCGGCGATCAATTTGAAACATCGATTCTTAATTGAATATAATATTCAGGTGCGATTTTAATAACTCTGCCAAGCGTAAAAACATGCAGTATCGATTAGAGGAAAATATTTTTAACGTTTTTCTAATTATAGGGGTTCGATCGGCGACACTTAAAGAATGTAATATCCATTTATTAAATTAAAATTATTCTCTTTTCGTGTGGCTAAAAATTCAAAAAAATTTCATCATGGTCACTTCAAGTTTTTTTTGCAAAAAAAAGTAATTTAGATTGGAATGGAAAAGTCGTTCCGAATTCAATTTTACTTCGATCTTTATCTTTTTGATTAACAAACCTAACAATTCTTCATATACACGGGTAAAATATATGTTAGGATGCACGCGTAGTGATTTAGTAGATGAGGAGGTCATTTATTCGATAAATGCAAAAAAAAAACCGGTATCATTTAAAATGTAGCTGCTTTTGCCCACTCGAACCGTACATGACTGATTCTTTGTCAGTTATATGTTGATATACCTATCATTTTCAATGAATTTATGGGAATTGTAATATTGGGAGTGTAAACACAGCTCAGCATTTTCCCTGCATAATGTGAAATTATTATAAAATATAATGATCAAGTTTTATGAATGAGGAAATTGTAAAAAAAAAAGTTATTGGTTTTTATAGCGATGAGGTACTTGGCCCAAAAAAAATTTGAAGTATGTTTCTTATGGTGTTTTAGTAGCTAAAATGTTTAGCTACTTATTTTCAAGTCATGTCATGATTCGAATGATTGGAATCGAGTAAAAGAAAACATGACAAAGCATGATTCGTGCCAATGTGAAGCAAGGTGTGTTGTACCGTTGGGACGTGTGCACAAATAAAATTTGTACAGGCACTGGCGTAAAAACTGCCTCCCACAGCTACACTCTTGCAAAAAGTATCTCAATAAATGAGAATTCAATAAAGGCCCCCAAATATTTTCTAGGCGAGCTAAGTGTCTCGTTTAAAAAATTTGCAGGGCCTCGAAAATGGCCCAAAAAGACTTCAAGCCAGCAGGGGTAAAAATCGCCGGTTATTTTAAAACTATTTTCTAACCAAAACACGGCTTATCCACCAAAATTTTTGATTGGCATTCATTTTGAATTTTTTAAATTTTCTTCTAGCAGGCGAGACAACGTTCTTCTATTATTAAACTGTAGAAAAAATCAACAATATTGGTAAAATGCACGAAAAACATAATTTATTATTCGCATATACCCTTTTTTCATAAAGCTTTTTCACCCCTCCTTGTTGTCATGGCAACCATTGACGTCACAACCCCCACTAGCGCTCCCTATATAAACAACAGAGCAGCGCTGTCAGCACCAGTCGAACTTCGACCGTCCGACCGCACACATCGTAAAAATTTTATACTACAGTATTTCAACAATTTTTAAATTAAATTAAGTTTGGTTAATGCAACTTAATAAGAGTTATATCTATGAGCTTTTTTTGTCACGAATAAAAAAACGGAGTGAATTATAAACAAGATAATTTACAATAACTATAAAACGGTTTTTTAAATAATAATTATTTCATCAAATTCTAAGTTAGTATTATTATTAATAAAATTAATAGTGATATTAACTCAAGCCTTCACTTCTGTTTTTTCCTCTCAATTAGTTTCTAAGCATGATTAGTTAGTAAGTTAGGTTAGCTGTAAGCTAGGTTAGATGTAAGTGAGGTTAGTTTTAAGTTAGGTTAGATATAAGTTGCATGGCACTAACACAATCACCACCATCATCATCATTCATTATCATTTTATTAAATTTTCAGTTGATTAAATAATCAACTGAAAATTTTGATTTCATCCGTGAACTGTTTTTTAATTTTGAAAAGAAAATTTTAGTTATTGTAAATTATTTAGGTAATAATATTTTTTTCGGTGCCGGTTTCGCGTTCGGTTCGGTACGGTACGGTACGGTACGGTGCGAGTGCGCGTACGAAAAGTCCTAGCACAATATAAATAATAATTAAATTTATAAAAATTTTTGGTGCGTAATTGAAAAATTTTTTAATTTTTCAGTGCTAATTTTTATTCATTTTTTGTTTTGTCCGGAAGTGATCAAAGCAGAGCAAAAGTGAAGTGAAGTTTATCACCACCATTTGGATACACATATTGGATTACCTTTGGATTACTCAAGAGGGATCTGCAAGAGGAGGTAAGCGCACCAGCTGGCTTGCCACGCAGTAAGTACGAGGAAGTTAGTAGCTGTGGTGCGGGTGATGCAGCGAAAGCTTCCCTTTTTTATTTCCCCCTAGGACTTCCCTTTAGGCCTCGCGAAGTTAGGTCGTGAATCGCGTTTAGGGAAGGGGAGCTTTCTAATGGGTTTGTATAGGCCTCTTCATCAACCATTTTGTTGAAGGGGGAAGGGTTCCCATTTTATTAGGCGGGAAAAACCCTAATGATGGACAGCGTTCACACCTCCTGGGTGTCCAATGGAAGCTGAACGCAATTTATAGTGAGTAATAGTTTTATACTCAGTTTGATTGTCAGCAAACATCACCAATACCAAAAATTTCACTAAAATGCCCAAAATTTAAAAAAAAGTTTGCCACACTTGAAAAATTTCAAACGCCGCAACCGTAGTAACCCTTTTTATAGATAAAGTGTGCCATAATAACAAACATTAACGGTTGAATAAATAAATATTGTTCACTCAGTTTTTTTTTTTTAATATGAAGGAAAAACAATTCAACTCGACCGCCAGTTCATTCCCATGTCTGACCATATTACGCAGAGAAGTTTCCTACAACTCCAACCGAAAATTCTTATTTTTTCCTTTCTTTGGCAACGACCTTGGAAAAGAAACACGGTCGAGTGATTCCTTATACTTCACACAACAATTAGTGTTGCTGCGCACAGAGTTGGGCGATACATATATATACGAAGAATATGCATCGACGATCACAGACCGAATTAATTTCACGGTGTGGTTGGGTATTTTTAAATACATTTGGGCAATCTTCGAAAAAAAGAAAGCTTGCATTGGAAAATTTTTCCATTAAAAGAGGGGAGTGACCTTATGATTATGTTGACATGAATTGTTAGCATGTGATTCTTCAAACCATCTACTATCCTTAAACTCTATGATTATGAAAGTAACAATCGATCATTATTATAGAAAAATTATCCACGCGATTCTGATTTCCCGAACGATTATCATATTATATCCATTATGGGGAATAAATTCATCAAGAGTTGACTTTTTTTTAAAAAACTATAGGGAAGTAATTTTATTTGATGACTATATATATTGCTTCATCATATATATTGTAATTAAAGCTTAAAAATCGCATCTGCTGATTGCTGAGATGCGACTAACGACTCTTTCAAAAGCTTTGGGCGGCGTTTATGCAATAGAATTCAGCTATGGGCTGTTGCTCTGAAATTTTTCAGTGTCTCAAACCCTACATCGCCTCCATATAGAGCTCGGATTATAGTTACACTAGTTGCTGTTTAATCGCAGCCAATTGGATTTAAGACCTGTGTCAAGCGCCCTGTGGCTAAGCTCTGGCCCGGCCAGGGAGAAATTACATGCCTTCATTGCTTCGAAAAGCTTATTCTATTTCAATCCATAAAAAACAGGTAATATTCGCAAAATTTAATTTTATGTAATTTCAATTTTTCTCATAAATCAAAAAAACCTAGCCTCATTTAAACTATTTCAAACCATTAAGTAATAAGCATATTCCTGTACCAAGATTTCAGTAAAGTTACCAGTTATGAATATTTATATGTAATAAACACCCATCTAACCGGGTTCGTTCACCCTAGGCCGTCGGAAAAGATGCCACCAATTTAGAAAAATAGGAGGGAACATCATTATTCATTTAAAAAAATAAATCAAGGACGATATAGCGGGAAGCCTATATCGATTCTGTCACAAAGTGTATTAACCCTTTTATTCATCCCTTATAATGATATGTTTTTGTTGCTTGTGTGATTTATTAAGTTTCATTAAAGCCGATAGAAAAAAAACTTTGCCGTAATGCGGCGCCCTTATCTTATTTTTTCCGGGTGGAAGCCTGCGCGAAAAATTAAATGGAAAAACGTGTACCACGTGCTAATGGAAAAACGACCGGACAAATTAGTTAATTCCATCGATTTTCTTGACCGTAACCGTGTAGTTACCGGAGGTCAGACATTCGAGAGTTTCAAATATGAACTTAACTACCTTAAAGCGCAATTAGACCGAAATACATCATAAGAACTTCATTTTTATTTTTCTACTTCGTGATAGACTCTAAATTGAAATATTCTTTTTAAAGTAACTTGTTCATTTAAAAATAAATTATTTAAAGGGGTATTATTGTACAGTGGCGGAGTGGCCACATAAGTGTCGATGCCCTCTAGTCCTGCAGGACACAGGAAATTTGACTAATTTGAAGGGGAGGTGTCTTAATTAAGAAAAATTGATCTTATTTGAAGGCCCAAAACGTGAGCGCATTTGGCAAATACGAGAATGGCTCAGTTTTCGGCCTCTTACTAACCTAGTTGACGCATCTACCTAAAGAATCGAATGAGAATGTTCCTTTCATTACTAACGGCCGAAGTCCTAAGGACTATTCTTAAGCTGATCATGAAAGCAGAATTTCCACGATACAGAAATCATCACTGCTCATACGCAGAGACATTTCTGAGACATTCAACGCCATATAGATGGTTCACGCGTTTCAACAGTCTTGGCCAGACAAGAACCACATGATTTTGTGAATGAGGAGCCCAGTCCATTACTGGTACCATAAATTTCTTAAAATTTTTTGTTATCGAACTTGTTAATTAAGATAAAAATGTATATCGTTGACAAAGAAATATGATCTTTTTAAAAATATTTGTTTCTTCAGGTGTCATTACTTCCAAATTAATTATGCAAATTTTTTCAAGATGCTTAATTGAATCTCTCCTCGATCCTGATTTAAATCGAATTAGCAAGAGAAATGATGTGAATATTAAGTTACTGTTTCGAAAAGGCCAAAGGCAAAACCTGCTGAGTGTCGCCAGGTATAATCGTTTTAGACCGTGAGAATTAATCGAAATCTTTTTTAACGATTTCTAGTTGTCTTATTGATTACAATAATCGTAAGATTGGGCAATGCAATTTTTGGTGCTTTTGGCACTAAACCTACGCTTTGATCATAAAAATTTTCTGGCCACCATTCAACTTGATTTGCATTTGGGAAATAAATGAAATTATTAGTTGTCATTGCAGGCGATTTTGAAAAAAGATGATTGCGGGCCGCGGGTTATTGTTACAAAAATCTGGAATGGGCTGGGGAAAATAATTAAGAGAAAAGTATTTATAAGAGCTAGGCGTATAAAAACTCAGAACACAACTAGATCAAAAAAAAAAAAATGGAAAAACTGGTCTGTTCTCATCGATCATGTTCAAGATGACAACTTTTTTTTTTTTTGAAAGATTTTATTCGGGGAGGAATTAGTGTGTTATTACACTCGGGTTACTGACACTCTGGAAAATTAAACATGTGGGTAGTGATGATAGCGGCAGTATGTAATTATTTTTGGATCTGGTTGGAAGTTAGTCGAAAAACATTCGAGATACAAAAAATCTTCATCGAATAAACTTTGCGTAATAAAGGGAACGAGTATTTTATCCTAATGCATTCAGCAAATTAATAAAAAATTAGAATATAATTGCTTTTATTAAAAGTCTTAAGCTATAATGATTAATTTTGAATAAACGCTGCGATTATGTTTCTTAACGATAGTACTAGTATTTCTTCCCAGCTTAAATTATTTTTTTGGAGAATAAATTTGTAAGAAAGAATGGGTTATTGTGCACCACTTGGGAGGGTAATTATATATAATTTATATATAAAATATATATAAATTATATATATTTTATATATAATTTATCTATAAATTATACATAATTTATAGATATTTTATATATAAATTATATATAATTTATATATAAATTAGCAAAATTCGAAAATTTTATAAATTTATACATTAATTATATATAAATTATATATAATTTATATATAAAATATCTATAATTTTTAATGTGCATAAAATATATATAAATTATATATAATTTCAAAAATAGTTCATCGTTTCATCGAGGATTGACGTCCAAAAAGGGTTAAAACTACAAAATTTATAAATAAATTATACAAATCTGATGTATAAATTTTACAAATTTTATACATAGTTTATCTAAAAATTATATATAAATTTTAGAGATTTTATGCATAAATCATATAGATTCCTTTATTTTTTTTAAACCTTGGCTTCTTTTTTTAATTTTTTTTTTTTTTTAAAAAGAACTTGGAGTGCCAAGATACATTTCATATGGTTATCGCCATTACTGACCTTTAAAACGTCATTACTTGCGATATTTGCCTGAATCGCACCAAGATACAAAATGCGGAACCCAAATGCCTCCAACAATTAAATGGGAAAATCCTGGTTTTCCTAACTTGAAATTAATTCTCGATAAATGAAAAATAAAAATAAGTAAACGAAAGATTTATCGAAATCATAATATAATTTCGAAAGCTACAAAATATCGCAGTACTTTGTTATTTGAATAAAGTTTAAAAGAAGCATGTCTTCGAAACGGTAATGTAATCTTGTTGTTGACTTATTTCAAATAACAGATGATTTCTTCAAAGGGTATCCCCCTATAACCATATGAAATCGGCCCTTAGTGGGGATTCGGGCGGCACTAGTACCAGTATGTAGGTACCCCCTAGGTATATGACACCCATGAGTCTTAGACCCCCTCCCCTATCCGCTGTTATAACGAGGCTGGGGCCAAAAAATCAATTTTTCGATTTTTTCTTTTTCTTCACCATTCTTAAATTTTTTGGTCCACATAAGCTAAGCTTCACGATTCACGTAAGCTTCATTTAGTTAATGGGAGCTTAAAAGCTTTATCAGCATTTAGCTAGCCTCGTTATTTGATATTCTTGGTAAAATCATCAATGGTTGGCCATGATGATCGACAATCTCCGACGAGGAGCGGGCATTTAAAAAAGAGGAAGCCAGGGTCGTGGCGCAGTGGATATGTTACCGGACTAACAATTGGGGAGTCTGGAGTCTGGCAGTTGAATCCACATTTCGGTTTGGATTTTTTCCGGCCGAAATTCATCTCTGACCATCAATATCTGGTCATGTGAACATAATGCGTTGAGTAATAACGACTCCTACGCTATCGTTTGGACTTGGCCCCCTTTGCAAGGTTATTACAGCCTCTCTCACATGCCGTTCGGAATCGGCATTATAGCAGTAGATCCCGCGTATATGGGAATTACATTAGCGCATTACATAGATACGTGGAGAGAGAGGGCGTTGATACTCGATCAAGAGTATCAACCAGGCTGCTCTGAAGCTGAAGAACCGCTGGTAGAAACTAACGGGGAGGGCATCAGTACTGTAGGGTCTGCAAAATTTTTGGGGGTGCAAGTTGATAGGTGCTTAACCTGGACCGACCAAGTGGATAATGTCTGTAGCCGTCTCAGCAGCGTGCTCTTTTCACTAAGGATGATTTCTAAGATTACTGGAAGAGATACGCTGTTGACGGTTTACTATGCCCTCTTTGAGTCGGTTCTAAGATATGGCATTACTTGTTGGGGAGGGACTTCTGAGGGAAATATGGAGAGGGTGCTCGTGTTACAAAAGGAGGCGGTCAGGTATCTGGCGGGTCGGGTAAGGTGGGAGTGGCATAAAGACCACTATCAGCCCCCATCCTGCCGGGAACTTTTTAAAAATCTGTCAATACTCACGGCACCCTCTCTGTACATCTTTGAGTGTATAAAGTTTTTCCTAAAATCGGGGGAGGGTACATTGGTCGGGGAAAGTACGGGGCGCGTCACGAGGCAATCCCAGCACTACTTAATTCAGTATACGCGGCTAAGAAAGTCAGAGCAAAGGGTCGGGCTTGCCGGCGCGACTTTCTTTAACAAATTACCGGGGGAGATAAGGGGAAGGAAGTCGGATAAGAATTTTTTCTACCATCTGAAGATGTTCCTGGCCGGACTGGTCCTATACTCTGTCTCAGAGTTCTAGGCTTCTCGTTGCGGGGTCCAACGGCCTCGCAAAGCGTGTTACTGCTAATGTACATTATATATAAAAAAACTGTACCATGGCATTTAATATAATAATAATAATAATAATAATAAGAGTTTCGCACATAAAAAAGAATAAAAGTTTTATCTAAATGGCCCTAATGATGGTCAGAAAGGGAATGGTAAAGGAATCGGAGTAGAGTAAGTGTCGGTTCAGGAGCTTTGACTAGGCGCGGTATTCCAGATTTTTCCAAAGGGAGTTCATTTAAGGTAGAGAAAGGTATGCCTAAACCTTGGAGATAGGGGGTCTAAGACTCATGGGTGTCATATACCTAGGGGGTACCTACATACTGGTACTAGTGTCGCCCGAATCCCCACTAATGGCCGATTTCATATGGTTATAGGGGGATACCCTTTGAAGAAATCATCTGTTATTTGAAATAAGTCAACAACAAGATTACATTACCGTTTCGAAGACATGCTTCTTTTAAACTTTATTCAAATAACAAAGTACTGCGATATTTTGTAGCTTTCGAAATTATATTATGATTTCGATAAATCTTTCGTTTACTTATTTTTATTTTTCATTTACCGAGAATTAATTTCAAGTTAGGAAAACCAGGATTTTCCCATTTAATTGTTGGAGGCATTTGGGTTCCGCATTTTGTATCTTGGTGCGATTCAGGCAAATATCGCAAGTAATGACGTTTTAAAGGTCAGTAATGGCGATAACCATATGAAATGTATCTTGGCACTCCAAGTTCTTTTTAAAAAAAAAAAAAAATTAAAAAAAGAAGCCAAGGTTTAAAAAAAATAAAGGAATCTATATGATTTATGCATAAAATCTCTAAAATTTATATATAATTTTTAGATAAACTATGTATAAAATTTGTAAAATTTATACATCAGATTTGTATAATTTATTTATAAATTTTGTAGTTTTAACCCTTTTTGGACGTCAATCCTCGATGAAACGAACTATTTTTGAAATTATATATAATTTATATATATTTTATGCACATTAAAAATTATAGATATTTTATATATAAATTATATATAATTTATATATAATTAATGTATAAATTTATAAAATTTTCGAATTTTGCTAATTTATATATAAATTATATATAATTTATATATAAAATATCTATAAATTATGTATAATTTATAGATAAATTATATATAAAATATATATAATTTATATATATTTTATATATAAATTATATATAATTACCCTCCCAAGTGGTGCACAATAACCAAAGAATGTTTTTAAATGATTTCTGCTTAAAGGAGAATCGTTTAGTGACTTGACACTTTAACAACTGCCACTTTATCACCTGGTATACTGGCACACTGGATGTAACATGCTTTTTAACAGACTCATGTCGCTCGTATCCAGGAAAAGGGACTAAGGCACGATTTCCTACTTCAAAACAAGCCGGTTATTCAGGATGAATACAAATTTTGAGACCCGACTTCGAAGTCGAATTTGGGCAAAAGAGGAAGTGAAGTACTTGCAACTCAAATTGTAGTATTTGGTCACCAAAAGCATCATTAATGCTAAGCAAGTATCCAAAGGGAAAATAGCAAGGAACTAAAATACTGTAGTTAACAGAAAAACTTGTTTCTTTTTCATCAGCCTGGTGACTCTTGCTAAAAGGCTCCAAAACTAAAGCTGTTAAGAGACCATGAGGTCAATCACCAAATTCATGATAATGTTCGCGAAATGTATGCTTCAGAAAACCATTTCTAGCGGTTTCAAGTCAGACACATTCTTCAAAACAAGATTTAATTCAGCTTCCTCTTTGTATAACATCCAAGTACTACTTTAATTCATTAAAAACTGAAATCATGCCTGCATTGGCATCTGATGTTATCTATACTCATGAATCACTATTAATATCTGTACAAAAAATTCTAAAAAAAACTGCTCCAGAAGTTACTAATTATAACGTACTGGTTTGAATATATCTTCAGACTTTTTTATCTCGTCTATTTAGGTCAATGATTGTTTTTTAGCTTTCTTACATATCAAGATGATTCTTCACATCTAAGGTTCTTATCCTTTTTACTTATTTGATGAATTCTCATCCCCGATGGCTATTTCGCGAATAGTTGTAATTACTTTCAATGATAAATAAGCCTCAACAATACCTCAGGGTGCAGAATAATAACAACCTCAAGTCATTACCGAACTCTTTAACATGAAAAAAGCCCGCACGTTTCGGTAAATAACGTGCCGTCAACGATTTCGGAAGTTCAAAAGAAAACAATTCTAAGTGTTCTCAATCTCATCGATACTTGGATCATTTCAAAGAAATCATGATAATTCTCACCTCCCACTAGGTACCGGTAGAATTCAACGTGGGAGAAAAATTATAAAAAGATTGTCACGCTAGTCTTATTAATGGGGATTTATACTTCCGTTCCGTTCAGCTTTTCTTTAAGCCATTTTATTTTTATACTGCTTTATTAAAACCTCTTATTTAAAAAAGTTTTTAACTGATAAACAATACAACCAAAACAGGCCATAAATCATAATTTTAACTACGTGTGATTTGAACGTGTAAAATTTTAACATACGATCGTTTTATGTCAGATGATGATATTATTATTTGCGAGCTGGGCCGAAACAAGTTTTAACTATAAATTTGTTGGTAATTAAATCATGTATATTATAATTATAAGTTATTTCTTTTTTATCAAATGTCGTAATGTTTTTTTTTAAAAAAAAAAATGATATCATCCTGCCTTTGGTTAAATTTTGAGAAAAAAAATTTTGAGATATGCTAAACAGGATCTATTAAATTTGGCCAGCTTCTAGTCTCAATATTTTGCTCACGCAATAAAATTGGCTGGTAGGTAAATAACAGAACATTTATTAAAAGAACTTAATCGAGTTTATTGGGATGTTTGAAATGCAATATTTGAGATGGGAATGGGAATAACCGGTCAGTTAAATAGCGATTATCATCGTGGATTACATCGGATTTTGAAGGGGAAAAAATGCGTTTTGAGGCGATAAAAAACCAGACCTGAGCTTGAATTATTGGAAACAGGGTTCTAATTATTCACGGTTTCAAATTTTTATACTGGAACTTATACTGTCGAAAGAACGGATTCCAATCAGTGGTTTATTACGCCCAAAGTAACCCTAAACGTACTTTCCTGACCTTTTGAAATTTTTTTAAAATGGTGTCGTTTAGGTTAATTAAAAGATAATAATGTTGAAAGGTAAAAAGGAAGGCATTTTAAAGATTTATATCAGCTTAAGATCAAGGAGATATAGAAACGTCCGAGAGTTGGCGTCCTTTTGCCTAAATGGTTATCACTGAGATTGACCGAAGATGAAGAAAATGCAAGGAAACACCTTATTTCTTGGGTCAAGCGGACGCTTAAGTCTCATCTTTCCTAAGGGTGAATAGCATTCTGGTCTCTGAACTAAATACTATGAATGCCAACTGCGTACTGCTAAACAGCATTTTATGAATCTAAAAAGAAAGATCTACAAAAGGTTTTTCGTAAAAAGGGCCGCTCTTCAAGTGTTGGATGCAGACAAACAACTTGTCAAGGCATAGCTAGATTAAGCAAAGCAATGTGGCAGGGAAAATCGAAGTGACAACCCTGAGAAACAGAGTGTCTTTTCTTGGGCAACAGCAACATACCACTGAAGTCCCCAATGTCTTTCGACTACAGCTCCAACGATTTACTATCTGTTAGCCCAAAAATTTTATTTGGCTTGAACCTGGCTGTTTTGCATCTCTTACTTGAAAGATGAGCATGCTAGTCTAGCTAATTGCTTGCACCTTAAGAATGCTGATGGCCGACCTAATAGCTACAAGTATACTTTCGATGAAAAGCGTCGGAGAAATCAGCCAAATCCAAATGTTTGACTGGGAAAGAGTAGCCAGGCATAGCCAGGCAATAAGGCTTTATTTGCTATGAGCGCAGAAAAGCAACAGGCCTGGACCAATAGCATTCTTTTAAAACCTCAGCTTTTGTGTGGGTTTATTTTCCAAACTTGTATGCTCATTTTCATAGGCAGACTGTATATTTGAAGCGTCGGATTTAAACATATCGTTTTTTAACCACTATATCGATTCCTCTTATGCCTGGGTTTAGCTATTTATTCTGATGCCACAAGACAGGTTTATAATTTGATTTTTCGTTATAAACCACTCCTCATATTTCATTAAAACCGTAGCAATAATTATATCAAACGTTTTGCATTACAGCATCAAACTCTTTTAATTACATTTTAAAATGAATGTATTATTCCTCTCCCACAAAGTACTAAGTTTCCATTCCTCTAAAAATAATTTTCTGAAAATTCTTTTCGGGAACAAAAAAAGGTATGAATGCTAAAAGGGATATTATAAAATAACTATCTTTGAATAAAATTTATTGAATTAGATATGGAAATTTTATTTTAATATCTGATAACATCTCCCATCCCAATCACTCTATATTTTAAATGTTTATCTGATTTAGTATTCTGAAGCTTTATCGCCTTAAACCATGATTCATGATCGCATAAGTCACTTCAATGCTTTTAAAATCTCTGACCTAGTTATGGATATTTTGATTATTGCGCAGGGTACAGGCTAAATGACAGACAAATTATCTGCAAAGGAAAAGTGGGAATTTGAAGAGTTAATAGTTTGCTGTTTACAGAGAGGACTTTGGTGGAGGCGGCAACAAAGTTTTAGACAATGAAGACCAAGCAGAGTAAAATAGTAGTAAACCCGTAAACATTTTTTGCACTCAAAGCCTTTGGCTTCTGTTACAAAAAGCGAATTATTAATGTAGTATCGTAAAATGCACGTAACTATATAATTTTCTAGTTGTTAGATAAAATGGACCTAGAGGGTGGACCTATTTAAAAGGCCTGTTTTAATTTTTTTTCGTTCCGGATTTGTCTTCTGGCTATATTTCTGCGATTCACCATTTCCTAGAACTTCGCCGGCTCGAATATATAATTTCTTACAGTTCTTTTGCCTGGGAAGGAGTTTTACTTTATGCACCAAGATAATTTTAATGGCACTAACTTGAGAAAATCTAGGGATAGTCGAGAATCGTACGTGGATTTTTCATTGTTCAGTTTATGAAAAATCATTAAACGAAGTGACTTCGTCGTTTAGTGTTTAATAATGCACGCGAATTCAAGAGCGGATGCTGTGATTTGTTCTCTTGTGATGGTAAGTGTTAAAAAATCATTCCGATTAACTGTAAGATTTTTTTTTTCATAATAATTTAAAATATGAAAAAAAGTGGTCGGAAAGAGTAGGTGTAGCAAAAATTGCTTTCTTCGTTACAATAAAATTGTGAATGATGATACATTTGTAACACGTCTGTAACCAAAACCATATTGAGATACAGTACTGGATAATGATTGTTATTAACCTGAAGAGCCATGGTGCGAACATAATGTCGATTGCTGTAAGTCTTGAAAACGTTAACAATTTATCAAAGAGAAGTTTTTAACATCCTAACAGTTTATATTTTTTTTCTATTTTTGCCTCGTGGTTAGAATTCGCTAAGGGTTTGAATATAATAAGCTAAAGGCCAATAGGGAGTTGCAAGGTTGAGTCTGGGCTAACATAAATCCTGTGATTGAAGTTGAAAATTTTATGGGAAAATGGAAAGCAATGGTTGAAGTATGTTGCATTGGGAGAGTACGAATAAATTTGATTGTATGGTTTAAATTGCTTGAGGTTATTTTATCAGAACTCAGAAGTACCTTACTTACTCGTCGAATAATGGGTTTGAGGATGATCATTCATATACTTTAGGTATACTATAGTTTCGAGACTCTTATTAAGAATGATTTTTTCAGGTCAGTTGTAGCGGATTTATTTGATTTCAGAGTAATAAATTAAATACAGTCGGCGAAGAATGGTTGAGAATGTGTTTCAATTAATAGAAGAAAGGGATCCGACTTGAAGTTTCAAGCATAGGACGGCTCTGGTAGCGCCTCAACCAGAACAATCTAATCCTCAGACGTAAACCTACTGACGCCTGCATAATTCCACTGGAATGAAACATTCAGCACCGAAAGTTGAAACAATATTCCATGCGCGAAAATGAAATGTTCTTTTTTAGCCATTGTTAGGACAACCAACATTCATAACAACATTGACTAACAACAACCAACATTCATTCTCGCATTCATTCCAGAATAGCAACAAGTACTCAGTCACATTCGTGCCAACAGCCATCGACCACTTTATAATCGATAACAGATAGCAAAAGGTCTACTGCTCTGATTAGGACCCTCGGCCAGCGTCACCGCGATCTATTGCGCGACCGCGATCTATTGGAACTTACATTGTAGTTCAAGAAATCAGATTAAATGTTACAATTTAGCCTGAAATCCTATAATTTGCGAACAGACTTCACTGTAAGTATTTTTTGGACGAAAGTTTCTGGTAAGAGGATAGATAACCTTTCTGCTAATGAGAAAGAAAAGTTTATTAGTTTTTTTGAACTCCGTGTAGAAGCGACTTACTGACATTCAGCAGTCGCAATGTGTACGATTCACTTTGATGAATCCTACACAACAAATCGTAATATCGGTTTTCTGACGTAGACGCTCCACATCTTAATTATTCAAAACGCTTTCGCTTCAACTATTTTTCCTTAAAATCATAGTCCCATCATCGTAAGTTTAACGAACTTTTTTAACATGGATATATCGTCAAATAAGCAAAATGTCGTGCTAAGGTCAACAATATAACAGTTAATGTCAAATACGAAAGAATTTATGATGAAATAAAATAAGCGATTCATGCGGTTTGGCTTTGCTTTAACGATGGTCAAAATAAATGTGAACTCAACAATACCATAAAACTCATCCCATATTTAATAAACATAATCAAATGAAGACATTTTAAAAAAAAACAAACTTCACGTTCATCAAGCAAGTATCAAATAATTTTAAGACTTAATAGATCATTTTATAGAAGAGGAATTCGATAACGGGACGTATCTCCTTCATCGAAGTAATTTTTTTTACCTTCGATTTAAATACTTCGAATATCAATAATTACAACCTAGCGACGGTCAATCGAAACAAGTTATGTTAAGCCTATAACAAATTAAACGAAATTACAGCCCTTTTACACGTCGGAGCTGACGGACTGCATGACATAACTGTTTTGTGAATACATTAAAATGCATTTTCGTCTTTTGTAGAAATATGACCACGCACTACTAAAAATTTTAACGATCGATGCCTCGAGTAAAAAAACCGCTCGATGAAAAAAAAATTTGCATGAGGTCTACGATGATCCTTATCGAGGATCTAAAAACCCTACGAGCAGAGATTATTTTGACACTTAAATACGCGCTAATATTTCAATGGGGCCACGCCTATCTTCATCATAAAATTATAATTTATAGTCGGGGGATAAAGAATCGGTAAAGGAAAGGTATGACTTTAATTAATAGACGAAATCATAAATAGGAACCATCAAGTGGTGCTAATGTAAACTTCACCGGGTTCCTCGCGACTGTGGCGAACTCGAGATTGATAACATTAATTTCATTAGACTTGCATTTTATTTTTCGACTTTAGTTGTAATGGGTCTCAGTTTCTATTGCGGTGCCGCATTTTAAAAGTTTTTAACTGATGATGGTACTTTAAGAAGACAATGCAAAACTGTTATCGCATTAAAAGGTAAGTCTTCCATGGTTTGAAACGTTTTTTGGGGTTTGACATGAATGATCGTTTTGTTACAATGGGATTCGATCAAAAACAATCAGATTAAATTTACAGACAGCGGGTAAGTTTTGCCAGATGTCAAATGGAAGATTTGATTAGTTCCTCGAATTGTAATTTCGATATTCGTGACCCAACAAGTTTCTACTAAACATTGATTAAACCTTTAGGAAAGCTAGCCTATCGGTTGATAAGCGGCGATGGCAACAGTTAGAGGTTGATGGTGTAATTAAGGGTCACATTGCCAGCTTAGTTACAATTGGATTTGAGTCTTTTTTGCGTTCAGCGGCCTCCAAGGCTCAAATCGATATGATAACTAAGGTGTGCCCGTTGTTTTTCCGGCTTTCGAATTTAGAATCTCGCTTGCTTTTTTGTTCCTTCGATGCACCATTAAAACCTGAATTTTTTCAGATTTTTTACTCAACTGCACAACTGAAAATATTTGAGAAAATTTGAAACTTTTAGGTTTTCCTGGGGGATGAAACCTTTTCGGTTTCAAATTGAATGCAAACGAGTTTCAAATGATACTTTCCTGAAACTTTTAGGCTGAAACTATTTTTTTTCTTAAATGAGAATATTATTTTGAACTGTGTGGAAAGCGTGCCGACTTGAGCCTCAAGTTTGAAGCTTTCCCAAAATTTTGCATAAAACCTTTGCATCTTCCAAACAGATGCAATTAGGAAAAAAGATAAAGGTCTTTTTTGAAGAGCATTAGTAAGGCTACAAACCAATCTATACGATTTTCTTTTAGCTTCAACAGTTATCGAGTTATCATTGCAAAACTTTGGGAGTCGAACGACTTATTATTTTCTCGATGATTCTCGAAATAGAACTTGCTACTCTGCAAACATTTCGCAAGCGCTATGGGTCTACTTACTCTATTTGTCTTTCGAGGAAATCCACACCTATAGTTTTTTTATAGTCTTTGGTAAAAGTCCCTTTACAATATCGTTGTATCATACTAGATTTTCCTACAGCACCGTTGCCCACTATCACCACCTGAAACAAAAAGAAAGCGAATGTTTATAAAAGGTCTAATTAATGTAGTCAAAACCTCGAAAAATTTTAGCAGAAGAAAGATTGGACAAGAGCAATCTTTGCAGCTGATTGCAGAGGACAACCATTCACCAATGGCAACTTCAAAACTTATCGTATTTTATACCTCTCGGTTTTACCTACAAAACCAGCCTCAGTCATGACCTCTAGTAATTGTTAACATCTTAAGCCCTACTTTCAACAGTAATTACCTCAGACCCCTACCCCTAATAGTTCAGTAATACCGGATTCTTTCCAAGAACATTTCCACTCAGTTTTATAACAGACCAAATAGAAACCCAATATCCGGATTATTTAATGTAATTCGAGTATTTTACATTTCGCATGTTGAATCAAAATGATTTTTCCAACATTATCATATATAATAGTGGCCAAGTCAAGCTGAGGGTAAAATCGATTATTATAATTCACTTTTTTCTAATGGTCGGCAAAACCGCATCATTTTATTCTAATATCGCATTCAATTTAACCTCACAATAGTATATTGGAATATTTGACTGTTCAAGGTATTGGATATGATTCTCGATTATTATCAAATGCACCTACGTATGATTATTTTATGATTACCTTCAACATTCCGATTCCTATTATAATAATCAAGAAGTGTGAACTCGTCGAAATCTAACTCATTAAATTAAGTATTATTCAATCAATCTTCGCCAACAACTTTTTTGTTAATGTCATTTCCCCAGAAGAAATTATATTATTTCTTAAAGAAATTAATATTTCAAAAGATGGATGCGTGGGAATGAATTAGGCAAACATTTTTACAGCAAAAAAAATTAACCAAACATATGACGCAATCGTCAATAAACGAGTAATTATGAATTAAGGAGCGTTTTACAGTAATACATGATGGAACGGACCAACCTGTAATCCCCCACGGCAGATTCGTCCCTAACAATTTGAATTATTTATAAATGCTAAATATCTGTCAAAAAAGCAAAGCCAAAATTAAAGCTTCCAGTTCTAGCATGGAGAAAAAATCTTATTATAAAAAAATTAAAGAGAGAATGAACTCTTGACGAAATTGATTTTATCAATAAAAAATATTTTTTTAAAGCGGTCGTGTGTTTGCCATTAAAATCGAACATCTGCCATTTGCAAATATTAAAAAATAAATAAAATCAACAGCTTTCTTCAGTAATAGCATTCATTAACAAATAATTATTCGAACTTGAAAATAGGCTCGTGTCTGGTTAATGATGATGACTTCACGGTTTTTTTTCCAGCATTTTTTTTCTGCATTTTTACTTTCTTTCAAAAAGAAAACATTTCCAGGATGTGATAGCATTGCTGGGAGACAAATTCTTGGAATATTTTTTCGTTATTTCCACACAAACGATTAAATATTGATATATTCTAATCATAAACGAATTATTTAGATTGCCGACCACAACCATCATTAAATTCATTATTGGTGAAAGGCCGGTATTATCGAGACAGCTTTTAGAATCAGATAAAAGAAGAACAAAGGCTGCATTTATTGAAGTGTGCACTTCACTGAAGAAAACTTTTGTTACATCCTTTGCCAAAATAATAAATGAATGTTACATGCCAGCGTATAGGAAAAATCGTGAGAGAAAATGACATGACACATCTGAAACGAACTGAAAGAAACTTTGAAAAAAATGAAGAGGCAACTTGTCAGAGACACGAACATGATTATGAATTCGTCCGTTAAAGTGCCTTTATGAAAATCGAGCCAGTAGTAAATAAGGCGTTAATGTCAGATAATCAAACTATTTTCATCCCAAAATTACACTTTCGGTCAGGCAATCCACATTAAAAAATCATGCAAACGAAAAGACAAGGTATCCATACAAAAGCGGCGAAGTTCATTTGCACCGAATACGTAATTAAAACTAATAATGCTTGACTTGAACATACGGACATTGTTATGTTGTTAGGGGGAATGCCCTATGTATTATATACAATCATCTTGAAATTATATTTGGCATTCATTATCCTTCGATTAATCCTACACTTCACGTACTAGAAAAATATGTATCTCGTGTTGTATTACACGTTTTAACAATGAAATTTTACTTTTTATTATTTTTAGAAGTTTGAAATGTGTAGATATTAGGACATTTTCGTGTTTTAATCTAATTTTAATTTACAAGGTATTATTATGTTCATCAAGTAGGCTTTAAACAGTAAACAGGAAGATTTACATTGTCGGCGCCATGAAATTTTTTATAATTTGCATAGAAGAGCTCGGAAGTGGAATCTCCTCTAATAAGTAGGAAAAGAGGGCTGAAGAAGAGATAGTCTGATCGATGGACAGAGATCCTCACTTTGCCTTTCACAAGTCAGATTTTCCATGTTTCGCACTTAAACGGTTTATTCAGCAACATTCCTCCTGCACAAATTTGCTTCAGTCTTTGATTTTAAATGGCATTCTGGGTGGCATACTTAATCTCAATACCTAAAGTTGTTGTAGGTACATTGTGCAAATGGGAAAATAAATAAATAAAAGATCATGTTAAATTCAAATGATGCTTGTTTATCCCATGTATATTTTGCCTAAAATCATTCAAACTTTATTTATATTGCATTCGTTACGTTAAAATCTTCACACCCATTTACAAGGTTGTTCCTGTAACTAACATTCAAAATTTACAAATGAAATTAATTGCATTGTAATGCTCGTAAAATGCATCGAATTAGCTCCATTGCAATATTTTAAATTATTGGTTCTCAATGTTTGTTTTTAATAAATAATCTTTGAGCAAGATTGTCAGACAATTTCAATCATAATTAAGTTTAAATTTCACGGCTACATTATGCCATATCAGTAGAATTTTATTCTCTTCAAGTGGAGATTTTCTTGGGAAGCTCTGAGGCGTCCGCGACTTTGGGTGATTTACATTCTCAATGCTTGATTTCTCTGTACAGAGCGCTCACAAAATAATGCTGCAGCCCCAGTGCACCGATGATTCCAACGCTGCTAAATTGTACATCCGTTTGACCACATTTTATAAAACGAAAAACAGAGTTATTCTTCATGTTTTTCCTATTAATTGAAACGAAAGTACCAGTCATGCCGTATAAGGCGAACATACCATTACCAGCACAACAATTGTTGTGCCATATCTGTCAGATGTCCCAGGTTTTTACTTTTTTATAACAAAAACAAAACTAATGGTTTCCCGTCGCCGACTTAAATTGATAAAAAAAACATTATTGATCCCAAAAATTTAATTTTTTTTAAGGTTGGTTGAGGAGAAGGTAATAAGAATCTGATTAACAACTCGTTCTTTTAACTGACCGGAAATGAGCGAGGTATGAACGAATATCACGCAAAAGCAACATCCCGAGTGAAATTAAAAAGCCGTATCATATATGCGGGGCATAAAAGCTTCGCATTCGACCTGGCCAGTAATTAACTTAAATTTTGACAGGGTCAGGTATAACCTAAGTGTGAACCTAAATAACGTTTTTAGAAGTATAAATGAAAACCTGTTCCTTCTGTATTTATTATCATTATTGCAGTAATGAAATTACCAATTAGCTTCTATCTGATGAAAATGATGAATTAGTATTTTGTGCATATGAAGAATCTCTAAAATGGAAGCCAAATATGCATCAAGCCTTTTATTTGTTTACATATAAACATCCGACCCGTCGGGGTATTTACCAGTCAGAAAAGAACGAAGTAAAGCTAAAATAAATATTATATGCAATTAAAAATTCGGTAACGCTTCTTCGTATCCGATTTCTTTTGCCGGAGAGAAACTTAAGAGGCTAATGATCACGAAAAAGTTAATATTGTTGATATCCCACGTAATTATTTACTAACCTAAAGCAACCATTTGCTAATTTTTTCGTGTTTTTTTTGCATCGGCGTGATTCTTACACGCCTATTACCCGATATCATATCTCTCCGAACGTCCTGCTAATGATACAGTAATTTAATTTATATTAAAACTTCGCAGTGGGAATTTAAAACAAGGCATAATTCGTGTTTTACGAGTCAGCCGAAAACTCTTTTAAATCTTTATTGTTTTATCAGTTTCAATAAAGTCTGCTTGGAGTATTACTATGATGGTTCTTAAAGACTTGTACCACTACCTCCGCCAGTTGTAAAGTTTTCCATATCAAATAAATTCTGGTTCATTTCTTGTAAAACCTCATGTTGTGTTTTAGCCCTCTGCAGCACTGGCCTTCTCGAACTGGATGAGTCCGCCTTCTCCAGCACAATGCACTATGTGTGAGTTACTACTGAAGCCATATTATTTATTTGACGATGTTAATAATCATGCTGATGAGAGTAGTAAGTTATTGGACGCAGCATTCGCTATGAAATCAAAACTGCTCGGCCACGGGGATCCACGTGGGCTCCGAAAAAGATGTGGTTTCAGAACACGAGGAGTTCTTTTTAATCACGCACTCCACGTTTGACACCCATGCAAAAGCGTGGGTTGAACTATTGGTATCCAGATGCGCTTTGTTTCCTGAGGAAGCAATGGTCTGACAAGAAAATTGTGCACTACATAAATTCCTGCAGTGCCACGCAAAAATTTGGGCGCGGCTTCAGAAGTCACATATCGTTGTAAATTGCCTTTAGCAAGCTGCGCTCCAAGATATTGGAAGTCAGCCATATTTCTCGACTCCAAAACATCCATGACACTTGTATTCCAGCCTCTTCATCTGAAACTGTGCCCTGCAAATCACCCTCGATAGACTTATAATTCGTCCTAATGACATCGACCAAGTGGGGTGAACTTTTTATGTTTGCCGAGCTGAGAATCGACCACAGCAATAATTTGTTGGACAATACATCATCAAATCGCAATCAGAAACCTTCGAAAAATGTTATTGCCGCTCTCTCAATTTTTACCATGGACATTAAAAAGTAAGCCAAATACTAAAATGGAAAGAAGATTTCCATAAGGTTGTCAGTCACGACTGAGATTTCAATTATCTCCGGCTCCACAATTCATACAATAACTCGGTATCCATGCGTTCATGTTTGTTTAGAATGATAAGTATTTAAACATATAATTATTTGTAGCAAACTGTAAATTAAACCAATTGATTTGGGAATCGTAAATAGCAGAATGTTGTCTATATAAGAAATAAGCATGCGACGTGATCCACGTTCAAGAAGATTAACAATGTTGATTGTCTCGATATTTGAACAAAGCCAAACGGGACTTTGATGAAAGAGAAAAAACAAAAATATGCAGACTGTGATTGGAAAGAGAAAACGAAGATGACAAAATCGTCTGAAAAAAACTGAGGAAGTGAAATCGCAAGTTTAAAAGGAAATTATTTGCTCGAAT
Source organism: Liposcelis brunnea (assembly GCA_023512825.1). Taxonomy (NCBI): domain Eukaryota; kingdom Metazoa; phylum Arthropoda; class Insecta; order Psocodea; family Liposcelididae; genus Liposcelis; species Liposcelis brunnea. The sequence continues at coordinate 17,829,924 of CM042071.1, forward strand.
TAGTATAATTAAAAGTTACGAAAGAAAAATTTGTCGAACTTGAAAAATGAAGTCATTGTCATTGTCGTCTCGATATTTTTTTCGCGATGGAATTTGTTTTTTTAAAACAATGGATCGTTAAGTAATTTAAAGTGAATTTGCATGAAATGAACTTTATATAGAAAAAAAGTTTCCTCGTTAATCATGATCGTTATGCACTTAACAACGGCTTAATGAACACTGCGAATGACATGCAACGGCAGCAACGAAACCAAAAGGATACAGGATCATTTCATTTAACATTGCTTAAATCTGACTTTGTTTTGGAGGGAAACTCACAAAAGACCGGTCATACTCTTTACTCCTTACCAAGGATACTTCAGCTTGGCATGAGCTACAGTTCTTCGCCTGAAGATCGAAACATTGTGATATCACTTGACCAATGCTCTCAAACTTTGATGTTAACAAGAAAACTCAGTGTTTTCCCATTATGAAAACCACATAGTGCGTCAACAAACTTAAACCCGTTGCGCGGGGTCATTCAGAACAATTAATAATGCGTGCCGAAACCAGGCGTCGCCGTAAAAATGAAAAAATTCATAATTATACACTTAGTTAGGCGAATTAATAATAGGAGGCAGTCTCTAGAAAATCAGATCCAACAATAGAAACAGAAAGTTGAAATTATTCGCAAAATAAATATTTTAATATTTTACATGTCGATTACCATATTGCAGAAAAATCTAGTTATGAGGGGATACTTTCGGGCGATATCGTGATAAAAGTCCATGACATTGAAAATAAAATAACACGACGGGTAAAAGAATTATTTGCAAAGAACATAACTAAACGCATGATCACTTTTATTTTAATAATTAAAGGTAACAATCAAATAAATTACTTTAAATCGTTACATCGGCGATGAACAAAGTTTAAAACGATCTGTAATAATGATTCTAAGTGATGAAATTATATCTCTGGGAAATTTTACTTAATGGTTTTTTGATCGGAAAAATATAAAATGTAATTAATACCGACTTACTATTCACGTCAGCTTTAAAGAAAATCCGTTATCAAATAGAAATCTTGTTTAAAGCCGAGAAATATAGCAATGTCCGCTTTAGTCATGCAATAGGTCAATGTGAAGCTCTATGGAGGAGAAAAGTTTTTTAATAAAAATCTTATTCAAAATTCAATAGCACATTTTCCTAGACCTTGACGGGGGTATGATCGATTACTGCCCTGCTTTTCCTATAAAAATCAAGTACACGTTTTTCAACTAGGGAAATTATTTTCTTGAACGTTTATGGCACCTTTAAGGAAAATCACGCAAAAAAAAAAAAAACAGAGTTATGCTCTTGTTAACAAAAGGACGGGAAAAAATAACTTAATTTGCTAGATTTAAGATACGGAATGAAACTGGATTGAGAATGATTTATTGCGGCTTAAATAAATTTAAATTGGAATTTTAAGAGAAATTTTACAAAACTTTAATGTGTGATAAAACAATATTGTAATTATTTATTTAAAAATAAAAAGATAAACCAACACTTTTAAAGAAGATGTTTTGAATATTAATGGTTCAGAACTATCACAATCGACACTTCAAAATTGTTGGAAGATTTAAAAAAAGATCAGTTTTATATTTCCAAAGGCTAATTGTTATATTCTTTAACTATAATCAAAAGAGTTCTAACATGATTTATCATTACCATGGACACACCCTGGATGCATATAAAAATTAGAAGAATTAATCATATGCAAATTGTTTTGGCATTTACAAACCGTTATTTTGTTTTAACTTTTCAGATTCCACATAGCCATGGGGTGAGTTATACCTGCGGAAGGGGTTGCGTGTTAATTATTAGGAAAAAAAACAGCACAAAAAATATTTGTTTTATCAGTAGGAGACTTGTCAAATGATGGTAGCCCGAGCTTACTCTGGTTCCTGATTAATCTCTAGGCTTCAGCTGTTGAAATTAGTCTTTCTCTAGTTTGGCTGGCTTAAAATATAAATCGCCTAGCGGCTCTTCCAGTATATTAGCAAGGCCAGCTAGAGCTTGCCAAAGAATCCCTGTATTCGACTAGCTCAAACATGAAAAGAAAATTTAATATGATGAACAGTGTGAACTTTAAAAAAATAAAAATAGAGTTTATAAACTTGATAGCATAATCTTTATAAAAAGAACGCTATTTAAATGAAAGTTTAAGACATACCATATAGTCATTTCCCAACTGCAAAATTCATTTTTAATAATCATTATTAATGATTTCCTTTTATTCAAAATTTCCATATTCCGTGTTTCTTTTCTCTCTTCTTTTTTATCTTTTCCTATTATTTCCTTTTTGAAATTTTCAGCAATTTTCTCGAGAATGTCTAACAAAAAGATTTCATATGGCCCTTTACAATAAATTAGGGGTAACTAACAAGGGATTTCCTGAAAACTAAAGCGGAGAATGCAATCTTTTTTTTTCAAGTGAGAAAGGCACTAGACTATGTAATAAGTGAAAATCTATCCAGTCTTATTTATATTCAAGGTAACTGACCTTTTTGTCTTTCATAAATGACTTTTCTACACGCACACTATTTCCTAAGAAAAAGACCACAATCAAAAATACTGGCCGACCATTTTTTATCGGCTTCCTTTTTGATGGCCGGTTTTAAAAATTTAGTGTTTTGAAAGATAAGTGGAAATACTTGATTAAGTCAGAAAAATGATTTTGCGGTTTCCGCAATATTTTCCGCTTGTACAAGAGAATGTACGTATACTGATTACGGTCAGCAAATGTCACTTAACTAACTCATAGTATCACAAGCTCAAAGTATAAAACTGTTGAAGCACAAGCTCTCTCGAGAACATAATTGGTTACTTGGATAGGCTACTTGGGGGGATAAAAAAACGAAGGATTCGGTGAAGACGACACCGATAATTCCTAAATTTTTGATGCTGGAAAACAAGAGAAAACAGTCATACATGTATAGTCCGATGGAAAATATTAATCAATGCGGTGGTAAAGTTTCCAAGTACGTAAAGGAATCAAAGTAGATTCTTGTATCGGACCTTGTTTCAGTTGTGGATGGCACGATGGGGCGGACGCACATTTCAAAGATTTTTATCTATGATGCGAATGTTTTTTATTCCGCCAGATGGTGTTTCTAACGCAGAGTATCATTAGGATTTCGAGTCACCCTAAGAACTGAACATGACTTGTCTTTTGTGTCAGAAATGTAAATCCAGATCCCACCACAAAACCAAGGACGGTTAGTGACAAACTTCTCTTATTCTCATTAAGCATTTGTCTGTTTGTCAACAACACAGCTATCGAGATCACGGTTCCTAGCCCTCGATCCACCTGTCCGCCTCTTTTGAAGTCTTCTTTGCTGTCGTTTCCCATTTCGCTGAGCTTTCCTGCCTGCCCCTTTTAGCATCTTCCTTTCTTCGTTTTAACACCTCCTTTAATATCGAAATATTGGCCCCAAAACCTCTCTTGCACTTTACATGTCTGTCTTTTGTGTCGCTGGCACAACTAAAATACGAATCTATCGTCTCCTTGCATTTCTGAGGAACCATCAAATAAAAATTTATCATGCAACTGAAACTCCTATTAATTTCTCTCTATTAATTTCTCTAAACCAACTTTTGAAATAAAATTAGGCTCTTCATCGAAGGAACCTTAACAATAGATTCGATTACGCACTCCATGACACCGCAGTCGTATCATATGTCATGTTCAGTTTCCATCAAAATGACTGCCAAATACCAAGTACCTATAATTTAAACGTCAATGCTTGTAGCATCCGCTATTTTCATTTCACCTACGGTTCTTTTCCATCCGCCGTTTTCATTTCTAAAGAAGGGAGTTTCTCCTCACAACTCTGACCTTTTTTATTTCCTATATTTAATTGAAAAAAAAAAAATCATTCCGATAATTATTTTAAACGGGTTCTGCTAAACGCGTCACCATCAATTATAACAATAATTAAACGTGATATCGTCTGAGGAATCAATTTACTATTACAAAATCCGATGCATCTTTCTGTTCAACGTCCGTAACGTTGATTCAAGCCATTAAGGCATTTTTCGCATCGGTTTTTTTAAGTCCCTAAAAAAATGTTTACGTAGAGCGTAAGAATATAATAAGTCTAAGACCAGAACCAATGGACTTGCCGTCGATAATTGATTGTCATTAAATCTAACACAGTGAGACGTTTTATAAAATATAAGTGACAAGGAAATCGAGTTGCTAATTAAATCAAATTAAACTTTGATTAATTAAACGAGATTTGGCGATGCTTGGCACTAATAAATGTTGGTTCTAAAACTAACACTGAATTCCTCGATTTTAAAAAGATTTTGCTGAAATTAATTTAATGCGCGAACGACTTTTTGTCATGACGGTCAATGTGGTCATGATGAAAAAAAAGCGCACAGGCAAAAATTTACTTTTGTTTCGTTGATGACAAAACTAATTCGCTTTTGAATCCAGGAAACTATGTAAGCCCGTTGTGATAAATAAGTGCATAAACCTGCATAGGTAACATTTTACTGATGTCGAAAGACAAAATATAGCGAATCTAATTTTAAATTTACGATCTGTCGCCTGTACAGAATTATACAAATTCTTGAGCATTAACTGGAGCAAGAAATCTAGCCGAAATATTGTAATGTAAATGTTATAATGATAACCTTCGATTCGGACTGTTTCAATTGTTAATTGATGGTTTTCAACTTAAAGAGTGGGATTCATCGGAACAAGAAAATGATTCTTGGCCATCACGATATGTGCAATTATGCAGTTGTGCTAATCAAATCTTCTTTTTCATCACTGCGATTCAGTAAGAAGTGCAGCGATCCGGGGGTCGCTAAACAAATACCAGTGATTTAAGTGATTGCTTTGTGGAAGGGAGACCAGATGAATCTGGTCAGGTTTTTGTTTACTTTGCAAGAAAGAAAGAAGAAAATCAAACTTTATTACACATTAAAAGAAAAGCAACGTCTGCTATTTCTGCCAAGTGATTTCTGTTATTTACATAACGTAATTTCATTTCGAATACTACTCCATAACAATCTTGTTTGAGTGAGACCGTTCCGTCTTTCCAGACTTTCCCTATTCGGGTTTCAGTCTCCACCGGTACTTTGATATCCTCGTGCCACAAGATCTATTTACAACTGCTCGAGCTATAAAATTAACGTCTTCATTTACCTGACAAAGAAAAATTTAAAAAAATTTTGCGCCACAGATCAACTGCATGTTGTTGGGCTGAATTTGGCAGGGGTAATAAAAGAGGCGAGCAGAACTACTTTAGTTCTGCAGAAATAATTAAGAAGTATAACGGGTCAAATTAGATAGCATCCTAATCAACGCCATATCAAAGAATAGTGCGTAAAAAACATAAAACCCTCTCAAAAAATTATGCAGCTATTAAAAAAAACAGGCTTATTAAAAATAAACTTTAGTCGAAACGCCGACAATAAACCAAAATGAGAGTAATTAATAAATAAAAAAAACCTGATGCAATTGTTTTCCCCTTACAAACAGTAATAACATTCACTTAAGTAATAAAAAACAACATTGCTGCATTTATTTTTACTAGTAAAGACCAAGCGCTTTTGCAGATATGTTTTTCTTGAAAAAAATATCTGGCTACGAAAAGCCGCATCTCCTTCCTTAATTTCACTTTTTCCGAGCTTTTTTTAAAAACCTATATTCACTTGCACAATAAATTAATTTTACGAGTTAATTTTTTATCTTTGAAATGACTTTCAGAGGCTGTACAGTATATTGCTAACGAACTTGATAAATTTATAGCTGTCATTATTCCAGTGGAATCTGGATCAGACGTTTGGGAGGTGTCATATTTACATTAACGAGTAAATTTAAAATCTGAAAATTTTTTCCTCGCAGAACGAAATTGAAAAATTTTTAATTTTGATTAATAATTTAAAAATCGGTTCTTTAAATCACTTTATAACGATAAATAAATTAAAACGATGATGAATGAGCTGCGCCTACTGAATTTTTAAATATCCCGATCAACGAAAAAAGAATCAACTTTGGATATTTCTTGTTTTAACGATATTTTTATGATGCTATTAAATTCACTCAAAATATTTAAATCGATTAAGTTATTTCCTAGTTTGGTTATGTCTTCATACTTAATAGATATGTTGATGGTAACTCGTATAAACTGGACGATAATACTTCTCACGGGTGTTTATGTTTACCGTGAAAGGTTTACTTTCGGAATAATGTAATAATCAATACGAATAGGAAAAGTTGTAGAAGGAAAAATGTTCCTTTTTCAATTATGTGGGATGTAGCTTGACTTTTAAGTTAAAAGAGTTCAGCTAATTGAGCTGCAAACCCAAAAGTCCCTTCAGCTCAATGGTGGGAAGCTAAGAAATAATTTCCTGTGTCGTAAGATCGATGGTTCGATTTAAAACTCCTATTTAACAACACTGAAACCAATCCCGAATCCAAATTTTGCTTAAGCCAGAATTCCAAAGATCATTCTTATTCAAACCTTGGTGGCGTTACGTACATTGCTGTTCGGCCTTAATGTCCCAACCAATTCCCAAGGAGTCCTAATTGCAGCTGTTGTTTAAATGACTTAATTGCTATTCCTCTGTTCGAGTGCCCTCATTGCTACTATTGTTCAACTATGGTGTTTCTGTTGCCATTATATTGTTCACACTTAGTGTCCAACTGCCAGACATACCAACAAAGGTAACTCTTGTCCAAGTATCTTAATTGATATTTCTTCTTTCGAGTGTCCTCACTGCTACTGTTGTCGACTTTAATGTCCTACTTGCTTTGCTGACACTGAACCAATCAATGCTTAAGTGTAGAGTCGTACACTAAGTACAGTTGGCTCTAGAAAGGGTGGCCGCTGGTGAACGCCACCATCGCCATTTAAGGTTATTGTTATTCAGTCAGCCTCGTCAGCCACTGGATATTGAAAGGCTCTGTCTGGTCTCGGAGATGTGCACAAACCAGGATGAAACAGGCTTTAGGCTTTCTTGAAGAGGAAGAAGTATACTGCCGTTCATACAAAAACTGTGATTCTAAACTCCACTTCTCTGCATTGTAATATAGGTTCTTCTAAGTTTAAAGGATCCTAACCTGCTCGATGCTGTACTTAGCTTTCTTCCTCAAACATTTTAATTAAGAATTTTGATCTCCCCTCCAACGAACTCTCAATATCTATTTACCCCAATACCTCCTAAACATCTAAAAATAGCTAAATTCCATGAGTTTCACTAAACACATGAAAATATTTAAATGGTTGTTGTGATCACGAAACCAATTATCTAATTGTGAGTTTTACGTAATTTAGTTACCGAATCCCTAATTACCCAGAAAAAGGATTGAGATAAATGCATATTGATTAAAGGATTGTGATCGTTGATGGTATCGGTTTTAAACTGATTGATGCACAACTACCTTTGATGCGCGAAATATTTATAATAAACTGATTTAAATTGATTTCTATCGCTTTTTGTTATTAGGAAAAAAATATCTAATAAGAAAAACAGAAGTGTTGAAATTTTAATTATGAGAATCTTATCTGTATGTGTAGTATCGACGTGTTCCTGATGCAAAAAATTCTTGCATTGATGCGAAACTACTTTCTTTACCTCGGGGCAGTCATGAGTTAACAATTGAGCTGTTGTATATAATACGGTAATATACGTATAAATAAAAAAAACCTCATTTAGGACCATCATTAGTATTGTGATTTGTTAGGTGAAACTTCTTGACCTTGAAATTTCGATTTATATTTTTATAATGGGGACTTTTCGAAAGCCGCGTGGGTCACTAGCACTCAAACCATAAAAAATAAATGTAAATTTTTTATTATAGGAAAATCGCGAAAACGCGATAAAGAGGGAAAATGTAATTAGAATGGTAAATTGGGGAAAAGTTGCAAGTTTTCTGTTAAGCAATCTTAATTCAATCGGCATGCTATTTCATTTTAGGTCAGTGTGTTGAAAGTAAATATTTTATAAGTTTCCCTTTTGGACAGAGTTTCAATCCTCTGCTTAAATTCCCACGTATTGTCGGGGAATGTTGAGTCAATGTTGTTAATTTTTAAATAGGTTATATGCTGATTTCGTATAAAGCTAAAGGAATCGCTTTTACATTTGTTCGACTGAGCAGAATATTTCATTTATGGGCGAGAATAACTGAATGTTGGCATTGGTTGACATGTTTGTCCTATTTAAGTTTTCGGGACGAGGTTTGACATTCAAGAGCTGAATGCCAGTGACGTACGGGATAGCTATCCTTGAAAGAGGTAACCTAATGACATGATTAAGTCAAAAATTGGGGCAGCATGCAGAGGTTAATGTTTTTGTACGAACAGTCTTCCTGCGAACATTGTAGATTAAATCCACAATGCAGATCAGGCTCCGACGATTTAGCCATCTTCAACAAGCTTAATTTCTGTCTTGTGTTTCACATCAAAACAACTTAGTGGGCAAATTAATCAGGTCACAGTAGCTAGGTGAGCTACACTAAAAGGAAAACGACTTCTCAGTTGCACCAATTAAGATTTTTTCACAAAAGCTCTCCCAATATCTCAACAACTCGAACATATGCTTTGCATTCAATCTTGCATTTTCCGTATCAGATCAAACTCAAGCGAAGGGCAAGCAGAGATCTTGGCGAAGGTTTATAACCAACCTCAAGCTATATCGAATTTATCCTGAGTACTTTATACCAGGAAAGGTCCCTCTTTCAAAAACATCTGGTCAATTCCAAATCGATTCCTTAATTAAATAGCTCGCAATACACAAAAATTAAATAATAAAACAATAAAAACAATGTAAAATGGCCAATCCACCGTTAAGAAAAATTCTTCTCATCAATGTTTCCGTTTGTAAGCACAAAAAAAATTCACATCGTTAATAATGAAAAACGAAACAATTGATAATTGATGAGTAACAGTTGAACTGCGGAAACAAAATGAATATAACGAATCTGTTTCTCGGTTTATTAATAGAGAGTTAAATTAACATAATTCAAAAACCCTTGAATTATGATCTTCAGCTCAATTTGTTTTCCTTTAGTTAAGATTTCTCGTTAACGATTAAAATATCATGATTTTTCGATAGCACGGGTCAAAAATGAATGGCTAATATTGTTCAAAGGTTTATTTCTCAAAAATTCCGATGACGAAGTAAAACTCATCATGCGGTTTAATCATGGTCAAGATTTAACCTACAAAAAATATAATGCTCTCTATTTTTTTTGTCGCCTCTCTCGCATCTTCTTACTACCGCATGTATCCTAACCTTTAATAACTTATTCTAATGGCTAGGTTCAATTACCACGAACAAGTTCAGGTTCACATAATGGAAACGAAATTCCGTAAAAGATGAATAGAGTATACTTTAAAGTATATTATAGTTTTATAAAAAAGTATTAGGAGTGATTCTGAAGAACCGGTCAAAAAGAACAAGTTTTGTGACACACTAAGAACAACCGTCTCTTCGATAGGAACGGGTAATGAAATTTAACTTTCAAAGTCATGCGCTTTACGTTTTGTTGCCTGATCTTCAAGTGATCTCAATTTTTTTCCAAGGCTTGATTTGGAAAAAAAAAAGAAGACATCAACATTGTCGCCAATTTTATAACGGCAGGAAGTTTAGAAGTCACATAGGTTGGGCTCGTTAGGACTTTCACCGTTGACAATCATAAGAGCATTAGGCAAGGTTGATTAGATGATTCTTCAAGTTGTGGAATTCAAGCTATGTGGCGCTAGCTGCAAAGATTGTTGGATTTTGGAATAGAACTTAGTAATTATTTACTACCCAGTGTTTTTTTTCAGCCTCTTTGCGTCCATTGCTGAACATAGACCTCCCTCAGTTCATGCCACCCGCCTCGGTTTTCCGCCGCTCTCACCCAATGTAACCCCGCAGTCTTCTTTATATCATCATACCACTTAGTTATCGGTCTTCCACTGCTTCGGTGTCCAGTCCATGGTTTCCACTGTAGGATTCTCCTGTTCCACTCCTACCATCCTTTATCGTCGCAAGATGTCCTGCGTAGTCCCACTTAATCCGAACTGTTTTATCAATCACATCAACACTTTTGGTGGCCTTCGGATCGTTTTATTTGATATTCGATCTCTCATGGAAATACCAAAATTGCTCGTTCCATCGCTCGTTGTGCTACTTGTAGTTTTGTGATGATTTGCTTCGTGAGAGTCCATGTCAGTGCTCCATAGGTTAAGACTGGGAGTATGTATTGGTCAAAAACTTTTATTTTGCGGAATGGAATTCTTGTTTTTCAAAATTTTTGACTTTTTCCCAAATGCGGTTACCCAAAAAATTCGGAAAACTAACCCAGTAATTAGTGTGTTGCAATCAGCCAAAAAAAAAGTAGTAGGGGTAATACCTTTGTTCTGCTTCGCAGAATAAGGCGATGCGAATATAGTTCCACAAGAAGAATCCGAGCCTTTCCCTTGCTAAGACCGTGAACTTTCCAAAGAATCTTTGCCATTCAGTTGGAATATTTCGAGAAGTAAAATTGCATTCGACTTTAAAATTTACAAACCTTTTACACGTAACGGAACGCGATAATTTAAATTACTCAGAGCCATTTACTCTCAACTATGTTTGATTATAATGGTCTAATGGATTAAGTAAGAAGCAAAATGCAAATAATGGGAGTAACGTACCTTAATGGCTACTTCAAGGTCTTCTTCCTTCATGTCGAAAGCACAAAATCGCTCACTGGCGTAGTCAGCCGCATGTTGCTGAGCTTTAAACTTTTACAAATGAAGGAACGCTGTCTGGTTTGGCGGCACGCAGAAATTGTATCTGAAAAAAAAATTAAACTTAAAATCTTTATGCCAAAAAATTAATCACACATACATTTTTCTTAATGCTAGCAGTGGGGTCAGAAAATTGGGAAACCCAGAGAAGTCATGATTTTCAATCTAGGGGCAAAGGCTATTAACACAACATTCAGGGTCTAATAGTCAAAGGAAAGCCTGGCGAGGCTTTCTAATCTTCAATCCACCTTCTGGCACTAAATAAGTATGGCCTTAAAAAGGATATGGCAAACCATTCAAAGCGAGTCTTTTTATCTAAACTATTAAACATTTATTCCTCATTTATAAATTACATTTTTTAATGTTTATTAATAAAATGAACGACATTTTAACCATATTTTACTCATTTAACGACTCTTTTAGTGCAATAGTAAAATTTATAAATGAAATTATTTTTCACCCAACGCTCATTCATTCAAACAAATAATATTTTGACACCTTCGCAAATGAAGAAAGATAGAAATCGAATGCAACTATCATTTTAAAGTGATGAAAGGCCATAAGTGATCATTATTATAAGAGTAAACTGCCTATTAGTTAGTTGCTGCAATTTTTAAATTGCCTCATCGAAACGGTATTTTAATTAGTTTCATATAACTTTTCTAAATTATAAATTCATTCACAATGACAAGTAGTTTAGCTTCTTCGTTTGGTCACAATCTTCTGATTTAAGATGACTTTATATTTATTTTGCTTCTTTGAATCGTGAAACATCGAAAAAAAATTATTGCATTCGGAATTGCTGTAATTTTAAAACCGCGTGATATTAACTAAAACATTCTCGCCTTTTAACTAAAATGTAAATTAGGTTAGTGAAAACTATTTTAAAGGAAGAAGATCTTATGTACAAGTTCAATTATGGACCGATGGCAAATTGAAAATCGCTTCAGTAGTAAAAATCTTAGGGTACTATATAATTATTGATATACAAAAATAACTTACTTGGCTTTGGGCAAAAACTATTCGGTGGTATGTACTGTGAATGAGGAAGTTTCAAAATGAAACATAATAATATATGTAAGAGGCAAATATAATAATAACGCGGTCGAAAGATGGATCTTCACCTATGAGATTTAAGAAATATGTCGTGATATTTATTCATTGTATAAGCAAAGCCTTGGGAGTGTAATCATTTAAAATGACGAGAAAAATGCTAAAAGGATTTTCTAATTCCTCGGAACAATAATACCTTTCATAAATATAAAATAATTCGACCTGATTTTACATGGCTCAAAGCACTAACGTCTTTTCTTAGGTTCATAACTTTACAAAAAAGTTTAGGCTGAGGATTGGCACTCCAGGTTCCTTCTGACCCGAAAGGTAGTAATCTGGTAAGGGTCCCTACTCAGGGTTACGAGAAAGTAGTAGGCAGCATTGCCACTATTAACGGGTTGAGCTCATCAAGAATTGATCTCCTGAAGAATTCGCCAGTGGCATCTATTGGCAGGATTGGAACAATCGGAATTGCGCTGTGGAAGACAACGAAAAAACCACCACCGTACTTGTTTCTTGTAAATTATCATGGCGATAAATCACTATGATGATCGCCGATCTCCATGGGAGAGGCAACTGAAGAAGAGGACTGGTGAAGCGGCTACAGGCAGGGGCTGCTCTGTACATCCTTCTGGCAGACAAATTTTACGCCTGCCAAAAGTTGATCAAACCATTTCCTAATGGTAATTCGTATTTAAATTGATTGATGGCCTACGCACTCTTTTTCAAGTTTCAAATGGAATTGGTCACATTACCGCATCTCGAGAGAAACCTTATCGCTTATAATAAAATGGCCAGATAAGCCTTTTTTAACCGATCCCTTAGTGAGATCATACAACAGGGCAATATTCCTAATCGAAAAGCAAAAAAGGAAACTTTAAAAGCAGGAATTATCCAATTTACTAACGTCTAATCTGGTTTTTTATATTAACTGGAAAGGTTACTTAACTTTAAAGAAAAATTTCTTTCGGCGAAGTGTATAATGAATCCTAAAGCGATCATTCTTCATGTTATAAATTATAAGTACATAATTAAAATATCACTCTGGGGTAGATATTTGCATAATAAAGTCAATTGAAAATGTCATACTGTGAAACTGATTTTTGATTTAGTTTTAAAAACTGTTAGATCACTGGTTTACAAGCTTAGAAAAAAGATAATTTTTTGTTGAAATGCTAAAAAAAATTTTGTCTTGATCAGTTTAACGAGGCATTAAATATGCTAGAAATAAGTAGTACCACATTCAATCATGTTAGGCATTTTTATTCAATGTTGTCACTAAAGTTAAGTCTGTAAAGCTTGAATTTTCCCGCCTCTTTCAAAATGTTGGAATAAAAATCATGGCATTGGAAATTCCTGACTTTAGTGGCCTTTTCCATACTAGATTTTCTCAACAGCTGAGCTGCTGTAAAAAAGGTTGCCTTTACTTCACCCATCTAGAATTTCATTCTGGCGCCGTTCCTGTGCACCGGCTTAAATGATTACATATTCAAAGTATTTACGATGCACAAGATGATATTATAACCACTAACAAGCGTGGCACTTTTAGAATGTGACTCGCTGTAACGGAGACATGTTTTAAATGTTTAGCTGGAATTAAATACTCCTTACAGCTATTCGCCTCCTAGACATTAAAACACTCATATTTTCTGCATTCGCTACATTGCAATTGCACTAAACTTCATTTTAGTTTCAACTGCAATAACAACACCTCCTCTTTTAGAAATCATCATTTTACTCATTTAAAAAAAACCTGCCACAATAATAATCCCGACATTTTTAATTGGAAAATTAACAACCAGCTTTTCAATTCGATTTATATTAACACTTGCAAAAAAAATTCCGACCGAAGCGAAATTTATTCAATCCTGCTTTGGTGGCCACTATCAAAATATGTTATATTTGTGCACGAAATCCCAAAAATTCTTGATAAATTGCCTTTGGAAAACAGGCTTTAAACACCTTCCAGATATTTATACGAAGAACGAAAAAAAACCTGTTGGTCAATCTGTACTTGATTAACGGTTGTCAACATTGAAATCCGAGTTTCATACATTTACGAAAAATCATTTTAAGGAAGAATGTATCCAGAAATCATAGATGCAGATTTAATTCTGAAACTCACATTATTCAACTCCCAAGTCAATGATATATGAGCGTTCTTGGAATCGTGGGCAATATAAAAAGTATCAAAACCTGGTTGCCGGTATTTGTAAAAGAATCGTCTGCCTACAGCCACGTTACAAAAAAACGTGGCCGTAAATTATTTTCTACAAGTTGGAAACCACGCAAAAATGTGAGATAATTCGCCGATCAAAATATTTAAATAAAACCGAGAGATTGAGATGCTACTGTGGTCAAAATATTTGATTTTTATTATTAAAATCATTCTGTAATTTTTATAGAGATCAACCATGACGAGGATAATCTTTATCTTGTTAATCGCAAATTCTCAGTTGAATTAACAAGGCAATTGTGTAATGAACAGCGGCTGCCGTAATATGATGATGTCATAATTAGGAAAATTGTCTCTCTCAAAATGCAAGAAGGTTATGCATTCGAAGAGGAGCGGCAACGACCTTTTGCAAAAAAAGTTCTGGAGATGAAAATAATGACTTAATTAAGATAGTGAAGATATATTAAAGACACCATTACTTATATTTCTGGAATTACTTTCAAGCTAATTAGGCTATTAAAAATGGGATCTGCTTTTTAAAAATATATTTTAAGGTAAATGTCATAAGTAGAAAAATAAGATATCGTTAGTGTTAAGTAGTACTGTTCTCTAACAGCTTTTTACTTGATGATCATTTTGAGTAATAATAATTAAGTTTAAAGTAAAGATCAGAAGAAGTATGGGAAAGAGAAGGAAAAAAAACAGCAGCGAGGTGTGAGATATCGTCTTCTTCATCATAGAGTGCCTCCCCACCACGGGAATTGGCGACATTCATGGCTGGAGAGCTTATTGCCCCGTGCAAGAGACCCTATAGCCGGATCGACTGTCTTGAATCTTGTACAGCAAACCCTCGGACATGATGGCTATACTAGGGAGGTGAATGTGGTGGCTTTCCAACACCTTCCGCATCGCAGCACAGGAGCCATACCGTCAGTCCTCGACTCTGCCTCCTGCTTTCTGGACTTAAGCCTAGCCAAATTTTACCGTCTTCAGCCTTTAGCCAGTACTGGCTAAACTGGCTAGCCAGTACTGGTCAAATAAAAAAAATCATTCACTCTTCAACTTGCATTAACACACATGAACAAGGTACAAAGATATACCCAGCGACCACCCATGCTGTGACAAAACCCCACAGTGAAAAAATCCAGCACGATAGCGTAATTACCTTTCAATTACACATATGGATAAATTTAAATGAAGTAACAAAGCGATGGATGAGCAACAATATCCTTCGCACGCGGTTTAATAATGATTGACCGTTTATGACTTATAAAGCATATTTATCCATCATAGCAATCTTTCCGATCAATTCATTTATTTTATCTGTCGGATTGCAAATGGCACGAGGAAAATGCAAGAGGCGAAATTCTACCGGTTACCAGGCGCAAAGGCAATAACCTTGAATTTTATTGAAGGTACAAGCTATATTATATCTTGTATAAGATAAGAAAATGCACCCAGCTGGTGTAAAAAAAAAATTCATGATCTCGATCATTTGCATATGATGAAATGGAAAGGTGCCAAGCATGTTCCCTGCAGTTTTTAAATTGAAACACCAATTTAAGAAGTAAACTAACGCCAGCAGCCTTGCTCTATTATCTGACATCGTGAGCCGACCATCCCACCGATTGTATTATTGAGTGAAAAAAAATTCCTTCAGTGTTTCGTTCATTCACCTTTTGATAATAACACAATATCATCATTGCACTCAGATTGTTCATATAATATTCAATAGATTGGTTATAATAAAATCGGCTTCTTATTCCTAATGCAACACTATTGAAGATGTTTTCCTAATAATCAATCTTTCTTTCGAGCTTGAGTAGATTATGATGCAGAAGCACAAGAGATGGGTTGACGGCTTGAAATCTTGGCATTTACAAAAACGATTTGGTTGTATGAAAGTTAAGACTAAAAGAGCAAGATCAGTGGGTCGTCGACCAATCAACCAATCTAAGATCGTCGTCCAACAAATCTAAGAAAGAATCCTCTACTTAGCCGGCATTAAACTGTAGGCCCCATATAGCTGTGTCAACTCGAAACACACAAACCAGCAATATGCAGAGATGTCGCCTACGCTCGAAAAACGAGCATGGCACCAAAGGAAGAATCTGCCACAATTAACTATCTGCATCTCATATTCGACACCTGAAAACATCAACCTTTCATGTGTCGGATCAAACCTGAAGAGGGTTTATTAAACATTTAATCTAACAGATGTTAGTTTGGAAAAAAAATTTGTTTCCATAAGGGAATTAAATAAAATAAAGTAATGTGAAGGTTGAACTTGACCCATCTAAATTACTTTGAAATAAATTAATTCGGTCTGTGTATTTTAACACTCGATTTGAAAAACATGAATTTTTCATAGCATATATTGCATGGATAGGTTTATTGCTCGTAACACCTTCATAAACTTTCCAATTTCAGGATTGCAAGTTTTTCTACGGTATCATTAGCTGGCTATTTAGCTTATGGTCTGATAACTCAATGGCGGATTAATGAAATATAGGCTCTGGCTACTTTTTAAAGATGGCCTGCTTGAAAAAAAGATATCATTTTGGTCTAAAACTTCTGAAAGATTAATACGGTTCATAGCCTGGGTCTTAACTAGTCTAAGGATTTGAAAAACTAGAACGGAAATCAAAATAAAAGTGCCAGGAAAAAGATTACTACTCCTCAGAGGAATTGCATGATTTATTTTCTTTGCCACAGATCAAAATGCCAAAAAATAAAAAATGTGAAGACCTACAGACCCATAAAAAGAAGCAAGCAGGCTAGCAAAGAGCCAGCAAATACCTGACGTAAAGGCTGGAGACTTGGAGCTCATAACAAGACAGATTTCATACCAAGCGCACCACCGGGACAGACGTTTAGGTAATAAGTGATACCAAAATCTTCTAATTAAAAAAAGAAATTTATTTTAGCCTGTTGAGCTGCTACCTTCAAGGGTTTTTATTGCTTTTCCTGGTCCTCTACAAGGCTTCACCCACGCCTTTATACAGCCTAATAGCTCTATCAAGCTTACCCGATGACGGCTTAAGCTGCTAGCCAGTCATTGGGTAAGTTCTGGTTTTTTCTCATTGATTTTTTAGGCTTTAAATTCTTACATTCAAAATTTCTTTCTCTTGCACATTTATCATACGCTCGAAGACACACTGTCTCGCCTTTCAACATAATATAACCAAGTGGAACCATAAACGCTTGTAATCACATATTCATATTGTTCATTTTCCTTCAAGTCATTGCAATTCATTTCAAATTTTTTTATTAATTGTTTAAACCTACATGAATCGCAAATGTAGGATGATACCTGCAAGGCATTAGCAATAAATAACGAGAAAAAAAAAAGTCAAAGGGTTGAAAGCGAAATTTTTATAATCCCTAGCTCAAGATCTTATACGTTGATAAATTACAACCTTGTGTCATAATTTAAAAACAAAATCCAGAAGTTGTATGATTTCGGTCCTTGGACACCTACCGATGCGGTTGCCACCATTATGTACCAAAGGATAAATAACAGTATATAAGGACAAAATAAATTATTAGTTAATAGTATTCAGTTCCACATACTGCAAAGTAGCCACTGACAACTTTCTTCTTTATGATTGATAGTGGCTATTGTAGTAAAATATGGTTTGGCCGATGAGACGTATGTAAATCGACTTGTTTTCATTCTCATTAAACCTGCTGTTATACTCTCATCTATAACCAGTTCATCTGAACTCGTATACAAGATTCTTAGATATCAAGGGATCATTTTTTTTATATTTCCTACGACACTGATACTGCGTCGACCTCTGCACGCAATTTCAAGATAGCGGAAAAATCATTCTTCAAAAATTCAAAATTCTGACGTCAAAAAGGAAAGTATTTTCCATGCGTTTTGTGGTTTGTGTTCCCATTCGTGACTTTTTATAAAGCGATTTTATTCAATGGAGTCATTTTGTTAATATCTAGTTTTCAATAACCCACCTCAGAATTCTTCCCGTCATTCAAAAAAAACTAGAGCCGTTTAAAAAGATCTAGAATTAATGTTTATAAATGCAGGTTTAAGATCTCCCGAAAAAAAAAACACCGGAAATTAATCCGGTCATTAGGCACAGACTTTGATAGCGTCCATTCAAGACTCATTTTAATGTGGTGTAATTACTTCAAAATTTGTTAAGAGTTACTTATGGCTAAAGACAAGAAAGAAGAAAAAAATGTTGTAATAAGGAATGGTTCTACAGGCGGACTAGACTGGTTTAAAACCCTTTTATTAACCATTTCCTTTCTTATTGTAATAGCTCGTAACACACTTCGAGTTCGAAGAAGAAGCCACCGGCACTAACAATTTGGGATTTTCATGTCTGTAACATTTTGAAAGAGAAGGTATACTTATTGACATCGCGAATGACTCACATCGATCAGATTTATTCTCTAACGTGACTTGCTGCGAGTGGAGAACCCACTTTTTACAAATGCCAAACATGTTTAGGTTGAGCATCATTTAGGCCATCACAAATAAAAGTAATTTTATAAAAAAAAGGATTAGTTTTTTTTGTAAAAATGAAAATGAAAATGTTATGTAATCTTAGGAGATTTTCAAGGTGGGCTAAAGGAAGTCATACATTCAGATATTAGACTAATAAATATAAATGAGCTGAATTGAAATTTTATGTGGCATTGTGTTCAAGAAATGTTGGTTGAAATAAAGACATGAAAAGATCATAAGAATTGCAGAGTCTAAAACCTGTTAATGATTCATTGAGGAATATCGTAAGGCTAAATTTTCCAATTGTCCCCTGCCTTTAACATCAAATAAATCACTAAAAATTTTTTTAAATTTCCAATAGCAAACACTTAAGTTTTTTGGGTAATATGAGATCAGAAGAACCCTGCTCAATGAAACTAAACATGAAATTTAAAAAAAAAATGGAATAATAAACCAGTCACAAAGCTTTCTCAACTGTCACATGACTTTGGATTTAAAAATATAAAATTTAAATTAACCATATACAATTAGGCTTCCTTCCATTTCAAAAAATCTGCAATTTGATTATAAAAATCTCTCACCAGCTCATCAGCTTGATTACCACTTAGTCAATTTACCAAATACAGTAACAAAAAGGACAAAATTTATCCTAGGATGTTACAAATTACTACCCATATTTTGTAATTTACGGGTTTTTAAAAAAAACTGAGGAGACATCCTGTTCCTCAAACAATCAGTTTGATAACTCTTACAAAATCATAAACTATATCAAATAAATTCAAAAGTGTCATTTTTCTTGTTTACTCTCCACCATCCCTTTGTATTCCGACCAGTTACAGTAAAATGGTAGCTGGTTAGCCATTACTTAAGAAATATCCATAAAAAATTCTGGTAATTAAGAAATGCCCTCGGTCCCTCATTTAATCAAAGTCCTATACCTACCGCTGATTATAATTAACATCAATTTCTTTAACAAAGAAGCATTACGGAATGCTATTTAAAAGCAAGGTAAAAAAAAAAAACAAAACAAAGATCCCCATTAAAAAAAATCCGCGTCCCTAATCCCGTAGGTAATACCTTAGTCGCCATTATAAAAACTTTCGTCATATCTGAACACCCGTACCTTGACCATAATTAATACCATTTATATAAAAATCACCACGAAGACTAACCTTCTCGTTAATTTATCCAACATTGTAATAACCAAAATAATCCAAATGAAAATGAATAAAAGAACATGTACTACCACAGTCACGCAATAAGTAAATTCACCCACCTCACACGCTGGCCCGGACAACACTGGAGCTGGAGTGAACCATCCGATCCGAGTGAACACCGCTGGACACAAGGCAATGGCTGAAGACAGGTGTAACATCTAAACAAAGGTGTGGCGTGTACACTATACACTTTTACTTTGACTTTTTTCATTTCTGTTCTTAATTTCCTCTACGGTTATCATTTTGTCTCCGCTAAGACGTCCATGACGAATGTTGTCAGCTCGTTGTCTAGACGAACAAAAACAATAAATGGTGCGTTAAATAGTTGACATTGATTATAAAACTATTTAAAAATTGGTTATTTAGAATTATGTTAATTCACATTGTAAATGTCTTGGTTTATGAGAGATTCCATGTAGGAAGCTCGTATGCAAAGATAGTGGTTCAGAAATTACCTTTTTTTGTCGCCTAGAAACGATGATCCTGCATAAATTTTTGATCGATGTGAAGTGAAAAGTATAGAGAATTCATTAATAAAACTTTTAAACCATAGTTTTCAGTAAATTATACATAAATTCAGCTGAAATAAGGACGCGTGGGTTCGGAAAAAAAAGCGGTTGAATTCTCTATTCGGAAAGGTGGTAGCACTGCTACACTTCGACTTCAATTTCAAAATGGCAGCGAAAGAAGCAAGCAAAATAGTTAAACCATTATCAAATTTATTACTTTTAGGTACTTGTATGCCGTCTCTAAGGCATAATGCTTCAAAAGTACGTGTAAGAAGGCTAGAACTCGATACCTTTCTTAATATGGTAAGAATTAAGGGAATCAAATCATGTTTAAAAAAATTTTTTTTTTCATATGTATCATTTTCAATGGATAATTTTACATCACATTTTTTTCCAGTATTATCCACGTTATGATATATTTTACGCTCATGATCCTCAAAAAGCCTGCAAGGCAGGTGATGTTGTACTGATAAAGCAATTACCAAGGAAGTTAACTACAACAATAACACATGAAGTCCTGGAAGTAGTTTATCCCTTTGGCGATGTAACAGATCCTATAACCAATGAAAAAGTTGTTGGCGCTGAATATAGGTAAGAAAAGATATATATTCATATTGATAAGAAATAAATAAATAAGAATGTAATGCTTACAAATAAAATTATTTTTAGGCAAGATTTAGAAAAGCTGGAAGAGGCTTTTGGGAAACTGCCTACAGCATTTAGTTATAAGAAAGCTCGACCAAGAGGCTACCAAGAAGGTAAAAAAGATTTTTCAGATCAAGAGACTTATGTTAAATATCATGAATTTCCTGAGGATGATGATAATCATGATCAACCTTATAGTGTTGTAAAATAAACCTGGTTTTTGATGTTAGTGTTTTCAGAAGAATAAATGTGTGTAAATAATGTATGTTTGAATTAACTAAAAATTATGTACGTTGAATATATTATTGCTAGCATTTTTTAAATTTTAATTTTTGTTATTTTTATTGAAACTGTCTAACATGTATATGTAGCCCACAGTAAATCTGATTTAGGGATAAGGTATTTTTGTGATGAAAATAATTTTTCCAGCAGCAGTGATCATTTTAAACTTATATCAACTTCGAAGTGACAAAATTTGAGCAAGGACAGAGGAAAGGAAGTTCTATGGGATTTTTAAAATGTAGCTGTTTTTTATTTGTTAGTGAATTAATCATGCCAAAAATAATTTCTTTTATAAAAAAAATATATTTAGGAAAAAATGAACACCTATTTACAATTCTAACGCGGCAAAAAGTAATCTGGACGTATAGTACACGCAGCTAAATAATAAATCTTTTCTTTTGAGAACTATGTTCTCAAATTAAACTAAAAGTAACTTTAAAATTTTTAAAACTCAGACAATTAAGAATTTTTTAATGTTAACTCAATTAGGTTTGTACTTAACATCAAAAGTAAATTTAAATTAAACAAAAACACTCTGTTAGCTTATACTGTTGCAACTTAGTTTTCAGTTAAAAGTTCTGTCTCAGCCATGAAACTTCCCATATCTTACACCTATATAATCTAAAGTGCTTTTGCTTACTTTAACTTTAATGATTAAACATCTACAATTACTGATTATTTAACTTTAATGTGCGATTCGATTGGAATCGAAACATCAATACTCAAATTTATTCATCAAGATAAATTCTGATGACTCCTAGCAATGGAAACTATAATGATTTTTAAATGGGATTCATCCCATTTAATTTTTCTACTAAAAAATCTACGAAACAACCTCAATAATAAAGATTTACAAATCAACTGTCTGCTTTGAATAATGAAAATCGGTTAGTTTGAATCCATTTTCATGCTTAAAAGCCCTATTTTATTCCCCCGATAAAAATTCTCTTTCTAATGCGGCACCCATCATGTTCCAATCGCCATCATCTCCATCGTCTAATGGCTCATCACTAGGTGGGCTGTCCTGACTGTCTTCACCTAAATCCAAATCACTGGGTAAGGGTTCACCTCTTCTGAACTTAACGCTCGGTGTTTCTTCGTCTATGTCCGATTCGGTGCAGGTTGTCGTTTCAGCGGCTTTTCTTTTTCTTGATTTTAATTTATTTTCACACCAGCCTTTGGGATGGTTTCCGCCTGCAATGAAAATATGAATTATAAATTTCCAAATAATAAATTTTTAAGGTAAAGTTAAAAAAAGTCATAATCCTATGTGAGCTCTAACCTGATAACGAATCCTCTGAACTAGACGTTGATGAATCTTCCGCTTCCGGTGCAAGAGAAGATCTCCTTTTAATTTTCTGGACTTCCTTATTATCCTCATCACTTTCCGTTTCGTCGTCGTCGTCATTAAACATTTCTTCAACTTCTTGATCCATCATTTTCATATCCTCCGATGAGAATGTTAAAAGAGGATTTATCGTATCAATAAAGCGACCACTCGGAGTCCGAGATCTCATTGCAGGGGAATACTGTTCCGCTTCTATTGCATTATGCTCAGGGCTTCCACAATGTGCAGGAGGTATACGATTTGCAACTCCCCCGCGTCCTATAAAAATTAAAAAAAAAAATTAGTTTACCAAAAATAAATAGCGTATCAAAATAAGATTTAAATGGGTCAGTTTCCCGCCCATTTCAAGATTCCGCTTTTACACTTACCTAAAGGGTACAATCTTTCATCAAGATGCTCCCATCTCTCAGCACAATGCCAAAGCCATAATGGAGTAACAATTTGAATTCCTTTAAACCTTCTCGATGAATTAACTTTAGCAGTGCCAGGACGAGCAGCAACTAAATGAGTACAATTTGCGGAAACGTCAGCAGATACAGTAGCTCCTAGAGAAATAGCCACCATATACGCTCTACTTTGATGTAAAGGTATATGTGAAGGTACCAAACCACTAAACACCAAATTGCATCCTTTCAGCACTTTCTGCTTTACTTCCGGGATTATTATTTTTAAGTCAGGTATACTGTCCTCCCTATTTTTCACAGCATCATAAGCTTCATAATATGCTTTATGAATAGATTTAAGTATATCTTCTAAATATAATAAATAATCATCTGTGTCTTCAACTTCTATGAGATCTTCAACTTTACTTTGAGCAGCTTCATCAGGTTTTAAATTACTGTTCGTTACATCTTTTTGATCACTTTCATTTTTAACTTCACTATTAACGTTTTGATTTTCATCACTAATTTCATTTTTAGCGCTATCACTCTCAGTTTTATTTAATTCGTCCGCATTTTCTGATTCTGCTGGTACGTTTTCCGTTGCGGAATCTTTTATTGTCTCGTCTTCGATTTTACTTTCCTGTGCGGTATTGCTTACTGTTTTATCACAATTATCAGCACTTTCAGTTTTTTCAGACAGAATTTTAGCAACGTTTAATTTTTCTTCACCGGTTTCTTGAGCTTCATCGCTATCGTCCTCAGAGAGTTGTAAATCTCCTGTAATTTTTTCTATATCTTCTTTTTTACTATCACTTTGAGGTTTTGAAGTTTCCTTTTTTTCTGCTTCGTCTTCGGTATCTTTATCGGTGGTCGATTCACCGAGAATTTCAACTTTGGCTTTGGTTGCTGTTGATTCGGAAGATTTTTTCTCATTGCTCTCTTCAGGAACTTTTTTATCTTTTGAAAGTTTATCTAAAAAAATTTAAAAATGAAATTTTTAGTTTTTGCCTCTGAAGATTAAGTATAGAATTAAAAAATAATAATAATCTTACCTAAATTTGAAAAATCAAAACCATCAATTTCATCATTTTCTTTCTTTGTCAATCCTGGTGGTGCATTTATATCTCCAGTATGTTTAAAAAAATGATATGGCTTTACATGTATTAAATTTGGTGCATAATTCCACACATCTTCTCTGTCATCTATTATACAAACCATGTTATCACCACATGGAAATAAAGCTTTTAAATTAGCAGTTTTCGAATTAGCATTAAAACATTCATCTCTTGATAGTATTCTATGTGAGAAATATTTTCCCTTAGGGTCTAAAAACATTGCTATCATATGAGCATAATTGCGAGCACCAAATGTACAAATATGTAACTCATAGTATTTACTGATTTCCTCTAAGAATTCAGGAGTTCTTGGCCTAATTCTAGTGTGGTACCATGGGGAATTAGGTCCATACAATTGGAAATGATAAACATCTTTTAAATTAGGTGGGATGTTATCATTTGTTGTATGTATAAGCGTTTGATCCAAATCAACTAATAAAACCAATTTCCTGTCACTTATTAAGCGTTTTTCATCTGCCTTTCCAAGAATTTGAGCTTGTTCCTCACTGACTTTCAATTCGGGTATGCTATGAACCATTGGAACAGAAGCATTTGTTGTTGACTGTTCTTCTTGCCTCAAATCAGCACCACATTCAGCACACATATCTTTCATAACAGTCGGATGGTTGCATTCTTCAATTTCAAGTAAGCTGTCTCTACAATTAAATAAAATATTAAGAGCTGCAGATTGTTTCACAAGACTAAATCATTCTTGTTAGTAATATAAACAATACATATGCCAGATTTCTCTTAAGGTAAGCATAGTGTAGATAAAGCAGAACTTTGTACTACAAACCACCAAAACGAATTTTCCATTAACAAAATATATTCCACATTATCAACTGAATCAAATGTTACATACCCAGGTTTAACAATATCCCCTTCTTTGGCTAATAATTTCCGAACAGTTCCTACTTTCGTGCATTTGAATTTCAGCGGTTCCTCCCCTGGATCGCGGGATACAGGATCGTATATAAAGATGACTTGTCGGGCAGATACTAACATTCCTTGTTTTACTTTCCATTTTCTTATTTTAGCTGCTGTTGTTGTATTTAAAGTCACGGTAACTAATTTACCGCCCATTTTCATTTAGCAAAGCATAACCATTCTACATCCAACGACCTTGGCGTTTATTTTTGTTTTCAAAATGTTGTCGCAGCTTCTGTCGCATAGATCGATTTTGTCTTCTGCCACGTCGAAAACGCGGTTCAAAATGGACGACAATAACAATTATAGAAAACGGTTGTCTCTGTGATGATTGAGTATTGTGTTTATTTTTGTTTTTGTTTTCGTTTTTGTGGTTAATAATTTTGTGAAAAAGCATTGATATTCTTGGCAATATGAATATTAGAAGAAGAAGAAATAAAAACGATATAAGTACTAGAAGGTTAAGTTTTAGCAAGAGCATTTCAGATAGTCCAAATACCTCAATTAAAAGTAAAAGGAGTCCAGCTGTCAGATCTAAAAACATACAGATATCAAAAAAATCAAGGCAAAATTCAATGGTAACATCTTCTAAAGAAGATGCAAATGTTCAAATTCAATACGAATCAGAGTTTGGCATAAAAGGTAAGTTGTTAAATAAATCTATTGTCAATTTTGATGAGTTCATATGAAAAAAAAATTTTTTTTTGTGTTGCTTAGATCTGTTGGGGAAAAGGTGGACAGCATACAGAGCTTCACCATTATATAATTTTAAACCAGAAAAATTAAAAATGTATGGAAAGAAATTAAGTGAGGAATTGTGTTCAGTTTCCAATAAGTTTAATGAAGATGCTGCGTTTGCATTAAAAGCATCTTTTGCTGTCAGTAATGGTATAAATCCAAACCATGATGGGCTGCAAGCAATTCAAGTCAAAGTTGTAACTGATAAAAATAAAAATAATTACCTGGGTTATTTTATTTCATGGACGCAGGAAAAAATGGATGAAAATTTGCTTTCTCTTCCAGTACTTCTTGTTCAAGGAAAAAAACAAACACAAAATTTAGTTCATCAGACTTTGTGTAAGTTAGATCATATTCGTTGATAGTTTTATTTAACGTCAAGTGTTACACTGTTAATTAAGAAACAAAAATTAATTTGCATGATTTAATGTTTGTTTGGTTGCAGGTAAATTTTTTGATTGTGACATACAACCGGTTCATTTTTCACTCAAATTATTAGTCACCTTATTTGCTAAATATTTAGAGGCATTTAAGGAAGAAGTACCAGACTCACTGGTGTTATCTCTACAGTATCGTATTCCAAATTATCCAACCAAAGATTGCATCAGCGTCACGTTATCCCTGGCAGATACCGTCACAGTTTTTTTAGTGTTAGTAACAACTCTGATTTTATTATTTTATCTTTTAATTTTTTGCAAAATTAAAACTTAAATTTACTTTTTAGATTATTGAACGATGCAGAAGATGATATGGACCCTACTTTATTTAGAATGCAACTCTACGACAAAATATTGTGCCACATTTTAAATGTTTATCGAATTGACTTAATCCCTGCAAAATTGTTTAAAATAGTATTCCCCAATGCTGTTGTAACAGCTGATGGAGAGGTGAAATGGAGTACAGAGGAGATGGCAATGGCAGGGTTATCCATACTTCAAGAATTGATTCCTTTAGATTAAATTATTTTCAATTATTGAAACTTCTACTTTTTATTTGAAAACAATTAAATTTATTTTACAGATTAACATGAAGAGTGCTTAGATTTTTTATGAAGCCATTTCATTGTTCCTACAAAAATCTATATTTTTTTAAGTAAATTCTAAATAGCCAACCCAAATTTCCTCTAGTATAAATGTGCATCAATTGCTGGTGAATTACCATATAATGGTTTTTTCCCTTCCATGATAAATTGACGGTACCGTTCTCTTCTTATTATTCTAGCACGCATCAACTAACACAAAAAAAATTAATCGTTTATGCAAAAAATTAAATAAATCAAAGTAAGTTTTTGCAATAAATACCTGTTTAGTATAGTTTATGCATTCCAACCAATCTTCCCTGTACTGGTTGCATTTATATCTTGATAAATCAAGTCCATAGGAATCCATGCATTCCATATACCTTGTTTCAACCAAAGCGCAATGGCATCTAGGTACAGCCTGATACTCACTACTATTTGGAAGTATTCTGTTTAGATCAGTTATAGGGCCTTTAATTGGTGGATTCAACGCCATGGCTGCAGGCAGATAAATTTTTTAAAGCGATTAGATTATTTAAACAAATGTACTTAAAACTTAATTACAAATGTCTGACTATTATTTTGCCCCAATTAAATCCACTTAATACTTAGGACCTTTCTTGAAGAAACTAGAAAAAATTACATTTAAGAAATTTTGTTTCTGCTTCTCTTGCAAGTTAGCCCGAACCTACATAAATATTATTTTATGATGCCGTGTAGAGTAATGTTTAGACACTTGTGCTTAAAAAAGCATTTACTTACCTGTTTTTCAGTAATCAATAATCTAGTTTCAATAATCAAATTAAAATAGATCTTTTTAAAATTTTACAAATTACGAGCAGCTAACCCTGGCTAAAGTTCCATATAATTTTTTTTCCTAATCATGAAATTGCGAGTTGAGTAGCGACATTTTTCCCTGTTTTTGATCATTTTGCAGCAGGGAAATTTTTCTCCGGACAGTTGAAAAAAGATTTGTGATTCTACTGCTCCGTATATAAAAAATATTTGTTTTCTACGTTTGAAATTAATAACATTTAATTTTTTTTCTGTTCAGATTTTTTATTTTATCATTTGAAATGTCTTATGCATATTTATTTAAATATATCATTATAGGAGATACAGGTAAGTTAAGTGACGACTCAATATGCTACCCCTTATCGTAAGGGTGTTATCAGCCATTGTGTATCAAATTAGGGTGAATGAGAAGGGTGTATGAATAATCACGATTACGTCAACTTGAAACTTTTTTCCTCTGCACTGGAATATCTTTGTGTTGATTCATCCTTTTAATTTTTTTGTTCGAAAATTATCTCTTATTAAAATTCTTTGTTTGCAGGTGTAGGAAAATCATGCTTGTTACTTCAGTTTACAGACAAGCGATTTCAACCTGTTCACGACCTCACAATAGGTAAAACGTTTTTTCTTATTATTATTCCTTTCTTCCAGCTGTGCCTAGTTTCCTCATAAAAATGCTGAACAAAGAGCATTTAATTTTTGTTTGGCCACACAGATAATAAGTTTGAGGCTTATCACTTAAACTTAAATGACCTGCTTTATGCCTCAGAAACATGTTCATTAACGAATCATAAAAAATATTGTTTTTTATATGCTTCATTGCTTGAGAAATTGTTTTGCTAATGTTTTATGTTAAAATGATGTAAGGTGTGGAATTTGGAGCTCGAATGATCACAATTGATGGGAAACAAATTAAACTTCAAATTTGGGATACAGCTGGCCAGGAAGCTTTCAGATCAATAACAAGGTCATATTATAGAGGAGCTGCAGGTGCTCTATTGGTTTACGATATTACCAGAAGAGAAACCTTCAACCATTTGACAACATGGTTAGATGATGCTCGGCAACATTCCAATTCAAATATGGTCATTATGCTTATTGGAAATAAAAGGTTTGCTTTATCTGAAAATGTTAACATATTGTGGAAGTTTCCCTTGTAATTTTGTGGTGTTTTTTTGTTGCAGTGATTTGGAAGCAAGGAGGGAAGTAAAGAAAGAAGAAGGTGAAGCATTTGCAAGGGAGCATGGTTTAATTTTTATGGAGACTTCTGCTAAGACTGCTACAAATGTAGAAGAAGCTTTTATAAATACTGCTAAGGAAATATATGAGAAGATACAAGAGGGCGTTTTTGATATTAATAACGAGGTAATAATAATTTTTTAATAATTATTCCAAAAGCGTTCAATTAATAAAAATCAATGAACCCTTTTCAAGGTTATTTTCACAGGTGATATGCTGGTAGTGTTGTTTTTGCTCACACACTAACTGATCTTCAAATTTAGAATTAAATCTAAAATTTTTAAGAATTTTTTTTAGATTAAAAATATTTTGCTTTTTTTTTATTATAAATAGATAAACAGCACACCGGACTTTTCTGCAGAAGTCTGCACGGAGTTTAATGAGGTTGATTGATGTGGTTCGGATTTTTCCGGGCTGCAAAGCTAAGGCAATGCCCGATGAGGATGTCAGACAATGTCGGGCGAAACATTTTGTCCAGACCGAAAATTAATATTATTTTTTTTTCCTTTATTTAGGCTAATGGCATCAAAATCGGGCCACAACATTCTCCAACTAATCCAAGTCTACCTGCAGGGGCCCAAGGAGGAATGCAAGGGGGTGGCTGCTGTTAGGAGATGGCCCGCCTCGCTCCGTGCTCTGTGTGAGGCTTGGCCTCATCTCTAATGCCTCGGCCCCTACTCTGTATGTTTCTCTATGTCAATATTGTCTTCATTATAACTTGTATGTAGATGATGATAAAACTTAATTCATTCAATGAATTGTGCAGTCAGTGAATGTATGATCACTATTGATCATTTTTCTTTTTTTTCCATAAAAATTATCATATTTTTTTCTTACTTCCCCTTCTCTACTTTTAAAATAATCTTTTCATACAAAAGTATATTTACAAAAAAATTATTTCCTCTGCGAGAATTAATCTTTTCTTGCCGAAAATAAGTTTATTTAGGAAGAAGAATGATTTGCCAATTGGCATAATAAGATTATTTTTTTAGTAGATTTCTGTCAGATGCAAGTTATAAATTTACAATTTCCAGGACATTGTTGCAGTCGAATGAGATTTTTTTTGGAACGGTATCACTTAATGGAAAGAGTTCTTTGTGTATGATTAATTTAAATGTAAATTACTTATCATTTTAAAGGCATTGTATAAATTGAAAAAAAACGTACTAATGTTGTTTATAATTAAAGAAAAAATCGTTAAACTGCACTGGGTAATATTTTATAATAAAAGGCTTGATCTTAGGGGCTGTTATATTAAATCTTTTCAACGATTGTTTTAAAATTGAAATTCCGCCATGTAAAAATTTGAAATATTTAGAGATCTTCTTTTTTTAGCTGTATTAAGTGATGCCATATACTTAAATCTAGACATGGCGGATATTCAATTTCTTTTTCAAACGGAAACATTTAAGAGGCTGATTTTAATTAACATTGTGGGGGCCAGATCAAGACCTTTTTTTTTTCTTTAAGTAATGTAATTTCGGGTCACTATTATTATCAGTACTTTGTTATACAATATGAATTTATATCGAAATATCTTATAATTAAAACGATACACTGATACTAAATTTTTCTCATAAAAGAACAGAATTGTCATATTTTAAAAAAAAAAATCGTGTATTGTGCCAATTGGAAAATTAAGAAGTTGCGTGAGTGATCTCATTTATTTCAAGCGCAGTTATTTTTATTCTTTTTAAATTGTAAAAGCCGCTTTAATTTTTTTTAAGAAGCACAGAAATGTGTTAATAGAAATCTATCTCGATTTTCGATCCTAGTCTTATTTTCATACCAGCATGTATAATTTTGTATATATTTGAGATTACTTTCAAAACGTATAACCAAGCTTTTATCAAGTAATTTTTTAAGTATAATCATTGGTTAACATTGTTATTACTTTCTTTCCAGCTGTCAGATTTAGAAAATCTTCGTTTTAAGAAAGACCAAAAAAAATTTTAAGCGAGAATTAATTTTCAATCTAAAGCGCGAATGGCTTAAATGCACCTATGTTAATTAGCTTTAATGAAAAATATTTATTAATAAAGCAGTAATTAAATGAAAAAAGTATCGTGTTATCAAAAATCAAAATAATTTCCTGAAAATAGTCGAATAATATAAGATTACATTTTGTTGATCAGCATGAGAATATTCTTTATGAGCAAGATTTTCCATAGTTGGTTAGGAAATTTTTTCCTTATTAATTTAGAGCTAGCATCTACCTGCGTGTGTTTACGATTGAAAAGGTCAGCAGTAGAGGAGTTATTTAGAAGACCTAGGAAGCAGCCCCTGAAGACATGTCTGTAACATTTTTTAAAATGCAAGTAATGAACTTCTTCTCCTGGCCAGGGCACAAGTGCCACAGGTAGCTATAAGATTTCAAATTTAATTTTTGTTGGCTGTTTTTTTTCCTGACTTATCCACATTTCATGCATAGATATTTTCTTATGGACAAACTGAGTTGCGTTTTTGCTTTCTGAATTGCCTACTATAATGTACAGGAAGTTCTTCTTCAGCTGATTTTTAGAAATAATTTTATGATGAAGATGTTGCCTCAGACTTTTATCTGAAGTTTTATCATCTCAAAGGGTTTGTTAGCAAAATTTCAACCCCTTAAATCTTCTAAAGCTATCCGGACACTTAATAAAAAATTTTGATGACTGAAAAAATAATTATCTGATGATTAAACTATAAAATGTATGTGGTTTATTTTGTCTGTGACAACCAAAGGGAAACCGACACAATTTTGGAGGTAGGTCTAAAAAATCCGGAAAAAGCTTTTTATCTTCCGTAAACTTTTTTTATGCAAGCCGAGATAGTTGTAGAATGGACAAGACTTCGTATCCGACTTCATAACCTATTGAAAAAATAATTATCATTAAATAAAAAAGAAAAAGAAAATTTTGACATAAGAGACCGTAAGGTGCTGCCCCTAGCGGCGAGTTTTCAAACTAGCAAAAACTAAGGCAAACAACCAATCTGTGGCGAACCGACGCTCTTGTTTTATTTTCCTCATATTCGTTTGTTCTTTATTTTCGTTATTTATTAATGTTATAAAACGTTTTAATACTTAATACTGAATAAGTAATTGGTGCGGTTGTTGTTGGAATGTAATTTTTATATCAAGTTATTAAGGATTTTAAAGTTTTAACCAAACTTGGTTATACCGCGTGTTATCATGCTGTCATTCGTGCCTCATGACAGATGTCAGAATTATTTTGACTTTTTTTAGTGCCTTAACGTGTTATTTTTAGTTCGTATCGTAGTAAATAATTAATAAAATAAGATGAGTCGGGTTGTTGATGCAGCAGGATGTTATTCAGGTAAGGGGATTTTACTTTTTTTTCCTAAAATGTCACGAGCACGTTGTTTACATAAACGCATTTGTATGTAAGTATTCATATGGGCCATCCTATGGTTTACGGCTAACAGGTGTATCTCTTCATGCATATTTAACAATTTTTTAAAGGTTTTATGTTTGAAAGGAAAATTTAAAATAAAATGTGAAGGGGATACCTGTTTTAATAACTGATGCAAGTGTTTTTGGTGTCGATCGTATATTTTTCGTTGCCATATGAAGATCTTGATACTTTTTTTTTTTTGAATTCTATTGATATTTTAGTAATTCATCTCGAAGTTAGGTTTATGGGATGCATGACCGTTAAGACATTTTATAATTTTTTTTGCTCGTGTATTGTGGGTTATAGTGGTGAGAAGCTTGGTTTCCTAGAATAAGGTTTCCAGTTTTGCCTTGTAAATGCTGTCTGCTTGGGAACGGATCAGTTCTCGATATTTGATTTATTGTGCTTTTTTTTCTGGTGATGGTCCTTTTTATGGTGATTTGTCTGATTTCTTGCACTGCTTATGAGGGAAATATTCAGAAGATCTAAGATTTTATTACAATGAGAGCCCTCTTACCGAGAATAGGATTAATCGAATTACAGAAAATATCGTCAGACCCAAATTATGTTGCTGATTTTTTAACTTGATAATGTGCTCATTACTAATTTGAACAGTTTTCCATTAAGTGATCATTGTTGAGAGAAATTAGGTTTAACTGGTTGTGACAATTTTACATTTTTTATCTTAGTTGTAAGTTCGCGAGGTCATACAGCAATATGACCTAATTAACGTGTGACATAGTAACAAAATTCAGATAAGGTTATCCAACTTTTTGATCATAAATCAAATGTATGAACATTTAATGTATTTTTAAAAAGGGAGGGGGGGAGTATCAATTATGCTGAAACAATTTTCACTTTAATTAATTTTTTTTGTTGGAAAAAAATGTTTTTAGCTTTTGAATGAATTTTTAGAGATTTTTTAAAAACAAACATCAAACGTCTTAGACGTCAAAATAAACAACAGCCAATTATAATGATTCGCTGTCAATTCTACTTTTTCCTCTTTTCTGTTTTATTTATATGAAATGGCTTTATAATAAAATGCACATAATTCTACACTGAAAAGTGAGATCAGTTTACATTTCATAACGTTAAAAAAGTCATTCATAGGAAAAAGCAAAAGCAAGTGGAGGTTGTTAATGAGTGGATAGCTTTTTCGAAACGGATCGTCTCTGAGGGGTATTAAATTTCATAATTTGACAAGCCACAAAATTTTGACATTCGAAAAGTCGCAAGCTATACATAACATTGTTTATTTTAGAAAAGCGCGTGGTCCGAAAAGTTCCACAGTTCTAAAAGGCAATAAAGGTTATTACATGTTATGATGAAAGTATCACCTTTTGAACCGAATGCTGTCTTTCGGTTGATGGGATCCAAGCCAAATTTTTCCTAGACACAATAATTATTGTCAGATATTTTTAGACCGAATGACAGAAGAATGTAGAGGACGAGGAGTTTGGTCTGGTCAAGTGACCAGGCGTTTTTAGCGAATAGAATAAATCAATTCATATATATCCTGACTTGGAATGGGAGCAGAATATCAATTTATGCTTTTTTTTCTCTCATTGTCTCCGGGTGCTTTTGTAGAATTTTTCAAACAGTGCAAGAAATTGTTGAGATTATTTTTTTTTAGCCAAATCTCGTATGTTAAAAGGACTGAAGGGTTGTCAAAAGCTTTCGCTCAATTTTTATATCCCAAGGGATTGTCAAAATTTAACATTTCTCTTAGCAAAATTTTTTTGAAAGTTACTGCTTCTTGGGCTTTTGATTAAAAAATCCATAACTGCAATATTTGCTGATTTTTTTTTAAATCTCAAAAAGTGATAGTTTTAGAGCTCTTAGAGTAAGAATTAGGCCGGGTTGCCTTAAACCCATTAAAAATTCAAATTAACTGCCTGAATAAAGCTCCGAGGTGTTACTAAGCCGATAGCTGATAGCTTATAAAATTCTTAGCACAAGCTTCGATCAAGCAAGTTTAATTAGCTCAAAACTTAACAATCTCAGCTCTTAATTTTTGAAATTAGGAATAGGAGCTGAATACTGCATGAAATTATCCTGTGCAGAACTTTATATTCTGGCTTTTCCTTTGTGTATCATGAGTGCTCTCTCAAATATGAAAATAAATGAATCTTCGTCTCAGTTTCTACAATAAAAAATCTTACTTAACGATTTTTACTTCAGGAAACTAAATTTGATGGAATCGAATTACCAAATATTTTCTGGCAAACTGCCTCCAACAAGAAAAACACGTTTCGTCATTTTTTGCTTACCTGATGGAAAACAAATGCTTAATACGAAATATATACGACTACAATATTCCCAATTCTAAACAATTCGAGGTGTGAGCATTTTTTATTTATTATTTTTATCAAACTGCAAAGGGACGATTTGTTGTAATTTGAGAAAAACAAAGAAGTGTCAGATTAATTAATTTTTTTTTTCCAAAAAAAATTCATTCAGTGGATTAAAACTGGCCGATGATTACTCATCACTTAATTTCGCGCCATAACTAATTAAGGGAAACGTAGAATGATTTATCAGTTTTTTTTTCACTTGTTAATATCTCCAGGCGTTCAGTATTTCAGGAATCACATTTATTTTATATAAATCTGGCCGGTAATTTATTAATGTCATTTGCTGGTTTTATGAAATTAATTAGATTTTGTGTTATCTGTCTTTTTTTCTGGTTAAATGATGATTAAAACAAAAGAGTTGGGCTTGAGTTTTTAACGAATTTCGGTCAAGTTGCAACGGAAAAATTTTAACGTTAAAAATGTTAGCTTGACAATCATTTCAAAAATCAGATTTGGGTTAAAATATTTATTTTCAATGAGTAAAATCAAACATTTTAGGATTCCAGGATTTCTCGTTGTCTAATCGTATTTGTATTGAATCGTTTATTCGGAAGGCTCAGGCTGAGTTCAGAAATAGCTCGAGTTTGTGCCAAATTAAGCAATTTTTATAATGTGAATCAATCATATGCCTATTTCGAGCTAAATCTTTTTTCTGAATGTTTAATGTAACATGTACGTTTGGAATTTATTTTATTTGTCTAATTGCGTTTTTTCGTTGTTTTATGAGTTTACCGAGAAGATCTTTGCTTATTTTTTTGTTTCCCTGAATTTTATGACGCTTCGTTAGGCTATTTCGGAAAATTTTATGTTTAAAAAATGAGGTTAGATTAGATGAAAGTCTTCATTGTGATGATGTATTATAGGGTCCAATATCTTTTCAATTTTGGTGCTTATGAATCAGAGCAGACTTTAGTTTAGTGCTGGCACATGTCATGGCTTGAAAATCATAGAGTTATGATCGGTCATATCGTGGTGTGATTCTCTCTCAGACTAGATGAAGCTGAACAACTAAATAAATGTTGCTGCGAGCTAGTACCTGCAACAGTTTGTTCTAGCCTGAGCCAGAAAGTCGGCTTGCATCCGTCTTTCGTCTACAGCTAATAAAATTCCGAAAATTAAGCTTTCCTAGTGTCGCTGAACTTTTTATTTAAAACTACATGTAAATAGTACAAGTATTCATTTTTAGAGAAAAATCCAGATCAGTCTATGATAGTTTTTGATTCATTTTCTGCGATTATTTTAAGGTACGATTTGGAATTTCTGATGAGATTTTTTTTAAAAAAAAACTTCACGATTAGAAAATACTCTGGATTCTCTATAGGCGAGGTCGATTGCGTGGCTGGCACGACCTCTACCCTTTCGAATCAATACGATTACTAAAAATCGGGGTTTTGTTTTTTGTTTTAAACAAATACAGACCAATCGCTAAAGGCTGCTGCCCTTAATTTTTAGTCTTTTTAAGTCCCGATTAGGTGTATACTCATTTTGGCCACGACATTATTTCGACTCATAATTTCTTCGTACACTTGGAATTCCATAAATGCAGCTGTACTTTGGCATTTAAATAATAATGACTTGTTTATTTTGCGCTAGTTATCTTAGCTGGAGAATGCAATCCGAGACCATTTTAGAGATGCATGAATAGGCCACCCTTACCGTCATATTCTGC
Source organism: Liposcelis brunnea (assembly GCA_023512825.1). Lineage (NCBI taxonomy): Eukaryota > Metazoa > Arthropoda > Insecta > Psocodea > Liposcelididae > Liposcelis > Liposcelis brunnea. The sequence goes on from CM042071.1 coordinate 17,866,029, forward strand.
AGGCTGTAAAAGTTTAAAGTGTAAAGTCCTAAGATCGATTTCAACAAAGTCCACCATTGGTCTCAATTTACTTCTACTCGATCTCACAAAGTCCCTTTCTACTAGAGGTTCGGCATTTTTCCTATAAATTTATAGGCGATGGAATAACGGGCCGGTTAGAGATCGCTGATGGTGGGGGAATTGCTATAAAGGATACCTGGCCTGGCCTAGGGCCTGGCTTTGTATTTGTGACGCGGAAATAGGACTTCGTGTCCTGAGAATCATGAGTGAGGTTTTGTGCATATTATCAGTCCTTCATAAACCTGATTTATGGCCATCCCCAGACACCCTTCTAATTACATCTATGCTTCACCTTATTGGCTCTCAAAATTTTTTGGTGGCTCTTTCTCTAATTGCTTAGAAAATTTTTTTATCAAAAATTATTCTTGTTCCAACCTTTGGGAGCTGCAGCACAAATAATCCAAATCATTCTTATGTTCTCTAGCAAAAAGTATAAAAATCCAAGTTCCATAATTCGCATGCGCAAAATAAAAACCTAAAATGTCGTTTAGGCGAAAAAAATAATGACAACAAACACAGGCTTATTTGATGGCATTATTTACTTGACACCTCACATGAAGTTTCCTGGTTAGATAACACATACTCATCTCGATCGATGTAAATATTGTCAACTCTACAAAATATTCATATACACTTGGCATATGGCTTTTCAGAAAAATCCCGCGAAATTGTTTTTATATGATAAATTTTAATCATTTGGCATTCTTTAAAAAAATTTATTTGTTATACTTTGGCAGAGACCTGCTTTATAGGAAAGATTCCAAGTTTAAGTGATCTGTGACGGTATTCAACCGTAACAATCAATTAATTATTTAATTCTCTTTTTTCCTTACACTCTCGGAATATCAACGCTGGAACTTGAAAATATTCAGAAGCAGTTTTATAGCGACACCGGTTATGTAATTAATGCAGCAGATTTTTTTTCAATCAATTTCGCGTTAATAAATATGCTATTTAAGGGATTGATCGGTTTACTATCAATTATTAAGCGATGAACTGCATGAGACAGGATTTTTTTCCCGGGCCTAATTGTTTAATAAAAGGAAAAATGATTTCAAAGTATTAAATAATCGAGATGAAATAATAACCAAAGTGTCGTCAAGTTTGGATAATTAATGTTAATGTTCTGTCATTTGGTGACCTACATTCGACTACGTTTGTTTAGCGTTGCATTTATCAACCGGCAATCTTCACGTGATTCAAAACCTACGCAAAAAGCTTAGATGCGAAATTTATAGGAAAATTGAAGACCAAATTTTAGTGATTAAAATCTGTGCCCTTTGTACGATCCCATGGCCCAAGTGGGTTGTATGAATGGTAAGATGCTGTTGACCAGACAGCCTCTTATTATTTAGGAGGTTAAGGCGATTGGGATGGGTGGAAGAAGTGGTGCAGGTAAAACAAAGTCTATGGCACCTGGTTAAAATTTTTTTTAAATTCCTTTTCGCTAGGACTAAACTGGGTTAGGGCTCCCTTTGATAGTTAAAGCTCAAATCTTTTGGCTGAACAAACAGATTAGTAAAAGAGAGAATACTTGGGACTTTTTTAAGTTAGGTTATGCAGCTGAACTGATTTGCACCAGAATTCCTTGTTAAAATGTTTTGAGCAAAGCGCACGCGCCGTTTAAAATAAACTGCTACAATGTTATAAAAATAAGATACAATTGATTACATAACGTTTGTCAAATACATGGGAACCGGAGATTTCCTTCCAAATCATGACAAGTTGTTTAACACAATGATTCCTTAGTAGTTTTTATGTGCATAATTATTTAGGACCTAACTGTGACTCTCGTTGTCTTGCGACAACTCATTTTCCTTCTTTTAATAGGGAACTAGGCAGTATCATAAACTGATTTAATCAGCCAAAAATTATTCCGCCTCATAACAAAACAAGTTCACTTTTCATTGGTGTACAAAATTTTAAATCTACAATTTAATTATTTTCATTTTTTTTTTTTGCTAAATGATCTAAAAAGCTTATCGACGCATCGAAATTATAAGAATGTCAAAACAAAGTTTTATTGGTTGGAAGGTCAAAGGAAGAAGGTCAGGGACAAAATGCCTTGAGTCACAAAGTCACAGGAAGTGACGTTTTGGCTATTGGTCGCTTTTTTTTAATAAGTGTGTACAATGTGTGTAAATTGATTATGACATCACTTACGCCGGTTACTTTTAACAACAGAATATTGGCATTCAATATGCAAGCGTGCGCAGCGCTTTATTGTTACTCTCTTCGAACCACTTTGACCAACCCTTGGAGATAAGGAGTAGATAGGGCTTAGTCAGCTTGCATAAGGACAAGGGATACCATTAAACTTGCTGTTAGTTGAACATAATAGCTTTGGGTCCTGATGGGGATGGCAAGCAGAGTTTTTTAAATGGGAAAAATAGAAGTATTTTATAAAATATTTTTTAGTCCCATTTCTAGCGTAGTAATCAAGAATAGGTTAGGGAAATAAGTAGCTGGTACACTGAACAGGTACGATCAAAGGAGTGGTCTTTTTATGGGCATATCATCCATATCCTGAGACATGAAGTCGAAGAAGTAATCAAAGAGTTCTTCGAACTAAAAGCTGTACTCTGCCTAGCATTATTGTATCTACAGAATAAAAACCTACAGTTTAACCTTTTTTTATGGCTCCGTCCCAAATTTAAAAATGAAATGGTTTTTTCAATGAACGACATTATTTCTCTTGACATGGAATGAAACAAGGGTAACTAGTTTATCTAGAAGAGAACATTTTTAATAGCCGCGGTACAGCTTTTTAGAACCTTTTTGGGCCACGATGTTTTTTAAACATTATTGGAACGAAAAAATCCCTCGCTCCTTGGAGTTCGCTAAGAAGTTTTAGGAATGATTTCCCCTTTATTCCTTTCACTCCTTTGTCTTTGGCTCCATTGCCTTTAGACCAACATACCTTTAACGTTCTGCTTTTGAGCGGTTCATTCGAATTTATATTGAGATTTTGTTGGCTTTTAAACATTTCAGATCTTTGTGTATTTCTTACATCTGAAAAAAATATGGTCTAGCGTTTCCTTCTCATGCATGCTACTTACAATTTTTAAAGTTCCCAAAAAATTTCTGCGCCAAGGCAAGACTTAACTTCTGTTGACGATTGATTCAAACCTGGCCCCTGTTTCATATCCCTAATTCCGAACCATCTGCTGCTTCCCTTTCTGTTGTTGAATTCCTTTCTTTATTTTGGACTTACTTTTGACAAGAATCGTCATATGACTGTCGAAAGTAAGTCCATAATACACAAAGCGATATTCCGACCTGTGTCTTAACTTATGATGCTGTGGCCCGAGCCGATACACAGAGCACAAAACGATTACTCAACACGGCGGAGGTGAGTACCCTTAGAGCTATCGTGGGGAAAACGAGGTTGGATCGTGTCCGAAACGATGTCCGTAGCCAGTGTAACATCAGCGGCATAACAAAGTTTGTAAAAGCGCGGAGGAAGGCTTGGAATTCACATGTAGAAAGAGCCGACGACCAGCGCCTCATAAAAGCCATTAGAAATGCCAAGCCAACAACTAAAACGATGGGCCGAAGTTCTACACACCATAGGCGTCCATAAACTTGCGGGAAGGAAATCAGGCGAAAGCCTTCTATAAGAGGAACAAGAAGAAGAATTCCTTTCTTCCATTTCTCATTTAACGATCTACCCCTTTTATTTTTTATTCAAAGAATTCTTCCTGGAAAGAAAATTGGTTAAATATCGTGAAATTGAAGACGACATAAATAATTGTAAAGGCGGACTTTATTGGCAAGAATTCAAATTATCGATTTTGTAAGGAGACAATATAAACACATTCGATTATTAAAACCAACGCACATTTTGGAAAAAGAATGAAATAGTAAATGTCAGCCAACTCTTTCCTGAGAGCTTTAAAAAGAGTAGTGTAATTTGAATGACATTTATAAAGTATGTATTGAATTTGATAATACCGATACAACATTGGCTGTGAATCACTAAGCAAGACAAAAGTTCTAAATTTAGTCCCAGGGGCTCCTTGTTTCACTTATTTTTTCTTCAACGACTGAATTAGTTGTTCCAAATTCGCGGTTTGTTATGACCGTGTGCCATTTCCTCTTGTCCTTTCTGTCGCTAAGCTGTCGCCGCGGTTTATCATTCATCATCTTAGGCTGCTTTTGTTCTTTGTAAAAGGGTGCCTTGGCTAATATTTCCGAAACAAATGAAAGACCACCTGCCGAAATATTTGAAATTTTGCTTAATCATGATACTTGTGGTTTTTTATTCCTGAAAAAAACAATGTAAGAGTGTTCGTCTTGCGATACCGCTTGTTGAAATTAGAGAAGCATGTTAAGAAACTTTAAACGTTTCACGCATCACACTTTTAAGCCGCAGGTGTCGTCATTTGGGAAAATGAAAGTTAAAGAAATTGATTATTGATTTTCATGTGGAAGTTTATTTTTGTTGTATGCTTGATTGAATGGTTTTGAGAGTAGGATGGATGCTCATCTCGCGGGGATTCCCGTGAGAGTAGATTTTTTACTCGGGCCACGATGTAAGAAAAGCTTTATCTGGTGATCTTTTGTTTGAGTTTGATTATCTGGATTATATTAATTAGCTGCTTCCTTAAAAAAACTAATTTGTATTGTGGTGGAGATTGTGAATTTAGAGTCCGGATCCGTGAATTTAGATCGAGTCTTTCTGGATTTAGAGTCGGCACTTCAATGAATCGTATACGCAAACTGGAAGCTGCCATGATCTCGAATTGGAAAAATGTCATTGACGAATTAATAAGCTGACATCTTAATTGGTAGATTTTTCAGTTTGAGAGTTCGACTTTCAAACTAGAGATTATGGCAGCTTTCAATCTGAAAGGAACAAATCCTTGTGGAACAGACGATTCGTCGAAGTATCCACTCCCTGTGCTCCCTGATCTAGACCAAAGTTATTACAATAACTCCCTCAATCTCCTCCGTTATTTTTCCTACAGGCCACTGCGTCCTCTTGTTGCCTATTGCTATCAACATCACCTCTCCTTCTCGCACCTAGCGTCCTCCCTTCATCTGTTTTTTCGCAATCAGAAAGTTAAGGTATTCCTTTCGAAATTTGTTGCGGTGGAAAAACTCCATGGTTTTAGATTTGTCGACAAACAACTTTTTCCGAAGCGTTGGAAAATTAATTCTATTACACTACGCCATACCACCGGTTACATTCTAAAAGCTTTTAAAGTAATTTCATTCATTCGAACGTCTAATTTTATTAAACAATGACAGAATATACACGCTTGATATCAGATGCAAATGCTGATCGCGATTTGTTTAGATTTAATAGATATGAATAGTAATTTAATATCGAAGATCAGCGTTACTGATGGCAAGCCAGGAAAGGTGAATATCTTTTTAGAAATATGATCGAGTACTTTGTATTCAGCCTTTACTGAATAAGCAAAATATCGAAATGTCATACGAGATTTTTAGCTGTCATACCAAGCAATCTTTCATAATTGATCGACAAAGAAAAACAAGATCGATTCTTCGGTTTGAAATTATTATTTTTTAAAACGTCATTTCATGTTTCTCATGATTTATAAATAAGTAAAGATTGTTAGTATATTATTTATTAAAAAAAATTTAAGCGTTATCTTGTTGCTATTATTAACCTTCAGCAATTTTCGCTTACTTTCTTAATTTTAGGCCTGCGGGATATCGTAACCCTTAATCTCGTGGATTGTTTATTATTTGGTTCATAACTTTGAACTTTAGCTTTTTTGAACTTGCTATTTAGACTGCATGTCTGAATTTAATTTAATTAAATGTATCACGTTTTTTGATATTTCCCGCAGCCGGCGAGGTTTATTCGCGAAAATTAATTAAATTTGTTTTGAATTGTTTTGCCTAAAAAGCTCCGCTGAATTTATATTTAAAGCTCTTGTTTCCGATTTATATTTTTTGACATTGCTGACCTTACCTACGTCAATGTGTCGAGGAATGAAGGGCGAAAAGTCAATGCTGACCAGTTTAAAATTTTAATGAGAGTTGATAGCAAAACCGAATGATGAGTCTCTTATCTCTCAATGGATAAAAATTACGTAAGACCATACAGACAGGTTTTTTTTTCTCGATGCTTGTGTGCATTCAGTAAAAGAGCATGAATGAAGATGTATGCAGCTCATTTGACTGGATATTTTGAAACCGTCTAGAATCATCTTTATAAGCTTAAGGTCGCGTTGGCTTAATAAACAGTCTTGTCGTATCCGATTTGACGCTTATGTAACGTGATAGTTTAATTGTCATAGATGATACACAGTATGCAAACTTAGGCGGGTGATGTATCAAGGATTATGCGCGTTTTTATTTGTTTTATCGAAGCGACAAATCTTCGAAAAGCACTATATCGCTGAGAATTTTTTTTTATTGCAAGTGATTTGACCTTGGAGGAAACAACTCAATAAGATGAATGGTGTTGAAGGACCTTGGGCTTCAGAAGCTTGTCCTGCCCGAATTTCGAACTTAGGTATGCATGAAGTTGTTTTTATTAAAATGGCACGTGCAAAGTTTGCAGATCTGGATTTATCCTGTATGTGTGTGTTTTGATGATATCAGTAAATCCTTTTTCCGTGCTATGGTTGCAGTTCTTTGAAAAGGAATCATTTTGTTTAATAGTTGAAGTTTCTAGTTTTAGGATAGGAAAATACAGAAAGCGTGTGTGTGAGATTAAAGAGTTTACGGTTGAAAGTAATGTTAATGGCTCATTTGATGGAAAGATTGAGAGGTGTTTTCCATAATAGGAATTTGAGGCCCCATTAGGAGTAACTTTCTTTTGTTTTACAGTATTGGAATTTTTCATCCCTTGTATTTCGTTCCTGGACCCATAGCCTGTCCAAAATAATTGTCACTTTGAAATTTTCGCTAAGCCAATCGAGTTCGTTAATTAGCTGCTTGCAAGTTCCAGTGAAACCTGTAGAAGTGGACACTTCTATGATATGGACACATTAATAAAATGGAAGATATTTGGTGCTCGCGAAATTTTACTGTAGATAAGCAAAACAATTGAAACGGTTGTTCATATTGTAGACCACTGTCTCAATGGGGCGGATTTTGACTCTCCTAGAGAGACTAGATAGAGAGGGAAAGAGCACTCCGGTTGCAGCAGACGGTTACCAGCTGCGCCATAATGGAAATTCGCCATGTTGCAGGTAGGTTTATCGTTCAGGCTGTGGGATTATGCATAAGCAAAGTATTGGAGCCCACATGCAGCCAGATTGATTTTTAAACTTGCAACATGGAGGTAGAATCTTAATTAATCCATAAAGTGGTGCACGAGTGCTCCCTCCCTCTATCTAGTCTCACTGTACACTGTATCATGCCAAGTCGCTGAAGATAATGAATTATACTGACCAGTCGTTAAATTCATTTTTCCCGTACAACTTTTTGCTCATTGGGATCGTGAAGCTCTTTGACTTTGATTGACCAACTGAATCTTCCACAGTCGCTTTCTCCAAGTTCATCTATTCTGTCTACCATAATCTATAGTTTTCTAAACATGATGACGTATACACCCTGCGTTTCATCAGCTTTCATCAGCAGTTGCTTCAAATGCCAGCTCTTCCGTCTAATCGTCACATGTCAAACTAGATATTGTAGGACTGCACTTTACTCAGTGTATCGTTTATACTTCCCGTTGCAATATCGCAAGAGATAAGGGAATTAGTATTAGTAGCTTGTTTAAATGTCGAATCGGTTTTGATATTTGCAAAATTATGTCTATGGGAAAGTCATTCAAGTGTGCATTATCCCAGCTGCAGACATATTTAGATCGTATAATCATAGCATCAGACAATCGTATGCGGGTACTACTACATTATCACATTGTAGTATCACCCACATAACTATTCAATTAAATAATCCAATTACTCTTCCGAATATTCTTCTTAATGAGATATTGCAAATGAGTATTTGTTTTGTCGTGTTATGAAAAACGAAAATACGGCTCTTAATCACAGAAATATGAACATACCAAGTCGTTGAGGAACGCAAAGCTTGAATACAATATATGGTGCCTATAAGTGTAATTACCTTTCAACTTCTCACTGAGATAGATAACAGTTGAAAATTGTATAAAGCCGATTGAAGTCTCGTATTAAATTAATGTGATTTTAATTGAAATATTTCATGCGATAGGCCTTTTTATTAATAATGATGATGATGATATTATGAATGAGTATTGTATTACATGAACTAGCTAGTGTTCCCTTTGACTCGCAAACAATTTCATCTACTCTATTGCGGTGTTAGATTCAACGTGTGTTTTTCAAATTATCTGATTATTCTGGGTTTGAAATTTTTTGGGAGGGGAAAGGGGGCTAAGATTCGAGTGAGTATGAAGGCTGCGACAATTTCAAGGCTTTGTAGTTTCTCGTGTTCACTCCTTGGCGTAGCTGCTGCTCAGTTTTGTGAAGCTGTAATTACTATAAGGAAAAATAGCCAGAATGTTGGAAATCCTTCAATATTTTTTTTGTTGTATTTTCATTAGAGAACGAAATTGACAGTACGAATAGCATTTAAATGTTTTCAACGATAACTGAAGCGGACACCGGTCACTCCTCTCCCAGGAAATACCGTTGCCAAAGAAAACACACGATTTCTTTTGTTTTTTTAAGAAATGTCAAGTCCTAAATAAATCCGGAAACTTTATACGCTGTGGCTTCTGTATTTTTGACATCGCTTCACATTAGGAATCGGCTTCAGGGGTCTTTTTCGAAATTTTCAAGTCCTTGGTTCGGCGTCACGTGATTGGAAAAGTATTACATTAATACTAGAATAGGTTAATTTATTGCATGGCCTTGACTATTTTATTTGTACAACAAACGTAAAGCAGCAGTTGACATGATTTAAACACACCGACAAGTGTGTTTACACCTGTGATTTATACAACTTTTCTCTCTGCCAGTTTAGTTATACGGATTCGTTCCAGTGAATGAATTGTCATTTTAAGGAATTTTCTAAAACAAAAATCTGAACGAATCATTCCAGCATGAAAAAGTCCGTATCCTTGCTAGTAAGTCGAAATGACTTGAGGGAATTTCCTTGAAACTTTTAATTTCTTGATATTAATTTTTAGTAACGGTTTTTAATTTAATTAAAAATGATGAGTTTTCTCACGTGAAGGATGAATATATAGTTGAGTTTTTTTTTATTTCCGGAGTTGTGAATTTTATTTATAGGATAACAATTAATAAGGAATACCTAGTTAAGGAGTCATTCTTGGGCAGAAGTTTTCTAGTTCGTCCAGATGCTATCAGAGGAGTTCCTTTTTGAATTTAGTTAAAATCTGTATTATTTTAGAGCTCAGAGCTGTGGGGGCTAAGAAGAGTCTATATTTTGAAACAACAGCAAACAGAAGTAGTTGTGTGAATTATTTTAGACAACAGATTTTATCTTTCGCCTAATCTTTGGATTTTACCCAACGTCATATTCTCTTAATGTTATTTCACATAAAAGATTTTGCTGACATTATTTAGGAATGGCTTCAAATAATTAAAATCGGAAAGATAATCATGTAAGCTCAGAGGGAAAAATCGACTGCGATTTGCTTGATGTACCTCGCATAAAAAGGATCCGTGAAACACCACGTGGAAGTGTTTGAGTTGATGACGAATCCTTCGAATGACAGAGCATGGGATCTACAAAAAGATCTTTTAAGCCGGTTGCATAATATTTGACGACCTTTTCCAATCGTCAAGCGTAAGACGATTAGATTCTTAATGCTTATTTTGAGGTTTCAAGTACGAACACTTGCAGACTGTAATCCGTGGCCAGATCGAAGGGAAATTAAGTTTTGGCGCTATGAAAATCTTTTCTGACTGCAAGACATACAGATCGAGATTGAGTATATCGCTGAAGCTGGTAAATCAGTCAAAGTTATGATGTATTAGTCAAGTCGAAATGGCGCAGCTTAAAAAATTGTACTGGTTTTACTCCTGAGAAGCTTGCTTAGGGAAAAACTGGTCTTGGGAGAGACCAGAAAAAAGTTTCGGGCCAATAAGTGACGTTTTTAAATAATTTTTGTTTCATGCTCATTGGCTTCTTTATTCTTGCGAACAATGAAATGCCTTGGCATTCGAATAATGAAACCTTTATTTTTGTCAAAAAGTACTCCCGTGGCTACCATTTTGAATTTTTCAACCTCAAATTTTCGTTTTTTGATGATGTAAATCCTAAGCACCGTTTAGCTCACACATCTTTTCCTATTCGCTTTTGAAATATTCAGTAATGTTTTCTTCATAATAAATATTCGAAATCGAAATGGAAAAACGTCAGAATAACACAAAAAAAATGAAAATGTCAAGACAGTGTACCTTTTTTAGTTTTAGACATTTGGAATAAATAAAGAAACGTCAAGATGAAAAACATGTGATTTGGACGTCGCTGTCCTGGCAGTCGTGACATAAGGAAATGAGTCCACACAGTATAATTGGCGTATTGCGTAAAACTTTTGGCAAAAGAATCCATTTTTTTGCTTGAACCGATCTAACCTTACTGTAGTCGGGATCTTCACGGGTGGATGATTCATTTCTTTCGGTCTTTTCGGAGCCGGAAGGAATCCTCCTGGGAATTCTTTTGATAAAATGTAACAAGAATTCACAGTCGAATATTTTTTTCCTTAATCGACGATTAAGATAATTATTAAAAAAAAGAAAGAACTCGTCATTCATCAATTGAAGTAGCATGGACTACAACTGTCAAATGTAGCCGATGAAACAAAAGTCATTTCGGTGTTTTAAAAACACACTAATCTTTATTTTCGAACTGTCCTTCGAGGATTATGACCGGCTCTTGTATAGAAAAACCGAAACGAAATAGCTCGTTGAAATCAATAGGGAGTCATCTTAGAATAACATTAAGATTCGCATGTTATTTGAATGTTTTTCCCTCGGGAGGAACGTTAAGTTGGAGATGAAATCTTGATCCCTTTCGGTTCGAGGAAATATCATTTAAGGATGATGAGAGATAGGAAAGGATGCTTCAGGCGACAAGATCTGTCATTTTGTAACATTAGTAGGCTCTTTAAACATTTGTCTGATTGATAAATTGAAGAGGCATACACGTTGTTGTTGTTGGTAGTAGACAGTCATCTTAAGCTCAACGGTTTTCGATGACGAAAGAGAAATATTTAAACGTGATTGGTTCGTTTTAGTTTGGGATGTTTCCCGCCAGTTCTCTACACGGTTCCGAGGTCGTCGAGTCTGCACTGGGGACTTTTTGTGTTTACTCTTTAGTCGTGTTTTGCGTCGTTGCTTTGCGTGATGTGTAGGTTCATTGACGTTATTCTATCGATTTTTCTACCACGTGGCCGAAGTTTGACAGTTTGGGTGAATGGTTATTTTTTTTGGTGATTTTGTTTTTTTTTATTTGACTTCAAAAAAATAATTTTTTTGACAATTTATAAATATGTTGCCACCGAACGGATTGCTATCCCATCATCCTCACCATTTGGAGAGGAGTACGAGGAATTCGAAATATCATCAAGCGAGAAGGGACGCTCAATTTAGGATGCAGAGAAGTTCTTCTTTGCTACAAGGTACTTGAATTTTTTTTTTTTCAATTTTCCCCCAAGTAAGTTGGATTTCATCAGGTGATGAAACATGTCATTGTAATTTATTTGATTATTGTTGGACTTTGAACGAAAAAATTTGGATACTTGATCATAACATTTCTCGCCGGAATTTGAAGTGTTTGAGATGTTATATAATTTTTTTTGGTGATCATTTGGCTAAGCCTTCATAAATTAGGTATTTAAAAAATAAACTGGTAGTGTCTACTATTTTTTTCATATATTTATTTTGTAAAAACCAGTTAAGTTTATATCAAACGAAGAGTAAAATGATGAGCTATTCAATAAATAAAAAATTGAAGGTTATTTTTAAATTGTAATCATTTTCCTTTTAATGTGGAATATTTTCAAATCAGACTTTGTGATTGTTTTTTGTTTTTTGCAAGTATTTTTGGGATTAATGAGGCTTAACACGTGGAAATTTGATTGCTCATATTCCTCAAAGCATAAATTCATCAACTTCCGCACGAATGTCAAAACATTTTGGAAAATTTAAATGGTTTGAAATTTGATGTTCGTTTCTTCTGGCTTTAACTTGAGAAAAAATTGCAAACGTCAATTTTTTAATAATGTGTTAATAAAGGCTTGCCCATGCAAAATTTGAGTTTTTTTTTTGAATCGACTTCAGTTTTCAAATTCATTTTTGAAAATTTTATAGTAGCCCTAAAATTTTTTGTTTTGAGAAAAGTAGATTGTTTGAAATATTTTTAGATCATGTGGAAACCATATTTTGAGATCTGTCAGAACATGCCGACTTTTTTTCGGTTTCAAATTTTTGAAACCGTATCCTGCAATGGAATTTAAAAGTTGATTTTCCAACATTTCTCTTTTCGCGCTTAAACTCGCTTTTATTTTTACCGAAAAAAGCGCGCTTTTTCTCACCAAAGTTCGTTACTCATATTTCCATAAAAAATTGAAAAAACATAATTGAATAAGACTTAATTATTACATAAGACAAAACGGCATGTTTTTTCGTTATAAAACAAGAATGACATGCATTTTTTCTTGAATGCTCTAATATTTTAAGTTTTGTGTAACGCGATACTAAACATGACAGTTGTTCATCACTTGTAGTTAATATAAATCCCGCCTAAATAGGAATTTGGCATCTGAGGGGTGATTTGAAATTGATTTTTTTGAATGAAAATTTACAGAAGAGGCTGGTTTTTGGCATAGACTTCATTCACGTTTTAACTAATTCGTCTAGTTAATTTTCATTTTTGAAATAAACCATCTCGTGAGTGTAATAGCTGCCCAATAACGTCTAACACTTCCCGAATCATTTTTTTTTTCTATCCCCTGAAAAATACGATTAATAATTTAAGGATATGACATTTTTGATTTGGCAAGCGTGACTGTGAGAGTGAGACTTATTTGCTGAGGGCGCGAAATTTTTATTCGATTGGCGATGGAACGGAAAAAATGCCGGACACGATGGATATATCGCATTAGCTTCCGGGTGTTTCGATATTTTCGAATTTTTTAGTTAATTTTCTTTCACTTCATGTTGTGGTTTTTCGGGATGGGGATTTAAAATGGAATTTTATTTGGGAATGCGGCACGCACGGGGTTTTTTTTAATAAAAAATGACGGTTGTGATGAATATCAATTTTCGAAATCATTCGGTGGTTGATTTCCTATCTTAATTCTTTTTTTTTAACCAGCAAGTAAAAGTCACGCTGACAATTTTTTTATCTCAGGATTTTGATGCACGCATTAACACTTAACGCGTTTTTTTAAAAACTCGTGTAGGCAAAAGAAATGAAAAGGTCTTATCTTCGTTCTTGAAGAATTTTGTATTTTCATAAATCAGATCATTCGAGTTCAAGTACGATTTGATAAGAAAAAACTGGTATTGATATCGAATGATAACTGCAGATTTTAATTTTTGATAATTAAATTTTTGGAGTCACTATTTGGCAATTTGCTCTATGGATTTAAGTAGGCTTAACAACTCTCTTTCCAGGACCCTTTCTGAGTCTCCCAGAGTTTCTCTAGTAAAAATGACAATGACAGTGATTGCTCCATTAAATTTAAGCCTTAATGAAAATCTTGACGGTCTTTAGAATTTTCAGAACTAAGATTGCCTTGGCTTTTCTTCGACCAGCAAAGTGGAGCCTACGGCTGCAACAATGGACTTACAGCTGGGGCCATTAGCGATTGCAGCAGACACAATTTGGACTAGCAACAGTCTTTGTAGGTGCACTCGTTCTTCTTTAAATGCAGGAAATGATTCGAAAATCCGATGCAAGCTTTATAATAATAAAAATACATAAAAGGAAGAAAGAGAGCAGTCACGCATAGAATCGATACCGCTGTCACTAATTTCTCTGCCTCACTTGTCAAAACAATAGTTTCCGTCAGGAATTTCGAAATCTTTGCTTATACATATTGAGTAAATTGAATTTCCCATCACGCGGGAACTGTCATCGTCGTTTTTAATGACATGAAGCGTTATATTATACAGAGGATACGTGTAGTATCGCTTTGAGTATTTAGGTTATCAGATGAAATCTCGACTAATACATGCACGTGTATGATTTGTCTAGTTTCCGAATTTTTATAAAAAAAAATTGCAACGAAAATAAGTCGATTGGCGTCATGTTGTCAAAGTTTGTTCTAAAATAAAAAAAAAATTCGGGAAGATGATCGATAACCTCTGATCGTTTGACATATCTCAAGGTTTTCGTATGCAATTCTGTCAATTATCGTCAGAAAGAAACGGTTTTTTGAAAATGGTTGCTCTATGCCTGGGGGAAAAAATCGCTCGTAGCCGCTTCCTACCTTATTTTTAAAATGAAAAAAAAATTGCGAAAACTTCGCATATATCACAGCGTGAAAATCACCCTTTTTTACATTCCGTTTGCAAGCGAGTAATAACTTTTAAAGAAATTCGAAGGAAAATGTTTCCGTCGTTTTTCATTCAAACTTTGACTCAAAATTAAAAATCAAAAAGTTTTGACAAGCGTTTCGGGCTTGCTAAGTTTAAAATTTTTTTCTTTTTCGAATTTTAGCGTTAGAAAACAAACGGATTCGTAAAATGATGCTATTTCAACTTTTTTTAATGAATAAAATGGATAATAATAGCTTGAATATTTTTAGGCGATGTTTAGAGACTGCACGAACCGAAAAATGGCAATCAAAGGGCTGTAATCTGTTCATTTTTGGGACAGGTGAGCCTGCTTCTTTTGGTCTGAACTTTCTCAGTCAACATTAAACAGATTTGATTTCAAAAACCAACCTTTGTTTTCTGAAATCGAAGCCCAGTCGATGGGTGACACCAAAAAGAACTTGATTGAGCTACATCTCCATCTAAAAAAAATTGCCCATTTTTCTGACCAAACTTTTACGCCTCCTCTGAACTTAGCCCGTCATAGTTTTTTTTGTAAACTAAATCTTCTGGATTGTACATGCCTCTTCCTGCATTCGTTCCCAGAGACTGGAATTCGTTATCAATAATTCCACCTCCGACTTTTAAACTCAAAGGGTTCCGGAACTGATAAAAATCGTGTATTGATGATAGGGGAGGAAACGGAAGGGGAAACCTAATCGTTTTTAAAAAATTTAAAAAAACGAAGGTGTGTGTGAGTTGACAGAAAAATATTTTTTCTTGACATTCCTGTTGAAGAAGTCGCATCGTATTTCTAAATATCTAAAAATAAATATTTATTCTTGATAACATTTATCAGTGTAAAATAAAAAAGGCGCCCAACAACTCGTTGAAACTTGGAACCTGTATTCCGGTTATCTTCCTCTTCCTATTTTGTACAAGTTCAATGTAAATAAGCGTACTCTGCAAACATCAAATCTGATACATAAATTAATAGCTAGGCCTGATTTTTTTCTTTTTTAAAAAAAATTAAATTTAAATATCAAACTAATATTCATGGAATTTATGTAAGTTATCGACCGTGCATTCCCTTCCTGTCAATTCTCGATCCTCACCCTTACTTTTGTAGAAAAAAGGTTAATGGACTCTTATTAGAGGTCAGTATTTTTAATTTAATGAGGTTAATCGATGATCTTAAGCCGGTCCGTATGCAATATTGCCAAACTTCTTTATAAAAATGAAACGTTTCGTGCCATTCATCTTCAATTATTAATTTTTGACAGTCAGCTTTTTTTTGTCAACACCTGTTAATGAGGATGAACTCGATCGTGAAAGAAAACTAGGATCAAATGTGTTTGACTAATTAAGACTTTCGTATTAATTACTATAGGAATAGTTAAAAGTAGGTTTACACAAGTGATGTCTGTTTGCTATAATTAGACTTGTTTTTTGTTTTCTGCTGGAGTAAATCCCTATTCAAATTTATTGAAATTAAAAACAGTGGCGTCAGCTCGAAAGGTTCAACGAATGTTGTGTGTTTGGAAACAAAAGAGGTTGGAGAGCTGATTAAAGCCTAGAGGAGGAGCCAATTAATAAAGCTGGGGCTGGTTTTGCTTGCCTTATATTAAAACTTCTAGTGAATCAGGCTCTAGCAGTCACCCAAATTTTCGTGCTTTGGTCTGCTTTTGTTGTCAAGTCAGTAAGGCCCGAAAAGTGTTCACCTACTCATATTCATTCTCTCTTGGCCCTCCAGGGCCTGGAGATTAACTAATTGTTGCAGATACCTCGACCCATGCATGGCCCCCATCTTTGCACCTAGCCCTCAGGGAAGGGATTAAGATGGATGTCGCTTATTGCATCCTAGAAGGCCATTGAACCGAGAACCATAAATACCCTCTCATTATATGGCGCTGCAGACGGCTTTTCTTGAAGTACCACCTCAATGTGAAGCAGCAATTCTGGTCATGTGGTGTTAGAATTCATGGATGGGCCGAAGGCTGTGGCAATGCAGTTGAACACGAGAAGTACTGCGTTCAGTTATATGGTTTATAAAACCCTGACGATGCGACTTCCTAGGATATGTTTATTGCTGGTAAATCCAATAATTGATGTATTTTTTCCTTTAACCCCCGGACCTACGCGCAGTGCGGTTTCTCTACCTCCATTGTTAGATATCATGAGGAATTTCGTCTTTTCCTCCAGTCGAGTTCGTTTTGCTACAGATAAGCAATTCAACATAATCTTTTTTCTTTTCAAAATAAAGCTGAAGCCCGTTTTTCCAAATAACTACTGCGAAGTGGACGTTCAGCTGCCAACCGATCTTGAAGGTAATCTTAATTTCAGATGAGTCAAGCATTGCTGGTTTGTGGTCCCGAGTGGTACGAGGAAGCCTGTCATTTTCAAAAGTTTCAGATTAAGAGTGTTCAAGATTATCAGCACAATTTCAGACTTTAACATTCAAGTTTCTTTTATTCATTTTCTCCCTAAGATATAAGTAGCAGTATAAATGGGGAAAACAAATACGCCTCATCATATTCAATTACATTCATTATCGGAATCAGTGATGCGAAAAAATCGTCAACCGCTTTTAAAAATCATTAGTGTCATTTTTTATGTTCCTCTTTATTGTTTTATACCCCTGCCTAAAAATGATAGTGTTGTATAATTGCACTGACAAAAAACGAAATGTCAAATGAAGAATGCTTTTTAATTGGGACAGTGGAGTATTTTTAAACTTGTTTACCAATTGTTTGATAACCTTTAGATCCCAGCATCGTCCCTGCCTTATTGCAAAGCTTTTCCTAATATCTCCTTTCGCATATTAGCATACGACTCACGTGTCTCACATTAAACGTCACGTGTCTTGTCTCGTCTACGTTTTGTTCATCCCGAGTCATTAACAGGTGTAACACATTTTGGGCGGATCCTATCACATTTTTCTTTAAAATCCAGAAGTCGTTTACCTATAATGCGTGAAGCGTGAGTTTTTCACGCGTGCGCGAATATCGATCCTAAGAAATGATTTTTACGAAAAGAGCTATTCATAAAAGGATCGTTTAAGCTAATGAGCGGTGTGACTGATTTATAATTTCATATAATTCTCAAGTAGATGCAAATTTCGCTTTACTGGAATGTAGTTTAACAATATCCGAGTGTCCAACATACCTATACGTCGACTTCGAAGAACCGGCTTTAGTCACCGATACGGATTTAAATTTTTTTCTGATTTTTTTTTCCTGGATTTGTTGTCGATCTCATTTTTTCCCCCTTTATAAACTTGATTTACATTTAAGAGTTCAACAAATCAATGGGTTAAATACTGCGAGCATTACGATTGATAATTTTTATAAAGTTTTCTATAGCAAAGGCCAAGGACGTTGTTTTTAGCATCAAATTGATGGGTTTTTAAAAAAGAGATTTGCGTATAAATTTTGAGAAAGCTTTTTAATTACGGAAAATGAGAAAGAATTTTAATTAAATTTTTTTGATGTGTAAATATGAAAGTAGAAGGCGTTTAGAGCTGGGAGTTATCAATGAATTTTTGTAGGATGAACGCCTTAAAATTAGTCTAATTATGGTTATTAAAGTTTTTGGCGTAATTTTTTCGGAATTTGCATCGAAAGAATTTAATAGGTTTAATTTTTAACTTGATTATTATTATTATTTTGATGATAATTGTTATTGTAATAGTGACTATCATCACTTTTTGACGGGTCTTGATAAATCGATTTGTTTGATACAGTTACTATTTCGGCATACTAGGTACACATTTAGGATGAACCAGGGAATGCTTATCTTCGATTTCATTTTTGGATATCCTTTTGTTTTGTAGAACTTCGCGCGAATTTGGAGTATTTCATATTCGTATCCCTTAGTTTTGTATGCACTAAGATCATTAAAGAAAGATTATGAAGTTTCATAAAATTCTTGTTTTTAACTCGCATTTATCCAACATTTCTTGGCAATTCGGCTTGATGACAAACTTTTTTAACTTTTGATCATCACAGTACCCAATTTTCTTAACATTCCTTTCATCTTCATCATTTTGTTTTCTTCTCACTTTCATCATTCAAAATAAAACATTAATTTACTTCATAAATGAAATGATACAAAACTTTGAAACAAATCTAAGCAGCTTGCTTCTTTGTCAAAGGAAGCATCTCCACAAAAAAAAGTTGTCTTTTGTTTGTTGTTGGCGCCAACTTTTCCGGAAGCTGTACACGACAAAAAAAGGTTGTTCTCAACGTTGCCACGCAACATTCTACTCCCAGTATACTTCCAAAATTCATAAAAATACTTGGCATGTTACCCTCTCACCTTATACGTCTTCCCAAATCCCCAAAATCTCTGATTAATAACCTGTCTTTGATTAACACTGTAGAACAAATTAGAACAACTGTTGTACGAACATTTCATTAGCAAATAATAAATCCTCTCAACCATTTCCTCAATTTTTTTTTCCTTCAGTTGCTACAAATCCATCACAATTAAACTCCCCTGGTAAAATCGATTTAAATGAGCCCAATTAAAAAAGGAAAAGAACAAATCGACTTACAAAAGAATAAGACGAAGCTGTGGTTTGTTCGTTTAATCGCGACTACAGCTTAATAGTCGAGAGTTAATCGTGCATTAATTAACGTTAACGCAATTTCGCTTTTATAAGTTTTTTTTTTATTATTATAGAGAGATCGGAATTTGTCCGACTGAATTGAGATTCAACTTGTCCATGACTTTAAAATGAATGAAGTATTACAAGTGAACAAGTGTCTTATTACCTTTGGGCGATGCCCATTCCTCTAGCTATCGCTTCGTAAATCGATATTTTTGCTCTCCTATTTATTCAAAACGTTTTAACGTGTCATGACTAAGTAACAAAAAAACTGGTCGGTAATGCTTTAAACAAATTTTTTTGTCGCCAAAAAATCGTTATCTCGTGTCAGATAGAGAAAGTATGCATGCAAGGCTATATTACGAATATTTCGTTTAAATTGGAGCAAAAATTTTTAAAAGCTGCTAAATCATTATGGAAAGTAAATCGAGCTGACTTTTTTTTAAAATAGAATCTCGTTAACCGGTTAAATCTCAATATAGTTATCAAGTGAAGATAATTAATGAAACCGTTTTCAGTAGTCGAGATAAAAATGATAAAAAATAAAGGGAAGACCCTCCGTGGGTCTTCAATTAAGATGTGTTACTTATGTGGGATTCAAAGAGACCCCTCCTTAACAAATTAACATTTCTAGTCTCAGCTGTTCGTGAATTTAAATTTGGCCCCACTGTGTTCTTTTACGATTGTTATTTATTAATAACATTTTTTTTTTGTTTTTTTGCAATAAAACGTTTAAAAATCTTGCACGCGCTTTATAAGATCATGATTTTGTGATAACATTTAATAGGATCGTAAAAGAGCTTCTATATGAGACTACTTGTGAGATAATAAAATGAGGAAGTGTTTATCAACAGTGATTCTGCAGTAATGTTAGATTTTAGATTCGTGGGTTTCCGTTGTGGCTAACCCCTAAAACCCTCATTTTCCCACTGTATTTTGTAAGCGTTATTTGTATCAAGATTTGCCATTAGTTAGATCGGATTATTAATAAAACAGAGCTAATTTTCAAAAATTTGGAGTTTGAGTGTCGGCTGGGATATTGATGGCCTTTTCTTCGAAAAAGTACTTTTTCCTACCTTTGGATTTGTCGACGACAAATTATTACTCTTAGATGGAACCTAAAAGGACTGCTAAGGGATGAACTGAGATGTCCGATTAAAATGAAAATTTTTGGCTAGATAGTTCCCTGGTCGAGTTTTTGGGCTGATCGAGTGATTAAATTTTATAAGAGACTTTATTGCGAGTGTTGAGATTATAGTAAAAGAAAATGTCTACTAAAACATCCATTCGCTTGACACTGTCTCCAGGTAGCAATGTTTCAATGTACCGGAAGAAGCGTGTGATGTACCACTAAATGCGTGTGGTATTAGTTTAGTCTGTGTCCTGCTGGGTCCTGTCCCTGCTGCTGGAGCCAGAGGGGAACTTTGCTCTTTGACGAAACACTTAGAGTCGAGTTGAAGATCAGAATGGAAGATCTTGACCAAAGAATCTTAACTGAATTGCTTGGGTTCGACTCACTTTTATTTTGTTGATCAGACTCAAAGATTTGCAAGTTCTTATGACGACTTCTATCTCCGTTGCGGAAGCGAAGTTAGAAGAAAGGGTAACGATTCGTCTGCTATGTTTCACTCGTTGATAGCGGTGTCTTATTGACGCTCTAACATAGTTTCACCCACGTGGATAGTGAATCACAGTGAAGGAGTAGCGTCATTACGGCCAACCCAACGAAGTCTGTCTGTTCTTCGAGTATAGTCTTCTACGTTTCAGCAGTTTTGCTGAACTACCTACCTAACCTATTGTATTTATTTATTAATTGAATTAAAGTAAACGCCGGTAAACGATCTAAAGACATTTATTATCAAAAACTCTGGAGGTAGGAATTGTTATTCTTGCTTCTTCAAATTTATCAGATTTATTTGAAAAATCTTCTAGATATTAAGCCATCATCCTGGGTTCATCTTTCTTCATTTTATAAAACGCTTTTCCTAATTGGTCCAGTTGCCTTCTCATCATTTTACCCAAATTTTTCATTTGGGCTATTAATGATTTTTCTTTATCGGATATTTTTAGTCAAATACAGATACATTAAATCTGGATGTCTTTTTGTCAACACAGAAATGATAAACTCTCGCCTTCGATTGTCAGATAACGAAAAATCGGCGTCTGTCAAAGATACCAAATTACGATGAACTTATCAAAGTGACAAGACTCCATTTTTCTTATTAAAGCAGCAATTGCTGCTAATTACCAATCGGATTTTTTGGGAACAAAATAGTCAAACAATTGCAATCATAGTCGGGTCCGCAGGTTGACGTAATTCATTTCGTCATAGTCCTGTTCATGAACTACTTCCCACGTTCCCGAGTACATTGATGCATGTCAACATAAACAGAAAAAATTACTTTTACAAAAAAACTGTCTATTATTTATATTTCCTGAAATGGTATACTGTTTTTGTTTAAAATTTTCGTTGACAGAGGTTTTTTTTTTATTTAAATTGAGATTACCTCGTAATGACAGAAGTGTACTGATCAACATGCACGGTAGTGCATGCAGCCAAGTTTAATAAAAGACGAGAGATCCGCGCAAAACTGCTGCACTACCATGGACATGTTTTACAGGAAGCATCGAAACTTGCGATAAGGGACTTTTCAAGAGGCTGTAACTTTCGCATAATCAACATGCACGGTAGTGCATGCAGCCAAGTTTAATAAAAGACGAGAGATCCGCGCAAAACTGCTGCACTACCATGGACATGTTTTACAGGAAGCATCGAAACTTGCGATAAGGGACTTTTCAAGAGGCTGTAACTTTCGCATAAAAAAAGATTTTTTTTTCTAATTTTATATTGTGGCAGTTTAGCCCAACAACTAGAACATTTCAAAAACTCACGTTTGTAACTTCAGCCCCTCCCGAGATACAGGACCCCCCAAAACATCATTTTAAGGGATACTGACTCACTCACTCACTCACTTACTCACTCACTCATTCATCATATTGTTCTCCCACTTATGATGGACCGATAAAGGTGAAATTTGAGGAAAAGCTTTGTTTCAACTCTCTAATAACGAGAAAAATCTCAAAAAGTAGTTTACTGCTATCGGTAATTAGTTTTTAATCAATAATTGTAACTCACACGATGAAGCTCCCATTTAAAGGAGAAAAAAAAATGACGACCAAATTAGCTGACAGAAATGTAGCTAGTCGGTGACTTCAGTTCATTTTAAATGATGCAAAGATTCTTTTAACACGCAAAGCGAGATTAAGAACAATGCGTTGTGTTGTTTCTTATCGGTTCGCAGATTGGGTTTTTGTTTCCAAGAAATACATGTTCAGATATTTTTTTAAAGATGTTTTCAGTGCAACATTAAAGATTTGCATGATTGGTGACATTGATATGAAAATGCAATTATCTTTTTCCATCACAAATTAAGGAAACAGTTTTAGGAAAAAAATAGCCGCTTTCACTTTGCATCATCTTCTGCGTTTTTCTTGTAGCTGCCAAATGAGCTTTGATCTGTTTCTTATCATTTTGGTACTCTCCAACACCACTCACAAGAGATTCTATTGCGCCTCGTTTGCCTTATAATAATTAAAGCCGGCTTAGCGGAATCATTTATAAACTGCGTTTGGTCATTTCTTTTAAGGGAGAAGGGCTGCTATTTTCTTAGTTTTGCCTGAAATTCATGTAGTCTAGCCCGAATTTTATTTTTACACTCGTTTTACCACGCGTCTTAATTTACCTGGCCCGATTTTTTTTCAAGGATCATTAGTGGCAGTAAACCTTTGGCTTTGTTTTTGGTAAATTGAAATACATTCACTGATAAAATAATGAAAAATAAAGCAAAGAAAGAAGTGGATGTAAAACCGAAACTTCGTAAGGACTTAGGCCTAGCCATTAAAATAAAATTTCCTTTTACTTGTTTTGGAAAAGATTTCCAAAACACCAATTTCTTTAGGCTCTTTTTGGTTCATTAAAAGATGTGCACATAGCGACATCTTCAAACCTCAAAATCTCGATAACCAACAGCTTCGAACTGGTCCTATAAGAATTTTAATTGAAGAGTGATTGATATTTATGCTTGGTTTTTGCAAAGATGAAGATCATTGTCCCTTAAAGAATTCTTCAGCAAATAAGGACGGATTTAATTTTTTCAGTAGATAGAAAAGAAGAACGACCTGTAACGTGACAAGTGCTGAATTGCACGATTTCTCAAAAAACTTTTCGGTCCTTGAAAATTGCATTTCATTTTGCCCCAATTTTTTTCTGCTTTTCCCAGCAAGAGGGGAGGGGGGGGGGGGGGGGGAGAAAGGAGGGTCCACCATTTTCCTTCGATCCGCGTACGGTTCACAACCTTAATGCAAGTTTCGGCAAAAAGATATGAAATCTCCACAAAAACAGGACCTGTAAATCAGGCAGCCAAGTTTTCGCTCAACTCTCAAAAACCTCCCTCTTTCAAAAGCAATGAAATCAAAAAAAATAAGCCAAGTTTTAGGATGGTGTCTGTTAATCAAAAAATTCAATTTTATTTTCCAACTGCGGGCTCGTGGTTAATAAAAGTATTTTCTAGCAGGCCCGACCAGTTACAGGTTCCAGTTTTTCGGTAGAACCCGAATCTAATTTGGCCCGCACAAAATTTTGCCTTTATCTCTTTAACAATTGAATCGACGACAAAATTTCAACAAAAAGGAATGAAATCCCCCCAAAAACAAACCCTGTAAAATGAACAGCCAAGTTTGTTTTTCCTCTCACTCTCAAAAACCTTTCGCCTTCAAAAGCAATGAAATCAAAATAAGCCAAGTTTTACAGTTGTGTGCATTTATGACTTTCCTATTTCCGAACAACATTAACAAAAACTTGGCCGCTTTTTTTAAACTAAGCTCTACAAAAAAAACGGACATTGCCTTTTTCTTCTGCAAAACTAAAAAAAGGCCTGCGTTTGAAGTAAATATTAGGATGAACCTTTCACACTGAAATGTGTTCCCCGATCAAAAACAATGTTTACTTGCCGACGAAGAAACACATATTTCAAAAGGGACTAAATGAACATCACCTCCCCCTAACTTTATTATTGCGCTATCAAAAACCCCATACCTCCGCTTTACACTTGAAAACAGAACCCAATTCCCAAAAACGTTTTCCTATGGAGATATTAGTTGAACCGAAATCAAATATGTATGGATGGCAATGATCCACTTTCACATTACCTAAACACCAGACAATCATATAATGCCAGTGAGATAAAGTGAGGTAAAGAAGCTTGCTAACAAAAAAAAACCCTGAACAAATTTTCTGTACAAAAAAAGCGGCCAAGTTTTTGTTAATGTTGTTCGGAAATAGGAAAGTCATAAATGCACACAACTGTAAAACTTGGCTTATTTTGATTTCATTGCTTTTGAAGGCGAAAGGTTTTTGAGAGTGAGAGGAAAAACAAACTTGGCTGTTCATTTTACAGGGTTTGTTTTTGGGGGGATTATGATTTTCTTTAACTAGCGTGACGCTACCGTTTCGTTGTTTAGAAAGCTCATCCGTTTTCATTCATTTTGTGAACGAGTTATTGCGATTACGTAATTCCGAATGAGACTTGACGAGTTGGAGACATCGAAAAGAGCGCTACAACGACAACTGAATAAATTAAAAAGAAATTCACGTCATAATTTTAATACTGACCTTGCCGTATAATGAAGATTATAAGTAGTTAGTTAAATATTCATATTGTTTAGTTTGACAAGGAAAGCGCCGACATAGTTGCCGATTGTTGTCGTGGCGTCTTAAAAATTAATCCCGTAGGGATTAGGCCAGTGTAAGGAGAGATTAGGCTTGACTCCAATGCGCAGGGAGAAGAGTTTATATTAACGGTCATTTAATAGGGTTTATATATCGTTCAACTAGGTGTCAGGATGCTCGAGTTTTTTCTTAGCAGGAATGTGTAACAGTATTGGTTTGGACAGTGCATGCGATTGACTCTGGGATTAAGCATTACGATAGCTTGCTTCCAACTGGGGGAAGGTATATTTGCATAAACGACATTAAGAGGGTGGCAGGACTGAAGTGGTTGCAAAGAGCCCAAGACAAGAAAGTGTGGCAAAGTTTGAGAGAGACCTTTGTGGACGGATATAGGTTGAAAGAAGAAGAAGATTTGCCTGATGGCGACTATTTCAGGCTTGATCAAGCACTAAACACTCAATCAGAGCTTTACGAATCACACTCTCGCACACGGTCTATGCCTGGCCCACTGCTGAAACTGGCTTGAAGCTAGAACAATAGAACAGCTACTGCTTAATCTGCTGTTTTATGGGACTTATCAATTCGCGCAGCTGTAGACCTCTATTAATCCACGGCTACTTTCTGCAGGTTCCTCACACTAGAGCTTGAAGATGAAGACTATTGATAGAAATACTGACGATCTACTGTATCAGACATTGATGATTTTTTTTTGGGAATGCGGCACACTCACATGTAGTGAATAATGTTATATATTACTACCTCCAATTTAGGACTACGTTAAAAAAATGTCCACTATCTTATCGGTTCATCAATATTTACAAAAAAAAAATCGGCACTCTTAATGATAGTGAAAATAATTCAAACAAATAAACCTTCAATTTCAGTACAATATCATATCACTCAACAATCACCCATTATTTTTAATAATAGCATCTGCACTATAAAACGGAAGCGTGTAAAAAAATCTAATGAGGTCATCTTTAAAAAACCTGACGAATAAATTAGTACAAGTCGGAACATCCTGTATATATGGCACACAACACGCTTAAAGACTTTGATTAAAACATTTTAGCGCCCCATCATGAAAGTCTATAAATGAGTAATCAAAGTAATTTTAACGTCTCTCGCATTTTTTTAAATAATTTCGTTTTATCTAGCTCTTTCATTAATTTAAACAAATAATGCAAATGGCTATTAATAAATTCTTTTTTTTTATTTTTTAAAGAGGGGTTTTTAGCGCAGGGACAACAATAAATTTTCAATTTTCAACGCTGCAAAAGACCCCAAGGTAAAATAAAATGGGCGATGGTTCAAAACCCATTAGTCGTATCTGCAGCAATAAAATGTATATATCAAACGAAAATATAATAAGGGCTTTAGGATCGATAAATGAATAACAATAATAATGATGATAATTGTTCATTCATCAAAAAAAGCCTAAACGTGTGCTTCTTGTCCCGGGAGTTATGACATTCGTCAAAAATGTTGACATTTGGTTATTTCTGAATCAGGCGAGTTCATTACCCGAGAGTTTTAATGAATTCGAGGGCATGGAATTGTCTCAAATTATTTATTTTATTATTTCCAGTCTCCGTCCTGTCGCGTTTTCATCCATGAAGAGAAGTACCTGGAATTCGAGCCTGAACTAGTCTAAAGATATTGTCTTTACGTATCTGGAAATCCTAGCTAGCACCCCTTTTCAGAGGACAATATCGAATTCGATTCAAAGATTGGGTAACTACTTTGGGCGCTATGTAAGATTTCCATCTTGCTGGACATTGTCGACCCAATGCAGCAGAGATTTGTATATGCTCCACGTGTCGCGTAACAGTCGTAGACTTGCTAAACTTCTCAGCCATTATTATCATTTTAGGCAAGGGAAGAATTTCACGTATTTTCTTATTGGCCGGAAGAAAGTATGAGTCGTTTTTTGAAAATATCTCTTGGCTTATAAAGTGGAGGCAAAAAAGAAGTTTTTTGAATGAAATTCTTGTTTACAAAACGTGCATTAGCCCTTTTATTTTATGAGCCATCTTTTATTTGTCTGTCAAAATTAAATTCATTGGCTTTTAATAAATATTTTATATATCCTTAAAGTCGATGAACTTTCATTCAACTTCTTTGCGAAATTTCATCCTCTCGACTTATGACTGTGATGTCTGATGACTCAAGCTCAATGAAGCCAAGCTGCCGTGATTTACTTTCCTCGAAAGATATCTTAATGCTTCAGCTAAAAATTTAAAATGACTTATTCTTGCTTTACATCAACTGCATTCGATTTTGGGGAGAATTCGAAAAAATTTGAAGTTCTAGAACCATTGGCATCGATGTTCTTAGGTGAAATATAACACCAAATGAGAGATTTGAAGCCAATCTCAAGGCAATTCGTGCCCATATGCCTTAAACAAACTACATCCAGCTTCATCTACTAGTTTTGGCCCTCACTTGGGAGCTTCACCTTATTTGGGTAAAAAAATCTTAAAACTATACATTTTCAAAACCTTGAATGGCCAAATAAAAAGTGGAATAAAAACCACTCTGCAAATGGAATTTCTCACTTGAATATTTTAATCTTAATAATAACTACTAACACCTATCCCCATAAATCTTTCAAGAAGGCAATCATTACGCTTAAAAAGTATCTAATATTCGTCTAGTAGATGTCTGATAATTTTTTTATATAAAAAAATCAGCATTGAAAATATGTGAACTTCACAAAAAAAAACTATAATCATAAATAGCTATAAAACCACAAATAAAATATTTAAAGAATCATTGTCCTAAAAAGTTGGCAGTCCTCACAAACACGCCGATAAATGTATTTTCAAGCTTGATAATTGTTTTAAATAACTCCGCTTTAAGGAGTCGTGGTCCCCAACACGATGCCCTCGGGGTCCATGTCAATCGTCGAAGACGTTTGTGCGTGCCTGCAATTATCAATCACCGGCCCTCTTTAAAACAGTAAATTCAAATGTAATTTCCACTGGGGGTCCTTTTAATTCATCACAACTGGGATGCGTAACAGACACCCGAACTGACAAACGACGGAAACGGTTAAAAGGTGATAACAAAATTAAACGTAAATTTTTTTTTTGACGATCGACGTTTGTGAATTCAGTTCACATGACCTTGGTGGGCCCGTTATCGGAAATAATAAATTGGGAGAGGAAAAGGTCAGGTTTAAAAGATTATCACTTGTCCCTAACTTTTGACATCCCCGATCGAAATAAAGGGAAGTACATTACGATTTCCTTTTTTTCGTTCCTTGGAATAAGTGATGTTTTAAATTGATAAAACAATATATCTGTTAATGAAAAGCTGTTTTTTCGAATTTGTTCACTGTAGGAGGGCCCTAAGGGTTTAAAATCACGTGCTGCTCTTTTAATAAAATTCTCTTTCGATTTCAATAAAGGTCAGGCTTGCTAGAGCTTGGAATTAATTAATTATTTTGGATGATTAGGATGAAAGTTTTAATGAAGGAGTTTTTTTTTCGTCTTGTGGGCTCTGGGGTTATTTTTTGGTCACGGTTAAAAAATTATAGGGCATTGTTGCTCTACAACGGCGAATTTAACATATGAAAGTAAAGGGGTCTAGTGCGATGGACTGAAAAAAAATAGAGCTGTTGGGTATGGGTATGAAGAACTCTGAAAAAGAGACCAGATTTAATCTGGGCTTGTAAAAAGTGCAAGTTTTATAATAAGCTTGAGCGTGACCGTTTAACTGACTGAATTTGCTGATTACTTGGATTGTAATTGTTTGACATTTCTCGTAATTTTCAGGTGGTGTAGTTTCGAATACCTGCTTGTTGCCTTGTTCCTTGTCTCTTGTCCCTTGCATGTTCTGACACCTCTGACCTTAGTCAACGTTTTAAAGAAGAGCTTTTATTTTGGGTTTCTTCCAAACTGCCTCCAGTTTCCGCTTTGAGCTTCGCCAGGTTCCCTTCAGGCATCCTTAATTTGTAGACAGCCCTTAATTTTGTACTGTAACCTTTCTTCAGATAGGATCTTTAGTCTGTCTCTGCGGGGGTGCCCCAGCCAATCAACAGAGCTTTTAATTTCGCATTTATTCGCCGTGGTGCATGCTTGACGCTTGCAAGCGACATCGAATGACAAGTTTTTCGATTTCGGGGTGTTCGTTGTATGTCTAACGCACCTAAGCTTGTGTACTGGTGCAGCAACCTGGTCACAGGATCCACGTGGTCCCTGAATGGTATAGAAAATCCAACTTTTGCGCTCCAGAAATGTTCCTTGACAAGCTCACCAGTAGCGGCGTAAGCCTTGGACTTCAATCCGATCCTAATCCTAATCAGTGATGACTTTAACGCCTTTTAGTTCTTTGATCCAGTTCTTTCTCACTCCTGCCAAGTTCGTTGTTACCCCGATCAGATTATTGCAACTTTAAATGAATTTCATCCTATGCAAATTCCAGTCTGCACAGTGCGAAGTCTTAATCGCCTAATCTTTAGGACCAACTGTCTAAAAGCTTTTATCTGCCCAGGGCTTGACCTGTAACCTTCACGAGGTAAGCAAGAGGCTTTAGTCCGCCACTGTCTCCCCATTACCATTTTGTTTCTCGCTAATAGAGCTTATTCTGCAATTTTTCCCAATCTTAATTAAGCAAACCTTGGTTATTTAGTTTCTGGTCATCGTGAGACTCGTACATAATTTGAAGTCATATTTGAACTTTAATTATCGAAGATACACAATAATTAGCATCTAACTGCGATACAGGCCAGGTGCTGCATTTAGCGGATATGACTCTTAATATTTCGCTTTCTTATCTTTTGTTTTCTCGTAAAATAAAAAGAAAAGGGATTAAGGGATTTTAAAGAGAAGGGGGATAGATCATCTTCGTAACGAAGACCCTGAAGATGGCTTAAGATTCCGTAAACAGAATTCTCATTAGTAACAGGTGCTGTCATTTTTTAAGCACGTGGCTGGGTTTATGTAGGATTTGTGAGGGAAATCAAAAAAAAGCTCTTTCTTTCTTTTTTTCCCAGTTTGTTCGCCGAATAAAAAAACATAAAAACGGGGTCTTCGATCTTATGCTTTCGGTTTATCGCTCTCGATTCTTGCCAAGACACCGAGCTTGAGGATATGAACGATATTCTTCTCATTATTGTAAATTACAATCTCGCCATACAATGAGCCATAAATCAATATTAAATGTCATCTGTTTGGGTCAATGATAAAAAAATTAAATTGTTGTCATGATCTTGACACTAGACACTTTTTGCTTATTTTTTCTCCCCCTCTTAAATCATCCAAAAGATTGATTTAATATCCGTTACGGATTTTCCGCAATTTCCCGAGAAATATTTCTCTTCGAAAAGAAAAATGTAGGTTATTTTTTTTGAAAACGGGATGAAGATTTATTTTTTTTTAAACCGCAGGAGCTATTTAAAAGTTCCAAACCCATGATTGATTTTATGGTCGAATAAGATCTACTCAACCTTGAATTGTTAAATTTTGATAGTCAATCTAGATTTATTGATCTTGAAAGAAGAAAAAAAAACGAGCGATAAATTCGTATGCTCGAGTTTTCTTGAATCTTCTTAATGGAAATGAAAATGCCGTTGCAATATTTTTGTCTCGCTTTGAATTTTATAGTAGCGTTCGCTGATTTTAGATCAAGCACTCTGTAAATTGTTTTCTGTTTTGAGTTCTGTACATTGGCGCCATAAAGTTGTTGGTGAGATTTGCACATAGGTTGACAGCACCATCTAGTGAGGTCCAAATGCCCATCAGCTTTCTTAATCTTAAGGTTGGAGTTGCTGGGGCCACTCGGAGATCTTTCTCGGTCGTAGCCAAAATCTTGACCAAAATACTATACTTTATCCTGATTATTTGAATGAAAATGAGGCGGTTCTTCTTTCTACTTTTAAAAATTCCTCAGCCCTGTTAAAATTTTAAAATCAAACATCAAAGAAGACAAAAAATCAGACATTTTTTGCTGACGCTCTGTGCCATTGCAAAGTCTCACTTTAGATCATGACTAACGACGTTTTTATTTATATACGGTGTTGCTAATTTTAACCGGGTCACGGGCTGGTGCGTATAGGGTATGGCCATACTTTCGAATTCGTTTGCCAGATTAAAATAAATTAAAAAACAATCTTTTTTTTTTTTTTGAATTTTGAAGCGGAAGTGACGAAAAACGGCCTCCTAAACGAAACAACTTGTTGAAAGGTATTTTAACTCATGAGACAATATTATGCAAAATAAACATTGCTTTTACAAAATGAAATAAACTTCAAAACTTCCAATATTTTAACCATGTTGATTTTGTCTAGACGCCAAAATCGTCATTTAAATAAAGGAAATGTCATAAAAGCTTAAAAAGAAAATAAGCTCGCAACGTTAAGATAACATTTAACCATTACAAATCAAAATATTTTGATTAGGCATTTGTTACTAATCTTTTAATTGTTTTTAATGCTTTTGATTTGGCGGGATTTTTTTTCTAACATTGCGTTTAATTGGAAATGGTCTGGTTGTGAATATATCTTTTTTTGGCTAAGTAAAAGTGACAGTAAAAAAGAGTAACCTCAATCAATCATTGTAGATTTAATAAGTGGCATTGATATACCCCTAAGCTCACGTTAGAATAGATTTCATAAATTAAAAAATGCGAAATTCTTTTATGGGGAATTATTGCACTTTTATAACTTGTCAGTTATCAACGTTGACAGTCTCCATATGAGGAAGATAATTATAGGTAGAAGAGCATGCTCTGATAAAACTTCCAGAATCGTAAATTACTAAAAAGCAAATTAATCATAAAACAAAAGTCAGCATTATAAAATGTAATCGCAAGTAGGAATCGTTACGGTTTTTATAGCATAATTTAGGGATTGCAGGGTTTTAAATTTTTAGGTTAAAAAATTTTTCCGGTAGGTATAAAGTTGGGTTTTGGTTTTTTTCCTCGCATAGAAAAAACGTAAAAGCTAAACTTATTTTTTCCTTAAGTTGCATGGTTTGCGCTTTTCTGGTCATGTACAAATGACAGTCCCCCCCTACTAAAAATATAAAAATTCTTGCCAGCAAACCCGGATTCGGATTCCTCACTTCGAGAAGAACATAATCCACCCTTCCCCCCCTCAACTCCCCTTAACCACCTGATTAGGCACCAGGCCACCAAACTGGCAAGAGTTTTTATATTTT
The DNA here is from genome assembly GCA_023512825.1 of Liposcelis brunnea. NCBI lineage: Eukaryota > Metazoa > Arthropoda > Insecta > Psocodea > Liposcelididae > Liposcelis > Liposcelis brunnea. The sequence continues at coordinate 17,898,012 of CM042071.1, forward strand.
TAGTAGGGGCCTAATGGGAACTTTAAGCGGGGGATGAGGTAGGGAGTAGGAGGGAGGGCAATAAACTCTACTCAATGGGCTGAGTGTAAATCCGTGCTTGCTGGCAAGAAATCCGTAGGAATTAATAAAATGCTGGTAAATTTATATGCTAGTCTGCAAAATAGTCTTTCCCAAAAAGAAAAGCTCAAAGAGCATGAAAGCAACGCAATATGTTATCGAGAGAAATACCCTGGACGTAAACTTCAGAGATACGATTCGAAGAGTCAAAATAATCAGGTGCCCCGGCATCAAAGTCGCCGTCGAGGGTTAAGTTGGGAGCTCGGCGGGACAAATTGCGAAACAGAGCACGGAAGGATAATCGATTGGCGCCCAAGAACAAACAGGTGGAGCTAATGGCGATTCGGAGAATAGCCAGAGACATGTCTGGTCGCCAATCGGACTTGCCAGCAGCTAGTTTAACATGGAAAGAGCTGCTGAAGAATAAGAGCCATCGACGATATCACATTGAAGTCTCTTTGAGGTGTTTTGAGTTAGTGTCCCAGAAAACAGTCAGAGCTAAACAGAAAGGTCAGAAATTGGTACACAGCCTAAACCGTTTCGTTGCCCAGTTTCAGTCTTCTCATAATATGTTTTGTTAAAGTGTAAGACAACAGTCTGATCTGATGTGAGTTTCAATCACATCACAAAAAAATTGACCGTTATTTGCATTACTTCACTTCTAAAGCCAAGTTTTATCGAGCATGTTGACGAATAGGGCGATAACTTCAATTATGCCAGAGCAGCTAATCATCGATCGACTTAAAGTCGTAAAAATCACGAATACCGAATAAAAAAATTTTCATCTAATTACTTTATTTTTTATTTCAAGAATTTATGCATTTTTAATCTTTACAAGCCTTTCTCAGCACACACTCTCACTTTTTTCTTAGCAATGATTGACGTTTTGATTAGTTTAACTTTATTTGCAAACGTCAAACATCAGTCGTTTTTAAAAGCGCGGGAAATGATTTGCAAGCAAAACACCTGTTACTGATTTTACTTAGCAATCCGGGGTATTTCCTGCCCACAACTTTAAATATTTAGACTGAGTAGGAGATTATCAAATTTCTATTTAAATTATGAGAGAAAACCATATTTCATTAAACTTAAGCGAAATATTGCAACAAAGTATTAAAAAAAAATCAAAAGTTTAACTTTGCATGTTTTCTCCTCTCTTTAATTTTTCCCTCTTTTCATTCCTGCTCTTTGGCTCGTGATAAATTTTTATTACAAGCTTTAGAGATAAAGTTAAATATGAACGTTTTAACTGGTTTTAAAAATAGACTAATGATTCAAAAAGTAAAGAATTAGGATAATAAGGTTTACGGTTAACAATATTGTCTCATTTCCTATTTTACCATTGCCCAATATGCTTTGCTTCATTAGTAATGACTGAAATAATTATTTGGTAATTTATGTAAAAACGGTTCTAACCTTGACTAATTCAACTTTTTCTTGTTGAGCATTAAATTCATTCAAGTTGCTTTCATCGGCGGAAAAACTGAAGAGAGGGTTTGAGAATGTTGGGACAAAAATGGATTCTTCCTAATAATTTGCTAATATAATTAGGCATTAAAGAACGCATCAGTTATGATGGGCGTAGTTTTTGTTCTTTTCCGTTCGGTTCTTCCGTTTGCCAGAAAAGCACTCTCGTTTCATTAATATTCACGTCGTTAATTAACATGTTACCCTCCCACGTTACAAATTTCAAAATGCGTATGTTAAAATAGTTCAAATTGAATAAGATAGCCTAATTTTACGAAATGATTTCGATCGCCTTTACGAGCGGAGTCATAATAATTAAGCTGGATTTAATGGCTGGGAATGTAACAGCGACTGCAGAAGTCGTGTATGATCGTGTAAATGAGAAGAACCCGCTAATGAAGTTACAAGTTTTCGCATTAAGTTTTTTTTGTGAAAAGAGAAAGGATAAACTTGGAATGTATGAATGGCGTGGTGCTCAGTCAAAAAAAATTAACGGGGTATGGGTCGTCCATCTTTTTATGGACAAGAGTGGTAGGTGGTAGATAGATGTAAGATGAATGCTTGATGGGAAAATGGGATGATAATAGAACGGATTCTACCGTACCCCTATTCTCGGAATTTGATAGAACTGCCCGGGTTTTTTCAAATCCTATAGCAGTTCTACCGAATACCGATTTTAACTGATTTTTAAAAGTCATTTTTTCGGATTCTATCAGAATCCGCATCATTGGGATGTTTGCGGAATTTGGTAAAATTGAAAGGTCAATCAATGTATTCTATAAAATTCCGATTTTAACTTTCCTTCTAATATAGAGAGACTCGGATTCTAGTAGAATCCACTCGGCTATCTTCCTATGACCTTATCGCATGTAATACACCAGACATTCCTGTCCAGGTATGGCTCCCTCCAGTCAGGAACCCCAAGCTGACCCACATCCTTTGACACGGTATCTTCCCATCGAAGCCGCGGCCTGCCTTGAGGTCTGGAACTTGTAGGCCTTCCGTCAAGGACCTGATGAATATACAGCGTCTCTGGCGCGGCGCCTGAGCGACATGTCCCGCCCACCTTAGCCTAAACGATATGATCACTCTTGTGAACAACGGATGGACTTCCTCATCCGATCACATTCGCAGGTGCCTATAAGCAAATCCTGCTTAGGTCCAAGAATCCGACGTAAAACCTTGTTCCCTAAAGTCATCAGCCTCCTTTGTGCACGGACGGTCAGATTCCAGGTTTGGCAGAAGTGACAACAGGGCAAAGAACGAAAAATATTCTTTGAAAATCAGCGAAATTTCAGGATTTTGCGTCTTGGCTATATTGCACCTTTTTCAATAGAACTTCTGTCGACTTCTACCTCATATTGCTTTCTATCTGTACCAGGGCGACCAGTGCATTATCCTGATAGGTATGATTTTGTACGTCCTCCATCAATTTTAATGTTTTCATACCTCTTTAAAAAAAGCTGTCACCTCTTGTAGTGAATCCATCTTGGTTTAAAATCGTCTGGCATGAGGTAATAAACTAGACAATATTTTATGCCGTAATGTCACTCTTCTCCGCAGAGTTTTATCTCAATCTTATGTCTGCGGGATGCTAAGGAAGTTGATATCTATTATTCACATCGCTCTGTTTTCGTCTTTGGTTCGAAACAAAAACGATTATCTCTCCCGAAATCGTATTCGCTGTTTTCTAAAGTGATAACTTTGTTATGTGGGATGAAAGATTCATAGAGTTTTGGATACTTTTGATAGATTTATAAGAAAGATAAAGGGGGAGAAGATAAAAAAGTTTTGAATAGTCGTTTGAACTTTGAAAAATGACATTTGGCATTAGAAATGTCAAAGAATTCTTTCTGTCCAACGCCAATTTATTCGGTATGCACACATCAAGCCCAGGTAAAGATGTGAGCTATTTCCGTCTCAGACAATAGGTCGAAAGTTCAAGAATCTCTCGTGATTATAAACAGGTCATCGTTTTTCCAGTATTTCGAACGGAGATCGACTTTCCAATTTCTGTAAATAAAAGCGTATCGGGAAGGAAAAAGAAAAGTCGAAACGTTATTGATGGACGTGATGTTTTTTTCGGTTAAAAAGCAAAATCATAAGACAATGACGTTTCAGTCAACAGCATCGCCCCCAATCGAGGGGATCTGCCAAAGTCGAGTTTATGTGTCCGTCCTACGCGGTCTCCGGTTCCCCGTAGGCGTTCCCTAATGCATCCCATCCCATAACTTTCTTTTGCTGACCACAACTGTTTCCGGCTGTTGTCCGTTTTATTTTTACTCTTTTTTCTACTTCCCCCGTTCGTCTTCTTTCTCATATCTCCTGGCAAAGAAGTAAATCATATTCTGGAATGAACCGTCTCTGCTTTGTTAACTTTCCCATGTCCTTTTTTGGGCCCTGATGTAGAAAAAGTGCTAAAATTTTGGGAAGTGCATAAAAACGTTATTACCGGTGAAATAAAAACACAAAAGAGCACAGTTTTCCGAGAGTGTTAAAATTAATAAAGCGCCTTTTATTTTAACTCGACCGTCTGCCGAAGTGTTGCCAAAAATTCTTCTACCAAATGCTGCATTTTATCGCAGTCGAATGAATCACGAGCAACAAATGAACGTTTTATTTTTATTAGTTTAATTTTTTTTAAAGTTCCGTAAACGAGCACATCCTCATTGTTTATTAAATGCATTTTCAAAAAGAATTTTCCTTGTTACGTACTTTTTTTTAAAAGAGGTTTATTATTAAAAAGCTTGATGGAGCGTTGGTGGCGCCAGCTGTTGAGGCCAATATGCCCGCGAGTTCTCTTTGTCCTTCCTTGACTTCCAGGTTTACTAGCGGCCCTCTGGCTAAAATCCCCATAGCTCAGTTTCCTGTTATTAGGCTTGGTAGTTGGCGCCAAGTGATTATGAGAGCTGAATAATTAAGATTCCTTCATTAATCAAATGAATTTTTATTTCAGGTCGGGATCGATTTCCGTCTACAAGTAGCAGTACCGATGATCCAGATTCAGGATCGGATCCAGAGCATGATGATAGATTATCTAATTCAAGGACGAAACAAATTAGCCAAAGCACGGCTATTAGAAAAAGAAGAGGAAATCTTCCGAAACATTCTGTTAAAATATTAAAAAGATGGCTATATGAGCATAGGTATAATGCATATCCTAATGATGCGGAGAAATTAAATTTGTCTCAGGAAGCAAATCTCACAGTCCTCCAGGTAAGTTGTTTGTTAATAAATTACAATGGACTACATAATTATTTCAGCCTATCTCTGTTAACAGTGAAAAGGTGAATGTGCCAAAAAGCAGTGGCTTGTCTTCCCTCGATTTAGAGACCCTAAGGGTCTCTACCCCCACTACCAATGAGACTGGCAAACTGTCAGCCATTAAAAAATTTGAACGCCATTTTTAGCAACATGGCGAACTACACAGGAGAAAATTTGGCAGCCATGACAAAATACGTGGCCATCCGGATTCAGGAAATAGTGACAAAGTCGCCTTATTTACGGAGGCTTTGGTCTAGAATGTCTTCTGCTTCTCTTCTAACTTCGCATTTTTCTAAATGGAAGCAGAACAAGCAGAAGAAACTTCAGGACAAAGCCTCCATAAATAAGGTAACTTTGTCACTTTTTAAATCCGGATGGCCACGTACACTGTCATGGCTTCCAAATTTTCTCCCACGGTCTTCCAGGCTTCCAGCTTTTGTTGATTACTATGGCGACTCTGAATCCGAAATTGAATAAGCTTTTAGTTCATGTAGATTGCACTAGCGCATCATCGGCCGACCAATGAAATTGATCCGCTCTAGAGCCCCTTGAGCAATGTCGCACTTATATGGGACTCTTTCGGCTTGTGATTGGCTGGCCGCCACGACACTTGCACCATCTACCAATGGACCATGAACAATTTCCGTATTCAAAATCTGAGTCACAACAAAAATCCAAAGTTGCAAGACCTGGAAGACAGTGTTTTCTCCTGTGTAGTTCGTCATGTTGCTCAAAATTGCGTTCAAATTTTTTAATGGTCGACAGTTTGCCAGTCTCTTTAATTTAGAGTCTCTTATTACCAATACCGCATCACCAACTTACCAATTCTTTATTTTTCAGGTTTGCAACTGGTTTATCAATGCAAGACGCCGGATACTCCCGGAAATGATCAGGAGAGAAGGGCACGATCCTCAACACTATACAATATCTCGAAGGGGAAAGAAAATGTCTTCATCAAGTCCTACATATCAACCACCAGTGTCTTCTGTCCCTCCTAATTCATACAATTCGAGGACGAAGTCTTCGGCTTCGACGTGGTCCACCGAACATAACATTCAACCCGTCGAGGAAGTCGTTGGCGGCGACCACGATTCCAATCATCGCTTATTGTTAGATCAAGACTACGATGACAGGGGTCGAAGAAGTATTATTTACAGAAGCGAAGAGGAATACGAAAGCAGTTCGCCTAGTGAGGAAGAAGCTAGGCAACCCTGGCACAGCGTTATCGTTTGTAGTTATGGATGTGCAAAGGACTGCGTCGCACATTCTAATAAAAGGTTTGTTGTCTGCCTACCTTAAAAAATTTATTTAATCCGAATAATAATTTAGAAATATTTTCCTTTTGCTTTAGGGATTCACCAAGTGATGTTTACAGTCAAAGGCGGGATTACTATAATCATCCTCCTACTTATCTACCGAATGCGCATCAACCAGTTGCGCATGTCATTAAGCCAGACCTCACACCCGTTTACAAAAAAGACTTTTCTCACTCGGAAGAAACGCCACCTCCTACTCCTCCTGAGGAAGGCGAGGACAAAGACAAATTCAAATGCCTCTACTTACTTGTGGAAGCTGCAGTTGCAGTTCAACAGCAGGAACAAGAACTCGATCAAGAGCATCTTTCTCAAAAAGTATAGCACCGACGTTTTTTATGTCGATTACTTAGTCTGGTTTCCTTTTTTTTTTCTTTAGAAGTTCGTATTTTGGTAGAATAGATTTTTTTATGAACACAAATTTTTTTCGCATTTAGCAATTTAAAAAAAAAAAAAATTAGAAATACTTTTTAAACAAATTGAGTGAGGAGTCAAAGCGGCTCCATAGCCAAAATGGGTCCCTAAAAGAGGCCGATAAAGAAGGCTCATGAGCTTTTAAAAAATTAGCAGCGATTGGGTCACGCTATCGCGGCTAGCGGGAACTCTAGCTTTGTTTTAGTTAATAAATTGCTCGCTGAAATGCATCAGCATCAAACTGCTAACACATTGAATTATATTTTCGCTTTTGCAAGATCAGAATTTTACTCTATGCGGCCGATTCACTTACTAAAATAACACGAGCGCCATCAGTTAATTATTAATTCAACTACAACTATTGCTATGTGGCGAAATCTTTCAAAAAATTAGTAAACAATTCCTGCCTAAAAAATATTTTACTCAAAAGCTAGAAAACTTTTAAGAGAGCAACGCGGGCTCCCTTTGGCTATGGGGCTTATTAAAAAATACGGATGTTAATTTAGCTTTAACTTTTTGCTCCAAATTTTTTTCCCCCCCGAATGAAGAGACGGAAAAGATCTGACAAAATTTTTATTTGGTGAAAGGATTTTAATGTCTTTGACTGGCGAGCATTAAGTGGCTATGACTGTGCCATATCGTTATTTTATTTTTTTAGAAAAAAAAACGTAGATGTTTTTAAAAAAAAAAAAATTAATTATTGTGTTAACCATTCAGTTAATTTTATTTTACTGTATAAAACAATCAGTTTCTTTAGAAGAACAAGGTGTTTAAGAAATTAATTTTTAGAATAAAATTCTAAAAAGTTGTTACACCGACGGAAATGAATTTTTTTTATGTAGCATTATTTGCTAAATCGAGAACTTTTAAAATCGAGGATCGATGAAAGTGAATAAAAATCAAAAAAGACTAATGCATAGAATCAATGTGTTTATTTGAAACTGGAAGCAACTTTTTAGTGAGGTGTGATGCGTGTTTCTTTTCTTTTTTTTTCTTTCTCTCTATCACGCGGTTAAATCTTGATTAGATTAGTTTTTTTTGAGTTTTTTCGAAGTTAGATGAAATCTTAATTCAGGGCATTATAAATAAATATATAAATTATTTTTTCCCCCTATCAATGCAATATTAGGTAAAAAATTTAAATGGATTTATATTCGTCTTGTTATATTTTTATGAGATAGAGTGAGATTATTTTGGATGAATTAGGTTATCTTGGCATTTGTCATTTTTTTCTGCTTAATTTATTTAAATGCGGTTTAAGAATTTTTATATTTTTTTGAAATTATTTTAACATTCAAGTGGCATTTTTGAAAAGTAATTGAAAAAACCGAATATTTAAAACTTGGCTGATATCAAAGTTAAAGGAAAATTTTCTTGAGGAAAGTGCGGGAAACAAAAGTGGCGGACATTCAAGTTGTGCAACTCAGATTGCTCCTAAAATTTTATTTAAAAAAATAATGATTTAATTTTTAGTTCTGTAAAAATTCTATAATGTTCTTTTTCTAGTTTCGAATGGCTCCATGGGCAACTACGGCTTAATTAAAGCCTCTTAAAGACTCCTTTAGCCTTGATAAGTTTTACATGCCTGCACAATTGGATTCAAAATCCAATGATAGTGCGCTGGGTACTTGAAGAATCTATTTCTCCCCAATTTGTTCAAATATCACCAAAATTATTTTTAAAATAATGAAATTTTGCTGAAGCACAAAATTTTATTACACTAATTTCCTTTAACTTTAACTGAACTACTTTTTTCGAACGACATTGATTTTAATGTTAGAAAAATAGTCAAAACAGCCATTTAACTTGTAAAGTATATTTCCCCTTAATCCAGAGTTTTAAAATTGCTCAAAATATTTAAGTTTTTTACTAAACTATCAATCAAACAATGCATGTAACTTATTTTTTTAACTCCGTGACAAAGTTCAATAGAATTGACAAATAATTTGCAAATTGCTCAAATCATCGAAAAAGATACTGTCTGATTTTTTTTTGTTTTTAATAAGCTCATGATAAATGCCAATCCGAAATAATTGAGTGCGTTACGGAATCTCTACTCCGTTAGCTTATAATTTCAAGAGAGAATTTTGGAACGCACTCAGTATTATATATTTTTATCAATAATTAAACTGAGAATGCAAAAATGTAGTGATCATAAAAAACGTAATTTACGTCCTAATCAAATTTATGTTTAATTTTTCTTTTTTATTTAATGAGGGAAGAATGGATTTTGCATGATGCAAAAATATTTGTTAAGTATTTATGATTATTGAAAACGTGTCTTAATAGGAAAAGAATGGTGATATATTTGATAATCATAAAACGTTTAATTTGTATTTAAAATTTAGGCTACAATGTTTTCGCTTCAACAAAAATTTTTCTTTCTCTCTTTTTATTTTCCAATCCTAAAATCGCGCAAATACTGCGAATGTTTATATTGTTTAGTTCGATCTGATTTTTTTTTCTCGAAAAAAATCGGTTAGGAAGCAATAAATGAGTGTTCAATTTTGTAATTTTAGAATTAAAATTCGTGTTCCTCGAAAATTTTGCAGTTTTTTAGTTTTTAATATATGAACTCAAAAATGAATTTTTTTGTGAATGGATTGATTCGTTTTTGAGTTCAGTTTATTGCTCATATCATCCTAATCGTTAATTTGAACGTAATTTTTTTATTTTTCGAAAAAAATTGCGTTGATACCTTTGGCACGAGTACGTTGCGATGTTCATTTTTGGTCTTTATTTAAGCAAATTAAATGGATCGCATCGTATTTTGCATTCCTGATGAGAATGAGTAACCATATTACGATTAATTATAAGTGCCTCACACTGCCAGTTGTTAATTTTTTTTTTAGGAATAATTTTACCTGCTTTAGTTAAAAGGCTTATTTTACCACGCTTTAGATTTTTTTTAAAAAGTAAGATTTAGTAATAACGCATGATGAGATATAAAAAAAATTATCCTTTCGTATCTAACGCGAATTATTACCGCCACCAAGTGTTGTGATTTTTGTACCTTATTAATTTTCTGTTAAAATAGCTTTTGATAAAGTATTTAAAAGGAAAATAAGTTTGAGGTTTTCCTAATTTCCGCTGTTGTCAGCCAGCCTGATAAAACTAAGAATTTTGTTTTAAAAAAATTATTTATGTCCGTCGTCTTAAATAATCTTGCATCAACAACATTAAATCATTTTTATTTTTTTTAAAGAAAGTTGTCCTATAGCCTTTTTAGAAAAAAATATTTTTAAAGAAAAGAAGTTGTGACTTTGAAGACATTCAATCTGGAATATTTTTAAACAATATATTTAATGAGAATTAATAAAAATATTTGGTTGTTTAATTTTTGAGTAGCTTTGTACCTCAATTCTTAATGAGTGAATCTCAGGGAAACGGATTAAAATGGAAGAAAGCAGACCACGTTTTGCTTTTAAAAAGACATCCAGGGTTGGGAGTAATGAAAATAGTCAATTAGCAGAATATCTACTTGTCTGATTTATAAAAAAATAAAATATTCTTAAATAACACAGACAATTTATAATTAAATCCGCGTTGTAAAAAGTAGATTGGAGAAAAGTACAATCTATTCAACGAATATTTGTAAAAAATCGGAGGAAAAATGCCTATAACGTGTTCTTTACTGTGAAAGGAACATTATCTTCGCAGCCAGAATTCCTTGAGACTCACTGACAATCTTTAAAATAAAACTTTAATCAATTTCAAGGTCATGTTAGCTAAATCATTTATTTTCTAGACAGACAGTGTTTTAAATGCAACGTCGGATGCCCACTTAAGCCACACTCTGAAGGCAACGTCCCTTACTTTGTTTCGTCTCAAACCATTTTTCTAAAATCCAACGAATTCAAGTTTAAGAACATTTAAGAACATTTTATCCCACGTTTATTATTATTATTTATATTTCTAATTCTAAAAATAAAAAAGACGACGGGATTACCGAAATCATATGTTGTACAGATCTTGTTCCCATATGTAGCTGATATTTGACAATACGAGCTTCCAATTTTTCTTTAAACTTTGTTAAGATGAATTTGTCAATAATATAATCGATAGTCCTAAAGTCAAGTCGAAAAAATCAGGTTTTAGTGACGGTCTGATGAACGATTATTGAAACAAAATAGAGATAAAATTTCAGGTTATTCAAAAATGGCGACGAATCTTGGTTCTCAAGTCACTATTTGTTTGTTAAAAGACGACTCAGACTCTTGTATTATTTTTTCTACTAAAATCTCGATTAATATGTTTCATGAACAGTATAATGTACATCATTCATTATTCAAGAAACTATAGATGCTTTATTATAATTAAGAAATGAGAAGTCGATACGTAATCGATCCATGACAATTTTAAAATTATAATTTTGATTTTCGAATAAAAATAAAGAAGTAGTTACATGTAACTCGAACAAAACGTTTCAAAGGCACATCCGGTATTCATAAAAAAAGACGTTCTGCATGAGATTTCAATAAAAATTTCGTTCTTCTTAAAATACAATTATATCAACCCTGTTGCTTTACTCAATATTCCTTACATGGTCAGACGAAATTCTGAGAATTTGCTCGTCAGGGATGGACAATATAGATAATTCAGGGTTTTATAAACATAAACAATCTTTATTAATTCAACGATACTTTGAAGATTTCCTTCGAAGCCTGGATTCATTTCAACTACAGATTATTTACTAATTTCTGAACAGCTATCATGTCTTTTCGAAGTACCATAAATATCGTTTTCCTTCCATAGTACCGAATTTTTAAAATAAGATTCTCTGAAAAAAGTTTAGAAAAGCTTATGCTCAGTTCACCAGTTTTAGGAATTTAAAATAAAAATCCCCAAAAGCACATTTATCGTTTGAGGGAATGCTATCAACCTATAAAGTATTAATCCTCATGAGAAAAAAATATGGCTTCTTTTTAAAATTTATTTAAAAATAAACGTCTGCAAGGGCAGGATAAGTCTCTGTTGGCCAAAGCTGATAAAAATCTTTTAACATAAATATCTAATTAAAGTTTTGGGGTTAGAAATGAGGTATTTTTTAATCCCAGGGCCGAGGCATTTATTTTGCGAATTCAGTATTAAAATTTCAACGTCAAACATTTTTTATAAAACTTAAAATTTGTCGCATTTGCCAGGATGTCATTACTTCTAGATCTTTCTACATGAGGAAATTTTATCTTTTGAAGTACAGATGGTTAGCTTATGGAAAAGACAATACAAGTTGAAAGTCGGTAACGACAACCAATGAAAATTGATTAAAGCCCGAGCGAAAAAAATTCAAAAAATGATGCACCAATCTGATTGGACAGTTAAAAATTTTCCCGCGATTTAAACTGAGGAGATTTTAATTATTTAATCGTCTTAATGAACATTTTAGGTGAAAAAAATTGATTGGAATTCGTTTCTGAAAAGCTTACGATTGAAAAACTGATATATTGTCCCTTACTTTTTATTTTTTAAGAAAAATCCAACAAATAGCAATAATTTGCTTTTTTCTGATTGGTCGATCGAATTACCCGCCAATTCAGAGAAGCCAAGCTGTCTAGGCTTTCGTCCTAGGAAACCCCCATCACTTTGCCCGCGCATTCGGCTGACAGACAAGATCCGCGTTCGGTCCGCGATTAGAAATTTTGGAAAGCGTGGGTTTAATCGAAAAAGTGCCGGGATTTTTCTTTTTATATTTTTTTTGAGTGTAATGTGTTGTGAATTTCAAAATGTGAAAGTGTCAGATAATTAGGTACGCAATTTCTAATAATAATTTCGGTTTTAGTGCTCGCATTTTCCCCCCTTTAAAATACCGTTTACCATTTTATCGTGCTGTAATTATAATTTAAAACAAAAGTGATCTTTAAAACTCCGTTATAAAAACATTTTTTTAACATTTATGTGATTTGTGATTTGTTTTTCAATAAACTGGAAGTAATCGTCAGATCCATGTCAACATAACAAGGAAAGCTGCAAGGAGATCTGTTGATTAAATGGGAAATTGTTCCACGAAATTCAGGTGAATGATTTCGACAAGATTGGTAAGTTTATTTGAATTTTTTTGGTGTTGGGCATAAAGGGATGGAACCATGAGTCCCCTAAATCCCTTTAAAGTCAGCAGTTGTAATCATTATATCAGATTTTTACTTTAAAGTCAGGCCCACTTTTTTTTAATTTAGAAAAAAAAGAGAGAACTTGCAGAAAGGAGAAAAAAAATTCCCACATTACTGTAAAAATATTTTTTTTTAGAATTTTTTTGGTCTACTCAATATTCTTATATCAAAATTTCTAGTTGTTTTCTTTTAATACCATATTCCTGTGTAAAGGCTGTCTCGAAGATGCTTTTTGTGACTAATTTCCCTCCTTCTGGTTACTGGATCTGGTTCCATCCCTTGTCATTCGGATTCAAATACATGAACTGGACTGGAGATAAGGATACATCATGGATTGGTTTCTTTGTACTGATTATTGAGGCAAATATAGGCCTGCTCTATGCTTGGAACTTGGAAGAGAGTCTGAAATTTATCTGAGATCGGAGATTTTTAAAATTTTGCAGCATTCTTACATGAAGCGGGATCGGGAAAGAATAACAACCGGGCAACTTTAATAACCTATCTGTATAATACGATCAGTGGTGTAACTAAAAGTTGTGGGCTCCCCGATACATTTTTGGTGAACCTGCTTTCACTTTAAAAGCAACAAATCAGATTTACTTGATTTTTAATTATTTTTTTTCTTGATTTATTTAGTGACTTTGTTTTAAACAGGAGTCCTTAAGGATGATAAATTCTCTTTACTGAGGGCATATTTGGTTACACCGCTACATATTTTGATATAATAGTGCTACAATAGTGATTTGAAGAAAATTTGAAAAATATTCACCTTATGGTAAAGTATAAGCTTAATGAGGTAAGTGAAATGAAGTAATATTGTGATTTTTGTGATTTTCTAAAATTTTTACCTTATCAGTGCAAGAACCAATTTCTTTTCATTGATTAAGCTGTTGGGAAAAAAAAAATTCAGTAAAACAGGTGGAGAATTAGATTCGTTGATAATGGGGAGGGGGAGTGTGAATTTGCATATGTAAACTGGTTTGGGCTGAAAGATGACACTTCCAGAGTTTCAGCTAAAATTTAATGGGGTGAGGAGGGGAAGGGAATGTAATGAGAAAAAAAGACCAAAGAATAATTCTAAAACTTAGATTTGAAACGAATAAGGTTCAAAAGAAGGAAGAGAGAAGCAACATCTGCATACTTTGAGGAGAGATTTGAAATGAATAGGGATCATAAGCAGTTAAAAGATTAGTGAAAGTCTGCCCATTTTCAAGCTTACAAAGAGGATCACAGCCTGTTCTAAAAACTCTGCCAAATTTTTATATACATTTTTGTTGAAAGAACCCCTTGCTTGCTCCCCAATTTTTATCTTAGGTTGCCTGAGACAAACTGCACAAGGGTAACAAATTTATTTGAAAGCAAAGAGAAAGAACAACTAAAAAATAATTTAATCTTTATTTGAAATCGTTAAAGTTGATAAGTAAGAAAGGTAGGACCCCAAACCAAATTTAATTTTTTTTTCAAACCCTAAATAAATGCCATGAGATTGGCTCAATGGCCAAAATTTTTCTAGTTAATACATTTCCTGTTCTAGTTCCAGACTATAAATTAAATTTTTTTTTCAAGGCCTTATGCACAAACAACAACTAACAGAAAAAATATCCAAGGTGTTTCCATTTCGATATTTTAAACCTTACAATTTTGTTTTGGAAGTTTGGCATTGCCTGATAGAAATGCCAGTACAGAAAAATGTGTATTATTTTTGTCTTAACTCAAGAGCTTCTAGCTATTTTTTTCAAAACTTTAGGCTTTCCTTGCAATATTACTGAGTTCATCTTTTATATTTTTACAAAATATTTCAGCTCTTTCGTTGAGTTATTTGAAGCCATGAATTTAATTATTCATGCCTTCAAATAAATGGCCTTCAATCATTTTTCGCCAACAATTATTTTAAATCCATCGAAAATATTAAAACTTCCTGCTTCTATTTTCAGATAAAAGGAGTCACTTCAGACATTCATTGCCAGTGCTTAATAGTTTTCTTTCTTTTTTCACAGAATATACTGATGGAAACCAAGCCAGAAGAACGATTTAAAAATGAAGAACTTACTCTAATGTCTTTTTTATTTAAGTTTAGTTTCAGATTTCTGCCAGCGTTCAGCCATTTCCTCAATATATAGGAATGGGAAAGTCAAAGAATGAAGGGGAAAAAAGGACCTATAAATTTTTTTGAAATAACTTTATAAGTGAAGTTTGGCTAAAGTTGTATTAGATTTTAGTGAATAGTTTAGTAATTAGAGTAACTAATGCATGAGTAGTATAGACTTGATTAACAAACTCAAAAGCCATACTTCATTTAATAACAGTTATTGAAAGGGGGAAACCTTTAGTTTTGTGGGTTTGTATAGGCCTCTTCACAAAAGTATATAAAGGCCTAATATACTCTTTTGAAGGGGGAAGGATTCCCATGTGAATAAAAAATTCTAACGATGGACAGCGTTCACACCTCATGGGTGTCCAGTGGAAGCTGAACGCTAAAAAATTATCTATATTTTTCAAGAAGAGTGTGTTATTAAAGCCCTTTGGTAGTATTAACTAGAATCTTCCAAAAGTAGTAGTCAGAGCTAGCAACTAAGAAATGCCTTATTTTGTATTTTACACTGAATCATGAAAGTATGAAATGCAAGGAAAAAAAGTCCAGTCGTTCATTAAATACCGTCCATATCCATAATTTTACTTCAGCTGTTTTATTCTAAGACAGAGCTTTAGTTAATGAAGCCACTGCCTAATCCTTTATTTCGAAAAATTATTCATTTTAAGATGCAACATGCTTAACTTTTTAGTAGTCAAATCACTAATGTTTTTTAATTAACATCGGCCATCAATCACAGCCTTCCATAAAATCCTGTTCTATTGCATTCTCTCCTCTGATTGGTTGACTCAAGAATTCCGTTGAAAAAAAAAAGAATCAACACAAACAATAATGGCAGCTCTATCAACACCAGAACAAATTGAAAATCGAAATATTAAAATGAAAGGAACGGTTCCTCTAAACAATATTACTGATACTGAATCACTTAAGTTTACCATATTCGATTTAACAATTTTAATACTATCAGTTCTTTCAATATTTACAGATTTATGTACAGGTAAGGTTATGATTTTTTTAATGCATTTAATTTGAATGAAATTGATAGCTTTTTATTGTTTTGCTTTTCATTGCTACAAAATCATCTATAGTACTTTCATAATTGTTCTAATTTAGCATTAAAAGAGAGTTTCATTCATTATAATGCAGTTGTAAGCAACAGGATTTAGAAAGCAAATCCAATAAGCCCAGCTCCACCTTTGTTTAAGATCATGTTTTTAATGTTTTAGATTTAATTTTAATAGTAGAATATTACAATTCTGGTTACAAATCATGGGCATTAAGCACATTTATTCTCATCTTCTTTCCATCTATAATTGTCCAGACTTTTAGTTTAAGATGGCATATCGTAGACAAAACTGCTAGCGTAATTCATTGGTTGCTTCATATCTGTATGTTAGGAATTCTTCATAGGTAATTTTTTTTTGAAAAATTATTTTATTTTTTTATGAATTAACTATAATTAAAGACAAATTTTTTTAGGTATGTTTTAATAATCAAAACTGGTATGGAAGCAAGAAAAACAAAAAATATTAGTGACTTCCAAAAACTGTATTTTGATCAAAGTGATCTCTGTATATTGCATTTATTTGAGTCATTTTTGGAATCTGCACCTCAACTTGTGTTGCAGTTGTATATAATTGTTGTTTTAAATGAATGGCGTTTTTGGACTAGTAAGTATGATTTGAATTATAATCCAAATTAAATAATTGTGAATAATTCTTCAATTTTTTCATTAGGTTTGTCTGCAGCAGCTTCATTACTATCCCTTGCTTGGTCTTTGGCTGCTTATACAAGAGCTCAAAGACGAGCAAGAGTAGATAAAAATAAAACTTCCTGGCCTGGGTTAGTACTGCAAGCAGCATGGAGGACAGGAATGTTGACAGCAAGGATATCAACTCTAGTCTTGTTTGCTTATTGTTTTGGATTTTGGATATTTTTATTTATAGGTTTGTGGTTCAAAAAAGGTGTAATCTGTTTTAAACTAAGTAGCGATTCAATGCCCAATTTTTTTTAATTGCAGGTATTCACTGGTTTATAATGACTGTATGGATAATTTATCAGAAAACTGATTTTTGTGAAACTGACCTGGAAGAAAAGATTTATAATGCTGTTGCTGGAGTCATTTATTGTTTTTGCTTTTTTAACCTCCAAGAAGGGCAATCAAGATGGAGAGCACTTACTTTTTATTTAATAATCGTTTTCCAGGTTTGTAGGATATCTCTAACATAAAATATTGGCAATAAAATATATTAACAAAATTCTGTTTTTTAGAATTTGACATGTCTGACAGTTTTCTTAATGTGGTTTGCCCATAATACACCAAAATTAGCAATAACAGCTTTTGTAGCTGTAGTAGGAGGAACTCTTATTGGTGAGTTAAATTCAGTAAATGTTGATAAGCAGGAAGATAAGCACTAATTTTTTTGTTGCAGGAATTGCAAGCATGCTGCTGTATTACAGATTTTTTCATCCATCTGGCCCGATTAAATTCTTCTTTACACCAAACGAATCTTCGACTCACGATACTTCTCAGACTCATAGCAGCGGAACTTTGCGATCATTAAAAAATATGCGACACGAACCGACAAGCGAGGTTTCCCAAGAAAATTCGCCCCAGTCAGACACAAAACAATTATTAAATAATTGCAAATCTCCTTTATCAGATTCTGTTGTCATCATCGAAGAAAAAGACACGGATGACACGGATGTAGATATTAAAATCTTGCAAAGCTGGATTGAGGAAGAAAATAATAAATCGAAAATTAGCGATTGCGTCGAAATTAAAGAACCGGATTTAGAGGACGAATCCTACAAAAGAAGAGCCATTTGTTCATCTGCTGATCTCGTGAAGCTTCTCGAATCTAAAAATGATGAAGTCGAATCTAACGGAAGTTCGAAGCTAGTCCCGACTGATGAATCTCAAAGCGAAATTTTATCAGCCCACGATTATGAAAATCTCTGCGCTGTTAACATAGCCAGAGAAGCTTGGGGCTTGCGTTCTTGGAGAGGTTATTCTGATATCGAAACCTGGTTGCATGATGATAGTGTAGTTCATGACAGGCGCAGGGATACATTGACAAGCACTACAACAAGCTCCGAGCAATCGAGTAATATTTTACAAAAAGATAACGAAAGAACAAGACAGGATGATTATTTAGACACTTTAGCGGATGATTTGGCTCAGTGCGAATCCGAAACGAGTTCTGATGGATTTACAGGCCAATATTCGATTGACTCTCTAGGGGGATTATATCCCGTTTCAACATTGGATACGATCCTGGAAGAATTAGAAGAATCAAGTGCTAATAATAGTTTAGCAGAAGCTAAAACTCGACGTCACGGTTCTGCCAGTACTTTAGTCGCTACCATTGACGAGATCCGTCTTAATACGCCCGTTCAAAACGGAGACGATTCTTCTGAACAATGGGATGATTTTATAGATACCGAAATTCCTTGTCCTAGAAAATCAAGTTTAACCCAAGATGAAATTATATTCTTATCAAAATTGAAAACTATTCCGGAAACGAACGAGGCAGCTGCTGTTCCACAAGATAAAAGTCAAAATTCTAATACAAGTTCTGTTAAATTAGAAAAAGTAGAAGTGGAACCGGTTAAAAAAAATAAGAATCGACCTAGGAGAACTTTTTCTTTAATCAGAGAAAAATTTGAAAACAAACGAAGCGAAAGCACTACAGATTTATTTACCTCTAAGGAGTGTTGTCATGCTGTGCCTTATGAACAAAATAAATTAAAAAATGATGTTGCTGGTAAGGAAAATATGCCTACTGTAGCTAGTAAGATAAGCCATTGGGATAAAATTTTAAATTCTCAAAATGTGAGGAAAGCTCCAGAAAAAATAAAAACTATCACGCCACTTAAAAAAGTCAGTGTTAAAGAAAAGAGAAATTTGTTTCTTAAGCAAGTTTTAACTCCTCCAAAGTTCCAGACTTTCAGGAAAAGAACATTAAAAATGTCTCCTTAAATTAAATTAAATAAATAAAATAAATGAAATAAAGGTCATTTTAACTAATTAAAGGCTCATGAGTGACCTACAACTAGAAATGATTTCTCCAATGAATTTTATTTTCTTAAGATCAAAATTTTGATGCCTCATTTTAGCATTTTTGCGTAAAATTAAAATTCAGCATTGTGAGGTTTTGCCTTTAAAAGTTAAAAGGCAAATCAGTTTTAAGCAGGTAAAATGACCTGACTGCAATAACTGCATTTTTCTTAGACTAAGAATAATTTACAATTTAAGTGCCTTAATGGCCAAATTGAAAAGAAAATCCGTCCTTTTAAAAAAGAGCTAAAATCTACCAAAAATCAGGAAAGATTTGTTCACTGTGATATTTTTACTTCCACTTTTAAATCGATGAAAAGTGTTTTTAATTTTAGACATTTTTTACATTTTACAGTTTTTGATATCGAAGATTTCTAGTTTTAATCAACTTTGTATTTCATGTTGCCATATAATGAAATATTCTGAATTAAATTAAAAACATTTTAATGCAAACAATCCCAAAAATTGTTTTTACTATTTTGAACTTTTTACAGATTTTTGTTATTATGTACTTTTTAAAAAAATATATAAATGTACTTAAACGCTATCTAAGCTTTTTTGTCATAAAGAATCCAAAAATCTCAGTGCCTGCCTTTTGAGCAAAGTTTTATTTTTTTCAATAATTTGATATAACTGGTCTTTATGAGCAACACATTGTGGATTTTTACATACAGCAACTAAAAATTTGGCAAAAATTTGGTTTGACGAAAATTCATCAGCATATTGTGACATCACTTTGATTATCAGTCTTATTGAAGTAACTGTAAGATCACTGACTAAAGGCTGCAACGTTAGCCAATCATTTTCCTTGAAATTATTTTTTTTAACAAATGCCCTGTGAGGAATGAATAAAATTTAAGCAGAGGTTTAGATTTTTGAAAATTTGAAAGCATCATACTTACATGATTAAGCTATCTTTGTTTGCATCTGGGAGTTTAGGAAAAATGCTATTCAGAAGTTCAGGGTCCTTAAATTTATTTTCTTTATCAGTTAGAAGTGGTACTAAGATTCTATTGCAAACTTTATCTGGCATGATTTTAGCCAGATCCTTTAGAGAAGAGAGAGTGCATAAAGACGACTCATTTTTTCCCTGCAACTTCACAAAAGTGTTATCAATCAAGTAAGGTTTTGAAAGAACAATGAATTAGCCACTTACTTTAGGAAGTATCACACAACTGAAGCATTCATCTAGTAAGACCTGATTTTTCCAGCTGATTATAATCTTACAGAAATTCAGAAATTCTTGCTCATTTATTTTTTGCTGAAATGTGTGAAAAATACTGCTCAACAAAGTGATACTTATGAACAGTAAATCTGATTCAGGCAAGAATGTATTAAACTGAACTGCTTGCAGTAATAAATTAACGATTTCACCTTCTTCTACATCATCGGTGCTGGAAGCTGAATTAACTGCATCATTTATCTCTTCGGATTTATTCACAGCCTTATTTGATATGAGATCATGAAGATTCATCCATTCTGCAGATGCATTCGCATCATTATGCTTTTGATTAATAATCGTACAAAATTCATCGATCTTATCTTTTATATCAGGAGAAAATGTCCATTCACCCCAATTTGACATTTCAATAAAATAATAAAAAAAATAAACAATAACCGAAAAACCGCCATTTTGAAACTCGGCGACAAAATTCCCCTGACGCCATATTGTCGACAATTAGCATTCTGTTTAGATTTAAAATGTGATATCGGAGTTGAGCAAATATTTTTCAGTTGAATTTGATAACTTTTGCGTCTAGTGAGTCATTAGGTAAACATTCACTAATTAATTTATTGAAATATTGCCATTTTGTGCGATAGTATAGTACAAAGTTAGTTTTTGTATTGTTTTAATGGGTTTTACATGATTGTGAAATGGATTCATTTGTACAGGTTAATAAAAATTCTAAACTTGTTTTTACATGCATTGCTTTGTCTTTGTTTTGAAGAGCAGTGCAGATTTTGGTCTGAAAGAAGTGTCAATTGTCAGTTTTACTTTAAATTTGAAAATTTTTCCTAAAATCTCTGTTAAATACACGATCGAATATAATAACATGATTCTGCAAAACATTATTAGATGAATGTGATTTCATTTATGGCAATTCAACTGAGATTCTAAAAATCTGATAATTTAGTTTGCTGTTTCTCTAGATAATTTTGCATGATTTATGATCACATTCATTACCTAAAATAGTACCAGGAATCTTGTTCTTAATTTAGTTTTCAGTAGTATTCTCCTTTTTAAAATCAGTTTTATTGAAAATCACACAAGATTCTAAAACATTCAATTACTTTTACATTCAATAAGCCTCAGTAATTATTATACAATAAGATTATCAGTCAAGTTTTGTGAAAAGGATTAAGAGCAACAAATAGTCTTATCTCTTTCAATTTTTATTTTATGTTTGATTACTACCAAAGTTATTTTTAAAAAATCATTCATATTTTTATTGTAGGAAATCTTAACTTCATTTTTACAACAGGAAATCTGTAATAATCCAAATTGTTATCTGTGTTCAGGGTCTATCTATATAACAAGAGGAAGGATTTTTATATGCCTTTATTCGTTGTGTAAAGAGATTTTGATTAGTCACATGTAAATATTGCAGAATCATTACGTAGTGGAATATTTAATTAATATGACAGTGTATTAAAAAATAAGTGCTTTACAGATAATTCACACCAAATAAAATTATTTGACTCTTCATGTGAGCAGAATTTTTGAGCATCATAACAATGTTTTCCAATTATTTACATTTACAGCGAATGATACAAAGATTTCAAGGACAAATTCAAGAAAAGATGTCTCCAGACAGAAGAGCAAGAAAGCTGGCAGTAATTAGAGCTTTGTCTCGTCCCAGCTTAGTTCCAGATATGGATAAGGAAAATGATCCTCCCCAAAACAATGTTCAACTTTTGGGGTATCAGCAAACAACTCTTGCTCACTCAACACCTTTGAAAGCATGCCAGATTACTGATTTAGATGCTTCTGAAAGTGGTAGTATTATTGAAACAGAAATGTCAGATTCTTCAATATCTATGTGTCCGGATGATTCCAAAACTAGTGAAAAATCGTTTACCAAATTAAAGGAAAATCATAGAAAATTAAGTGGATTGAAATCTCAAACTTTTCAAGAAAGCTCAGTTGATATATTGGAACCTTGTACGGAACAAATATATTTAGATGTAACTAAAGAGATGGATAAAGTGCATGAAGTGTCTGATATAGTACAAAATGATCAAGAGTATGATGACAATGAATTTTTAGAAAATGCTCTTGGTGAAGAGTATAAAAGTTTAGACGAATCTCTTCAGGTAAGTTGAAGCTTATTTCTCTCAAGCATGGAAACTGGAAAGAAAACAAGGCTTTTGTTTGTTTACAGTTCAATAAAAGCCCACTATTTTTTCTTATCTTGATAATCATTTATTTTACAAGCAAAGCTTACGTTCATAAATTCCATTTTAACTACGTGTTTATGCGTTGTAAGGTGTTTTAATGAAAATTTCTTCAAAAATTTTTAGCATGTTTCGACATCAAATTTACTAGAAGAGATTGAGGCTGATTTACCACCTCCGTTTTCACTGCTGAATAAACTTGAGCATACATTGCATACTTTGACGGGTTACAGGACAGTTACGAGGCTCAACAGAATGGTAGGTTTAAGATAAATCTCTTTGAATTCTTTTTTAAAATTATTATCGATGAGAATTTTTTTTTCTAGTCGACCAGTTTATCGGATTCGTGTTTTTTTCACGAAGAAGGGACTTCGCAATTGAATCAATCAGAAAAAAAGCTGGAGCGTTTAGAAGTTGAAGCCGCAGTTCAAAAGGCATTGACGGAGCAGGCTGACAAGGCGATACAATTCTCGAAAAGACGTAAATCTATGGGTGTGGAGCTCATTGAAAGCGAAAAGGCTTTTTTACTAGCAAGTAAATAATTTTTTTTTAATTAAATGATTAAAATTATTAAGGACTAAAAAAAACCAATGTGGTAATGTATAATGAAGTTGTTGACAAACTTTCCACTGATAAAGTTGTTCCAGCAGGACAAAGCAAATGTAATTTAGCTTTGTCTTACGAAATTTTGCTAGTGAAACAAAAAAAACGCGAGCTAAACAAAAGTCATGTGATAAGAATATGGTCGCCTTCGGCGTCATAAATCTTCTTGTCGGTCTCGAGGCATTGTTATTTTGTGTGAGTCATGTCTGAAAGGGGATGGGGGGTTTCTTTTGTTTTGTGGTTTTATTGACAGTGTTTGGAAAAACACTTTTATTTAGGCTCATACATTCAATTAAATTATTATGAACAAAATTAATAAAAAACCTTTTTTTTTAAAAAAAATAGGAATTATTCTAGAGTAAAATTTTAAATATTAGGAAAATTATTAATGAAATTTTGTATGAAATCTCGTGAATTGTAACAATTAATCATTAAAAGTTTAGTCAGCTAAAAAAATTTGATTAGTTTATTTTTTTGGAATTTTTTTTAGGTTTGCGGTATGAAAATTCTATGAACGAATTGAAAAGATTGAAAGTGAGAGGTGCAATCTTGGATGAGGATAATGTGGGACAACTAACAATTTCTGATGTTTTGTTTCCGTTGAATTTTACTACAGGTAGCGATTTAGGTATGAAAAAGAAAAATTCAAATTTTTGTCTTATAAATAATTCTAACAATTTTTAACTTTTTCCGCAGGTTATTTTTTATGCGTATTTATCGAAAAAGAAAACGTACTAGCTAGTCACATAATTAGCGAAATAACAGATGGAAAACTTCATATTAAGGAACAATTTCGATTTAGAGATCTGGATAAAGATTTTGTTATTCATGTGCAATTGTACCGATTTTATACTAAAGAAGTAAGTTAAAAAATTTCATTTTCTAATGTAACAGAGAGTAACTATTACTTTATAATTGCAGAGTAGGAAAATGATATTGAAGAAAACAGTTTTAAGGAAATTGAGGAAGATGCCATTTATCAGCCCAGGAAAAAATTTATGTATCACAAATGGCCCCCATAATTTTAATTGTTTAGTAAGCGCTGAGGTTAGATTAAACGATATCGTTAATAGTGACCATGGGAAATCAGTAATTCTTTTCAATACGGTAAGTAGTCCCAAAATTTGATTTTGATTATGGTTTAAATTGAAATCATTACAAAAATTTCAATTTTGTTTCCAGAGACCTCAGTATCCTCTCGCAGGAGAATCACTGACACTCTTTGCAAGCACAGGAGTTGATGTCAAAGGAACACATTGCGGATTTTTAAATATTTTTAAGCAGACTTGTTGGCATAGGCGGTGGTATTGTCAAACGGGATATTTTTTGAACGCATGGCACTATCCAGAGGATCAAGAAAGTGGAAAGGTATGCTTTTGTAACATAATTTATTTGAGTTATTAAGTTTTAGATCTCTGCGCAATCGCTGTATTAATTTTTCAGAGTGCCATAGACTCGATTTTCTTACCTGGATGTTCTTCAGAAGTGAGACCGGTGGGGTTGGAGGTTTGTATTCGGCCTCACTCTTTCAGTATTACCATCACGGAAGAAAACGTTCAGCTTCTTTTCGCTGCTGACTCACACAAAGACATGATGGATTGGGTTAAGCATCTCAGTTTAGTTATTCATCATTTTAAAATATGGAAACCTGATATCTGTCGAAATAATTAGCTTTTTTATATCGACTTCTTTATCATTGTCAACAATTACGGTGACTTGTGCTGGTAGACAGTGTTGATATTACTGAATCCAAAAATTAAGCTTTTAATGTGCTTTAGGAATTTTACCATCAATGAAAATTAAGTCATATTAACGATCGTACAAATCTCAAACTGTATTTCTTTTACGTATCTTAATCCTTTAACTGTTTTTAATATAACAACGAATGTTTTCAGATTTTTTACCTTGTAAATATTTTTTTAGTTTGTAATTTAATTTTTTACGCTATGTAATTTTTTAGTTTGGATTCATTTATAGTTTATAAATTTTTTTTAAGTAAATGTACTGCGGCCATTTTATTAAGTCAGTGGCTTAAATTTTAAGATGTTGAAAAAATAAATATGAGCAGGAAGACGAAAATCGGTTTTTTTTTTAAAAATACTGTGTCAATTTTCCCAGGAAGATTTATTATTTTAAATTAATAGTAGTTCTATAGGTAACATAAAAACTTAGCAAATTTGTGCCTGTAGGAAGTTCAGCAGAAGGCGAAAGATTAACCATTCGGGATCTTGCTGAGAAAAATTTTTTTAAGATAGTTTATTTTTTTGACCTGTGCGACATTTTAAAATTTTTCTTGCCCTAACTCTTAACAAATGGGTCGTCTAAACATCTACTAAGCCATGGTGAATAATTTATTTTGAACTTGAAAATTCCCGGTTATGAATTGATTTTCACCGAAATCCCTGCACTATAAAAATTGGAAACATGTCGCTGGAATTCTAATTCCTGGATTTTATTTAGATTTGATTTATTCACATCAAATCGTTTTCCGCTGGTACGTATAAAACATGGTCTTATAATTTCCATTGATAAATAAAGTCTTATTAATATATATATAATATTTCAGGTTTCTGTCAAATCTTGTAAATAGAATCGCATGAAAAAAATTTGAAGTTATAGTTTTACGCGCCGTAGACATTTTAAAATTAAACGCACCAATGAAAAGTGTCGCCAAGTTGCTGATCATTCTCACATCATGGTTAGGTTATTTTTCGTTGTCTTTTTTGTATGTTGACTTTTTTCATAAATTTTTAAGTTTATAATGGCTATTATCAAGAAATACAACTAAATTAAGTGTTTTGTTAAATTTTGCAGGGGAAGTGAATGAGGAACATAAATGGCAATGTGTGAAGTGTCTTTATTAATTCAGTGAAAAAAAGCACATGATAAAGTACTGGACCATCTCATTATTATCATTTTACCTGTGGAATAATTCTTAAACAAGGTAAAACATTTTTTATTTTATATTAATTCACTTGAAGGGGGGAACTTGACATTGTTCAAAACTAACAATTATTAAGTATGCTTTGTTCCATAAAAACATAACTTACATTGGTAAATCATTTCTAAAACACAAAAAACTTTTTGTTGATAATTTATACCTGTTGCATGTTATCTGTATCTACTGGCAGTCTTTTTGGTACATTCTGACCCCCTATGCATTTTTCTGTTCCTGTTCAGCTCTCACCTGTACTATTGTCGTGAAATATGAAAAAGTCATTTTGACTATCTGCAAGATGAAACACAATTCGATGAAAAAAATATTAGATTAAAGCTTTTTGATTTGTGTCAGAGGTGTAGACATTGCATACCTGACCAAATGAATGAACCGATAAAGGATTAATATCACCAAATCTAATTGATATTGGCTTAGAGCATCTAGCTAATAAGAATAAAAAAGATTTTTGAAATTTTTTTGATTTTGAAAACACATCACTTATTGTTACATCATGTGCCATTATCAGTCCCTGGAAAAATGTAAAACCATGCATGAACTTTTGTTGGTCTGGTGCACTGGTGGTCTGGTTAGTGGCAGCCATGATTGGTGTGTAAAAAATATCGCTGCTTTTTTATTTTAATATTATTATGGGAACAATCTTCAGATCTCAGGATTTTTTCATTTAATCCTTCAGGTTAAAAGTGAGTTAAAATAAGTCCAAATCAAAGTTCTTTAGGAAAGGGTGTCTGCATAAAATTAAATTTTAATTAAGAAGTTAACATCTTACGTTGTCACAAATTGCATCTCCCATAGCACTAAAAATGTATAGTTGTAGAAGGTTTGTTACATTAATTGCAAGGACAATTGTTTGTTGAACTAAATCGTATTCTACGTTCTGAAAAGTTAAAAATTAGTTCGAGTGTTTCAAAATTAGCTCTATTTTCAGGTTCTCAGTGATTATAAAATACTCACTGAAGTAACAAGCACACCTCCAACAAACAATATTATCGCCACACTTATGTATTTTGTAAACAAGTAAGGATTGCTAATTTTTTTAAAATCCTCTACAGTACTGCAATAATTTGATTGAATTATTTTATTTTAATTAAGTCATTCAGTTTTTTCCCTAAAAAAATGTAGGCCCTTACTCTATTATCATTTGGTGTTGCTTTATCCACCATCGCAGCAATTCATCCGAATCTTCATCACTGCCTGTTTTTCTAGTTATTAACCCAAGCAGTTTCCTCATATATATTAACTGAGTATTCAGAATAACAAGTATTGCTAAAAATATTAAATCAACTGCTACATCTTTTAAAAGGAAGGATAAATATGACACCAATTGAAACAAGCACGATATCGAATGTTGTGGATTAACATAAGTATCATACGGATACCATCCAGCCATCGGTAGTTTTCTGTCTTCCGGTTTGGTTTGGAAAAATCCATGAATCATTTCGAACAGGGCCAAAGTACAAACTCCACTTGCTATTCCAAAACTTTTATTAATTCCAAAAAATTTTACATGATGATAGTAAGACTGATGAAGCTTGAAAAATTCTTCATCCTTCAGTGGATTGTTATCTAGATTCTCCGATATTTTATGAAGGCGATCTAACACTCTTTGTAAAATATCTTTCTTCCTCCTAAACGTGATCATTTTAATTTCAAAGCAAATAATATAAACCATGGTTCCCGTACAAGTCGTGAATACTCTGATATCATCATAAGCTTCGAATAATCTAATAAAATCGGACATGAACAGAAGAAACGTCATTAAATCTCCGAAGTGAATGTAAAAGTGCCATAAGATTTTCTTGCACACCGTTAAATTTTCATACCAATCAGGCATAGGAAAAGGAACTCCCAATAGGAAGCTCATTGCAGCATTGAATTTCAATCCGAGCTTTTCCTTAGCTTCCGGGTTTACACTATTACTTAATTTAACACCTATCATGTTGAACTCACTAATGATGAAATGAGTAGGTGAGAGAGTATAATTAAGAATTTTTAACGAACGGGTGGGGGAAAAGGGCCAGAACTCCATTAATTTATTCAATGCAATTGCAGTTTATTTGTTTGCCGTGGAAATTTGTAAATGATTTCAATGGAATTAAGTAATATTTTTAAATATTAAAAAGAAAAATCTATTTTAAGGTAAGAATTAGAGTCGTAATTTTTTGTTTATTAATTGGAAATACGTTTTATTTTTATTTCGTGGAAAGGTTACAGTGAAGAAACTTGTAGACGCCAGAATAAATTTTTAATGAACAGTGAATTCATTGATATTAAGGGACATAATGGACTTTAACCATTAATAGGGCTAGACCAAACAAAAGAACTGCTATGGTTATTTTAGGCAAAACTAGTACCGTTCTTGCACAAGTTCTAGCTCTGGCTCCAATGGGCGTAGCCCTAAACTTAGCAGTAATAAAGGGGATATTTACATTATCTCCATAGCTTTCATACGTTAGGCCTTAATAGAGCCACGACATTTAGCGAGAAAAAAATCCAAGACCAGAAGAAAAACTTATTAGAATTTTTTACCAGCCAGAAATGGTTTTGGTAGAGAAAAAGGACACTGTGACCTTTTCTTCAGCTTTCGAGGAGGGGCCTGGCCCCATTTTAGCTCTTGAAAACTAAATTAACAGGCCGGCAGTTTTTCTAGGAAAAATTTCAAGAACACAATAATTTAAAGTTGGATTAATCAAAACTTTTTTTTAAAATCTGAAAACCGATTTTCCTGAAGAATATTTATCTGTAATCACTTTCACTTTCAATGCCAGACTCAAAGCTTTTAAATATTAAAAAATGTTGACATTTAAAAACTGGTGGATAATTGATGAAAAAAAATGAGTAAATAAGTCATTTCATTAATTAGACTAATTCAATCATTTTTAATATTAAATATATTTCGTGATAAAAAGCATTTTCTAAATGTTTAGGCTCGATCCAAAATCCTCCTCATTAAAAATATGATTCCCTTTCTGTATTCGTTCGTAAGAAAAGTGCGATTCAAAATTCTTATTTTTTATTTCCAGATCAAGAAATAGTTTTGATAAATAAGCAAAAAGTTGAATCGATTTTTTTTAAAAACAATAAAAATTATAGCTGCAATTAACATTGTACACTAATATATTTTGTATTTTTTAGGTTCAACAGAAATTTCGTGATAGGAATTGAAGGCAATTTCATATATTTTTCAAAATAAGGTAAATTATGAATTTTTTATTTGGATTATTTGGAAACAAACGAACTTTACAGAACATTAAGTTATTACTTCTAAAGCTTGACTCCTTTCATTCTGAATCTGAATTATTGTTACGAAGTATGAAAATACCATTTTAAAAATTTGCAGGAAAGAATTCGCTGATAACGGCGTATATTCTCCAAATTTAATGAGAACTGGTTTAGTTGATCTTGTCAAGATGTTCAGATAAAGCATTTTCAAATTTTTGGTGTCTTGAATTACTTCGATTTTGTATCCTTCATCGGCAAGTTGGATCCCCTAAAAAAAATTTTTTATTAAGCTTTATCGTAGCTTTGATGCTTCGATTTTCACTTACGTTATCATGAATTTCATCTCCCATTAAGCTGAAGATGTAAAGTTGCAATAAATTCGAAAAATTGACGTTTAGTATAACAGCTTGTTGAAAAAATTCCCAATCAGCATCCTGAAAAAATAGAAGACGAAGATTTGAGTTCCTGGCCAAAAAATTTAAATTGTGGCACGTCTTGAGACATAAAGCCAAGCTCTTAAAAATATTTTCTAAATCGGCGGAGACAAAAATTTTTACTTTTTGCTTCTTGAAAAAAAGAAAAGTGCATGGTCGTCTATTAGGATAGTAGGCTATTCTGCTGCTGCCGATCTAAAAAGCTCTTTCGCTTGAGAATGTCGCCCAAGCTTGGGGCCATTCCGCAAAATCGACCCCGATATCTGCTTAAAATTCTGGAATAGGCTTGTGTTAATATTCTAGCTCATACTTACGGATGTGAGTAAAACTGCAGCTAAGAAGAATATTAGAGAAACGCTGATGTATTTAGCAAATAAGTAAGGATTACTGATGATTTTGAAGTCTTCAATAGTCCTGCAACAATTGAATCATAAAATTAGGCTTTGGAACAGTTCAGTACAACATGTCAACTTACTTTAGAACTAAATGATGTTGTTTTATCCACCACTTAACTTTCTTATACTTCTCTTGATCATTTTCTAGCTCTATTATAATTCCCAATAGCTTGCGAAGATATATTAAATGCGTGTTTAAAATGACTAAAATAGCTAAAAATATTAAATCTAGCGCTATATCTTTCAAAAGGAACAAACAGTAAGCCACAAATTGAAAAAAACAATAAAAAATGTAATACCGGTTCTCGTGCGGTTTATATGGGAACCATCCATCCATAGGTAGCTGCAAATTTGTATTTTCATTATGCATTATAGCGTAGGATACTTTAAATACCAGAAGAGACGTTACAGCCCCTACGAAAGCAGACGTTTTGCCAAGCCCGAAAAATTTCACTTTTTTATAATAATGATGATGAAGATCTAAAAAATCTTTATCGTCGACCGGATTCTTGTTCAGATTTGAAGAGACCGTGTATATTTCGTTCATGACGGTTTCGAATTTATCTAAATGCTTTCGAAATACAACGATTTTAGTCGTTACGCAAAAAACGTAGATTGCGGTTCCAGTGCAAGTGCAAAAAACCCTTACGTCGTCGTAGGATATTATTAAGAGGCCTAAATTTGATAGTAGCACTAAAAGTATCATGAGTTCACCGAATCGTTTGTAAAATCCCCATAATTTTTTTTGAAACGCACTTAGTTCGTCATACCAATCTGGTAGAGGGTGAGAAATCCCCATGAAAAAACTCATCTTAGCGTTAAAGTTTAGTCCCATTTTTTTGCGAAATATAATTTCCCCCACAATTTTTCTTGCTTGAAATTTCACCATTTTGAGAAAACTTTTTTTGCACTTTTAAGGGCGTAAAACTGAATATAAATGAAAATTCGTGAATAATCGTTTGCTGTAGTGACGAATTGGTCGTGATTCCTTCAATTAAATTTAATGTAAACTTTTTAATTATTACTCGAAGGGAATTTTTTGGAAGTAGTTAGACAGAAGATTTTTCCTTGATTAAATATTTTAATATTTTCCCTTTCGTTGCTCAATATTTCGTAGAATTTAATGCATTCTTCGCGAGTTATTTTTTTAATTATAGATACTTAGTGAAATTTTTCATGAGGAAACGAATAACTTTTAGAAGGGTGTAAAGTAAAGTATGCTTATTTAAAACGACTTTAGTGAAAATTTAAAACTACTTTCGCTTTCTATTCAAAGCATAATAATTCAAACTACGACACTTTGTGAATGCAAGAGCTAAAACTGTCATGGCCAAAATACGAAAATCCCATTTATCTATAAAAAGATACTTTTATTTCCCCAGTAATTGTTCAATTGTCCAAAGACACATTCGAATTTTAATTTACACAAAACTTTTTTGCTACCTGCAATGCAATTACTAATGTAAATGATTATTTCATTGCGTAATACGTTGGCTCTTTGCGAAAATCAGGCATTTCTAAATAATCTTTATCGATCCATTCATCTTCAGACGGTGGTTTCGTTTGACCAGGCTTAAGCGTTGTCAGCAAAGGTTTTCTATTCGAATCTATGCTAAGATATTGAAGAATTTCATCTGGTGGTGGTTTAATAACCGGAGGGGCGTTTTGTGGAAGTGGTACATCCTCACTTGTCAAAACTCCCTTCACAAACTTGAAATTCTAGAAACACAAAAATGTTACAGTAATTTGAGAAACTGGATGAATCGCAGACAAGCGTATAAAATTTACTTCGGGTAAACAGTGATGCTGAAGGCAGTAATGATTCATTTTCCCATCGTAGTGGCACCAAGTTCCATCTGGGAAATAAGGATCCACTCCCAAGTCGTTTAAATCGAATCTAGGAGTGTAGAAGGATTTCCCATCTTTTCTTCTGCAGAATATTGCACATCCCATCCACAGTCGAACTGTAATTAGTCATTTGACATCATTAGTGAAATTTAGGGATCCTGATAGGGAGTGTACACTTCGATGAGTCGTCTGCTACATAGGGGTACGTTATTTGGAAAACTGGAAGCTGCCATGATCTCGAATTAAAAAACGAACATCGCGATTGGCAGATTCTTCAGTTTAAGAATGGCGGCCACAAAATTCGAGATCATGGCAGCTTCCAGTTTTCAAAATGGCGTACCCCTGTGTATCAGACTACTTATCGAAGTGTCCACTCCCTACTAGGCTCCATAGTGAAATTGTGGCAAAATTTAAAAATAAAGGTTGGACTGACCTTCCTCATGAGGAGCCTGTAGCCCAGCAGCATTCTTATCAAGATCTGGTAATAGTTTACTGAATTGTTCACATTTCATAGTGGCGTATTCAGTAACCGATCGACGCTTTTTCTTGCACAGCTAAAATCATTAAATTAATAATATGATTTTATTCGGCACATATTTTACTTTTTATTGTATTACCTTCTCGTCCTTGCAAAGAGTTACATCGTATCCTGGTCCTTCGCAACCTTCGTCTGTATTTAACGGTCGTGGATTTGTACAAGTTCGTCTTCTTGGTTGATACCCTAAAAATAGTTTAAGAGGTTGAATTTTTTTAAAATTATTTTTCTAATCATTATGAGTAGAGCAATACCTCGAGCTTTCTCGATGCAACCTGATGAACACTCTGCAATAGGAACCCAGTCGCTCCAACCCCCCTTTACTACCTTTTCCGGTTTCTTTTTCTTTTTGAAAACACATGCTCCTCCTTGGCACCACTGAAAATCAAACATAATTTGTTATAATTTTCTCAATCCGTAACTGATAATCAATAAATTTAAATATAGCGTGACGAGAAGGTTTATTTTCAATCATGAAACAACGCCGAAATCCTAATTAAATAAATCGACATTTAAAGTAAGAAAACTTTTTCTACTCTTCGCCCTTTTATATTATGAAAAAATTATTAATCGGTTAATTAATTATATGAACTTACTTTATTTACGCCGCAATTTGTGCCTTCGAGTGCTGGGCCTGCGAAATAAAACCCGGATCGATGAGGAGTTCTGCATTGAAGGTTTTCGCAAATGTCCTGAAATGAAATTCTGTTACATATCTTAAAATCAAATCGTTAAGCTCTACTTAAGGTCTTTCCTAACTGAGATGATGTCTTATAAAATTGGAAATTTACTTGCAGCCTCTCCGGATTATAAAGAACAGCATCTTTATCCCTTAATAGAACTTCGCATTGCTTCTTGGCTCCCCAAACTTGGCCAGGAAGGTCCTCGTATTTTGAATGATCCATATGCTTCGCTGGCGACGGAGGAGAATCTTCCAAACATTTAGCCCAAGGCATCGAGCTTACAACTCCGGCGCTGCAAGAAGACCATAGCGTTTCACCATTTGTTCCTCTTGATGGTGACATTATGTATCCTTCTTTGGGACAGTTGTTACCAGTGCTGTCGTGGTGCATCCCAATGCTTGAAAAATTAATAAAAAAGAATCATGTATTGGATGGACCCCAATAATGGTCGTTGGAATTATCTACAGAACAATTGAAGAAACCAGAGAAATTCTTAAAGGACATCTGAAAAGCAGCTGAAAGGGTGCTAGGAGAAACAGACAAGCAGAATGGAGGACATAGCAAGCAAAGATCGTCATCCTTATCAACTGCAACTTATTACATTCCAGGAACGCAATCAGCAAAGTTTAGAAGACAAAAGAAAAGAGGAAAATAATGTTACATGATAAAGATTTTTGGACGAAATGGGCTTTGAACTTTATGCTATAGACAACTTACTTATGGCCCATCTCGTGTGCTAATATGTAGACAGATGTGAAACCAGCAGAAGGGTAGGGCTTTCCAAACACATTCGTAGTACCCAACTCAGCTATTATGCAATTATATTTCTCTATACATACTCCTCCCACCGTTGCTAAGCCCATTGTCACGCTGCTTTTCCTCCCGTTTTCATATGCAAAGAAGTCTAATCTGTTTTAAATAAAAAATGCTAATTTACTATGACACATATAATTATTTCGAATTGTAGTACTTACCCGGAAACATAAAGGCCCATGTCCCAATGTTGAGGGTCATGATCTCCTTTGGGATTATGCTTTTCGTTGTAAGCGCAAAAGGAATCCAACAACTGGTTTCTTTCACCGTTGTAATGCGGCAAGTCTGCAGGTTGTTTTTTAAAAATTTCCAAACGAACGAGAACTATATCGAATGGCTGCCCAAGGCTAGGATGATGATACAAAGCTTGAACCTATATGATCGTTGTGTCAGAGAATACATTTTTATTTAAAAACTAAAAATTAGTCAATATTGAATAAAATCTTTACCCCATTTATATAAGCCAACAGCATATCCCTAATTTTTTCATCGCTGTATTCAAAGTAAGGTGCGAAAATTCGATATCCAGCTTCGTCAAAAAATAAAGCAGTTTCTATTGTGAGTCGTTTCTTCCCAGCAGCCTTATTCTCTCTTTTTTCTCTCCGCTTATGAAAAAAAGGTGAAATTTGCGTTAAGTAGCGACAGTTGGAGACCAAAATCTTTTTTCAGTAGCCGCTGAGGTATTTTCCTCAAGGCCAGACAGCAACATATTGCTGCAATTTTGAAATAAAAGTACTCACGAACACATCTGGTGGTTGGTATTTTAATAAAAGATCGTCGTCTGAAAACAAATGGGGTATGTAAGGAGCTCTCCTCACTATATGCGGTATTGAATTTCCTGTGAAAGTAGAATGCAGTCTTCGAGGAATCGGTTGGATTTCCAAAGTATCGTTAGGCAAAAAGAGAATCCCATGCTGATAATTAAAATAACGAGTTAGTAATCATTCTAAATGCTGCAAAAACTTTGCATTGGTTACTAACCATTTGATTTTGTTCGCAGAAACTAAGTGCTGCTGCTGTAGTGTCGTCTTTATGCAGATAGTGACAGTTTGGTATCGTCTGATTTATGTCTTGTATTTCTTCTGAATTTCTAACTCTGATTTTCATGTCTGGAGATATCATGTGTTCGTTAGGGCGGAGGCGCAAATTGATTTCGCTGTACAACAAAAAAAAATTTCGCATTTTAAAAGATTTTGAGAGATTAGGGTTGAGTTACCTTCCGAAAGCTGTGAGATCATATGGAAAGTCTGCATTTGTTAATGGAATCGCCTCAGGTGGATAAACTATTTCATAATCAGGAGTTCCTTCTCCGAAGTAGTATCTTTTTTCTTGAGGTGTTAAATATTCTTCTAATTCCTGTAAAAAAAGTTCGAGTAAAGAAATTTTCTGTTCATGCGCTTACCTCAAAGTCGCACTTACTCGCTTTGCTCTGTCGTTCCATCCTGTTACTTGTGAAATACCTGAAAAAAAAATTTTACAACTGCAAAGCTTTTTAACAATAGAAAAGGAATCTCTGGTTGAGTGTATCTTCTGCTGTTCAGCAGGATTTTTTTAAATAAAAATTAATTGAATTATCTCTTTTCAGTGATCTCCTTTTTTTGGTTATATAGACTGGAAATCTGGCCTCAACTTGGCCACCTCTGGGGTGGCAGCTTTGCAGTAGTTGCAACCGTGGAGGCTTATTTTGATTTTTCGGGACTGATCGTCCAAATTTCAGGGCTAGAACTACGATTTAAATAAACAAAGTGTAAAGGAATTAATAAAAAAAAAGCACTGACCGATAAAAAACGTCACAATCCAATACATTGAAAGTTTAAATCTAAAATCATTTGGTAAATTACCGAAAAATACTGACTTTAAATTCAATTTGTTGACTCTTTTATCAGGTTGAACCTGTGAACTGGCAGGTGGGCACAGTCACCACTATTCTTGCAAATGTTTTCTTGATTTGATATCCATAAATATTAGAATATTTACTCGAGCGTTTGCCGACAACTCATCGATCTTTAGCAATGGCGCCTTTAAGCAAAAGCAGTCTAGTTAATTTTGACCCAGTCCTCTATACTTATTTGGCCTTTTCTGTAACGACTGTAACCTGCCAAAATCGGATAATCTGATAGTCTGGTGAGCCTGTTAAGCTTAGCTAAAACTTCTAGACAATCAGCTGAAATTTCTGCAAGCTTTGTTGAGCTTATTAAAATTTAATATTTTTTTCTAAGTTAGTCTGCTGTTGGTAATTTTTAAATTGTCGAAGTGATTTATCAAATAGATCGATAAAAGTGGTTTTAAGTTTTCATACGGGCCTTGACTCCGACAATGACCTTTTATTTTTGCAGGTGAACGATCTACCCAGCATTTCTGCTTTATCACCTTACGAATTTATTTTGTTTTAGGTATACACTAACAAAACCATAATGGAAAAACGAACGGAAAAGAAAAGACTCTCAAAATCGATATTGGATATGAAATTCATGAAAAAAAGTAAAGAAAAAGCATATCAAGAGCAAGAGGACGAAGAAGGGAAAGCTGTTTTTGCGAGTGAAGTAACCGAGGCAATGAGATTAGGAGGAAGTATATTCGTAATCGAACCTAGTTTCGTTCCTTGCGAAGAGCTAATGATCGGAAGGTTATCGTATCACGGTATGAACCCGGAAATTGAAAGATTGTTAGATAGTGAAAAGAGAGAGAAAAGTGGAAACGTGAGGAAGGAAAAACCATTGA
Organism: Liposcelis brunnea; assembly: GCA_023512825.1. NCBI lineage: Eukaryota > Metazoa > Arthropoda > Insecta > Psocodea > Liposcelididae > Liposcelis > Liposcelis brunnea. The sequence goes on from CM042071.1 coordinate 17,934,392, forward strand.
AAGCAGAGGCGGATGTCGACGAAGTTGAAATGGCTAGAAGGTTCACAACTTTAGTGGGGACGATAGGAAATAAATTTAAGACTAATAAAAGCAAAAGTGAGAGAATGGAACAACCGCCTCGGAAAAAAACGAAATTTTTAAAACCGGCAGATGATTAGATGAAACAAAAGTAAGTTTTTGCTCCATTTTTTTTGTTAAATTTTCTTTGAACTGAACTTGTGACTGGTAGTGGTGAACCCGATTCCCAGTGGCTATGCCTCAGCTAGCAGCGAAGATCGGAAGGTCGTAAAACGTTAGTGGTAGGGTTCGACAGCCTTGTCAGTACTGGTTTGAGGCTGAAGACAATATTGGGCGGTCAGGCCTTAGACCATATAACGAGAGGCAGAGTTGTTCTTTGCTAGTTTAGGGAGTATAGTGACACCAGTTGCATACGCGTTAAGAGCTCTATGCAGATTTTGTTTCTAAGTTCCTGAAGAAAGAGCAGCAGTTTTAACATGCACGCAGTCTGTAGATAGCGACACCTCAACAACAATCGGCATGATTGCGTCGAATAATATATGTATATTATACGTAGAAATTAAGACTTCGGTTTAAAAAGTCTTAAATTCTACTTATAATATACGAAAAGTCTTAATTTCTACGTATAATATACGTCGCATTTATGCCGGTTGTTGTTGGGACAGACGGAGATCCAGGCCAGATACCTACAAGTTTACAAAGATAGTTCTCAAAGGGGTTGAAGCTCTGGATTGCTACTACTGACTAAACTTAGGTACAGGAGACATCAAACAAAGAAGAAAGTTCCGTAATATTGTGCTTTGTTTGTTGGTACGTTACCGTTCGCAGGTGTACGGAAGTAGGATTATACATGTTGAATGTATAATCAGTAGACACCGTTGTTAAAAATATTTAGAGAATCTTACGCGGGTTGTTTCTTATATTTGACGAGATAAACGTATATAGTTATGATAAACTTTGTGTAATTTGTTTTAAAGTAAATTTAAGGCGCCGACTTTTTGTTTTTGAAGGTTATGTAGATGAGATTAGGGATACAAATGTGCGTGTCTTTTAAAATATGAGAAAGAATTTTTTTGTGGCAAGCCTTAAAAATTAACGCGATACTTTCTCATGACTTTTTTTATTGGGATGTGATATGATCGTTATTCCTTGGTAGTGTCTTGAATTTTTTGCTGAAGTTAAAAAGTAAGGTTGCAGTGCATAGAAATAGGATAGTGGTGAAAACGTGAAATGGTGAATGGGGAGAAAAAAATCTTAGGGTTGGTAAGAAAATTTATTTCAAAGTCAGAATAAAATGATAAACTTTTGAAGGCATAATATGTGCTCAGCTCGAATGATCTCGCTCGAGGAACTTAGGTTGAGTTTTTTATTGGCTAAGAAATTTTACCGGTTTTAACTGGGTCGTTCAGCAGCCCTAGCGGCTTTTTATTTGAGCCTTGTGCCAAGATTGCTGTGTTCTCAAACCTGCGAAGAACAGATGCCCGTTGCTCGCGTGTGAAGTGTAAATCATATAAACTTTCTCATATATCAAAAAATTATCCTCTAATCATATTTCCTGGCTTTATTTAAAAATGATATATGCCCACAAAATTAATTTATGTGGATGAATATCCTATTCTAATTAAAAAAGAACCCTCTCAATTGACCTCACTCACATCAGTCGAGACATGTGGTCTACTCGATTCATTCAAAACAATTTTTATGTGTCATTTAGTGTTAAACAAACATTCAACAATTCAATTTTTGTATTTATTCTTACACTGTGTTAAAAATTCATATTTTTTATTGCGGGAAGTTAAAATTCTTTAAAATTTTTCTCGGTGCTTTCGTGTTCGTTGTTCTAAAGATGAAGAAGTGTCGGATAAAATGTTGAGCAACACCAAGAAACTAAACACAACTGAAATTCTCCTGGACGGCTTAGAAGCCGAAGAGGAAAAATTTTCGTACACAATTCCACAAGGAATTTTATTTTCTTATTATTTCTTCTCTGCCCTCGGCGCCATCGCTAATGTTTACTTAATACTCTTAACTATCAGATTTTTGTACAGAAAATACACAACGTGCCATAAAATAGACGATATATTTTTAGTTTTGTTCTTCTTAGCATTTTGCGATGTGGGAACTTTGGTTTTGGTTTCGCCGTTCGAAATAAGCGTTCTTAGTTATGGTTGCGAATCATCGGGAATGTGGGTTCGATCTTCAGGTGTCTGCAGAATTTTCCTGGGCATGGAAATGTTGTTTAACACCGAAACAGCTTATTTATTGGTGATATTCACTTTTACTGTCATAAATAGAATGAGGAAGGAAAATTCAAGAAAACCAGAGATTATTTTGATACCCATAGCGCTTTCCTGGACACTATCCTGGTCGCTGAGCATTCCGTTGTTCGTCCAGGGAGAGACTGTTTCTCCTAAAGTAGGGCTAACATTATGTACTGTTGTCAACCGTTGGACTCCTGCTGCACTTTTAATACTTTTCTTTAAATTTATCATACCGAGTTTACTTTTACTGACCGGCGCTATTTTTATATGCGTGAAATGGTTTGATACCAAAGAAGCAAATTGTACTTATCCTAGATTACTTCTTGTATTAGCAGCGTCGTATTGCTTGCTTTCCCTGTATCGCTCAGTTTTTACTTTGCTGTACGTTTTGATTCCTGGGAAAGGTCACAAAGGACCAGATGATTTTAAAGTTCCTCCTTTAGCTAATGTAGCTAATTCTCATTCGGCTACGCTGATATTTTCGATGTTGCATTATTCGGTATCTGCGCTAAGGCCTGTGGAGATTTTGTTCTGCCTGAAAGGATTTAAATGGTGGAAAAAGTCGATGTTGGATGGCAGAGTTCATGGTACTTATAGAATTGAAAATAATAAAATATTAGAATTAATGAACGTGGTGCACGTTTTTTAAAGCATGATTCGAATTAATTAATAAAACCGTTAAATTGTATAAGACCATTGCCAGAGCACGGATCAATATCAACTCTGAGTGTAATCGCTCTTAGTCGTGGTGTCTCTCTGGTTGCTGGACGTGGTGACAATGTCGCCCTCGAAATGAAGAATATTTCGTCTATTAGTGATCTTAGTAGCATATTCCTTACCTATGAGCAGAGTAGCGGCGAACATTGCGCCAAAAGATTTAGACGAAAGACTCTATTGCTGGTGTCGCCAATGTGTGCAGCATTGTTACCTGCTAAATTTTATTGGACATGGTGCGACTGAGGTAGTAGAGTTTTTCGTCTCCCTCGTTGTTATCAATATGACCATGCTAATGGCAGAGGTTTAATCACTTATTTTATTTCAGGAAGGCAGACCAAAGTTGTGGGCTCATACAACAGCGAAGAAACCCTTCTATAACGAGGCATGACGAATTACTACGAGATATTGGGATGTTCCAAGGACGCCACGTATGAACAACTGAAAAAATCATATCAAGAAAATGTGAAAAAGCTACACCCGGACAAAAGTGATTCTAAATCGGATCAGAATTTTTTACTTCTTGACAAAGCGTGGAAAACGTTGCGTGACCCCGACAAAAGAAAGGAGTACGATGCAACTCTGTCCCGGAACGAATTGGAAGACATGCCTCTATATTGTGAAGTGCTTTTAACTGAAATGGAATTTAAACCCGAATTAAACGTTTATAGTTATATGTGCCGTTGTGGGGGTGAATATCAACTTGATATTAATCATTTGAAAGACCATGAAAAAGTTAGAATTTGTTGCGATGAATGTACATTTCACATTATCGTCCGGAAAAGTTGACCCCATTAAATGTACTTAGACGCCCAAACAATTTGTATATTTAAATAAAAATATAATTTTTACCCTTCAAAATGACTGCGTTATTATATTTTATTAAAATAGGCTGACGCAAAACGAGTACTAGAGTCGCTAGTGTGCATGATGGCTGAACCTATTTAGATGTCAGCAAAGTGAAAGAACGCAAGACTTACAGCTACTCTGGTGGTTAAGTTCTGGGTCTGTCGTGTCCCTTAAATGAATATACTGTACACATTCGAAAATTCGAAACTATAACTTTTTGAAAATTGCTATGCTGAATTGTAAATAGTTTGTTTACATCAGTTTACATTATATTCAGTTAATAATGATTTCATGAAATAGATAATGGCAGATGCTAGAAATAGATCAGCTCGATCTAGGAGAAGGCAGCAGTTGCATGGAGGATCCTCCACCTCCAATCAGGTAAGATTTATATACTTCAATTTTTAAATCGACCATCAGTCATAACTTATTTTTAACATTTCAGGCTTCTCAAGAAAGCAATCAGCCATACACAGGAGTAAATAGTCCTGCTAGAGCAAGACGGCGAGCTAAAATGTCCAGGTTATCAACGGATTCAACTGCTAACGAGTTATCTCAACCTAAAAATTCCGATCAAAAAAGTTTTCCAGTTCCATATCTTACAGAAACTACAGTAAAAGATAAACCACAGGCAAAAAGGGACAAAATTGATCCGTCGGATCATGAAACGATTAATGAAGAAACAAACGGTGTTTCGAAATCTGATGTAGATGACTCTGATGATTATTTGCGAGGATCTGTATATATGTCAGAAGGTGGCAGTATTACGAAGTCTTACGGCAGTATAACGAAGTCGAAATTGTCAAGGTCGACAGTGTTTTCTGGGATCACAGGAATTATGAGTAGAAGTAGGTGAGCTGATAAAATTGTTTGGCTAAAATTATTCGAGTGCATTGGCACTAGCAAAGTTTTTCATTGTCTCAAGAACTTTCATGCCCTTTGTCCAGGTCTACTGCCAATTGCGCTGCAACTTATTATTTTTTGTTATTTGCCAAATTGGCTGGCCCCAACTTTTTATTCTTTTTAAAAAATTCATAAAATGTCGATTTGTTTTTAGTGGTGAAGAGCGTTTTCTTTATTCAAGCAGTGCTGAAACTAATGCTAGAGCACTTTCCGGTTTTAATACGTCATGGAAGTTAATGGCAAGCATTAAAGTCTTGGCTACCCTATTGCCAGATGAAATATTGAACGATATGACTAAAAACATAAGGAATTACGAAACTGCAGTTTTATTTCCAGACGTTTCTGGTAATATTAAAAAACTTATTTTATTTCTTTTAATTTTTTTAAAGAAAGTTATTATTGTTTTGAAAAAATTGTAGGATATACGGATTTATGCGAAAGATATGACAAGACCGGAAAAGGTGGGCCATCTCGTTTGACTGAAGTGTTAAACGGTTTTATAGGATCTATGATTCAGATAGTTTTATCAAGAAATGGAGATGTTTGCAAGTTTAGCGGTAAGTTTAAATTAGTTCAGTGGCGTCCTCTGGTAATATCTTGTTGATATCCAGCAGCCCTCGTGTGTATTGTAATGGGTCGAGCGGGCTGAGCTTGCTGTTGATAGTGTCTTCAGCCCCCCTCTTCATATCCCAATTTTTTTGGGCACGTTTAATTTTATGTTTTTTTCAGGCGATGCATTACTTTGCTTTTGGAAAACAACGCCGGAATTAAACCTAATGCAGATAATTCATTTGGCTATTGATTCAGCTGTAGATATTCAAAAAAATTGTGGAAGATTTAAAACTGACGTGGGAGTTGAACTAAAAGTAAAAATTGCAATATCAGCTGGAGAGACATTATTTTCGATAATTGGCACAGACCAAAGGAAATATTACATTATTTTAGGACAACCCATACTGGATGCTAATTTTGCTGAAAAACTCTGTGAACCAGGAGATATTATTGTTTCGCCTTCGGCTTGGAAAAATGTCGGCAATTATTTGCTGTACACTTACATGCAAATGAGCGATAAAGAGCATGTAAAGGTAAGAAGTTAATAAATGGGGAAAACAGGAGACCCATCCCACTAAATCAGTTCTGAAGTGTGCTGAGCAGGCATGTTGCTGCCAGTTCAAAATGGATGTAATAAGGCTACTCTAATGTCAGAATCTTGGTTTTGCAAATACAAATAAACTATCACATTTTGTACATTAATTTTAGGTTTTAGGTTTCGGACCTTTATGGAACTCAGTTAAACCAAGTGTGAAAGCAGATACATCTGGAAATGTAAGGGTGACGGTCAAAACCACGGCGAATTTAAAAATAGAAGACATTAGGCCATTTATTTTACCAGCTGTTATGAAAGGCGTTGAAAATAACGAGCCTCTGGATTATCTTACGGAGATGCGCCAGGTTTGTATTAATATTGGACAATAGTTGTTGAGGCTAATTGAGGGTCACGTCTTCTCAAACCAGAAGTCAGTGGCCGCTGTTCAGAAATCATGTCAAGGCTGAAGCTTCACCTGAATTTTAAGAATAATAATTGTAAATTATTGTTTTAGGTCGCTATCATATTTATTAACCTTACAATAGATTTGCGCATTACAACATTTGAAGATTTGATCAGCCACTGTGATAAAGCTTATCAAATTGTTTGCAAAACAGTGGATAAAATGGATGGCACCGTTAATAAATTAACCCTCTTCGATAAAGATGTCGCCATTTTAATTATATTCGGACTAAGAGGTTTTAGGCACGAACTTGCAAGTCAAATCGCTTTGAAGTGTGCTTATAGCTGCGTTCAACAATTGAAATCTTTGCAGATATTTAAATCTGTTTCGGCCGGTGTTACCACAGGTGGTCGAATAAGTGAGAATAATGTCAGCTTGTAATAGATAAAAAAGTACAGTATATATTTCTCTTGATAGGAATGACATATTGCGGTGTAGTTGGCCACCAATCTAGAAGGGAATATACCGTAATGGGTCATGCTGTTAATCATGCTGCCAGGCTTATGTGCTCGTATGAAAATATTGTGTCCTGCGATCGTGAAACGTTTCTTCATTCGAAATTAGAATCGGCTCATTTTGAACTTCTTCAGCTTAAACAGTTAAAAGGGATTATTAATGCTGGTCCTCATTACGAATTCACCTTATCCTTGAAGTAATTAGCTTTCATAGATAATTAATGTTTAAATGCATAAGGTAATACTTTTTTTTGAATGTTTTTAGGCGAGAAAAAATAACAATAGATTCAAGCACATTTCCTTTATTGGGGCGAGCCAAAGAAATAAGCGAATTCGAAGAATTTTTGGGTAAAGCACAGTTAAAGCGTAGTGCTCATAAATTTATGGTTATTTATGGAAATGCGAGGATAGGGAAAACAAGGCTCTTAGCTAAGCTGATCAATATTGCTGAGAAGCAAAATGTTCCTTCCCCAGATGAAGCAAAAGTAAGCAATATTGTAAAATTATTTGGTGTTTACAACTCGTTAGTTATTTTTTTTAAAAGGAAAAAAGTAGCGGGCTATGGACAAAGATTTGAAGCTGTGATTGGCCGCTAACTGACACCGGCTCTCTAAACATTTGGTTACGTTCTTTTTCAGGAATCTCATTCGGATCATTTGGAAATATCTTTTATACCTTTAACCGAAGATGATTATAGGGTAAATATCATTTAACCCTAAAATAACCTCTTCGATTATTTGACTCTTCAATAAAATTATAGTCAGCTTACACTGCCATCAGACTCATATTCGAACCTGCTCTCGGATTAAGCGAAACTTCATCCGTAGAAGAAAGGCAAGACAAAATTTTATCAAAATTAGGCGATGTTAAAGATATAAGTTACTTAGCTGCATTAAATCCTGTCTTCAATGTTAATTTTGATTTGCTACCTCAATTTTTGGCGATGAACAATGAAGAACAACTAAATGCACAAAGAATGATGAAAAAAAGACTTTACATGAAAGTAAGTCTTGTATTTTTTTTCGGATTTCAAAGAAGGAAATCTTGATCAAGGAGAATTCTAAATGATTTCAGTGCTTCCCGAGACATAGAAGATGGTTGATCGTAATCGATGACGCTGAATTTATTGATGAAGAATCTTGGCCTCTTTTACGATGGTCTTCGGCGTTTCCACAAAGCGTTTTGTTTTTATTAACGATAGGTCAAAGGAAACCTTTGTCTCAAGCCGCTGCTGAATGTTTGAATTCGATGCATCAAAAGAAGATTATACTTAATGAATTAGAAAAATGGTATCAAGCTGGTCTTGCTTGTCAAATTTTAGGAGTTAAAGCCATACCTGTCGAATTGGAGAAGTCAGTTTCATTAGTGATGATTTTAGGTTAGGATTAATATTCAACGTTTTTTTCTGTAGTTTAATCCAAGGTTTTAAGAACAGCGGAAATCCTGGTTGGCTTGAAAGTTACTTGTTAAGTCTTGTTCAAAGTGGAGGTTTGCATGTTGCTTATTTAACGCGACATGAGATTAAAAATTTAAAATTGGTCACTCCGCCTGACGACATGTTAAGTATTGGAAAGTTAACAGAAGAGGAGAAGATTGAGAATTCCACTTGGACAAATACAGTCGGGACCTTTGAGGTGTGAATAGAAATGATTCTTAAAAAATTTTGAATCGAATCTACATGACAAATTGCTTGATTTGTTTTTTAGGAAGACTCACGATCTCATACTTCAGCTTCACAAATATTACCGGTGTGTATTCTCGGGCCAAAATTTGTTGCTGAAGAAATATGCGGTGAATCAGAATTAACTATGGACAGTAAGTTGTGAGAATTCACGATTTTTATTTGCTTTTTTTAAGCGGGAAATATTATTCTTCTGATAATGATTTTTGCTGTAGTGATGTACGTTAAAACAATGGATACTTTAAAACCTTTGGAGCAGTTAATTTTAAAAGCCGGTTCTGCTTTGGGATACACTTTTAAGAGGGATACGTTGAAATTCGTTATATTTAGAGATGCGCCAGTGGATGAAAAAGCTCTTGGAAGAGGTAAATGTATAAGGCTGCTGCTATTAAGCGCGTAAATCTGTACATTTGGAAACTGATCAGTTGATCAGAAGAACATGACCTAGAAAGGCAGAAAATACCAAAAAAAGTAGAAAAAGCGATTAATGGTTGAGTGAGTAGTCGAGTAAGGCGTGTTATTCAAAGAGGTCGGACTATAACAAGAGACAGTAAGAGAAATGGATAGGGGAATAAGAGAGACAGTATGAAAAGATTAATCTGAGAGCAACATGTGAGAGGTAGAAACACATACAGTAAAAGTCTAAGATGCTGGAAGAGGAGGGACTTAATTTTTTGTAAAAAAGTTAGTGGAGGTAGTTGTTCGCGGCCTTAAAATCGTATAATCGGATGTGTATAATCTGTATCTAGCTCTTGACAGAAGTATTCAGTCGTTTCATTTTTTATGTATCAATCAGAAAATAATCCCATCGGATTCATAATTAATATTTTTTAGAAATATGGGAATGAAATTAGTGTTTTTAAGTGTAAACGGAATTTTTGATTATTTTATACTTTTATTTTTAGCCATAAAGAAATTATTTGAAATCCGAATTTTGGGATGTGCCAAAGGTGATTTTACCAGTCCGACTACAGTGATAGTTCCACGTAGATTGATTTTAAGTACAAATCTTCAAAAAGATGTAAAATGCGAGTGCATCGGCCTCACTAAAATCAGTGAATATCTTTCAAAATTGCTTTTTTCTTTTTGTGTTCATGCACCAAAGTTAGATTTTCATCCGTAGCCGAATGCCAAAATTTGCCGTTGCACGCTTCCTGTGGTTATTTACGATTTAGATCACCAGTTTTCAAAGACACTGTTTATAATTTGCTTTTGGACGATCAAAAAAAGAAATTTCACAGCAGTTGCATTGAATATTTTCGAACTAATACGTATATGTGTAAATCATGTGGCAGTAAATTATTTGAGAAGATTTTAGGCTATGATTCACCCAATCAGGTAAAGTTACAGTGTTCGGATTTCGTCAAGGTGGGAACTCATATGCCAGGATTTCTTTTCAAAAAAAATTTGACTATTTTTTTTTTCATGCAGTTAACTTTGGTATGCGCAGTCAGTCCAATGCACGGAATTAGATCTACTAGAATGGACAAAAAAAATTTTCCAATCCCGAATTATATCTGCGATGGGATTCGTCGTAGAGGAGGTTCCGGTGAAAGAAGACGATCTTTTGCACTCGGAAATTACACTCAGTATATTTCAGACATTAATTCTTTCACAAATATTGATTTGAGTAATTGTCAGTGTTTTCAAATTTTATCCTCAGTTTATTCAGTTATTTCTGATCATGCAGAAGGAGCGGGTGAGTATTTTATTTTCAAAATTCAATCAACGATAAGAAAAAAATTCTACAAAAATATTTTTTAGGAAGGAAGGATATATTGCTAGAGGTGAAACTAGAATACGCAGCAGTCAGTTTGACATCATGTAACATACCTTTAACGATGCAGCTAGTGGAGCATGCGTTAGCTCTGGTCAACGTAAGATTTTTCATTTTTGAAAAGATAACAATCATGAAATTAAAATAATGAAAATTTTTTTCATTTAGCAAATGGAACAAGATAGTGAACATCCTGAACTTTGTACACCATTCGTCTATGGAAAAATTTACACGTTAATGGGAGCAACGCAGTTGAGTATGGGAAGACCTGCTAATTCTTTAGAGCTTCTTGAAACTGCGTTAAAATACATGGGGAAAATGTTTCCAAAGAGTGTAGCTCAGGTAATTTTTTTTTATTTTCAAAGCAAACATTAATCTCTCTTTTCTTCCTAAACCTGGTATTCTTTATTGGGTAGCTAAAACTTCAACAAGCCGTTGTTGCTCACATAAGAATTTTAACTGAATGACCAAAACCAGAACATTAGCACAAATCTCCCTTTTTTTTAATGTTACTAAATGATAATTTTTTCTCTGTTTCTTAAAGATGCGATGGCAGATCATTCAGTTATATTTGAAAAGAAAAATCGTTATGGATCTCTTTCCACAAAAATTTGTCGGGAGTGTCGGTGGAAAAAAAGCAGCTTTGTTTGATCTAATGTCTGAGTGCTTGGGATTAACGTGCCATGTTTATATGGTGAGTTAATTTAATCATTATTTTTATTTCCAGTTTAGCTCGTAAGAAATTATTGACTTTTCGAAGATTATTAACTAGCTTTACGAGGTTTACCCGAAATCAAACAGATTACCTTCCAATTTTTTTTCTGAGCTCTAATATTTTAAAAAATCATAAAAATAAATAATAATAAAAATTTATTACACTATAATTTACAAATAAAGATTTTCATTATCTTCACTGAACGGATAATTTGCCTCGGATGATGGTAGTCTCACATTTCTAAATGACTCGTGGGCTTGAGCTGTTTGAAAAAGTTCTAATACTGAAGGATCGCTTTCTTGTTCTTCTAACACCTCTCCTAACTCTTCATTTCTGAAATCAAAGAAACAAAAATTTATTTATCTTCACATGTAAAATTTTTTTTAAAAATCTACAAAACCACTTACATAATATAATCTTGTGGATCACTGAAACTTTCTGGAAGAGATTCCTCCGCAACATAATCATTATAACTATCCTGAAATCCTGTGCTAAAATCATCCGTATCCATACTCCTAGCATTAAATTCCGAAAACTCTTTTTCATTTTCTAATTCTACTTCCTTCTCATCGATTATTTCCTCTGGTGGCTCGTAGGATTCTTCTTGATGGTCATCGACATAATCGTAAAGACTAGGTTCTTCATATCGAATCGTGCTAAAAGCGTGTGAACTAGTTTCGGCGCCTTCCAAATCCTCCAATTTATCTTCTTGCATTTCTTGTAGCTTAGCGAATAAACTCATTAAATTTTGTAAATCTTCTTCGCTTTTAATATTTAGTAATTGAGTTATATTTATTTCGGGATTTTTGGATATTTGTTCGATTGCCGGCCATAATTTCCCGTATAAATCAGAGAAGACTTTCATGTCTTCAGGAGTGACGGATTTGTTCGCTCTTAATTCGTGAATTATCACCGGGATAAGTTGAAGAAGGGATTCGGGGCTAAAAGTTTCTGGAGGTTCTTGGTAGGTGGTGAAATTTACTTCCGGGTTCAAGGAAAAGACTGTTAAATTGGTAAAGGATGAAGTTTCGTCTTCGTTAGCGTCTGGTAGTTCGTTATATTCATCCGTGATAAGAATATCCGATCTTCTTTTTTCAGTTGTTGATTCTGATCTAATCTGACTCAAGCTTGTTAAATTTTTCCCGTTTTGATCGATAAAAAATATATGATTATTTTCGTCGTTAGAAGATGTAGGAAGTTCTGGTGATTCTTGTGCGGTTTGTTCTTCATTCCTAGATACTGCCTCTTTCATGAAATTGTCTTCGAAAAATAATTGGATCGCTTTTTCCGTAAAAGGAGTTAAATCGCCAGCTTCTGTAATTAAAAAATATTGATTGCCGATATCGTTGGAATCAAGGTGTTGCTGATGGTGTAGTTTTCTTTCTTGTTTTAAATTTTGTTCGGCATCATCGTACATCACTGCTGTCGTTTCTTCGTTTCGCGGTTGTGCATCAATCATTTCAGTTACTTCTTCGTTTCTAAAAGCTTCTGACGTTTCCTCTAGCATTTTCATTTCAGGCAAATTAGTTGTAGCTTCGTCTACAGTCCTAAGTTCGTCCGCTGATACCTCTTTGTAAAAATGTTCGGTGGGATCAATTTTCCTTAATAGAGATTCCGTGGTGTAGGCGTATTCTTCTATTGCTTTGGGCTCCATACTTTTGCCATTAGTCGTTTCCTCTTCAGTGTAATCTCTTAAAGATTTTTCATTCTCCGTGGTAAACCGTTCTTCCAGTTTGATATTTTCCATTTCCTTTGGCAACTCGGTGGTCTCCGATTTGAAATCGGATTCATTTCCATCGTCGATACTTTTGAAATGGTCATCGTGATTAATTTTTTCTGATTCCCAAATACTAGCGATGAAGTCATCTGCCGGCGTAGTGTACAACTTCTCCAATAATTTTTCTACAAACTCTGTAGACGTCACTTGTTTCTTTGAATCGAAATTCAACTTGGATTCAACGTCAGCTTCTGACATTTCGTCGTTGATCATAGCAGCGAATGTTACTTTTTTCTCAGATTCTTCTGGCACGTTCCGAATATCATCTTGCAGATTTTCCTGATTCACACTTTCAGTCGAAACTTCTTGGAGTAGATCTTGCTCGATGTCGTTTCGAACAGATCCTTCCGTTGAAATTTTTTCATCATTTATGAAAGACTTCTCAGTCGTGGGATCGTCTCGAAATATATCATTGTTCCCTTCTTCGATGATCTCATGCACTTCGTACTCACTTTTAATCGACGGTTTTGAAATATTTAAAGAGTGGAATCCGCTAGCAAGAGTCGATGTCTCCTTATCTACTACGCTGTCGTCCTCTTCAAGAACAGGAGAAAATATATTCCAAGTTTTCAAACTCTCTGACGTATTTTCTATTATAATATTACTTCTTTCTGTTTCTTCTTGAAATTTTACTTCAATCAAAGGCGTCGTTTTTGGAGAAACCGTCGCTAAAATATCTATACTTGATTCTGTACTTTGTAATTTTGGTTCTGCTGCAGTCGTAATCAAATCACTTCTCCTTTGAGAATTTTCATTAATTATCGGCCCAGTTTGAAGTTTAACTCCATTATTAGAAATATCTAAAGCCACTCCATGATTTCCACCACTGTGCTTCTTAATTCCTGCTTCAACATGAACTTGGATTTGTGGAACGCGATTAATCACATTTTGTAAATAATTTTTTTTAGCGTCGAGATGAGCGTTCGTTTTATTTCTCACTGCATCGATTTGCACCTTCGTAGTATCTCTAATAGCAGCAATCTGAGAGTTTGTTATGTTCCTCACAGCAGCAATATGAGAATTTGTTTTATTCCGCACAGCGGCAATTTGTGAGTTAGTTCTATCTTTTACAGCAGCGATATGAGCGTTTGTTTTATTCCTAATCGATTCTATTTGCTTGCGGATTGCCTCGTGATCGTGATGCGTCTTTAAAACGTGGTTATGACTTTTTTCCTTTTTTATTTTTTCTGGTTGAGAAATTTCCACCTCGCCTGAATATTTATAACTGTGAGGAATGGAGCGGAGAGGTTGATTCTCATCTTGGCGTTCTAAATTCCATTCGGTTTTTTGGGTTTGAGGGTAATATGATGGCCAGTACCTTACTGGATTGTGAAGTTCAGCTTGTAGGTGTGGAGACTGAAAATACGGACGATAAACTGGTGCTCGCTTCCGTTGCGAACTTAAATACTGTCGCAGACATTTTAATGTTTCGTGGTGCCGTGAAACTAAATCCGTGGGAGCTGGATGTCTCTTTGGTCGTTTGTGGTGATCCTTGAAGAGTTTGTGATTGAGCTTTGACCGTTTTTCAGAAGGTTTTTTCTTGTGCCGAAGAGATGTACCACCTGAAAGTGAATTTTAAAATTAGTTAAATATTGTACTTTCAGTTTTTGCAGATTGTAAAAAAAAATTGTTCGGATGTAATAAAGAAGTAAAAACTCGGTTAAGTGGTCATGTAGACCTTATTCGGTTCAAGGGCAGTGACGGCGCCAGAAAAAAATTCTGGATGGGCCACAAATTTTCATGTGGGATCAAAGTCGAACAGTGTTACATTACAGCAATATTATTTTTCTTCCCAAATTGGTGGGGCCAAGGAGGGGGGGCAAATTTTTTCTAGCTAAGGCCGGGGCCCCCATTTGGCTCCCCCTTGGCGCCGTCCCTTGAGCAGGGGATTGAGCAGTTGTCTCAAACATAAAGAAAAGTTTGCTTTTTTTCCACGTAAAAGTTTTTTTTTTGAAAAAAAAAAAATTTTAATTAAATGTTAATAATTTTTTTTATGGGTTAAAAAAGTGTAAAAAATAAAATTTTTGCATCATTGGTAGTTTTTATATAACTAAGTCAGAACTTGATTTAACTCGCAAATAGTTTATCTAAAAATACCCGGTCCTTAGCTAAACGAACGGTACCTTTTTTAAGTGAAGAAAGGGCAAATGATTAAAATTTAAAATTATTTTTCTGGATAGTACTTGATTGTCTGTCCGAATCTATTTTGATAAACAAAAAAATTTTTATAGTAGAGATAAAAAAGCTGCTAATTACCGTTACCTCGCTCTATTCAAATCAAAACCTTGCTCGATTTAGACAACAATCTTATTGCTAAAAATTATCCTGTGCGCTGAATATTAAGAAATTTTGAAATTTTTCAAGCTGCACTAGCAAAACCAACTTTAAAAAATTTTCTTTTCTCAGCCTGATTCCAAATTAGTTTTTGTTGCCAACAAATTCAAAATATCATTCTGATTCTTTTATTATCTAAGAAAAGCTACATGAAGCAAGAAAAACCAAAAAAAGTATGCAGTTTTTCAAAATTAAATTTCACTTCTTACCTTTTTCATTTTTCGTCGGGAAACAACCGATATCCGCTAAATTTATCATAACGAAGAAAACTAAAAATAATTTAAAAACATTCATTTTTATTAACATTGTTCACTTAATTAAAAAAATATTTATTTCAAAAAATCTTAATTATTCACTAATATTTTCAGAACTTAAACCACGCTATCTTCACTTTCCCACAAATAAAACATTTCATAACGTTCTAAAATTTCTTACAATATACAAATTCGCATTTTATCTTAACGATTTCGCACTTTCATCCATGACTTATCTTCGACAACTAAATCAAACCTGTTGGAATTGGAAGAAAAAGAAAATCGTTTAAAAGAAACATAAGAAGACGGACTGTCAAATATAATTTTTAATTATGTCGAAGAATAAATTAAGGAAATGCTTCAGAAAAAAGTATTGTATCCTTTTAGTACCTGAAAACGTTCCAAGAAAGGTCATTCTCCGATTTACAATAAACCAGATACTTTTATCCGTAATGATATTATGTGTGCTAATTGCTTGAGTGTCTATTAACATTTGGTCAACTAAACCAGGTAATTCAAATCCGATTCTTTGTGTAGTTGATGATTTATTGTCTTCTAAAAACTCTGCGATGGCATTTTTTTTTCAAGACGACTTTACAAAAAAAAAAGGGGGAAGAAATTTTTAATAAGGGCAACTACCTCTCCTAATCCTCGCTGTTTAAAATTTGCTGTTAGTTCTTTTATTTATTAAATTTTGGTTAAATTTTAAAACTCTCCTATTATGCTCTTCTAAGAATTCGTTTGATTTTTTCTTAACCTCATCTTGTTTTTGGGAATCTTGATAAAGTTCGATTTCGTTCTCTTGTTCAGGTTTTTTTGGATCTTCGTTTAAAATCCTAATCGAGGTATCATTTTCAGATTCTTGTTTTTCCCTTGAAATCGCTTTTAATTTTTCAAAAGTTTCAACGGACGGATTTTGAATTACGGTCACATGCAAAACGTTATCTTTATCCTTATATGGCTTCTCATCTTCTATTCTGTATGTGATATTTTGCGTGACGTCATCTACAAGAGGGAGGATCGGTGCCACGTCCCCGTAAGAAAGACTTAAAGCCGAGTTAACGGATTTGCCGAATAATTGAAAACTGTGGCTTGAAGATAAACTGCCGTGGCCGAGATCGAATCCTTTGTTACTGAGGACAGCTCCTACTTTAAGCCCGGCTAAAAATGCGGCTCCGCTGTGAATTTTTTGAAAGAATTTTCGTGGCGTCCGGGAATTAGAACTTGATTTTTGAATATTTGTGATGTTTTCCGATTTGACGACGACCGTATCGTTCTTTCCATCTGAAACCAAATATTTTTTCTTGAGAATTTTAGGGAGTCGAGAAGCGCTTGAACGCCAATTTCATTTTTAAAAATAATTTTCTAAAATTTTAGGATATTGAGCCCCCCCACACCAAAATTTTTGCCAACGGTTTTGCTCCGGCGGGAAGCAGTTTTCAGAAAATATTCTAACTGGGAAATTCTTCTAAAAATCTTTAGACCTCTCCCTACCCCCTTTTCCTGTCTACACAAAGGAAATAAAATTAATTTATATTATAAACTTACCACTTAAAAAATTTTGACATCGAAAATGTTGAAGGCAAATGAATAGTACCGTAATGGTGCGAAGTGCATCCATTGTGCAGTGAAAAATTTTTACAAGTGGTCGCGTATAATGGAATTCCGTTTAATTTATTAATATACCAGCATTAATTAGCATTTTTTAAGTTGAGCCCTCATCATTTTCGGCAATCTGTCCTCTTTGCTGTTCAAAAACTTTTAATTATATAATTTTCTTTACGTAACCGAAAATGTTATGCAACGGCTCATTTTTTTTATTATTTTTCTGTATTTAGATCACGCAGAATTGGTTAAGCGCAAAACTTTCTGCCATGTGGGCTTTGAATAAGGCTTTAGCATCCAACAGGCATTTTTATGGCTTATGCACCGCTTACACGAATATGATGCACGTTGCTTATCACCATAAAGATTTAGAGACTTGCGGAAGAATGGAAGTTTGCGCTGTTAATTTGTGCTTGAAATGTGCAAGAAGGCCGATGGAGGTGTATGAATTGGATGCGATTGGGCATTTGTACAAAGTTATATTTCAATCGAGGTAAGCTTTCCGTAAATCAAATTGCGCTTGGAATAAATCTATAAAAGCTGAGCCTAAGTCTTTGAGCAGTTTTCGAAAAAATGATTTGTTTTATTGAATAAAAGATATTTTTAGACACTTACGGGCTGAAATTGAAAGCGCAGTGTCCATCGGCTTTAAGAGCATTAAAATTGCTACGACTATTAGGAATACAAGTTTGCGTCTGGACTTGATGCCGGATTTAATATTTGCTCTGATACAACTCAATCGTTTATCAGAGGCGGTTTCACTACTTCAAGAATTAGAGTTTACGTCTATGCAAGATTCTGATAAATCAGCCAGAACTTGGTAGGTCTGATTTATCTCCATCTGGTTACAAGACTAAAATTTTCTTATAAGTTTAACATTTATTCTTTGCAGGTATTATGCATTGTGCTTGGATTTCCAGTTGGACACGGGATACACAGTCATATCTTACAAGAACTGCGAAGATTTCGTTAGAGAGGAGGAAGAAAGTTTAATCGTAGTTCGTGACCCTGAAGCTGAGAGAAGACTGTACACCTCTTTGTGGCTTTGGTTCGTTTTTAAATTTTGGTAAATTAAAAAATTAATAAACAATGTCTGTTAATTTTTTTTAAAATTTTTAGGTGTATAAGAAATGATGCTTGGGAAGCTTCAAAGCCTTACGGGAAAATTCTAAAAAATTTGCAAACTCGTCAGCAACCGGATTCGCCTAGTAGTGTTTATACAAACATCAAAAGGCTCGAGGGAATGCTTATTAGCTTAGTTAATAAATTAGAAAATAGGAATATTCACACAATTTCGGCAATTTACACGGGGATTAACAGTCTTATGAAAGAATTGGAAAAAGTTACGGGCTTAGTAAAATTATTGAAGCCCAGGTAAAACAATTAATTGTGATTAGCAACCCCAGTTGCCGCCCTAGAATATTTTTTAAAAAAATCTCTCTTTCCGAAGACAGCTTCACGAGCTTGATCGTTCTTACTGGGCTAATGATTTATTTGGGGGTATTTTTTTTCAAAAATTGAATTAATTTTCAGATTTTTACTACTGAAAGCTTACTATAGACAAATAAGATATCACGATGAAAGCAGCGTAAAAATTCTGAACCGCGCCAAAGCGTTAGCCGATAAAATAAATGATAAGAATACGTCTGACTGGATTAATCATAACAGAATGGTGAGTGAAGATTGATTAGTCATTCATGCGAATCGAAAAATTAACATTTTTACTCATTTCAGGTTTGGAATAGCACGATATCTCCTATCCAAAGAGATTATTGGAAAGAACATTGCCGTTATGACAATTTAATGGACTGGCATGAAGCAAGTTTAAATGTTCGAAGAGAAGCTGTTATGTTTTCTCTTCCTTTGCCCAAATACAGTTAAATAATATTGCAATTTGATTTTTTATTTGCGGCATCCCCATCTTTGTTGTAAACGTTTTTTAAAACCCAATAGGAAAAAACTGTATTTTATTTAAGCGTATTGCAAAACAGGACGCACACATGAAATGAAACATTCATACGTGGACTTTGTTTTTAAAAAATCGAAAACACGAAAGGGTTTTTTTAAAATCTTTGATGTTTCTACGCTTTCCATTAAATTTTTATGGTTTCTTTGAAATGCGAATTCAAAAAATTGGCAAATCCTGCAGCAGCTCTTATTTATTAAATATGCAACTAAAAAATATTCCATTCGGGCTGTAACTTTCAAAGAAAATGGTACGTATTCCTTATTTCAACTAGATTTTTTTCTAAAACTAATTTTTTTTCCCAGTTTTCTTTTTTTAGCCAAAAAATGGATTCTCAAAACTTGAAGCTCACTTACCACGGGTTCCTGAGCGCTCTCACAGGTGTCCGTTATCCCATGCCTAATTATTACCAGCAGTGGCCAATGATTCACCGTATTTTCTGGAATATTTATATTTTATTCGGAAACTTCATTATGATTACAGAATTAATCTCTTTGTTCATTCGTGTTGGGACTTCATATCAGGATTTGGGAGTATTTTGTGCTTGCAATGTTGCCATAGGCTACATCCTTCAATACCTTTTAAAAATAATAATTTTTTGGAGGAAAGATGATGTCTTTCAAAGGCTATTTAAAGAATTACAAATTATTTCGATGGAATTGAATAATAATCCGTTGAACGATAAAAATTTCCAGGGTTTTTACAATGATATCTATAAGAAAGTTATGGTTATCGGTACTGCTAAAGGTACTTTGGAGTTTATTGGAAATTTTGGGTTAATAGCAATTTTTATTGTAATCAGTATAGTGCACGAAGTTCCAGAAAATAAGATAACTCCAGCTTTAAGTTGGACTCCATATAATAACGGAGAAAATCCAGTTTACAGTTTGACTTGTTTTTTCGAATTTCTGGTTTTCGGCTCTGTTACGGTGAAAAATGCGGTTATCGATATATTATTTTGGGCTATGTTGGTTGTGCCAACAATCCAGTTAAAATATTTGGAACATTTATTAAAAATCGTGCTGGAAAAAAATGAAAAAATCGTGGAGGTGGCCGAAGACAAAGAAGAAAGTAGAGAGATTGAGAATCATAAAGAAGAAAAAGATAGATTTAAGGAACTAACTTGGTGGATTCATTGTCATCAAAAAATTCTGAGGTAAAATTAGATTTTTTAAGAAAAGGAAGGAGGAATTTGCCCTAGTGCCGGTTTTTTGACTATTTGAACTTGATGAACCTTTTTCAAGTGTCAAGAAACTTTTTTCTTTTACAAAATGATTTTCTTACAAATCATAGACATTTTTTTTTAAAGAAATAATAGGAGCCTGAAATCCTTTGAAAACAGGTTAACTAATCATCAGCTATGCCACGATCTGAATCCTAGAATTTTTATAGGGCTCAACAATATTTTTTTTCTGAATTTTTTTTCTTAGCTTGAAATTGAAAAAACCCTTTAAAAATTTTTCTCTTGCAAAATATTTAAGCGAGAAACTAATTTTTTAATTTTCAGAATGATTGAGGATTTCACAGCGTTGAGCTCGCCGTTCTTAGCTGTAAATTATTTAACAACTCTAATAGATTTATTTATGGCTGGGCTGGTCGCCATCTCTGTAAGTTTCTTTTCCGCTTTTCCTGAAACCATTATTTAACCATTTTTAACGTTTACTAAGAATGGAAAAAAAAATTATTTTCCTTAGACTTCATCATGGACCATTTACCAGCAAATAATAATCAACGCCATCATATTATCAAACGCTTTACAGTTATACTTCGTGTCTTATACCGGAGATAAATTAAGAGAAATTGTGAGTTATACCGGACATTTGACAAAATGATATAGTATTTAAATTTTAACATGGTAAATTGTTTTCAGGCTGAAAACGTAGCTTTGACGGGCATGACCGTAAAATTATTCCAAGGTGAACGGACTCTAAGAACTTCATATTTATTTATTTTAGCAAGAACGAAAAAATCTCTACAAATCCGTTTTGGAGGTGTTAATCCTTTATCGAGTGAAAAATTTGGCCAAGTAAGATTATAAAACAAAAATTTCTACCGGTTTAATTAAATCAATTAATTTTTTTTTTACATTTTAGCTTATACGATTAACGATGACTTATTTCGTGACAATTGTTCAAATCCGAAACAATCACAAGTAAAAAAAGTGTTAATAGTGCAATAATATAATAAAAACTCATAATTATTCGCTTGATATTCTGTTCAAGAACTTAAAAAATGTGAAAGACCGCGCTTGATTAGTTCAATTGAAACAAATATGGCGGATTAATTGAGTCTATTGCCACTTTGTTTATTTTTTGTCCTCGGAGACGGAGGTGAGGTGATAACTGGAATGCATGAAGGCTGAATGAATGGTTTGCTCTGAATCACGATTAATATGAGTCATTACGTTTAACTGTCGCTCCCGATTTTGTCAGTTTTCTGGAAAATATGGTGAGTTTCCAAAATATTATTATTTTTAGCATGTCGACTTTATTTTTTATTCAGGAAGAGATCGGTTTACGTAAACGTGTTCTATCTTGTTTTTAAGAACCTCAACTGGAAAAGCCTACACACAATTTTTTGAATTTCCTACTTCTTTGTCTCACTTTCAGTTTAGTTTAAGGCAAAAAGACTCGATTAATGGGTGTGATTTGGTATGAATTATTTAGTTTATTTGATTATCTTATCAGATCTTTGATAAACGTACTTTAAACCTATTAAAATAATAGATGTTAATGTAGGAATAAATTGGATGTTTATTCAACTGTGAGTGTCTGTACTTGTGACAGCAAATTGTTAATTTGTAAACAGATTCTATTGTCGACTGTCATTGTTTAAGTGCTATTGATTATAAAGCTTAAAGGAAGAGCAGTTTAATTTTTTAAAAACGTGTGTAGCATTACATTAAACCAATATTTTTTTATCAATTACTTGTCATGATAAAAACATAACCTCAAAATCATGGTGAGTATAATGTTATTTTCAACTAATAAAATAGCATGCTTAAAAATAATTTCTAAACTTTTGTCTATTTTTAAAAATTTATATTATCTTTACAGGTATACCACTGGCAATCCCAAAATGTCAAGTTATCAGGGGTGGATGATCTGGTGCTTTTGCCGAAAATATCAGAAGATGCTATTGTGGATAACTTAAGGAAACGTTACATGGATGACTACATATTTGTATCCTTTTCATGAATGAAGAACAGAAACACATTAGCAGAATGTTAAATTATTTTAAGCAGCTGAATCCAATTAAGAATGAAGGGCTGTAAGAAGGCGGCAGATTACAACACTAGAAAATTGAAGTTAATAAGAGGTTACATAATAATTAGGATTGAAAAAACATTGATTGATATTTATTAAGTTTTGTTAATTGGAAACTGAGCAGCTTTTAATGGTTTATGATTTTCTCAATTAATGAAAATGCAGCTAATGCTCTCTTATTGTTCTTTTGGTGAAATCAATTTTTTAAATGCATGAAGCAGGGAGAGCATTTCTGATTTTTTAAAATGAAAACTAATGATAAAATTCACAAGAACTTACAACAGAAACTAACAAGACTCTACAAGAAAAAATTCTGATATTTCGTTTTGTAACAACCAAATCATTAATATTTTCCTTAATAGATAATGTCAGACTTGCATTGGACCAGTTTTGGTATCTGTCAATCCATTTAAGCAAATGCCTTATTTTAGTGAAAAGGAGATTGAATTATATCAAGGAGCGGTGAGTTTTATATTTAGTCCTAGATAAAATAATTATGTTGATTATGTTAATTTAATTGCAGGCTTCATATGAAAATCCACCTCATGTTTTTGGCTTGTCAGATGAAATGTACAGAAACATGTTAATTGATAGAGAAAATCAATGCGTCATAATTAGTGGAGAATCCGGCGCTGGGAAAACCGTGGCAGCCAAATATATTATGTCATACATTACAAGGGTTTCTGGTGGAGGACCGAGAGTTCAACATATTAAAGAAGTCGTTTTGGAATCGAATCCTTTGTTAGAAGCTTTCGGGAATGCGAAGACAGTCCGGAATAATAATTCTAGTCGATTCGTAAGTATATATAAGAGGAATATGTTTAGCCTAGTTTAAATTTCGATAAATATCCTAATTTTTTTTTAGGGAAAATATGTTGAAATGATGTTTGGATCAGGCGGTCAACCAGAGGGCGGAAAAATATCTAATTTCTTGCTAGAAAAATCCAGAGTGGTTTTGCAAAACGCTGGTGAAAGGAATTTTCATATCTTTTATCAACTTTGTGTTGGAGCTACAGATCAAATGAGAAGTGAGTGAAAAATCTTAGAACAAAAGCAGAGGTGGTCAGAGTCGCCGGGAGACCAATTACTTCACGCTGTGCCAGTTGAATTAAATATTAATTTTATTTAATGAGTCGGTAAACCAGGTTCTCCTGGGAGCTGATCCAATTTCAACGAAAATTTGTTTTGTTAACCTGCTGGTTACAGAAAAGACTGCTGTCTAAGAGACCTTGAATGTTAATAAAATTTTCAAGAACTTATACAAATATTAAGTTGCCGCTGGCCCTTTGTACTTTGAGCGGTCTGGGGGAACTTGCCAGCTGCCTTTTTGAAATAAAAAGAAAACTTTCTTTAATTCTAAAATCTTTTATAGATGAATATGGGATCACCGATCTCGATTACTATTTCTATCTGAGCCACGGTGGGAGTCATAAGGTTGAGGGCACGAATGACGGTAAAGAATTTTTAGACACACTTCATGCTATGAGTGTAATGGGTTTCACCGATGACGAGCAAAATGATATACTTAAAGTAACAGCAGCTGTATTGCATTTTGGAAATATTATGTTTCAAGAAGACGGGAATTATGCCTCCGTTAGTGATAAGCAATGTAAGAGATTTTTATCCAGTTTAGTTCTAAAATAATTTTAAGAGCTAAAAAATAATTTTTTGTTTAGTTTTAGCATTTCCATCGTATTTATTGGAAATAAACCAAGACCATTTAAATGCTAAATTAATAAGCAGAAAATTTGATAGTAAATGGGGCGCTCAGTCAGATACAATTGATGTTACTTTGAATGTTGAACAAGCAACATATACGAGAGATGCTTTGGCGAAAGCTATTTATGCTCGACTTTTTGATTATCTAGTCAAGGTTTGTTAAAAATTTTAATAGTAATAATGAGGGATTTATTTCCGGTGAATTGGAATAATTGAAGTTGTGTAATTTTTTACAGAAAGTGAATGATGCAATGGAAACCAAAACGATATGCCAAAATATAGGAATTCTCGATATTTATGGTTTTGAAATTTTTGAGAAGAATGGATTCGAGCAGTTTTGTATTAATTTTGTGAACGAGAAACTTCAGCAGATTTTTATTGAACTCACTTTAAAAGCAGAACAGGTATGTTTATATTTACATTTTTATTATTGACTTATTAATGAGTTTCTTTCCGTTTTTTGGCGAGACCGAGGTGGGCTAGTGAATTTTTGGGTTTAATCGGTTAAAATCTTACCTTGTTGGCTTATACATGATGTTGGTTATACATGAGTCGTAGAAATCAGTCAAGGAGGTATTCTGGCTTAAAAAGATTTTGTTAAGATTTCGTAAGATTTTTTGGGTCCTCTTCATCGTTTCAGGCATTGTTTTGCTTTATATCACAAAAATAGCGCAATATTTCATAATAATAAAATATCATATATTAATAACATAACTACAAATATAACGAAATAATTTTTTAAAATTTCTTACGTGAAGTGCTAAAACTATATGTGCCACTTAACATATTTTTCTTCTTTTATTTCACCCAAATCGAAGCATTTTAGTGTAAAAAGGGATTAAGCTTAATGCTGAGCTTATAGGGATATGCTCCTTTTATACACTAAGCGCCTCGGTTTTACTATTAAATTTTAATTCCAATTCCAATTAAAATAAAGTAAGCTGCATATATATCACAATTTAACATTTTTCGAATAAAATCTGGATAATTTCGAAATAGGCACATATTAAGAGCACTTGGAAACTAATTTTTTAAAGTTCGTAATAATTTTAGTAAATAAATACCCGGCAGTGAATCATCCATTATTTTTAAAATTTATTAATATTTACTTCGATTCGTTGTATTTTTTTTCATAATTAACTAAAATTACTGAGATCTCTTTGGTTTACAATTTGTATACACTATTTATTATCGTTAGGATTGTCACAGCAATTAAAAAAATTGTTTTTTAGTGATTAATAAAAAATAATGTTGTCATCATATGAGATTTTGAAAAACGTCTACTCTTTCAAGAGCGTTGTAAGGCATGTGAAAAGAAGCAACCGTGTGTTTTTCATTTGTAAAATCCCCGTAGAAAGGTTCCTTGGTAACCCATTGATTCTCGTATTTGGGCGTTGCCCCGTGAGGTTTCGTAGGCGTAGGAGGTGGCGGAATTTGTTTAGGCAACTCGCTGGACGTAACCACGATGATGGTCCCTTCTCCCGAATAATTTTTATCGACGTTCGTAATCTGAGTTGTGGATTGTTGGATTTTGTAATTCGGTTTTGGAATAACGGAACTAGTTGCGAATTGCATCGTGATGGTTTGCAATATTGCAATTGGTATTAAATACCCTGTCATTTGACGTATCAGCATTTTGCAATATTTTTACACCATTTTGTTGTAAAGTACAATTCGGTTTCGTGTGTAGATCTGAAACGAGAAATAAAAAATGGAATTAGTTCAATGTTAACGATGCATCTCATTGGGGATATAAACTAAATGTTTATTCATGCATTTTTAGATGAAATGGTATAAAGAGTATTGATATCATTTTAATCGTGCGCATTATTCAATTTTTTTTTTAAATTTAAATAGTGCCATCTGCAACGCTTTCCGCTTCGATTGGTAGAAAGTGCCGATTTTGCACTCCAATACTTTATGCGTTTTTCCTGGTATTTTGATTAGAGTTGGTTTTAATAATTTTAACTTGCTTTGATTTGCTCATCAGGGCCGTTAGTAGACGGGTAAAAAAGTGTGGGTGAAGAGCAGCAGAAGATCTTTTGTGGAGTTTTTCCGCCTAAGCTAGCCTTTTCGAGTTAATAGGTGCCTGGGCTAAATCCGCTAGAGCTAGCTTGCTGAATTTTCTCGAAGTACTTGCAGAGGCTGTAAAAGTTACTAAAAGCTGACAGGCCTCTGAAAGATGGGGCTGTGTTACATCAAATGTAAATCCAAAGATTCGAAATAGATCTGGCAATAAGTTTATTATTTCTCTCTGCGGCCCTGAAATTGTCATTGCAAAATCAGGCCGATTTTTTTACAGATTTGCATTCGTGAAATATGCATAATAGATTCCTGACATTAATCTATGACATGCGGAACTGGATTTTAAAAATTCTTTCGAGTCTAAGAATAATGGTTGACTTTTTTATAAGAAAAAAAAAATCCCTTTCACTACTAGAAATCCTTGAAATTTATAAGATGGAATTGAGAATTATAGAAGAAATTAATGTAAGACAATCATAGAAACGCGTTTTGTGAAGGTAATCGAAACCAATCAAATACAAATCGTTTCGATTTCATTATCAAGGTTGGATTATATCCATCGGTCACGTCAAGTCCGAAAATGGATTTGATAAGAGTGAAATGCTTCAATTTGGATGGTAATAGTAGTGGAGAAGATTCGTTACGAAATTTTTCGAAAAGATGTGATTTATGTTTTTTATTTTATTTTTGGGAGGATCCCTTAAAGATTATACAAGGTGTACGAAAAGTACTTATGCAAAAACATATGGGCGATCCGGGACACTCTCACGAGTCCTGGAAAAATAGCCAAAAAATTCCTGGATGAAGAATAAGAAGGTTTTTGGGACTTTAACATTTTCCCGCTGGAAATCTAAGAAGAGGATTTTATTCGATTCAAAAACAAGTAAGAAAGGTATTTCTTTGGTTGAACAAAAGGAAATTTAAGAATATCCTAAGAAGACATTTTTTTCATTTCAATAACACGCTTAAAAGGGTTTCTTTGATTTATTCTGTGTTTTTACCTGAGGTACCCGTTCAACGCTCTTTGAAAGAAGAACCCCTTAAAATCGTGTTATTGAATTGAAAAAAAATGTCTTCTTAGGATATTCTTAAATTTCCTTTTGTTCAACCAAAGAAATACCTTTCTTACTTGTTTTTGAATCGAATAAAATCCTCTTCTTAGATTTCCAGCGGGAAAATGTTAAAGTCCCAAAAACCTTCTTATTCTTCATCCAGGAATTTTTTGGCTATTTTTCCAGGACTCGTGAGAGTTTCCCGGATCGCCCATATGTTTTTGCATAAGTACTTTTCGTACACCTTGTATTACTTATTCGTCACTGCTCCTATGTCCCGAAAATTCTCTTTTTAATTTAGATCGATTCGTATAATGAACCGAGATCTTGAAAAAGCTTAAATCGTGAAAAGAAAAATATTCACAAGGTAATCGATAAATAATTACCATTACTAATTCTTATGTAACATGGCAAATGTTCTCGGTTTTAAATAAATCGATTAATGGCAGAACCAATTTTTTCCCTTGGATTTTAAAACGTTAGTTTTAAGCGAATTATATTTATTCAAACGTTAAAAAAGAATCAATTTCTTAGCCAAATGTATTTCCGCCAACAATAACAAACCATTAACCAAATTAAATAGCATACGATACTTTCCGATTCCGCGATAAGTCTGAATTTTAATAAAGCATAAAGTCCTATTTGCAACTAAATCAATTTTAAAAATCTATAGCCTAATTTATGACTTAATCTATAATATCAAAATTTTTTTACATAACTTTTTTGTAGCCAAACCGCATATGGACTTGCGTAATTATTTTCAGAAAAAAATTGCAGACCAAGTCGCTGAAATTGCTATTTTCAAGTTTCTTCGGCATTCCACGAGTCTTAAAATAACATTGCGAAGATTTTTGCCTTCAAAAAAGTCGGCAAACATGCAAACTCATGCAGACTATAGAGACGGTAATAGAACCGAAATAATATGACGGATGAGGTTATTCATTTTCATTCCTTGATTCTAACGACATAATAACAACATGAAGGTGCACTCCTTTTTTTTATTTCTTTACTTCTTAACACTCCTAAAAACACTTATAAACTTCCTTGAATCGAGGAAGTTCTTAAGCGCGATCCAATGCCTGGGAAAAAATTTTAAGCGAACCCCTCTTTGACATAATTCTTCCGGCGCATCTTCTTTTGTCTTTGTAATATGGGTTACGGTGGCCAATTTCGGAGCCCGGGTCACCTAGGTCGATTTACTTTACAACGGCATTACACAACAAAACGTTCTATAGTTATAATTGGTTATGCGGCTAATTAAAAAATAAAATAGTTATTACTTAAGTCGCTAGATATTTGTAGGAGTCGATTTTTTTCGGTATTTTAAGGAGGCAGAAAACGCCAACATTTATTTGATAAGTGGAGAACAAAAGATTACGAGTGAAATAGAAAAAGTTCTTGACCATATTGACCTCTTGGTAATATAGGGCGTTGGTTTATTCTTTCACGTCGTCTTGCTAAAGCTAATCTCGTTGTTTTAAACCATAAAGGAAATACAACTAGATCATGTCAGATGAAGTTACCGAGTTCGTGTCTCGATTTTCGCTCTTAGAACTGAAAACCATTACATAATACTAAACCAGAATAGCCGTAGTTTGGAAGTCAAGGTTGTGTTTGATAAATTTCACACCGTTAGCAATATGATGATACTCATTCATTTTATTAAAAATATCGAATTTTTAAAAGTTCAAGCTGAACTATTTCTTTCGCAACCTTGAATAAACGATTTAATGTTGTAATGATTATTACGAGAGCTTGAATTAGCCGGATCTAAGCTCAGTTTGATCTAAATAAGAAAAATTAGATAGGTCAATTAATATTTTCGAAAAAGTTGAAACATGTTTTGTCATGAAAGTAAGCAAGGCGATGCAATTAAGAAAATAAGTCGTGAACTTTGAACCTAGTTCGCACGTATTGAATTCTGATCGTACTGGAAGCCACGTTTAGTCGCTTCTATTTCGGCAAACCAATCAGTGGCGGGTTGGCCATGTGAATATTATCTCAAAATTCTGTAGTTAAATCGCTTAGTGTTGCTCACGAGGCAAGAATCACAAAAACAAGACCAGGCTGAAATTTATTTTGATTTCACGAGCTCTGGACTATGAGCCTGATAGAGCCAATACACTGCTAAGCTGAATTAAGCTTTTAAGTTTAAGGTTCGTGGTCAGTTTGGCGGCTCACAGTACCTACTGTTAGCAACACTGTACCGTGGCAGTTCGAGGGAGCGTGAATGTGAAAAGGAGTGTCTGTTGTTGGTTGCCTGGGTGATCGTGGTTGTTGTGATGTAAAGATGGATATAGTAAACCTACGACACCAGGGGGGGCTCACTTGGAATGCCAGGAAGGCTACGTCATATTACATCATTGAGTTCTACTTTGTCATTGGCTGAAAAAACTCTGACACCAGCTTCTTAACATTTCTAATTGGTCGAGTGACGAAATTTACGTCATGTCACGTGATTCATACTCAAGTTGAGCACACTATTGTTTTTCCACTATGTACGACACCGTGAACAAACAGCCCCTTACCACTGGTGCGGTAAATCAAAACATCTTCATTGCGGAGGACACATAAAAAATGCGCCGGACTTAACGGCAATTTCTCAGGCCTTAATGGATTTTGCAAAGCTGGAATCCAAAACCCTTCTGAAGTACTAAGAGACAGCGGTCGTGTATTGCGTCCATTGGGAGTTTAATAAATGCGAGATTGTGTTAAGTACATGTGTGAAAGGCGAGGGCGAAAATGTGAGGGTGCTGTGTGTGTGCTAAGTTCGGCTAAAGTTCTTTTATTTCTTTAGGACTTCGTTTAATTAAGCGTATTGGAGACTTGACTTCTTCACCTCCCTTTCAATTTAGCATGGTCAATTTAATCCGCCTTAACAAACTGTAAAACCTAAAAATAGCACTGGTAATAATCGTCTTGTTCTTTGTGGCATTGCAAACAATTAATGATTTAAATTGACGAAACCGCAGGAAGTCAGCGTGGGGTACAAAATTTACATATTATAATATTTGACAAGCTCTGAGTACGGCAAGGCAAGTGACATGAACCGTTTTCTCCATCTAATAAACCACATACATTAAAACATTAAAAAAAAAAGGGAGGAAAAACGAATGGATAAACATTTTTTACTGACATTCAAATAGCATTTTTCTTTCTTAACTAGTTTTTGCATTTTTTACGGTTTTATTTGATTAATATGATCTGTCGCGCAAAAACCTCATTTTGTGATTCGGAGCCTGATTGCATTCGCGAATTTTTAAATATGGAAAGTTTTTCTTCTAATTCCTCATCCGAAAAAAAATAAAATCCGATCGATTCAGTAACCGTAAAAAACCAGAAATGATTCAATCTGTTATTCCTGATTCAGGTGACTGAACATCGGTCACAAATCGTTTTTTTCCCCTTTGTTTTCATGTGGTCTGCGATATTGCTTTGGAATCATGTGAAGTCCGATCTACTTTCACTCGCAAGTCGCAAGGCTACTCGACAATGTGGTCAATTACTTTGTTACATCATTTCTTGGTCATTCTCGTTTTCATTATAATCGAGTGTTTGTTTTAGGTATTTGATATTAATTCCTTTTTTTTAATCTCTTGATTCTTCCCTCTCTCTTTGTTAGGTGTGTGTAATTCAATCATGGTTCAGTGACCAAGAAAAGCCTTTAACCTGTCCGTGCCAAGACCATTGATTACGTTAAGAGTTTTAGTTTTAAGTTTGTTGTAGATTTAAGCTCGTTGCAGACCACAGACCAGGGTAAGATGTGGCATTAGTTTTGCTTAAGCTCCGGGTGAGCAATCATAGGCAGCTAGGATGTGCAGAAACGTGTTTGAGCAGAGCGTTTGAAAACGTGCGACAAACTCCTGTTTTTATCATGAGCTTTTTTTAAATTCTGAAAAAAGATTGTTTGAGCACCCACCAACTTTGTGCATACTTTCTGCCGAGAAACAGATCCCGTGTTACAGAATAGAACTTACAAATCGGCTACCATATAATGGCAGCAGACGATATTATGAGTGCAAAACTCCTGAAGACCGATCTTGTAGGTGCAGAGGTGCCGATCTAGGCTAATTTATTTGCTGACAGGACTGCATGCAGGGTGATTTTTTTTTGTTTACTGAATTGACGCAAAGCGCTCATAAGCAGATAGGCCCTAAGAATTTTCAGGCCGGTTTTGACTCCCAAGAACCATGAGTACTCTGGTATAGTATAGTTTTTATTCCTTGACCTAAGAAACATTGCTATTTTCTTTGTCAAAGTCACATCAAATGCAGGTGGAGCACTAAACTGCATTTTTCCCGCGGGTATAGATCAAAAATTGATAAAATATTCCCGATTAGGTGACAACTGCCTTGCTTGTACTAGCTCAAGGTCAAAGGTGATGATAATCGTCTTGGCCTGATCCATGGTCAGCAAGAAAAAAGTTGTCTCTATGACAGTGACTCTTGTGTTGGGATGGAGAAGAGGCAGTAAGGCTACTGCATGACTAAATTTTCTTTGAACTCTCTTTGGCTAACTTGGTGGTTAAACAATCTTCAAAGACCATGGGAATCTACCAATACAGAATGGAAGGGTCCAGGGTACAGGATGTCGGAAGAGCCATAAGGAGCCCCTCAGGCTGCCTTCCCATCTAAAGTTGGTCATAATCAGACAACTATTCGCCAACTTGAAATTTTTCTAGAAAGAAGCCGTAAAAAAAGTTTTCAGAGCCTCTATCTAAATCAAACGATTTTTTTATATTGGCCTTGCAATCATAATTCATAAAACATTTTAATAAACATTCACATTTAATACCATTATACTAATTCAACATAATTTACTGCAACATTTAATAATTGATTCTAACTTCACAATTAATCAAAACATGTGATACATATCTAATAATAAGGGAACAAAATGATTTTATCTTGAATATTTTATTCGGACTTTAATAAATAATAAAAAAAAAAACCTGTACGTTCCGCAATTTTCAATCTCATTATTAGTATAGGTCAAACGTGACAATTGAACGCAAACATTGCCAGATAATAATAAACAAAATATTGTATAATATAAACGAGTTTAATGTAGTATATCGTTTTGACAACACTATCATTACAGAACTTTGTAATAGTTGTAACAGGGACGTCAATCATTAAGTCAGATGTATTTAAAACAATGTCTTACATTTTACAAGTTTTAAAGTGAATATGCCTTTACTATAGTACTTTTTTCTGCAACTGATTGGCTGAGATTGGATCTGTAAAGGATCAAACAAGCTTAGCTTGGACCCACAACAGCTCAGACAATCTTGTTTTTGGTTTTAGCTACAGCGATTGTTTCTTTGGGGCATAGCAGGTGACAGCTCTTGATGGGCTAAGTGGTTCATCAAAATTTTGCAGTCCGCCACTGCCGAAGTCTTTGCTACTTGGCAATGTTTTTCATCCGATTTGTTTTTAAATTATATATGTAACGTGTTTTGTGTGACATGATGATGAAAAAATCATTAAAAGAACAAAAAAAAAAGCATTGTGAAACGAAATTACAACCTGGACCTCGGAAATGGCATGTTTCAATATACCGTACCATCATCGTATGCTTCTAATTGTAGGTCGCTCGTCACACGATCGAGTTTTAACATATTTTTACAATTGCCAACGATTTATACCGGGTAATTATTGTTTAATCTCTGTCCTATTAACTGAAATTTTTTACACCCGGACAGAGAGAAGATTGAGATTAACCGAAGAATGAAGTAATTTTTTTTTCATAAAGACGAAACTGCTAAATTCAGACAATTAGACTTTTTAATTAAAGGATGACAAATGATGGCCTGCGACTTTAGTGACCCCCTGACCGTAAAGCGTGACGATGGAATCACACTTATAATTCAAATCGTATATTCGTGTGATGTTAGCACCGAGTTCGTGTTATAAATCCGAATGGTGACGAACCGTCCTTTTCGGCTCGACGTAAAACCAAAGCAAAATGTTTGGCCTATATTTTTAAAACTCATCAGACCAAAACTTTACCATCATTAGCTACCATATCGTTTTGGGATTTTGCGCTTCAAGTGTTTTCCTGCTTATTCTTCCTTTAAAACATCTCGGCGTTTAATAATCGCTTGTTACGGCTTCTTTCAATTTTTGTATGTGTAAAAAATAAGAAAAAGTCTTGAAATAACAGTTGATGTAAGACTATTTTAACAATGGTAACGTTAAAAGATTTGTCGAAGAAAAGACACGACGAAAAAAAATGAAAAATGAATTGTGATTTAATTTGACCCACTTTTTCGACTCCACGATTTCGATGCTTTTAGAAAATGAAACATTTGTGTTTGGGTATGATGACGGTAGTGTCGGATTGACCGTATGTGCGGTATTAAGTCCATCAGATATCAGGCTCTAGCCTTTAATTGACTGTCCGCGTAGCGCATTGCACATAATGAAGAGATCCATTTTGGGGATAAGCTTGCGAGATTAAATCAGAAATGTAACTATGCACGGTAGACGCGAGTGATGGATGTAGCAAGGCGCGCTGCAGAGCTCAAGTGGTAATGGGTGAGGTATTTGGCCAAGCAGGATCAGAAGCGGTGGACGGTGGTGTTAATTGAATGAAAACGGCGACCACCCGCGAAGAGCAGAAGACGATCCCAAAAACGGTGGCTCAACGACCCTTGATTCAAACAGCAAGAAAAGAGTTGCTGAATGACCGAATGGTATTGAAAAGATTGGGAGAAGCCTATTTCAAGGATTAAAAAAAGCTGCTGAAGAAGATGTTTGAAGCTTAAGCTAATTCTTCTTAAAATGCCTCCTCCCCACTATGGGACTTGACGATCATCATTTTAGAGAGCGTATTGCGCAGTGCAAGAAACCCTAACCGAATCGACTGTCTTGGATCTTGTACAGTAAACCCTCGACCGGTGGCTTTCCAACATCTTCCGCATCGCAGCACAGGAGCAATACCGTCAGTCCTCGACTCAGCCTCCTGCTTTCTGGACTTAAGCCTAGCCAACTTTTACCGTCTTCAGCCTCTAACCAGTACTGGTAGGACTACTGTCCTTTACCAGAGCCCTTGCTACCTCCCGGGTCAGAAGGAACCTGAAGCAGGACTGTCAATGTTCCCATCGACTATCCATAAGACTACCCGTTCATTGGCTGCTTCTAATCTTCAGTGAACAAGGAAATGCGCATCCGTTATATATTGCGGAAATTTTTTGTGAGGAAATCGTCTTACCTGGTAAAGTTCGGAAGAACCGTTTCAGTCCATTCGTTTTTTGCCAATTTGAGAACTTGCGGTCGATGCCGAAGTGACAGTTGGGGGAAAAAAAGTGGTCGACTTTCACAATAGTAACAGTAGATCAATCGTAACCGATCTTTTTGATCTAATTGCCTCACTGGGTGTCATTTTGATATCATTCCCAAGGTTGCCGGCGAGGTTTTCTCTTCCGCGCTTCGATTTCTTCTTGACCCGTTTCTGTAAAAGAAAAAGACAACGAAGAGTCAGTGACATCAGGCACTTTAGTCAAGGTTGACATGTTTATTGTTATGATGATGATCAGTCGGGAAATATAAATCGTATGTATAATGTATTTCGAACTTTTAGTTAAAGGCCCATTAACGACTTAACTTTTCATCCTGGTAATTAAGTTTATTATTTAGATGCTTCAGCGCAAGACTAAAGCTCTAGCAAGAATTACGCCATTGTGTTAAGTACAACATAACATGCTGACACAATAGCTCCAATTAAGAAGGAATGGAAATATAATTAATTGTCGCTCAACAATGACTTCTTTAAAAAAGATCCGCAGGGTTTTTTTTTCTCAACTTGATGTTAAAATGCGAAAATCGCGGGTTAGAAATACCAGAAAAGAACGATTCCTGTCATTCAAAGGATATAATCCGACGTTTCTGGTGCTACGTTCTCATGTTTATCTAAGAATTAAATATAAACAACAATCTGGGCCATTTTTCAATCTTCTTATCCCACCATGACACAGGAAAAGACTTGAGTTGTTGGGATATATCCGCTTATCAAAAGTGGAATTAACTTTTTTTTAGATTTTTGAGCTAAAACCAATTAAGAAAATCGTTTTATTTTGTAAATCAGTCGTCTGATTCTATTTCGGTGAGTCATGATTAATTTTTAAAGTTCAGCAGAAGTTCTATTTAATGAAATATCTTGAGGATGAAAGAAAACTGGATTAAAAGTATAAACATGTCTTGATATGTAAATATTAATTAAATTCTTTAGCTTAAAAGGAAATATTTACAATTTTTTTTTGAGTGTTAGTGTGGGATTTGAAAATTGTAATTGGTGGCCAGAGAAGTATTGAAGGGAAGGGAGGACGTGGAATAAGACTACAAAATAGTGATGAGCCGAACTGACTGACAAAAATTAAAGGTGAAAGACGATCGTTACTTTAGGAAAAACTTTTTCGAACTCGAGGCGGTTATTTTTTAACATTTTTTATGCATATCAATACTTTTTTAACCAAACAGCTGAATATTGAACCTTCGAAGGGCTCTACGATACAAGGAAATAAAACCGAGGTGAACTTACATGTTATTAAATAAAGCATAACCAAAACATTTAAATATAATGAGGCGTTTAAGTGAAAGCACTATGCCGTAACAGCGAAAAATTAAACAAAAAGTTTTCTTTCGGTTCGATTCTTTGTGTAGAAAAGTCTTAGTGAATGATAGAATAAGACGAATACTTTCACAAGCGCTAATAACTGTTTTTGTAATGCCTAAAAGATCACATATACTGTATGGACGGGGTTTTCATGTAGCTTGAAATCCTTTCACTGATTATGACGGTTATCAAGATTAGAAAAAAATAATCTAATTAGAAGAATATATAGCGCTATCAGATTTGCTGAAAATGTGTTGTGTCATATTGCAGAAAAATCCTGTTTTGGCCAATCTTAATTTGTTAAGCGATTGTGACTATTAAGCCTTCTGTGGTGTCAGGACGGAGTGTGCAAAAGTATCACAGCGTTACAGACATTGCAGGCTTAGCACTCCGAAGCAGAATATGAATAAATTCTGAATTAAAATTTGGTCAATTTTTAGAACAAGACTTATGTGCGGGTGTATATGTTCGATTTCAATTAAAAGTCGTTACTGTGTATTTCAAAAATCCATCCCAAA
The DNA here is from genome assembly GCA_023512825.1 of Liposcelis brunnea. NCBI lineage: Eukaryota > Metazoa > Arthropoda > Insecta > Psocodea > Liposcelididae > Liposcelis > Liposcelis brunnea. The sequence continues at coordinate 17,970,447 of CM042071.1, forward strand.
GCTTTTTATTATAATGTATTCATAAAACATCAGACGGCTTTTACATAACAATTAATGGATAATGCATTAAAACCATAATTTTGTAATATAAACGTATATAATTGAATCGTGTGTATCAATGATCATCATTATATCATGAAGTTATCATTGCAAAAAAAACGCGTTGCTTGATTTCGTTCATAATTAAAACCGCAAGCGTGTCGAAACAACAATTTTTAAATGACCATGTGTTCTGATTGCTGCACCTTTAAAGGCCATCTTTCTGTTTCAGATTTTGATTTATTGATTTTAAAATGAAAGATCTGCAACGAAATTAAATCAGATGGGCAATAAATTTTTCGGAAAAAAATATAGTTCATGTCTTAAACACACGATGTTTAATTCATATTACATAAAAATAAAAATTGACCGAATCGAACCGATTTACCAATATAAATAAATCGGGGCGCTCGTGATTTTACATGATCGGTTAAAACGACCGGTTAGATTAACACTTAAAGGAATCAATCCGATGATATGTGCCTGACGCTTTTAATACGTAATCTAAAATCAACGGGTTGAGATAACTCAAAAACCCAGTGATCTACTTTTATTTGTAGCCACAGAAATATTTTTCATGCCGTTTTCTCATTGTCAGCCTTATAGCGTCGTTAATTATTTAATTACATTCGGTTTATCCATTGTTAAATACCGTGAGAATATAATTCCCCATCATTTGGGTTATTTTATATATGAAATTGTTTTCTGCATGGCTTTCTTTTTCGCATTAATAAGGGTTATTCCGGTGGTCTTCAGAAGCTATAAAAATAATAATTAAGGTCGTATTTAAAAATAATATTAATTAATTGAATATTTTTAAATTGCGGTTGCATCATTTCGTCTCTGGCACGTGAAGGGATTTTCCTTTTTAGGGATCGAGTATAGAAAAAGGAATCATTGTTGGGATGAATCGCATGATGATTGATGATCATTTCTCGGATGTCACTGTTCTCTAGTGTGTTTTTTCAATGCTTGATCTCCATTAGAAAAGATTGAATTCTTTTTTGGGTTGCGTTAAACTTTTCTTTTGGGAGTTTAAAGAGGAAGACTAAGAGCTGGTGAGGGGTCTCGGCTAAACAGTTAAAGTCTTACGGTAAAATAGGAGCCCTTGCGATTCTTTGGCTAAATTAGTTAGGCTTGGGAAAGTTTGAGCCGGGATATTCAAAACTTTGAAGCGCGATTGACTTCAAGTTCGGCTTTCACCAAATTAATCCCATTATTTTGAAAGCTTTCCTCGAGGCAGAGTATTTTTCTTCTAGCAAAAGTTCCGGGCTCTTTAATGGGCAGTCGGGCCTTTCAATATTTTTTAAGTGACTTTTTAGTTTGTAAAAAAATTCTGGAGAATTTTTGGCAACGCCTATAAAACTTCTTCACTTTTTTCCTTTTTTTTACAAACCATGATTTGATAAATCGCTTTTACTGATTTAAGGCGAAAAAATAAACTTCTCCAAAAAATCAAAGATAATAAAAAATTTAGAGAAAGTTTTATTTGTGTATTCGACACAAGACAAACACTTTTGTTGTTTATCTGAGCGATATAAGCAAACCATGACAATTCAAATTAAAAAAGAGCAAACATTTTTCGAAGCAAATCTCCTTAAAAAAGTATTTTACTTTTCCTACTTTTGAAATGTTTACTGAAATATATTAAAAAGTATAATCTATAAATTGTGTGGGTACTTAATTAAAATTTACTTATTCAATTTATAATTAAATGCACAGATTGCCCTTTTCAGTCGGTTTAACATTTAATTTTTTTTTATATATGTCAGTTTTGATTGACTAATGAAAATATCATGATATCAATTAGATCGGATCCGTTCATCAATTGTATCGATTTAATTTATTTGAAAAAGAATGTTGTAAGATAAAATTCGAGCAACTTTTTTTCTTGTTCTTCTTATTTATTTCGGCATTCGGTAATGAGAATAACAGATATATAAAGAAGTTAACTTATGTTTGTTTTCTTGTAGAGATAAAAAAATCGCGACATCTGAAAAACGATTTACTTAGTTTATAACTTAAGTTAAAGCTTGTTCTTGTACTTTTAATAGGAGGAACTTGTCTGCGCTTCCTGATCTTTTAGGCCAATGATGCAATGCTTTTTTTAAAAGTAGATCTTTTTCAAGTAGGTTTTTCTGAAATTAATGGAAAAGATAAGTAAACGAATAAATAATAGTGATGAAACGGCATTACAAGTTCAATCTGCCTAGCACCACTTCAGCTTTTAACTTAACCGCCAGGGGTCAGGTGTTTAGCCTGAGTTTAGCTACAGCCTTAATACAACAGGAAAGACTAGCTTGGTCTATCAGTAATATTCCTAGGTTTAGTTTTAGCTATTGATTGGGGCTCTAACAATTTACCTTTTCTTACAAATCTATTTAAAAGCTTTTAGATTTGGCCTGAGTTTGACCTCAACGTCTTTGATTTTTGTCCTCTTGCGGACTATTACATTGCCTTGGCCTGAGAGGTTATACGTTTATCCGGAAGATGCTATTTCTCTGGTTCACATCAGTTAATTGCAGTTGATTATTGCTGGGCGGTAGAACATCGCACTATTTTATGTCAAAATTCGACGAACAAGAAATTCAAATAGAAATTTCTTCGCCCTCGAGAATCAAATTAATGTTTTTAAAATTCATCAAAAAGCAATCACCGGCGTCAATCTGGCAAAATCGATATTAGATACTTTCAAAAACCGACATTGGTAACCTTGCTTTTATCCGGCCCAAAAAAATTATGACATAATTCAAAATCTCCTATTACTTCGCCATTAATCATGAAAAGACAGATGAACGTCCGGTGTTATGCCCCCCGTCCTATTTAATAGGCACAATCTAAAAGCAAAACGGTAATTAACCTATTAAATCGTTTCATAATTAACCTATTAATCAGTCTTCCGTAAAATAGATTGAAGACGATTAAAAGGTATACGGATTAAGAAAATTTATATACGGGAAAAAGGTAAGGTAATAGATAAAAACATCGCATACGTTAAGCCGCATTAATTCCGATGAGTTAGTTTGATCGTTACGCCATACATCGTGAATCAAACATTCAAGAAATCATCATTTTCTATCCTTTAAAAACTCATACCGATTCTAAGATCGCAATCATTAGCTTGATCGTTAAATATCAATCATAATAAATACAAAGTGCATGGTGGAAGCTCTCTTGACTTTAAAAATTTGTTATCTTTGTGACTGGTAACATTAATAAAAAGATATTTTGTAGCATTAATCACGATTTAAATACAACAAGATGCATTTCGGGTTTTTTATAAGCATTATGATGGATTATCAATAGCGACAGCATAAACAATTGTAAATATTTTATTTCAGAGACGTTTAATTAGTTGCTTAGGATTTTAAATCATAATCAGCACGTTTAGACGTAGTTGGCTATCAAGAACGCCAACCAGAGCGCATAAACCTGCATGATCGGATCAAACGTTAAACGATCCGGGATAAGACGCGAGTAATGGATGTAGCAAGGCTCACTGTAGAGCTGATGTGGCAGCGGGAGTGGGTAGGGCATGTGGCCAGAAAGACCAGAAGTTGTTGGAGGTGACGTTAATTCAGTGGAGGCTGCGACTAATTAAGAGGAGCAGAGGAATAAACCTGAAAAAGATGGCTCTACGACATTATTATAATAGCAAGAAAGGGTTGGTCCCAAAAAGCAAAGGACTGAACGGGAAGTAGAAGATAAAGAGAGGCCTATATCCAGGAGTGGATGCAAAAAGACAGAAGAAGAAGACTTCTCGATCTGAAGCCATTCTATGAATATCATTGTTTCGGAGCAGAAATGCTAAGAATTTTTCTCCGCACTGTCCACCATGCATCCTGAGAATGTCATTGCAAAGGACTGCAAAGACCAGAAGCCTTCACTGGCGGTAAGGCTCCAGATCTTGCACCCACACATGACCTTCAGTCACTTAGTGGCAAAATCTTTAAGTTCTCTCTCAATAAGATGAAACTGCATATCTATTGCTGATTGGTAATAAATTTTTGTGCACGTTTTCAAATCAAAACGCTCAAAATATCAAATCAATTTACTCCTGAATATTCGCAATCTCACACAAGGGCGATTTTCAATTTTTCAAGCAAATCTTTCCATACTCATTGTTTTACAGGTGTGGCATCCTTAAATTCGCGGGTCATCAACTTCTTTTAAGAAAGGTCGGTTATGATTTTGCAATGCTTAAGCAAAACGTATGTTATTAAGATAAAGGAATTACCATTTTTCTTACAAAAAGAAGATGGATAACCGTGACCATTATTTTTACCAGTCTAGATTCTAAAAAGTATATTATCAATGCGCAAAAATGGTTATGCAATTGCATACGGGAAGCTTGTATTAACATAATCATATTAATTTACGAAAGACGGTATAAAATAAGAAATGGCGATTATTGATACAAAGCACTTTTTTATGTGTAGTATTACCAAGTGGAAAAATTATGGTATCCATAAAAGTAAATGCGATTTAAAGGTTTCTTTCGTGGTACTTAGTCTTTCATTTGAAATCACTCTTACTTTCTCACTGGTTTTATTATTTTTGCCTCAATTTGTAATAAATTTTACATATTCAGTTCAAGAGACATCATTAGGGCAGTTTATGGGTATTAGTCATGCACAATAATTTTTTAGTGCTTTGAAAAGTGCCTGATCGAAGATTTAGCTCTTTGTTTAGTTACGGGATTGAAAATATATCGTCGGTTCGAAGGTTAAAACCGGGATCAGTCCGGCTAAGCCATCGAGTGACTAGGCTAAGCTCGGTCCGAGGGATGCGTAACCTGTGGCAGCCTGGGCGATTTTTGGAGGTTGTGCCGTTAAGTTCCTTCTTTACAGGCCGTCTTCGCGATCATTATTAGCGATCTAATCAATTGCCACCTAGTCAAACCACTCTCTTAAATCCCTGAGGCTCGAGGCTTTTCTTTTTCTGGTTTGCTTCTTCCCTCAACTTTTGGGTACCTAGATTTAGCTTGAGAGTCATTTTTCGATGTGGCCGCTAAAGTCATTCTTGCTTGAGCGTCATTTTAAACAATGGACGCAATGGACGCAATTTTTTTCTTTTTGAGTAATTCAACGCTAGAACTTTTAACTCCCCCACTGATCATTTTGCCTTTGTTTATTGCACCATCATCTTTTCATCTTTTTTTGATTTCTATCTCAAATAAATCTCTAAAATGTATCGGCCCAAAGGATGTAGAATTAAATCGACGAATCGAAATCGAACTGTATAACTGCCTTTTAATGACTTAACGAAACCGAAAAAACTAATATTACATTATCATTTTTTATGGTCATTTTTTTTAAAAGGAAGCGGAAGAAAAACTTGAGAAAGAATCAGAATTCGCATTAGATCTATAAAAAACTTTTCTTTCTCGAGTTTCGTGATGATATCTCCGATCATTCAGTTAGCTTTCATTAGATCATAATTTTTCTTTCATCATTTTACGCATTTATTACATCTATCCCAATGAATATAAATAAAAAGCATAATGACTTAATGAATCGGCGTTTGCAACTAATTGCCACGGCACGAATAACGACTTTATCAGTGGTTCGGGGTAAAAAAAGGTTTTTTTAATGAGATCATGCCCTATTAGTGACCATTAGGAAAGTGTTAACATTTTTTATCAGCACTCGTTTTATCAAAACTTTTCCCGTTAAAAGTTTTCAGTTTGGCCGCCAAACGCTTCACATTTTAACATTTATCAAACAAAAACGTCCACGTCCTTAATTTGTTTACTTGTTTATGACCGTTCTTTAACGAAATGACATCCGTAACTAAAGTCGAAAGATCGTCGCGAAAAAAAAGTAATGTTGATGCATTAATTTAGAGGATAACAAGCATTTTGTTATGCGAGATGAAAATCTGTTACATCCTGACCCCATGTAGGCGAATAAACAACTTTGGTGAGAAATTTTAATATGCTGCACTTGAAAAGGTCATTCGAGTAGTCTGTCTGCGAAAAATCTTCATTTGTTGCATAACCTGCAATCTAACCTCATCTTTAATCGGAGATCGTCAAAAGGTCTGCTTCCCTGTTCTCACCCATAATCATAGGCGGTGCCAGATTTTTTTAGGCTGGTAGATTAGAAGCCTCTGATTAGCCGGGGAAAAGACCGAGAGTATTTTAAGTATAAGGCCATCGGCAAAGCAAGGAAAAATTTCTAGAAAAGGGCTGCAGTCCCAAAAAAAGAGTTCGCGCCAAAATTCTTGCTCTGTGACTTGAGTTAATCATTACAGTAAGAGACTGGTATCAAGTCAAGTGGTGTGTCAGAATCTCGAGGGAATTGTTAGGGATGTTGCCTGCCACTTTTAGTTCTGCCCATGAGTACGGCTTATAGTAGATCCCACGGTAAAGTTTTTAGACCAATGAGAAATTCAAGCTAACAAGTTTGTTTGAGTCGTTGATCTGGATGCATCAGACTGTTGCTTCTTGCGCCTCTGCCAGAAAGGATAAATGAATCGCAGGTTGCACTATCATCGTCTGTAGCATTGCTACACCCACGCTTACAATATTGTCCCGTTTCGTTTTATCAGCTGGCTGGTTTGATTTTTTTTTTCGTTGCATGTGCCAAGGAGGCGGGTACCTGTCACCGATTGCAGTTTGCACTTGATTACATCGATTGCAATCTTTTTTTTTGTCTCTATTCTTGCTTTTTATTATCATTTAGGTTACGAGACTCCAACTAAAGGTGACCACGAATTTTTCAAAACCGTATAATGAAGCACACGAATGGCATGATGAATTGACAGAAATGTGTACTGTTACCTTAACTAATGATATTCATTGTCTCGTTAAGCCTTACAAAGGCAAATAAATCTCTTTTTAAAGTGTTAAAAAGATCGTGGTTGGTAAAGCTTTTTTTTTCGGTGTGAATATTCGGTTGGCTTTAAAGAAATTAAAGGGAAGTCGGAATATTGCAATGTCAGTTCACTAAAGCTCGTCATTGTGGCTTTGTATAACTGTTAATAATATGATAACCGCAGTCGTATGTTTTTTCCCCTCTTTTGTAATGCGTTCCGCAAAAGACCGTAATTCACGTTCAAGATAAAAAAAAATCCATTATTTTAAAAAAAAAAAACTGAGGTTGACATGAATATCTTGGCCATTAGAACTATGTCTCATGAAAACTAATTGTTATGTGCTACGTTTTAAAATGACCGAAATTATGATTATTTTCTTTTGATATCCGTAGATGGTTAGGCTGATTAGCAAGTTTTTTTTTTGAGATATGTGATCTCGGTCATTTTTAAAGTGGCTACTTTGCAGTAAAATCGTCCATTGCAATAAACATTAGGAGTCATCAGAAATAATTTGTGGTCGCCGAATTTTTGACAGACTTGAAAACAGAAGGAAATTCCGACCCACACTAGATAGGTATCAGTATCCGCCATTGGGTTGAAACCAGCTCAAATTCGGATTCTTAGCATTGGCACTTTGTAGTCAGCAAAATACAATCTTTGGGTTAAGACGACTTTCTGAGGAGTGATTGCTGATTTAATGGGTACGGCCACTCTCATGCTAAAGCCTTAACCTCGGCAAATATTTACCTAATCACATTTATAACGAACTCCGCTTTTAATTATAATTTTTTTAATTTATTGCAAAACACTTCTTTCAATTTTTAATAACTTTATAAATCATATTCAATTTAGATGAGTAATTTGTTCTCTGATAATATCTCATTTAAAATTAGCAAAAATATTTTCGTGTAAAAAATATTTCACTTAATTACAACGATCGTGAAGTTAAAAAAAATCATTTTTTCGTGTTTTTAAAACTAACCGACTAAATAATTTGTTAAACTTGACGTTATACAAATACCGAAAAATTAATTATTGTCATAACGGTTCAAACCAGTAAAGGAAATCGAAAATCCTTCGAAACAAAAATGTGACATCCTAAACGTTACACCCTATACAGTTCATCTGCCAAATACAGTTGAATTAATCTCTTAATCTTTCTCCATAAATCATATTTTCCGCGTAGGTATAAGAAAAGACGTATTGGGCTAGGCTACCGTCTTTTCAAAAAAAAAATTTCTTTAATCTTATCAATTTAATCAGGATAAATCAAACGTTACCCTGAGTACTTAAAATTTTTTCCTTTAAAAAATCGATTCGCTATAGGAACCAAAACAAGTCTCATTAAACCTTTAAATTATTTTCTTATAAACATATATAAATGTCAACAGCCAGGAGGAGATTCTCCATTCGCCGAATTTAACTTATGCAAAATTGATTGTAACAACCGGTGAATAGATGTCCACACCTCTCGCGCTATCTTTTTCTTCGTATGAAGCAATGAATTATCAAAGTGGCTTTTCGAGTAAGCATGTTTATCTTATCCGGTGTAATTTTCTTTTTCAAATTGAGATTCGTTGATACATAAAGAGAAAACACCCTCGCAAATTTTTATTTTAAAAATAATAATAGAGGTACGAAAATTCGAACACGGATTCTATCGTTAAATAACTGTCATTTCGGGCAATTTAGCAAATACGGCAATTACAATATATGGGAACATCGTAAAATTATCAATGTAATATTCATTAGCAATGCCTTTAGCGCATTGATGCTTTTCACATCATCTTCTATAATGAATTGGGAATTGCCTTATGATACTAATTAAATTAATTTTAGACTTTTGGGATTTTGGATCGTGAATAGTTGATTGGGTTTTGAAGGAAAATAAATGCGGTAAAATCAGTTTTTATTTTGAGAAATGTTTAGCCTAATTTTGGATTGGCAGTTAAGTAGCCACGAGATATAAAAATTTTATCACTAAACAAGGTTCTTAAATTAAGGAGGTGTTGGCATTTATATGCCAATTTTGCTGAGCGGTTGGGTTTTGGCATCAGTGGAACTGTGATTGATACTTTTAATTCAGCAGATTCTACTAAGCTTCTCAGCCACCGTGAACAGCCTGACCCAATGAATAATATTAGCACAGCAACCTTAGTAAACTGGGGTGTCTTTTTGGCAAAGTTTTCCCAAAAAATAATTTTGACTTCCCGGACTTTAACTTTCAATCAAAATTTTTGAGTCTAATATCTGTATAAAATGTTGAGTGAATTTTAAAAATTACAAACTGTCGTCTAAAGTTTTTTTAGGAAATATCAGTCGTTTGAAACTGATGAGATAAAAAACTTTTGCAATTTTGTCATATTTCCACAGCTATAACACACAAACCTTTCTTTTGGGCAAAGTGAAGGAAAAATTGTAACTTAATCGTTCCATTTAATCGTTCGTTATCGGATATTTTTAATAACTAAGGTGAAAGAATCCTAACAAGTGCACTTTCAAGGGTAATTTAACTCCCATTCTTCTTGACTTGAAATAGGTATCGCTTCCTTCGTAAAAATAATTTCTATTACATTCACTTAATCTTTTAAAAAAATTAAAATCCTCTTTTAACGACTTTGACATTCTCGTAATCCTCATGGCGAAAATCCTCGATAAGATACTTATATGAAATTCAGCCACGCAACTTTTAAAAAGTGTCATGTTCAATTGATCAGCAAACGATACCTTAAACGAACCTTCCAATACCTTAATGAAAATTATCTAAGATTGATGATGTACATGACTTTTTTTTTTATTCTTTAAACTTGTTTCCCATCAGTGTTGAAAGCATGTTGCTTTGACAGAAATGAGCATTTTAAAATATATTGGGGTAGATAATGAAGCGAATTATTTATTTCGTTAAAGAATACCGTCTTGTTATCATACAATTAATTAATTACAATTTTTTTAATCCTGTTTGATCGAAGGCTTAATTTAAAAATTTTTTTTTTAATATTTAAGGAATCTTAAAAGTTGTTTTATTCACCGAGGTATTAACATGTCATATCATTAAAGTTTATGTGGGCGATGTACACGAGATAAAAGGAATTGATTGTTTTGATTTTTCGAATTTAACATCGCTTAAAAAAATAACCAAGGCTATTAAGATATTGGCAAATACATGAAATATGGGTCGAACCTAATAATCAATGAAAGGAACATAAAATAGGAGGAGATGTGCCGGGTTACATTTTTCTTTCCCTTTCGATTAAATTTTAAATTATGACCGATTGACATTTTTACGTCTTTCTTTTTTTATTTTTTTTTTTTTAAATCATAGCCGAAGATTAATAAAAGTATTTATTTTATGTGCGTAGTCTGGGAGTCATCAATATTGATTAGAAAGAGCATTCTCTATAATGAAATATGTTTAAAATGCAGATTTGGATCACTCTTTTAAATGTCTGAAAGTAGTTAGAGTTTATAAAGAGCGAAGTTTGATCGTTTATTTTATGATTTAAATATTAATAAGTGCTTGATTTTTTTTGGTACGCCATCTCCGGTTCGTAAATGAAAAGAAGTCATTGAATTAATATTATAATGATGTATCTGTGTTTTATATTTCCCTAGGTCGTGTTTTTATGGAAGTGAGACTTGAGCTGAAAGTGTAGTTGTCCGATTTTTAAGATTTTTTTTAAATTTTGAGACATTGCTGTAAATAATTTTGGATTAAGATTTTTAAAAGAAATTGAAAAGGGATGTGATTGGTTGTTTTAATTAGATTTAATGATCTCTTGTACTGGGCTATGAATAATTTTATAAAAACAGAGATGGTCTAATATTAGAAGACTTCAACTTAATTTTTTTTTTAGTTTAAATGCTTAAAGCGATGTCAGAACTTTTCTGTCTGTGGGATTAACATTTTCATTTTTAATGAAAAATTTCAACCTATTCTCTATAGTTTTCACCAATCTGACTGTTGGGCTTTGTAATAAATGCAACAAGCTTGTGTTTGAAGAGTGTTTCCTCTGCACTTTTTCTTAGTCATAAATTTCATAAATCGTTTTACCTTTTTGAATTTTTTTTTACTGTTTAGAGAAAGAAAGTATCACAACTTTTAATGCTTAACATTATCCTTAGAGGAAAAAATTCGTGCCGGTAAAAAATACTTTGTAACAATTGATAGTTCGTGATTGACAGAATATCAGAAAGTAAAAAATTGTCCATTTAGTATTTATTCCTTAAGTGGTCACTTAATAGCATTGATTAATTCAAGTAGTTAAAATTCTTATTATCAAATGTAGATGATACGCTCCAAATTGCATAAAATCATTTTTTCTTCAAAAAAAAAAAAAAAAAAAAAAAAAAAATGAAATGAAAATGTTTTTTAAAATTTTTTACCTGTTAAAAATTTAAAAGAAAATCCTAAGAAAAATTCCCGAAATTCACACAACACTGAAAATCACTATTTATTTATTTATTTTCCGATCGGCACGAGTTTCACGAATTGAATAAAAGTGCACAACACTGGAGGCGGTCAGGTTATGAATGAAGTAACAACTGATAGACACACGAACACAGTACTGAACATTCTTTCTATACTCTGATTCCAAAATGCCTCCGCATTAAAACTGAATCGTTTTTAAATTTACCCATTCACTTTGCATTATTACGGCTTCTTACCAAACAAAATTCTTTTTTGAAAAATTATTTTTTCCCGCCGAAGCCATCGACCATTGATTATCTTCGCTTTGTGATATTACCGAAGGAAATTCTTTTAAATTTATTTTCTTTTTTAGTATAAGAAAATTTTCTGCGACTTTGTGCATTGCGCTTGCAATGTTTGTCCCATTTACAATATAAATGTTGCGATTAGGAGCACGTTCTGATCTATAGTTATTATCTCTTAATGCATTCTACTATAGAATGGTCAGTTCAAAATTTTTGTTGTCAAAAGCAGTACCTTTCTCATTTTTTTGTTTGGTTATTTAGATCACGAAGGGGCTTGACTTAATGAATTTCGTATTCATTATTTGGCTTCTTAAAAGGAAGTTTCGTACTGTCAGTTTTTGAACTCATCAAATAGTTGATACTTCTAATATTCGACATCGCAACTCTTTAAGAAAATACTTTTAATTTCTGTAGCCTCAATTATTGCTTGAGCACCCACAGCCAAAATTTTCTGAGTGCCGAAAACTGCAGCTTTACAGTCAATTCTTGGTGTACGCACAAGGGTATTTCTTAAGTTCACAGAAACCCTTTACAGATTTAAGACTGTAAGTTTTTTCAACCATCTGCAAACAGATTTATGGATGGAAAAACTTTAGCTTAATGGATGTAGGCAAAGCCAACTTTTATACTTGAAGATCACTTTACAGCCCAGAAAGAAAAATGAAGTTCTGACATCACTTTTTAGTTCAACATCTTGTTGGCTTGTACGAGTATTTCAACGCCTTAGCAAAATCTGTATATGTTTTTCTTTACCAGTAGTCATTTTGTTGCACAAGTCAGTACGTGATAAGAGATTTTGGTTGAAAAATGATTCAAGCTTAGAAGACATTATTATTCATGCAATGATCACATTATTTTTGATGGGAGAATCACGATCTCTGGACAAAATCCAGATATTCTCGAAGAAACAAAACTGCACCCCATTGCATATTTCACGTGCGAACCTGAATTCGTGTTGATATTAGATGCGTGCGAATTAATTAATTCTTTTTCTCATTGTAAAATTTTAAAAAGTAGAACAGTGGCTCGTTTTAGGAAGGTCAATGCTAATCGTGTCATTTCTTCCGTTTTTAGGCTTCTTGCAGGAAAAAGAACTTTTTCCCTTTTGAAAAATAAAAGCTTGCTGTGACAATGATTGAAGCTCTATTGCCGCATCCACCAAAACTCCCAAATTTTGGGAATTCGGCCTTGTTTTTCGACATACTTTTTTTAAATGCCTTTGTTCTGGCTAAACTTTCTTTAACTAACTGCGAATCTAATTTTCTATTGCTGACCATTTTCAAATGAAATCACTTCTTAAAAAATTATTTTCGCCTCATTTAACTAAGAGACATATCTTTAAACTTGCCTAAAAATTATTAATGATTGCTATATTTAAAAATACATCATTTATTAATGATGAGAGACTGAGGAGTTTTGATATTCCGTCAAAATTGATGTAAATCTAGATTCTCTATTTCAAAACGTTCTCATCGTTTAGGATCTACCTTGCAGTCTTGCAACATTTGACCATGAGAGTTTTATCTAGTTAAGGTATTTTACTGCTGTCAATCATTTATCTAAGTTGAGTTCGAATCTGATATTTTTTTAACGAATATTAATGGATTACATCATGTGGAACTCATATACTGACCTAAGTACTTTTTGATTGTGTGAGCATTTTGCAAGAAATGGAGCATTTCTTCAGCGTAAAAATTGTTTATCCTTGGAAAATAGTCTGTCGGATTAATTTAGATTACTTTTCAAACACATTGTTAAAATCATGGATAAACTGGCCTTCAGCATAGGTCCTGTCTAGCCCACTGGACGAATGCTCGTTGCACCTTCGGCTCTATCGAATCCTTTGATGTACTGTACCCTCAACTAAATATTTTTGAATTTTCGGTCCTGTACTTAAATTTTTTTTAATTTGTTTAAAATTTGAAAAGTGGCGCCTGGGAGTTTGTTGACATTTTTATTTGTCTTTTGTGACTTCCCAATTTGTATTGGTGGCGCTGTCGAATTAGCAATACTTTTCCAATTGTTTGAAGACGTGCTCACCGAGTTGGAGTTCCTAAATGTTACGGTTACTTAAACTTATTTCTTTCGTCTCCCAAGCGTTTATTATAAGCTTAATTTCTGCAGCCTTAATTCTCAGGTCTTCCGAGTTTTTTCTGTCATATCCTTGAAGTTGCGTGTTGCTAACAAACACGTAAATCTTCAGACAGAAACCGATTTCCTATAAGCCTAATGTCTCACTTATGGTCGCTAACCGGAAAGCTTCCAGGATTATTCGTAGCTGCTGCAGCTTTTTACATTCCTGAAAAAAAAATTAGGTCAAAGATATTTTATAATAATTATCGAAGCATAAATTTACCTCACACCGCTTACTAACTCGTGAAATAGCGCCTTGTCAAAATATTTTAAATTAAATTTATAAGAAATAATTTTATCAAAATTTACTACCATCAAAATGTCCTCTGGCTAACTTACTAGACTCGAATTTAAGCTGATTTAATACTTCCATTAACTGGGAAGTTTTTGCTTCAAAATTTTTGCAAACGAACGATCATTCCGTAAATGATAAAAATTAATTTATTGGTCTTTATATGGTCTGTTGAAGAAACACCAATTTTACCCCATTATTTCACAGAAAAGAAAATCGAAAAGTGAAAAAAAAGTAAAGAAATTACTTGATGTATTTTGATGATAAGTGGGAACAATGCGAAGAACAATATTCGTCCGAGAAAGACTTGATGGTCTAATTGTTATTGTTATTACTCTTGTCTGAAACGACCATGAGAATTTTAAATAAGTTAAGGTCATATTTATCATGAAACTTTCGTTAAAAAATAAAAAATGGTACTTTATTTCGAATTTCTCTTGCCATTGTACGAAATTTTTGTTTCCATCACGAGTTTACCGTTGAGGAGCTTTGTTCTGACAATAACAAGAGGAAAGTTTAGATCTTGAAATTTTTTCCTGACAAGGTTGATGTCATCTTAAAGAAAAGCTTCCTTAAAGTCGTAAACATATGCAAACTAGTGTTTATTTATAGGATAAAGCCGAGACAAATGATGTTGATCCTCGTGCTTGTTCTCATTCTTTTTTTAATTCATTAAGATGAGCTCTATTTTAATCCGACTTGGCGATGCATATTCGTCAAAATGAGGCAAACCAGTTTCAAATATGGTTTAAGTGTAATTAGTTGAGTTATTGTGCAACTGCAGGATGGTCCATTACTTATAATAATTGAAGATGCATCAAAATGTTGCTTCATAAATTTATTCGTAGAAATTAAGATTGGGTTTGAGTTATCGGTTCAGTTTTTTCCTCGTTGATAAAAAAATTGGCATGTGTTTCTCGATTATTTTTGTGTGGAAATCGGCAAAGATCATCTGCATCTAGATAAGAATATATTTATGCTTCCTTTGGCCAGTATCAAAATGCAAGTCTTTGACCTGGGCGATTTAGCTCGATCATTTTTTCTGTTTTTGTATAAAATCAATAGCTCGAATAGATGTTGAAGCTATGCCCGAATTCTCCTAGAGTTTTAGGCAGGTTAAAAGCCTGAATGAGACCGGGTAGAGCCTCTTCTGTTGTTACACCTAAACTTTCAATAAGTATCTAAAGTGTGGGCTGCTCGAAGACCCCAAATAAATATATTTGCACCGCGCAACCAGTTTTCTATCTAAAATACTTCGGAACTGTTATAATCACCACTAACCTGCCGAAGCCATTTTCATTAAATCCACCGATCAAATAATATCTTATTCTTGGAACCGTTTGACACGATGAACGCTGATGATATATAGAAGCTCTTACAATTTACACAAAATCTCACTTTAAAAAACTAGAATAAGATAAGTGAAGGCGAATTCGCAAAATCTCCGCATAAAAACACATTGGCCTAAGGTGAAAACTTTGAACCGGACGATTTGCAACTTGTCATTAGAAATGATTACCATTTTTAATTCATGGGGGCAGATTTTAATCCGAATGCAAACGCCTTAAGTCCAATCCAGGCCTTCAAATCGGGGAGTATATGCAATTAAAGTCAAGAATCAAACTCACCCGTCTTTTACTATAAAATGTTACCTCATAAGTGCATTAACATGGATATTTTAAACTTGTTTGCTCGTGTGGTAACATATGGATCTTTTATATACGTCAAGGATTGAAAGATGTGATAATCGACCTTAAACTTGCACTTGCCATTTCTTTTCTGAGACGGGATCTCGTCTGCAACTTCTCTTACGCTTTAAATTGTACATGTCCCTCCCATCTCTTTTGTCAATATTTTGCAACAATAAGCTCTCTTCTTCCTATAATTTTAACGGTTTTCTCCCTTTGTCTCCGCCGTGGTAGAAAGTTATTAAAACGCAGGCTATTGTTTTCTGTTCTAGAGTTCTCTTATTAGATGAGTGCAGTCCGTTTAAATGTATAATTGTTCGCTTCTGGTTCCGGTTGTTGAATTAGCACACCTTCAAACTTGAATGGACATTATAGTCCGGCCCCGTTAGTGTTGTGTTTCTTTTTTTCCCGCGAAGAGGAAAGTAAAGCAAAATGTTTTTTTTGTTGTTGTCAGATTTCAAGTTCTCGTAGTTAAAATTCGCCGGGTTTTTAATAATCGTTTAACATTGGTAGCAATTTACTTTTACCCTATTGCATTTTTCTTTGTTTTAAAAATTCTATTGTTCTATAATTTGAACCGAACCTATAGTTATGCGTTTATAATTGCGATGAAAATCGCTTGGATATTGTTTCTTTTAATGACATATCAAATCGTTGCCTAAAAATGTAAATGTCACG
The DNA here is from genome assembly GCA_023512825.1 of Liposcelis brunnea. Lineage (NCBI taxonomy): Eukaryota > Metazoa > Arthropoda > Insecta > Psocodea > Liposcelididae > Liposcelis > Liposcelis brunnea. The sequence goes on from CM042071.1 coordinate 17,986,809, forward strand.
CTGAATTTTACCTCATGAGAGAAGAAGATGTTTGTTTTTAAAGATAGTCTCTTCAAATTTTTTCTATAGTCAAGCGTGAGATTAAATTAAAGGCCCGAGCTAAATAGTTTTAAGAAAAAAGATTCGTTTGAGACTCACTTAGATGTTGGGTTTATTTTAATATCCAGGAAAAAGTCTTGCTAAGGTCTTAAAGTAAGGTTAGGTTAAGCGAGTTAAGAACCAGAGCTCTTAAGCCGAACCCCTGGTTTTGATTTTTAAAAAACTAATTTTCTGGGATCACTAGACTGATCAGAAGGCTACACTGTATTAGCAAAATGTATCCTTATATCCTAGTGCTTTAGTGCAACTTTTTAAAAGTGCTTTTTTCTTTTTTTTCAGGTAAGGGATTTTTTTTTAGATGCCCGAGCCCCGATTGCGTTCAGCTCCCCCGGCTAATCTTTGGGCCCACTCCGGAAATTTTTTTTTCGCATGTCTCTTCCCACCTTACATTACATGTTATAGGTCATTTGAAGCTCCTTCTAGTAAATCTTGTTCCCCCCCTAACCCTGCGACCTGGGTACGAGCCTGCATCTTGTCATTCGCGGGCACCTTGAGTTGCAGCCTAAATCTGCTGGTCGCAGTAAATAATGTGCATAACCACACGATGCGCATATAAGATAAAAAACATTTTATTTTGCTTATTCTCCTTTACCGAAAGCTCGCTAAAATTTTCACACTGCGAAAACTTGTCTCTCAACCTACGAGCTAACCATCCATCTAAGATGACCACCTGCTGCAGATCATTACTTTTCGTGAAACCAAATAAGGAATAATTAATTAAAATTGATTTTAATTAATTGATAGTTTGGCGATATAACATGGCCTCCTGTGTCGGCCCATTTTGTAAAAATGATTAACAAGCGCGAAACACATCAGCTTTGAAGAAAAAATTCCACCGTAACAAACTGAATATCAAACCAATGTAATTTTTAAAAATACTTTATCCCGCGTCCTTTATTTAATCCTCATTATAAATTGTTCAAACCTTGCTTGGAATTTTTTTAACGACGAGGAAAAATTATAGGAAATAATCCGGGAAATCATTTTAAAAAAGACGTGAGTCACAGAAAGTTAGCTCCGATTTAAAAGTTGACAAGGTCTTCGCCCATTAAAAGTCAGGGCTTCGCCTTCGGTTGAAGAGTCAACTCGGATACTCAGGCTAAAAGTCAACTTCAAGCTGATAACTCCATTTATTTCAATTAACGAATATCAGGTTCAACGACTTTGAAAAATTCAACTTGTTATTGTTATCTCGTAGGTCTGGAGATCGCACGGGCGGTTTTTAATGTAGATCCCATCTAGTTTGCCCATATATAATCGCAAAATTAAATCGTTTTGCATTAGACATTTGTTCAACAGTATCTAGTTACGCATTAACGCAAGTTATTGGCCAATAGAAATGGCAATATATCTGAAAAAATAATTACATTTTATTTTGCCTTTTATAAGCATTAAACTTGTGTCTAAATATGTAAATCTGCGCAACAGGGCGCATGCTGCCTAAACACGGCGTTGAATCGTTTATCTTTCTGACTGTCAACCGTTTTGCCATACTCCTTATTCGCATATGTTTAAAGTTTACATTCTAAATGAGAAATATTTCCCTTAAAATAATTTATTGTCGTATTAATATCTTAACTTATTTTTATTATTCGTTTAAAATATGATGGATGGCAATGTGAACTATGGACTCGAATGGGTTGAATAGTATAATCGACTTAATTTCATCAACAATAACAGCAGGTGACCTCTTGAGCACTATTTGTCACGAGTGAACAATCGATCTCAATTGCAAAAGGTTTTGAAAAGCGATATAGGCTCCGTTCATTAACGTTTAAACCTCACTTGCAAAACTTCACGCCTCTTTATTAATTAATTGTTACGGTATAATCGGTGAGTTTGTAGAAGGTAAAAAAACTCATAAATGGAGGAGTTTAACTTTGGCTACGACGTTTAGCGTAATAGTATCGGCCCTCTAATAAATAAGAGATTGATTTTCATCATAGATGGAACTTATTTGAGTCGCATCGTTCTAGTCATACGATTTATTTCTTCTTGTCGCTAAAGACTGATCAAAACTGGATTTCGCTTCTTCCTTCCCGGCTAAGACCTCTAGCATCCTATTCAAGGCTTAGAGATAAGATTTCCTTGGAGTTCTCTTTTTTGGAGATGAAAATCAATATGGCATGTTTTTGCTGAGTTGAGACGGAAACAAAACCAAACACAAAATAATTTCACTGTTAAACCGCACGTTTAGCGAAACCTCTACAATATCCCAAAAATATTATCTAAACTCCAATTACGTCCTAAATTATTGTGATCGTAACCATTTCAAATGTATTAGAAATAATTTCGACAAATCTGGCAAGATTAGCAATCTCGTTATTCTCGTTACTTTTAAAATGGCTATACGTGAATGAAAGGGACATTTGACAGACGTAAATCATACCTTTAAAAAAAAAAAATAAGACTTTCATCTTTCTCTTTCAGTCAGTCGAGACGATCTAACGTACAATCTTTGTAAAATACAGTGTATCGATTACCCGTGTGAGATTTCCCATTCATGATCTTTTGGCGGCAGTTTTAATCAATGATCGCTCACCTTTTTATTATTGCGAAAAAAAAGGGGAGGCTAATGAAAGGTAAAAAGACTACCGAAGAATGGACATAACTTTCGGTTTCTTTTTGAACTTTGCATATTACGTGAGGGGCCGTCCATCATTTAACGAGGTTCGTGCCTCTACGTATGTAACTAGTACCCAACTAATTTGATAACCGTGTCATCTTATTCGACACGTTATAATTCCGGGGCGTCTTTCGCAACTTTCTCAGCTTCTTTGTTGTTTGGATTTAAAGTCGATCACGACGCGACTCGTGTCTAAAATTCTGTAATATTTTTTTAATACGCTTCGCTTTTTTTAATCAAATCGATTATTTCATAGATGCTCTTTTTGCATGTATTGCCAGTTGGAAATTTAAAAGTTCTTAAATTTGATGAGGCTAATTATTTTTCGGCGCGAAATTATTTTTGCAGTTTTTAAATTAAAGGGTTTCCAAAACTAGCCTTAAGTTCCGCATCGTTTACTTAAGGTCTAAGGTCTAAATCTTCACCGCTTATTATTAAATAAATCTTATGAAATCATACACTAGTATAAACACATGATGATAGTCAAAGTAAATGATAGTACTCTTTTTAGACCTTATGTTAATTGGAAAACTTTTTTTTATAAAATCGTGAACCTTCACTGTCTCATTTGCAGAAAATAATTCAGTGGATTTGCGCTGAAGCTAAAATTACGCCTACGAAAGATAAAAGCAGACACTATGCGCAGAAGCTCTGAGTACGGAAAGAAAGGGTAAAATACGCTGCTCTTAAACTCTAAACAAGCCGGTAAATTCCTAACTTTTTGCCCGATAATGACCAATCTGAATTACACTGATGAAACTAATAACAATGTCATTAAGTAATTACCCATTAATCAGGGTTTTTATTATTTACTTTAAAGTTAAGGGAGTTATTTTATCAAATTAATATATACAATATTAAAGTTCGAAAAAAGTGATATAATTACCGTTAGATTATGGCAATTTTGAATAACCTTGCTCTTGGTATCATAAGGTAGATCAAGATCTCTTAATACATTAATGACAATCTCAACAACGACTAATTGTTTAAGGTACTCGGAATTATTATTTTTTCCCTTGCTCTAAATTCTTTCTATAATTATTCTGAGAACTCTAAATTCAAAAAAAATTGTTGTCGAAAAAATTTTGATGAAGTGTTTTATCTGCAACTTGGTCGCGAAAAGCAAAAAAGGTCCGGAATGATATTTTTACTAATCATAGGAGTCGCAAAGCGTTAATTTGTTTAGTTTCAAATAATTAAATTATTACTTTAACATAAAATTTTCTGTGTTCACTGTACGGAGTATAACGTGCAAATGCCAGAGGAGCGGTATCGTCGCTGTTTATATAGGGGGCGATGGTGGCGCTGGAAGTCGGTATTAGTGATGACAATAAGGAGGAGGAGGGGAATGCGTAGCTTGTTGCAAAAAGGGAATAACTGAATTGAAAACGACGTGCACATGGTCCCTTTTTACTCTTTATTAGTATTTACTTGAAAAGATGCGATAAATAGTTAAATAGGTTATAATCATCGATCTTTTATTAAAAAATTTTTGTGATTACATAAATTTACTCCACAAATTTTCATTAGATATTTTGAAATCAACAAAAATGAGATTAACTAGTTGAACTGTTAATGTCATTTGTTAAAGACTTGAACCTCGATTAAACAAAGTGAGTGAAAAGGAAAGAAGGGAAAAAAGGTCTTTTACTATTGTGGAGGGAAAACGATCATGAAATGCCCCTTTTCCTAAGAAACAATAGTGAATTTCGGGAGATTTCATGGAATTTAAAGAAATCGACCAACATGACAAAAATTTTATGTGATGTTGGGCGACTCTATTCTTTGCTTTAAATTAACCTCTTTAGAGTCATTAGTCCTTTAAAAACTAAAGTGCTTAACTCTCAGTGTCAGTCTTGCCAGTCCGCTACTGTTTACTACAGTACACTAATATGGCGGCACGTCGAAATATTTCACATTCACAAAATATTAAAAGAAAAAGCGAAATGAGAAACCATGGGAGAGATTTTTATTTACTATAGAGTAAAATGAAAGCCGTTTCCGTGTTGTGAATGTAATATCAACACTTTGACAAAACTTCTATTGTTGTTAAGAGAAGCGTTTACTGAATAATCGTGCTTAATAACGTTTGTACGTCAATATGGTTCACTTATTTTAATATCCATTGTTTTTATGCCTTACGTTTTCTATTTTTAAAAAAACGCATCATTCAAACCAAATTTTCTTTTTTCTACCAAAAACGTCTTGCAAGAATTAAAATAACCAAGCAATTATTCAATTAAGATTTTAAAAAACTCTTACAACTTAATTGAGTTCGCGAAAAAAAATTATGTTATACATGAGTAGCAACATAAGTAGAGTCATTTTTAACATTGCAATATTTACGTTTGTTTACGTTTGACACGCTCTGATACTTTTAATTCAAATCGCATCCTTTGAAATATTTTTTCTGTAGTCAAATATTTTAAATGCTTTCTCCGATTAGTTTTTGCATCAGTTAATGCTTCAAAAATTTTTTAATAGTAATTTAGTATGTTTTATTGTATTTAAATTGGAAATGTGCTCTGGCCCAATTGAGTCGGCTTTAGCCCTGACTGTATCTGTCTTTGTGCGAGCTAATCGGGCATTCGTCCCATAACCAAAGAAAAAAAGAAAATAGGTTTTTAGGGGACCTAGGTTTGCACTTCTACTGCCGCCAACAACAAAGCTAGCAAAAATAAAATGTTTGATTTCCTTGGAGCCAAGAGTGGAGCTTAAATTCTTTGGCTAAGCTTGAAATATCTGAGTGCAAACCCCAGATCTTGTATATCCCTTAGCGGATGGAACGGTAGTAGAGGACATGTCTGTGAATGTAAGTGTTTTTTGAATTAGGAAGAAATCTAGTTCCTCGTCATATTGGCTTTGTCCTCTATCCCCGAAGAAGACCTGGTACCCAGCAATAAAATCTTTCCCTCATTTTCTTCCAGTTTCTGGTTCCCCTGACTATTTCTAAACGAAGAACGTGCTGTAATATTCCCATTTCTGAGAAAAAAATCAAGCCGGATGAAGCCAAGATATTAAAATGTCCAAACATGGAAACCATTGATAATCGATACCCTCTGCATCATTTGAGACATGTTAAATGGACGGTTAGAATGACTGACTTTTGACCCATCGTAGATCTCGTTGAAATTGTTATCGAATTCCAGCACGTAAAGTAAAATTATTCCCCTTAATCTTAAGCATTCACTTTTTTTTTTTTAAATGTGACAAATTTTCCTTTTGCAGGAGGAATACGTTTCCGAAAGAATAGAATGGACGCCGATCGATTATTTCAACAATAAAATCGTCTGCGAGTTAATCGAAAGTAAAAGGCCTCCGGGAATATTTTGCGTGCTTGATGATGTTTGCGCTACTTTACACGCCGTATCAGACGGAGCGGACTACGATTTGCAGAAAAAGCTCAACAACTCTTCCAAACATCACGACCATTACGAAATGAGCAAAGACGGCTTCGTGATTCATCACTACGCTGGAAAAGTCTTCTACAACGTGGAAGGATTTTGTGATAGGAATCGGGACGTACTCTTTCCAGATTTGGTACAGCTAATGCAAAGTAGCAAGAGGTAGGTCTTAATCTATAATCTTGGCGAGAAATTTACGACTATCGCGAGGGATAAACTTCCTTTGCTTAAACAATAATTATATTAACGCGCTTTTTTTCTTCTTTTATCATTATCATTAAGTCAATTTACGATAGCATATATTTCAGCGCTGGAGTTTTGATAGTGCGAACCAGCTTAAGATTAATAAATAACAAAATTTAAAGTTATGGTGTTGTCTAACGTGTTTTGCTAATGCTAAGGTCAGTATAATTTTTACAGTACACGTCTGTGTAGTTCAATATTCTGAACTTCGATTTTAATTTTTGATTGGAACTCGAAACGGCAAGACGTTTCTATGAATTGTTTTTAATGGCTTTATGAAAAGCTGGATTTCGCATTAAAAAAATTTTAATGAGGTGTAGGAAAAAAAAAATTATAAGCTTGAAGTAATTTGATAGTATTGAATTTTGGATTAGTAGGATTAATGTCGAGAAACATCAATTTTTATAATTAATGGGACCAATAAGTATTCGAATTACATGGTCATTCAGTTTTGTTGAGCTAAAAAAACTGGGCGTTAAGAGCGACTCTACAAGTTGTCACTAATTAGCTGTAAGATGCAAAAGCTGAAGTGCAAGCTTTTGCTGAAATGAAAAATGAGGTGCAACCTCAGAACTTATACAATGGAAGACCTGGATATGGGGCTGAAGTTTAATTTGCGCTTGGCTGGCTCTTTTAGCTGAGAAGCTTTTATGGGGGAGTCGTAAGAGAGCATGATTTGATCGCTGAAAATCACAGGCCATTTTTTTTTTTTATATGGTGCGTTTTTTAGCTTGCACAAATATTTGGGAGAGTTAGAGGTTGCATCCGATTTTGGGATGCAAGTCTTGTTCTTAACAACACCTACTTTTCTCTCCAGTCGTGACTGATTTCTTTTGTGTAACACAATTTGCATAATCTAATAAATTACAACTGGCTCCAGCCTTTATGATTTATTGTCAATTCTGTTTGAAAGAATGTTGACAATGGCCAAGCGATTGGTTTATGCAAATATAATATTTTGTTTATGTGACCAGTAAAATCTGTTTTAAATATCTTACTAAGAATTCTTTTTTTAATTTTTAGCGCTTTCGTGAGAAACTTATTTCCGGAAGAAATCTCCGTTCAAGGGAAATCCCGTCCAACAACAGCTGGAAGTAAAATACGTACACAAGCCAACGCTTTAGTTGAAAAATTAACTCGATGCACTCCTCATTACATCAGATGCATCAAACCAAACGAAACAAAGAAACCTAGAGACTGGGAAGAACAGAGAGTAAAACATCAAGTCGAGTATTTGGGGCTTAAAGAAAACGTAAGAGTTCGAAGAGCTGGTTTTGCATATAGACGTCCTTTTCAAAAATTTCTTTACCGGTAAGTTTCTCTTTACTTAATAAATTTACAGTCTGAATTAAATTTAAAATTGAATTTATGTTTCAGATATGGGATTTTAACTAAAGAAACGAAGAGTGGATGGAGAGGAGACCCAAGATCGGGAGTGCAGTGGATAATGAACAAATTGAATATTAGTAATGATCAATTTCAACTTGGGCTCACGAAAGTTTTCATTAAGGCACCAGAAACTGTAAGTTTTGGCAGAAAGCTTACACCGGCTTAGCCTAACCTTAGCTTAACTTATTAATATTTTTTTTATTTTTAGCTTTTTATGTTGGAAGAACAAAGAGAACGAAAGTACAATTATTATGCACGAATCATTCAAAAAGCATTTAAAAAATATTTCGCCAGGCGACAATATGAAAAACATAAATTAGAAGCATCAGATGTTGTATACGGGAAAAAGCAAAGGAGGCATAATTCTCTGAATAGAAATTTTGTCGGAGATTATATAGGATTAGATTGTCGACCTTCTTTACAAACTCTCGTCGGTAGACGTGAAAAAATATTTTTCGCTGAAGTCGTCAAGAAATACGACAGGAATTTTAAAGTAACACGTCGGGATTTATTGTTGACTGGTTCGGCTTTATTCCTCGTCGGGAGAGAAAAAGTTAAAAAAGGAAAAAATAAGGGAACGTATCAAGAAGTGATAAAAAGAAAAATCGAGTTCGAAACTCTTAGCGCTATTTCTTTAAGCACCTTACAAGATGATTTCGTCGTTATTCATGTGAAGGATAACTACGATAGCTTATTGGAAATCATGTTCAAAACCGAGTTCTTATCATGCTTGAGTAAAAAATATCAAGCGAAAATTGGGAGAAGTGTAAATGTTAAATTTTTAAATAATATCGATGTTAAGATCAAGAAAGAAGGATGGGGAGGAGGTGGAATAAGGCAAATTAATTTTGTTACCGATAGCACTAACCAAAGCAACTGTGAAATTTTAAAAAGCTCAGGTAAAAAGTTAATAGTGACCGTTCCGACAGGCCTACCGAATACATCGAGTAAGTATTAATTTATGAGAAAACGCAATTATAATTTAAGTGTGGGATTTAATCATAAGATTTAAGATCTTAGTTCGGGCTTTTCTTAAATTTAAAAGTACAAGACTAATAATGTTAAACTGTTATTTCCAGGGCCTTCTTCAAGAAGAACTACCTCTTACCGACCAACTCCCTTTGGGGGAAATGTAAGAGCTCAAGAACCGTCTCGTATTATTCAAGCACAATTAGGAGATACAGTAAGAGGTGGAGCTCAAAGACCGCCTCCACCACCTCCGAGCGAGCCTGCGCCTCCTAATCAACCTGTAATAACGCAATTCAGACTTCCATCTTATCAACCTAATCAGGTTCAGCTAAAAAGAACTAAAGAAGTTAATCCGAATCTGCCGTTTATGCAGCCACCTCAAGCCGGAGCTGCTGGGTAAGCGATCACATTCAAACTTTCGTTAAAAATTTAATTTAGTCTAAAATGTGGTTGGTATTAAAGTGAGAAAAAGATAAGAGTCTGATACGAATTGGAACTACGTCTCAGCCAAGCCGAGTTATTTTACCTGACAGATCGGATTGGCTTTTAACCTTAGCTTTGAGTTTTAATAATATAATTTTTTTAGAGCAAAACGGGCTAGCTTGAAAGAGTCGGAAGGTAAACCTGCGCCAGGTGGAGGAAGACCAAGGCCTCCGCTGAAGCCTAAACCTCCAGCATTACCAAAATGTAAAGCTATATATGAATATACAGCTCAAGATTTAGATGAAATTTCTTTTAAAGAAGGCGATTTGATTGATCTCATTAAAGAACGTAAGTTTTATTATGATTTCTAATTAATTGTAAAATTAAACACAGAATTCAGCTTAAATTTTCAACTTTTAAGATATAATTTAATTTGCTCTTTTTTCAGATGAAGGAGGCTGGTGGCAAGGGCGCATTAACGGAAAGGAAGGTCTTTTCCCCTCAAATTATGTTCAAAAACTCTAAAAAACGAATTTAAGAAACAACGAGCTTTAATTATCAAAGTGCATTCAATTACAGAAGTAATTTACAAATTTTTTAATATTTATAATTAGATAACAGGGTTACCAGTTCTAATTAAATAACGCAATATAGGCCTTTTAAAAAAACTTCTTACATTTTTTAAATAACTAATCGTAGATTGTGATTCGTTAAATCAGTATTTAGTGAATTTTGGTAGCTGATTTACACTTGCTTTAATTAAATTAAGGCCTTACATTATTTGTGATAATCATATTTATATACGTAGATGTTATTAATGATGACAAAATTTAATATTAGTTTTTCCTAAATGAGCAATCATTAATTTTTTTACGATACATTCCTTAAATTATTTGTTATTAATTTTTTTATAATTGAAATGAATCAAGTTATTATCATCATAGAGTGGTGAAACAGTTTGATGATCTCGCTATTTGGGAAATCATGATTTTTTATACTGTGATGAATAAAAATAGTTGCAATTAGGTTTAAGGGAGATTAGGCTCTCTTACTCCAATTACCAAAAATGCCTATGGTTTATAATTTTGAAATTTTTGAACCTTTAAAGGATGATTCAAAAAAATTAATTTTTATTGATTTGGCACTCTACAGTAAAATATTTGTTTTTAGTGTAATAAAAAATCTGATCCTTATTAGGTAAGAAGAATGTTTGGGAAAAGTATATTCAGAAAATTGCAAATCATTACCATTCTTGAAGCAATAAATATGTTACATGTTTCGGGATACTAAACCGTTATGAAGAAAATCAAGCCATAAATTTCGATTGGAATTTAAAATCAATTACCTAATATTAATTTTTTTGAATCTATTTGCATTAAATTCGATGATTCTTTTAATTTTAGGCTTTGAAACTTAATCAGTCAAGATTTGCTTCACTAGTTTCGATTTTATCAAGAAATCTTCCTCAGAAGCTGTACGAAAACAAGAACAACATGTTACATTAAAAATACATTCAAATTAACCTAATCACATCAGATTTTTTCTCCTTACGGAGGAAATACTTGCGCGTGAAAGAATGACAAATTAAAATTAAATACAGTTTCGTTCAATCATGTTAAACGAAACCATTATTTGGGGAAATACTTACAAGGGGTACGGTCCTAAATTGATATTTTTGCTTCGAAAGCAAAAATATCAATTTAGGGCCGTACCCAAGATGATGCACTTCTACTTCCTGATGTGCCATGATTGATGTTGATGATGATTTACAGTAATCAGAAAAATTTATACAAGTGTCTTGATTCACTGACAAGCTTCGAATGCCATGTACCTTTGAAAATTAATCACATCAAATTTTTTCTCCTTTACCGAACGTATTTGCTCAATTTAAATGCATTTTTAATGTAACATGCTTTTGTTTTTGTTTATATAGACTGATTAACTTCAAAGCCCGAAATTAAAAGAATCAAAAAATATTTTTGTTTAAATAAGTTACATTAATGTTTTAATTAGACATTTTTAAGAATGGTAAAATTTCTAACTAAATGCTTTTCTTAGGAAATTAATATCATCGAATTTTTAGTTTGGTTTTCATAGCCGTTTCCCTTTCGTAAAAATAACAATGATTTTCATTTCTCTTTGCTTTATGCGATTTCATATTCACTTTGTTAAAATTACTAAAGCGATAAAGGTTAACAATATTCCTCTCAAATTACTTTTCTAATCTCGAAAAGCATTTAAAATCTGGGAAATATTTTATCGAAAAAAGGTTTTTACACAATAAAAAAAATTGTAAGTTCACTCTATATTTTTTTAATATTGATTTTCCTTCTGCCCAAAAATTAATATTTCACCGGCTGATAAACCATTAAAGCAGCTTGAACTTCCCTGCAAAAAAATCCGACAAACAAAAACAAGTTTAGAGGAGGTAATCTTTTAAAAAATTCACGAAAACTTCCCGTTCTTGAAATCCACAAAAATCACGCCATGAAATCCATGATGCTTTCCGACTCGTGTAACAGACAAATCTCCCTTCCAAACGAAAACGGGGAGAGGAAAAAAAAAGTGATACATTGAGGTCGTTGTTCTCGGGATGCAAATTTATCCATCGTTTTAATTAATATCACACCGTTTTGTTATTTATGCACCTTTATCCCTTCAGATTCCACCCCAACGATTGCTTGGGATATTATACGGTTACGTAGTTACATTTGTCTAAATGATCGTCCTGCGTTCAAACGAAATTTTCATCCTCTAATTCCGGGAAACACGGAAACCAGGAAACAATCGAAAACCTCTCTCCATTGTAAAAATAAGTAAAAGAAAGATTTATTTGGTTTTAGGAGCCATAGGAAAATCGATTAGAGAATGAGACTTCCCCAAGTTGTATGCAAATAACAGTATTCAAAAAGGGCGAAAGGAGGAGGAGTTGTATTTCATCGGAGGAAATTCGAAAACAAATTATCGGGTGCTTAACCAAAACAGAAATAAGATAAGAAACATTTCCTGTAGTTAGTAATATGGAAATGGAAGATTAAATTTGTAACACAAATTTCCTGAATGAAAGAGGACTGCTTTTCATTTTAGAATAGACCCCTTGTCCCTAGCCCCTTTTGGTTTCATTTTCTCACTCGGGTTAATTAATAAGTCCATTTTAATAATTTTCCGAGTTAAGGGATAATAAAACGATTAAGCTCTATAGCCCACCGGGGGCTCTGACAGGATAGCCTTTTTCTTTTGTAACAAAGTGAGCCATTGTTACAAAAATTAAAATGAAAATATTATTAGTTGCCCTACGAGAGTTCAAAGATTTTTTTAAAATGAACACAAACATCGCATAAATTTTTTATTTTAATAACAGAAGCTACTCATTTGTTAAAGCCACTTTGAGATGATTAGGCTAGGTTATCAAGTTGTTTTGCAGGAACCAAAAACAAAACTTACTTTGATTAGAATGATCGAAAAAGCCGGGGTTATCCATCAGTTGTTTCAGTGCAAATTTTGGAAAAAGGTTTGGTTATTCACAGTCCAAAAAGACTATCCTTGAAGTCCACAATTGCTCTTAATTTCTTTACACACGGCCCTGCACTTCGTAAAGCATCCAAAAAAAAAATACTGTACAACGGCGAATTTCATAGACGAAATTCAGTTATTTTTATTTATCATAAAAAAACCGTGCAAGTTGAAACATCGCAAAATTGACTAGACGAAGGTTTCATGGTCAACGCTAATACGTGGTGAAACTGAAGCGAACGAAACCCCTCTTTTAATTTATTTTTATCCTTAATTAAAAAAATTTCGGCTTTATTTATTGCTTATACATAATAACAATTAATACATAAGTAAATCATTGTGATAAATTCGAATTTAATTGATTTTAAGTGGAAGAATTTCAAAATTTAATTCGTGTAAGAGTTAACGTTCGCTTTTGTTTGCCTCGGTCAAGCTTAGCTCAGGTTGATCATGTGATCACTTCCCCTCCCCTCCTCATCTCTTTAGTCGTTAAGATGGCTTCCTTCGGTGTGGATGTCCGCGTCGCGTCAGTGTTTTATTTCCTAATATTTGTCATTTCTCTTAGAAGTAAAAGTTGAAAAAAATGTTTTAAGTTCGTATAATTTATTTGTGAGTGGTTTTTGCTGTGAGTGCAAGGATTCGAGATGATGCATGACCGAGTTAGGTTAGTTTTTTTAAAAAAATTTTTATTCCCAGGAGGAGATAGTAAGAATACAAGGGAGAAAGATTATTTTTTTAATGCTAATTTGATTTTCTAGCTTGTAATATTTTCTCATGTTCATTTTCTTGAAATGAATGAGTAGAAATGCAACATATCGGGTAAAGTTAAATTTCTAGTGAAGGTCATTTTTTTTTTTTTGACAGTGCAAAATGCAATGAAATCGGTGCATTATTTTCATCAATTTTTGGTGTGGATATTTTATGAATATTCTAGTTTCAATTTCAATTTTTGGGGTTCATTAAAGATATCTTTGAAGCTAAAATCGTAACCAGTCTGGAAGCTGAGATTTGATAGCAGTTAGTGTAAAAATATGACCCCAGCCGAGTTTTCAATAATTTTTAAAAAGGAAAGATTTGATAGCTAGTTCTGTGGAAACCATCTTAATAGGTGCTTAGGTTATATCCGAGTTGATTGGTTGTACTATGAAAAAGAAAAGCTGATCGAGAAAAAGCTGAAAAGCTGATTTCCTTAATTGTATTTTTCTAGTGAGAATTTTATTTTTAACTCTGTGTGGGCCTAGTACTGCTGCTTGGAAAACAACCTTAAGAGGATGCAAGTGGCAATTTGGAGCTAAAAATTGTTAGCTGGGAAATAGTTTTCAAATGTATTACATATGACAACTCTGGCTTAGTTATTGTGTGTCCGTGGATAGCTGCAGATAATCAGTGGTTGATATTCATAACCTTTTAGTCAAAATTTTATTCAGCATACATTTATCACAATTGTGTTTGAGGTGTGTAAAGAAATTTTGTTTAACAGAAGTGCCGAATGTCTAGTGAAGAAATTGTTACTTAAAAGGTGATTATTTTTTGCCTGTCTTTCTCTTGCTTCAACTCAATGTGTTCCAAATGGGCAGTGCTGTTTTTCTATCTAATAATACCTACATTTTCAATATTTTATTATTGTAGTGATCGAAACCCATAGCTAAGCTTGAAATTCCTATAATAACTGACATTGTTTATTGTGAATTGGAAAATTATTCTTTACCTTTATAACTCGATAGGAAATTTATCTGCCAGTTTTATTATTCCATTCAGTAAAACTTTTTGACTGAGATGAAAATTTATATGTGGTTAAAAATGCATAACAAAATTCCATTATAGTTTTGTATTGCGATTTATTTCAATTTTTCAAAATACGAACCCCGTAGAAATTTAGTTATCGATTTTAAATTAAAGCCTGTTCAAAAGACCATTTCTATAGGTTGTAAATCTGTTATTGTACATTTTAATCCAAAGCATTTGAACACAAACCATTCAGCTCATTAATCCTCTTTAACTTTTTCTATTTAATTACCCTGTCAAGAGGTATTACATCAGTGGCGGATAATTTTTTTGAGTGATACTGTCTAGCCGTCCCATATAGCAGGAATTTTTATCCCGGAAATGAAATCGTTGTGTTAAAATGGATAAATTGCTGAAATGCTAAACTTCAGCTCTGACCCCATCAAATCTCACATTCCCTTAGTTCACCTTGCTCTTGTATATTTTGAAATGATTGAAAATGATCAATTCATCAGTGTTTCAATCCAATATTGATTTCAAATAAACATGCACTAATATTTCAATTACTATGCACGATTAGAATATAGAGGAGAACGATGAGATGCTTGTATACATTAAGATTGTAACTGGAAAGTGTTAAATATTTCCAATTCAGTTTTTGTAAACGATCCGAACATCGCCCAAAGATTACTTTTCCGCTTGAGCAAAAATTTTAGTTTAGAGACAATTTTTAGGAAATTGCTATCTCGTCGAACTTGAGTTCTTGTTGCCATGTAATCATTACTTTTGTCAATTAATTTTTCCTTAATGTCTAGAGTCAAAACTTAATGTCTTCCTCGTCTATTTTAAAACATGTTAAAATCGTATTGTGATTTCCATTTCTATTTTGGCAAAAATAGTTAAGAATTAGAGACAAAGATAAGACCCTTGAAAACTTGTCAACTTACACCAGAAATCGGTGCGAAACTCTGCTTCGTTTCACTAATTTTAATTAATCATTTACTTGGTTCGCTGAGAAACAAGATTACAAGATCCTCGCTCCTGACAGCAAAGCTTAATCAATTTAAACCTCACCTGACTGAGACCTATTGTAATAGAATTTGTTGATATAATACGAAAACGGACAGAGAACTCTACTTGACTTTGAGCACCCGTCCCGAGTAATTTTGCCCCGGGAAATCCGAAACTTTTGAAAAAGTAATCGAAGATAAGCTCCTATTTTTAGGTACGCACGTCGTCCCGTTTGACACCCATTTAAATAATTTTCGTATAGGAGGGAACTTTCCAATTCTGTCGATCTCCGGAGCTTTCCGGAATGCTTAAATATTTATGGAACCAAAATGTGACCTGTTAAAAGTTTCACCATTAACAGACTCAGATGAAGCTTGACAATTATTTTTAGAAGATGAAGGAATTCGAACGGGTTCCGTAACCGGCTCAGCCAGCTTAAGTTATTCGTTTTCATTTGGGAAAATCGTAAGCTGCTTTTTTCTCGGATGTTTTTTTTTCTTCGGTATTATTTTTGAAATTGCAAAAACCTTTATAAAATGTGAATGAATGTAAGAAGTGGAAAAACGAGAATCATCCGTCCAGGATACCGATATTTTTCTTTTTTATTTAAATGTTGTTTTAAGGTGCTGTTTTCAAACCTGAGGTATTCGTCTGAAGAAATTTTTATTTTATAGAAGTGCATAGACTAGACATTAAGTGATATACAGGTTTTGTAGCCAACTTTGAGTTCGAGTTATTGACAAAAATCATTGGCTTATTTCTATTTTTGACTGTGATAAATTTGATGTAGCGCACAGTGGATCAACCAGACGGAAATCAAAATAAAAAAATTTTGGCTTAAGATTTTACTACTGAAGGTTTTTAATAATCGGCGATTTAATAGAGTGTTGCCTCATATTCAAAATTTTGACATCTGAGCTTGAAATACTTTGGGGGTTTTAGAGGTCGAGGTGTTTTATACAAAGTCCCAATAATTGATCCAAAATGGCGGACACTATATGAAAGATTCTGGAATCTCGGCTTGAAAAATACAATAGAACCCCGTTATATTTAAGTTCCAAACTAAAGCTCATTTAAAGAATGCAAATCTCCCTAATTATGTCATAAATTTATTCTTTAAAAAAAGAAAGGGCCATAATATATGCTAATACCAGTTAATCGCATTACCTATTAATCCCGTAAATGTTTATAATTCGATTTATAGCCTGAAAAATTTCCATTTATTTTCCTGTCGATTAAATTATTGATAAATCGTTGGGTGCGCGCGGTGGGGGAAAAAAACAAACACGATTATTTTTTTGCCCATCTTCTCCGATCGAATTTAAAAGGGAGGTTGAAATTATTTTTGGGCTGGGTTTTCGAAATAATTAATCAATTCTCAGAATGACAGATTGCATTACACAGATAAAAAAAAATTGCATGGGTTTAGCGTTCGACCAAGCCTTTTTAAATTTTTTAAAATCGAGGTGTAATTAAATTAGGATGTCACTGATTTTTTCCTTCATCGGTTGCCCTGTCGACCTTTAAATAATTAAAAGGGTGTAAATCGAACTGTCCATACGGGTTATAAATAAGTTTGTGCTTAGTCCAGATAATTAATATATAGCGTAGGCTTGAAATGCTGCTCTGTATGCTTTTTTTGTAAAAGAAAAAAATAATAATCACACATGATTACTTCCTTTTTTCTTTGATTTTAAAATGTATACAAAGAAAACACAAAGTTTAAGTTTACACTCGAATAAAATAACGCACGCAAAGCGAGTATCAAGGAACTATTAACAATAATGCATCAAATCGAGTTTTGAAAATAATATTTATTTCCTAAAATTAATGTAGAGCAATGAAGTTACTCTTTAATTTGGCTAAATATTTTTTTCGTAAAACAATTCCTCCTTTTTTTTGTCTCGAGGAAACCCTAAACAAGATAAGGTGTGTAGTTTTGCGTGATGGAATGAATAAATGGCTTTATCAGGAAAGGGAAACTGAAAAGTTTGCGGGTCCGCAATCTAAGAGAGTCGATTAACTGGAAAGATGTCATAACTTTTGGGTGAAACGCATTTCGACGTGCCCGGTAAAATAGTTTCCATAATTTTCTCATACTCGTAATCGCAAAGTTATAATCCATAAAGATAAAATATTCAGATACATACAGCGGTTTTGGAAATGAGATGTGCCTCTCCTCGCGATTCCGAAAATTCCTTATAATATTATCATTCCAGCGTACAAAGTGTAATCTATTTGAAAATCGAAATCTCATGCAGGATTTCCATCAAACTGTCGTCACCATTCGAAAACCTCCTTTTGTTTTCTATTTTCTCCCTTGTGGGAAAAGATGGGATTTCTTTTATATTTTAACGCATTTAAGTTGTCGCTGAAATATTTCACAAAAAAAAGCGAGAAAGGGGAAGTTTTAGATTTGGTTTGAAATTTTCCTATTGCGCATTATTTTTCTTTCAGGGATGACATCCCAGTTCTGTAAAGTAAATTGCTATTTCGGTAAATTTTTTTTGAGATGATCTTTCTTTTAGTTGAAAGCAAGCGGTGCTGGTCTCTGGTGCTCTCTGGCCAACAAAAATTGTATGGAAGTAAAGAGCCGGCCCACATTAAGTAAAAGAGCCGGCCCAAACTGAATTTTTATGATTTGGCAAATTTTATAATTGTAAATCAAAAAGCGCCGAGCGTAAATAAGTTGCCAGAATAAATGAATTGGCAATTTAACGCCAATTTTCCCAAAATGTTTTTTTGACATTTATAATTTCAATATTTAGTTAGTAAAGATTGTAAGGTTGAATGCTTAAGTTTTTTAAATTTGACCTGCCAAAACTTTTCAAAGTCGCTTGAAAATCAGTGAATAATTAATTAAAATTTTTCGATTTCAAAACCCTCTATCCTTGACTGGAAATTGACTTGGCATAAATTAATTTTAAAACGACGAAATTTGTGTGAACACATTACTCCGTTTAACATTGATCGTTTTATGCATGGAGATCTCTGATAATTTGGTTAATTATCGAGAAAACCACTTGGTGTCAGAAGAAAGCCGATATCCCGCAAAAAGGGATTCGAGAATTTAACCTAGCCATATCTCTACAACGTAAACCACTTTCCGCACATGGGTTTACCTCTTTGTAATATAACATCCAAGAGTTTGGTTCCTCTCTATTTTCCGTGAAATGTACTATTCACATTTGAGACCTTTCAAATAAGTTTATTCGCTCCTTTTGCTTAGTATATTACCGGAAAGGACATCCTTTGCTAGAAAACTTTCACGTTTAATGGAAAAAACTTTTCATGTCCTTGGGAATACAAACACGGTTTCTGGAAAAGAGAAAAGTGCAAAGTACGTAATTAATTTGCATTTTTTAATTACGACGATCGGAAAAGGAAACGGTATCAGAAATAGAGCATGAAGGATGTCAAATTAAATCAATTTCATTGCATGTTACGAATATTATGTCTTATCTTTCGAAAACTTCCTTTGACTTAAAAAGTCTTGCATTGTTTAATAATTAATTTAGAAAATGTGGTATATTTCACATGGTTAATAAGGTTTTGAACTATTCCCTTAGCAAGTTTTTACATAAAATGGAACAAGTTTTGCCAAGGCTGTGCGTACATGTTTCACATTTTCGAAAAAAATGTTTTTCAGATTGGTCGTGCAGGTTTTTTGTCGTCTTTTACCTCTAAATGATCGAGGCAAGTAATTGTTTGCTTGAGCAATGTCTAGAGGCAAATCTTTGACATAAAATTTAAAAAAAATTAGCGGTTATGTAGTCAAATCAACGAAGGTATTATAAGCTTTTTTTTAAGATTTGTGAGGGTGCACATTTCACAGTCCATCCACATGTTTTTTATATGAAGATTTTAGTTGCTTGGAATCGATTGAATTTACCGACTTTCTCAACATTAAAAAGAAAACTTCCCCTGCATAAAGAAAAAGCTAATTCTAATTATATTCAGTCGTGCGGTTTTGTATTATTTTCCTCCCTAACGTTAGCCTTGGAGCGTTTTTTTTAACATTGAAACAGAAAATTTTATTTTAGAAAACAATGTCCTCCAGATTGAGGGAAACTCAAAAAAAGGGAAAGTTCCATGAAACGTGATTAAGTTTTCGATTTATTTTGCTTTTTTTTTTAAATGTGAAAGAAGGGTAAACAGAAAATCTGTCACATCTGATAAGGATTTTCATCTGGATATATTTTTATTTAAATATGAGATTGTTCTGCAATGTTTGTTTCTTTCAAGTCGATTAAAGACCATTGATAACGATTTTGCCGATCAAACGTTGATAGCAAAATAGTTTAAAAGCTTTAAGAAGAGAAACCCCTGGCCAAATCTGTTAAATAGGCAATGTGACCATCAAGATTTTGTCGTTTTTATTATGTGCCACAATAACATCGAAGTAGTTTTTAAATTTATTTCGCGTGTAAGTATTTCTCTTACGCTTAAATCAAAGTGTGACGTGACTGAAGTGAAGTATAAAAAAATAACTGAACGTCTCTACAACTTCGAAATAATCCCTTATAAAGTTTAAATAGTCAGCCTTCCTTTAAAGGAAAAATACAATATTTTTAAATCATAAAACTTGTAAAAGTTTTTCCTCTTCACACTTTTTTTTATTGCAACCCTTCTAAGATACTTTTTTCACTTTAACGGGAAATTGAATTTATGGATTACGTCGGAAAAAAATAAAAAGGAGTGAAACTAGGTGAATAATGTTGTTATTTTTCATAATTTGTAAGTTGCTAAGAGGTTTTCCAGAGTTGTTAACTTGTAAAGGTTCATTCGGATTAACATCCCACGGTGAGATTTTCCCGAAGAAAAGTTCGGTTTCATCATTATTTTTGTTAAATTCTTCAAAAGAAATTAAAGAGGATGTCAGTAGCTTTTAAAACTTGCATATCACATTTCTTTTTCCCAAGAACTCGAGGCAATGATCTCCGCCTTCTCGCTGGGACCTTTCAATATCTCTATTGTAATAAATTTTCTGCGGCAACGCCTATGTACTTTTCTCCACTTGGAGAAAAAAAAATCAAGATATGAAAGACCCTTTTAGGGTAGAGATATTTCGATAGAATACAGAAGAGGTGATCAATTCTGAGTGGAAGGACATTGATGAATCTCTTAAGATGGTAATGAATTGGAAGATCAGCTATTTGAAATTCAAAATTTGACCTAAAACATACTTAGTCAACTCGGTTTAAGTGCCTGATTTAAGGGATAATAAACGGCCTTTCGCTACTAGATTATCCCAGGATTCCACGATACTTTTTTCAAATTTTTCTAACAATAGAATTCCTTACGGTTTAGGCGATGAGAAAGAAGGGAGGAAATTTTTTTTATTCGATTTCTTGGTCAAGCCTTTGATTTTACTAGAAACGATAAAAATTTGACAAACTTCTTCTTCAAACAACATAGACTTTACCCAAAATTATGTTAAGAAGCTTTTGCTTTTTTTCGGATTTTTATTTTTGTCCCGGGCCTTTATCTTCAAAATCCTTCTTCCTTTGAAAAATTGAAAAAGTATAATGTAATCCGATTATACTTACACCCACTCAAACTATTATAAGTTTCGTTTTAGATGTAGGAAACTCACTTTGTCATAATAAATTATATTTCTTCCGTAGTGTAAGTTTTGTGAACATACTTTTTAAAGGAAAAGCCATCCTTTTTCTATTCTTATAGTTCGATCTTTTTATCGATTAAGGACGTTTTTGCCTTAATGCTTTCAAAAGCGTTGGAAGTTTGTCCTGCCTTGGATAAAATTTTTTTTAGAGATAGCAAATAAGATTTAAATAAGAAAAAAAGTTATTGTTTGATTGAAGCTTGAGATCAGTTCTGGGGGATTAAATATGGATTGCAATTGTGAGCAGGAGTTTTGGAACTTGAGGGGGAAAATTTAGCGAGATCTGGAGGAGAAATCGGTTGCAATTCATGTTACAGAGATATCCGATATCGTAAGTTGCTGTTAGTGAACTGCGAGCAGAATATCTCGCATCTGAAGCTATTAATCGTTTCAATTAGGAACAGTTCCAAACACTGCCCAATTCTCCGAACATATTGTTTAAATAACACAAGTCTTGATCCTCTCATAAACATGCATCAGGTAAATCAATTTGTTTTGTCTGATGATTGGTAGATTAATAAGATTATTGTTATAATTTTCCATTTTGTAACGGTTGCATTCATAGTTTATATTAAGGTATTACAAATGAAAATTTATAGTGAATATCAGTGGCGTATGGGCCAGAGTTTCCAAGGTCGTGCTTTTCTATAAAGAGTCAACTTGAGCTTCTTATATAACAATTTTTTCTTGATTCTATAGAATTGTTATAACAGTCTTACGGGTATGAGTTGAAATTTCCGGTCTCCTGCAGCGGAATTGATTTCTAAGGTCAAGAACAGCTTTCAGTGCTTTTGTTATTGGTCGAGTGGTTTGCTTCCGGAGCTGAAACCTTTCCAATTCTTTTTTCTTTTATTTTGAGAATGCTTTTCCATCATTACCCTTGTTTCCGTCAACATGATACTAACACCCTAATCTTAATCTGAAAATTAATCATTTTATTTTTATATCTCCAATTAGATTTGACTTTTGTATTACTTCTTTCGTAGACTCGTCAAGTTTTAATTATGGTCTTTTGTATGGTTAAGGCCGATCTCATTAAAAAATTTTGATCTGCGTAGGTGGGCTCGGCTTCAAACTTCTATTCTCTCATATTTGACAAAAGAAACCCGAACGGTAGCAGTCATTATTTTTATTTTTCAAACAGGAAAAAAATTCATTTTTTTCTTTTTTTGTTGAGTGACGAGTAAATGACGAAAACATGTGCCTCTAATAGGAAATTTCATTTCAGAAATGGAACAGGTGGATTTACTAGACCATTTTACAGGGATCAGTTTCCCCGTCCTGGTTTTTCCTTCCTTATAGGATTCGATTTTGTCGCTGAATTCAATTCTCGGATCGCAACCTCGACCTTAAATATCTTCTTCCAATTTTT
The DNA here is from genome assembly GCA_023512825.1 of Liposcelis brunnea. Taxonomy (NCBI): domain Eukaryota; kingdom Metazoa; phylum Arthropoda; class Insecta; order Psocodea; family Liposcelididae; genus Liposcelis; species Liposcelis brunnea. The sequence goes on from CM042071.1 coordinate 18,009,209, forward strand.
TTTTTTTTGAAAATATTTTGTTTCGTGTACAAATTTTTGAATTCGTGCACAAGGGACGTTTCCACCAAAACAAATTAAGTGTAGCCGCAATGTTATGCATAAGTAAATTAAACTCATTTGGTGAGATTGGCCCCGAGATATGAAAAATAAAAAAAAAAAACACAAAAAGGTTACGTTAAAAAAGAAGCAGAATTTTTCGACAAAACGTCAACCAATAGCAAGATTTATCGCTTATTCAGTAACACCCACAACTGGTTACCACGAGGGCACGGTCGTTATTGCCTGATTTATTTACAGAATCGGTCTTATCATCTTGCTTTTTTTTGGAACATATGTCGGGTATTTTAAAAAACTTCAGATTTTAAAAAAAGAAACCAAATTTTTTGTGTTTAATTCATTAGAAAAACCTGATGGTAAGAGTCGTTTATTTTTTTAATGAATTATTAAAAATTGTTTCAGTTTATTGCAAATCGTGCAATAATTTTAAACCCTCGAATTTTAATTTTCTTTTCTTTGGATTTTAATCTTTACTTTAATCAGATGTTTGCTGATTAGCGAGACACATACATACTATTCCCATTTTCCGGTTTAATGGAAATGGATGTCTGGAGCCGAGATGGTTCCTCGACGTCTGATGTCAGTCATGCTCTTATCTACTTGAGACAGCTTCATTGTCGGGAGCAGACGCCTCTATTCATTCTTAACATTCCTTCCTTATCAACCTGCTTCATTTTACAGCACTTAATGCAAAACCAAATTACCTAATTACGCTTGAGTGGCTGAAGATAAAAATCCTTTGCTCTACTGAAGTGCCAAAAAATCGAAACGTATAAACTTTTGAGTTTTTATTCCCGCGGTCTAAATAGAAGCGCGACAAAAGCTGGGAGGAAAAAAGTGGTCGATGAGAGAGTTGTTAAATGATTTTGGGTTGATTCCTTAAAAGCATTTGATGGTAAAACGATTGTCGGTGAAAAGATTTCGACAGAACATAGTCCGTTGAAAGCGCTTTTATGCTTCCATTGATAACTTACCACTTTTCCACAATTTTTTTTGAATGAGAACACGGGGAACAACAGGAATGAAGGATGACGATTCCATTGTGAGATTTATTATATCGACTGTTTTTATTGTATAATTATGTTTAGGATTCAGCTATGCTGATTCGATTTTGAAAAACGGAGCGTCCAATGATTTTTCTTTGTTACTTCGATTTAAAAGAAGCGGTTTAACCAAGATTGTAAAAATAATTTTTAGAGCTTTGGAAATGTTTTAATATTTAGGCACGAGAAAAAAGAAAAAAATGGGAGTAAGGTTAGGAAAAAATTTGATTTTATCACTCTCTGAATCGTTGCTCATAAGTAGCCCGCACTGCGTTGTTTCTGGGTTTTTTGTATCTCGAAAACACGATGCCCGTTAATAATTGAATGAAGCCATGAAACGGTTAGGACGTGATATCTGGTGCACATAAAATGAGGAAAATCTGCCTTTAAAAAGTTTTTTTTTAAAACCTGGATTAAAAAGTGTATTGTTTTGCCTTGTGAATTCGCTTGAAATAGTTATGCGATAATTATAATTAAAGCTTTCAATTCAAGCTTGTCATAAATGACACTTTTTTGTAGTAACCGAATATTATAAATTTTTTTCTGATGTAAAAGAAGACGACAAAACGCTTTTTAACAATTAAAGAATTCCAAGAAAATTAAAACTGAAATGTTTGAATAATAAAATCAACTTTGTAAACTTGTAACAGTTAGCATTTTCCCAAACCAACATTGAACTTCGACACTTAAACTTGTTTTTCGAAATCCATCGTTTCTTTTAACATTTTCAAAATAATTATATATTGATTGTCATTCTTTAAATTCTTGATGATTCCTTTTTAGAGTTTCAATTTCATCGGAACACTATGCATTCGATTTCATTAATTTTCCTGTTTTGCTTGAAAATTCCATAAGTTTTCATTGTCAGTCTTAGTGTAATGATCCGGGGTTCTTAACCGATAATACAATTTTAGTCGTCTTGAACAACAAAGCCCAAAATTGAAAACTTACCATAGTTAATCCTCTATAAAGTAATCTGTTAAGAGCCCTTGGCGCATATTGGCAGTCGTGTTCATCAGAATAAATTTTTCGATAGAAGTGGCAGCTAATAAAGCTTCTGCTGAATTTTTCCGTTGTTGTAAAAACGTTTTTATATTTTTAAGAGAGTCCAAAGCTGCAAATTTTGATAATTCTTGTGTTTCTGCTTGTTCGCCATCAGTATTGGAATCCGATTGATTTTCATTATCGTTGTTTTCATTGTAATCATTTATCATTTCTTCTAAACTTTGTTCCTCACTTGTTACAACAAAGTCATCCACAGTTACATAATCTTCACTCATCACATCATTCTCTTCATAATCTTCACCCTCAATTCATCTTCACCCGCAATTTCTTTTTCATCTGTGGATTTCTGAAAAATTTGAAATATCTCCGAAAAATTCTTTCCGAACCTTTGTTAAATCACCAAAAAACCTTCCGAAAAACAAACTTCTTTTGAAATGTCGTGTGTTTTTTAAAGTAAGTCATATTATTCAAAATTCGTTCATCTTCCATTGGACACCCAGGAGGTGTGAACGCTGTCCATCATTAGAGTTTTTTTAGGGAACCCTTCCCCCTTCAACGAAAATGATCGATGAAGAGGCATATCCAAACCCGTCATTTCTTAAGTAGACAAACGTCATACAGCAAAATTTTAAATTTGAGCGATTTAAAGTCTTTACAACGGACTTACTCACTAACAGAAAAAATTATTTTACATGAAGTTCTTTTTTTATAGTTGTTCGAAAGTCACGATATCCCCACGACTAACCTGAAAAATATTAACAGCAGCATGAAAACTGAAAGGCCAAAATAACACTTAGAGCCAGATCCCCAGCTTTGTTGACGTCATTTCGAGACACGCCTAAGGGACGGTCCCCCGGGTTAGGGAGGTGCTCCGGAACTATGCCATTAAGCACCCGTAACGCCCAAATTAGGTTCACTGACTCAAAAACGTGTATTTCGCTACAGAATTTCAACTGGCAGTTAAAACATTTTTCAAACCTATCTTATTTGATGACTAATGCTTTAAAGTTCGGAATTTCTCCCCACTTGCTTACATTTTAAAATCTAAGCTATACAATTACTTATCATTTTAAAAATTATACACCAACATTTTAAACGACCTGGAGTCTCCCCAACGGGCTTACTCCCTACAAAAAAATTGTACATAAAAATAATTTAAGTAATACACAACAAAAAATAAAAAAAAACACTCTTATAAATAACTTAAATAAATAAATAATACAGAAGCAATCTTAGAGTTATATGTTAAGAATATTAAATAACACATTTCATATAGAAAATTTAATTTAACCGACCTGGAGTCTCCCCAACGGGCTTACTCCCTACCAGAAAAAATTATTTTACATGAAGTTCTTTCTTTATATTTGTTCGAAAGTCACGATATCCCCACGACTAATCTGAAAAATATTAACAGCAGCATGAAACCTGAAAGGCCAAAATAACACTTAGAGCCAGATCCCCAGCTTTGTTGACGTCATTTCGAGACACGCCTAAAGACGGTCCCCCGGGTTAGGGAGGTGCTCCGGAACTATGCCATTAAGCACCCGTAACGCCCAAATTAGGTTCACTGACTCAAAAACGTGTATTTCGCTACAGAATTTCAACTGACAGTTTACATATTTTTCAAACCTATCTTATTTGAATGCTTAAAAGTTCGACCCCAACCCCTTACATTTTAAAATCTAACTTGCGTTTATAGTTTTTCTAAAAATCTTAGTTTTGAACGAATTTTAAATTATGGAAATTCTAGAGTTTTGAATATCTTAAATCTCTTGACCTATGTAGAGCAATTCAATAGTTTACAATGGTGTAGCCAAATGATGACAATGCATTTCACTTCACTTCACTTCACTTATGATTCACAATCCACAAAACTTTTTAAATACCGGCACTTACACGTTAGAGATAAGTTTTTTAAAGAATACCGTGATGCACTGTTACAAAAATTAATCGAAAGGCTATGGTTCACCCGGTTTCGGCTTGGTCCCGGTGTTCGCGACAAATAATTAAAGAGGATTTAATTTTCTTTAAAATTTAAATCCATTGATTGAATGTAAAATAAAATAGAAGTCATTATGCTTTGATTTGTTGCTTAGTGTTAGTAGTTATGATGATGATGATAGATGAGGATGAGGTTATGATTTTGGTGTTAATATTATTAGTGATGATACTTATTTACTAACCTAACTTAAATTACTATGGCCTGAACTTAATACTAATATGTAAAAGAAGGAAAAGTAGGAAAGTGAAAGCCAAGAAGAAGTAAGTAACTTAAAACTATTGTCCTAGTTAATATTAATGAACAAATCTCACCATAATGACTTCATATTATATTCTTAAAGAAATTATTTAAAATCCTATTAAGATTTTCTTGAAGCAATGTACCGTAATTATATTCCGCACTCAAATGTTAAAAAAAAAAATTAAAAATCTTTTAAAATTAAGTAAAATATTGTTTAACCAACTTTACACGATGTTCACTCTTCGAAAGCCGGAGCTCGACTGAACTAACGGCGCTAGTGTTGCGTAGTTGTTTACAAGATGGCGCTGGTATAGGGGGAGGGGGAATCTCTTAGTGTAAAAAAGGAATATGTCTACAGAAAACGAGTGCATAAGTGCCTTTTTGCATTTTCTCTTTCAAAATTAATGAAATAATTGTTATTAGGACTATTAGTCATGAATATTTATACTCAATACTCGAAATTTT